>OY776301.1:18470424-19673949 GCA_963675345.1 Trididemnum clinides
CTTTAGCAAGTATTTTAATTTAGCATTAAACAAACATGCATAAAATGATTTTTCAAAAAAAGCATTTTTTTTCTAAAATAGGCGTGGCACTTAAAGGGTTAATTAACCTTTTCAAGTCCCAACTGGCTGCGAATTATATTTCCTGTTGCGTACCCAGGGGATTTCATTCTACATCAACTGGCAGTATCTTAGCGATTAACGTTTGATTTCATAATGCAGTGGATGAAAGTGTAGCGGTCGCCTGCTGCTGCTTTTGCTGGACTTGTACTGTGCAACATTATGACATAATTAAGGTGTTTATGAGGCCTTCCAGAAAAACAGTAGAGGAAAGATTGCTTACAATAAAAATAAAAGTAAAAAAGAATCGCTTCTTGCGTTGCCAAAAGCCTCCAAATCTTAAAATTCTTTTTTATTGGAAGCAACTCGTTGCCATCTCCAGCTTGAAATCGCGTCTTTACGATCATTACTTTTTGAGAACATTAAAACAACAAATTTTGCAATCAGCGCTGATTGTGCCGTCATTTTAAACTTTAAAGAGAAATTATTTTTGCAAGTTGGTCTCTTGATAGCTAGCTTTCGTTTAAGCGAACAAGTGCTTTTCTCCGTCAATCAATGAAAATTTAAAAAAACTCAGATTTTGTTATGCAGTCATGATGACATCACCAACTCCTCTATGACGATCACCTAGTGTCAGTGATCAATCGTGCCAAGTTTCATGTTTGTGCGCCAAGTAATTTTGGAGAAATTAAAGCGTACGTATGTACGCACGTACCTACAGACAGAGCTCTGTTTTATTTATTAAAGTGATAAATGAAAGTTTTTGATAAGGTTTTTTTTCCTTTTTTTGATCGATGCTCTCCAATTTACGCCTACAACCACCAAATGAATCTCTAACGCACGGCGTTGCCATTTTGAAATTAGTTCAACTGTTTAAGAAGCTTTGTTTAGTTAACCAATTGTGTACATAGTCTGAAACGCAAAAAAGACCTAAATAGCAATAAAATTGTTAATTAATCAAAGCAAGCACAACACTGCGGCAAATTTCTTTCCAAATTTTTGGCAACTTCTTTTACAGATGATTACGAAAAACGCTCCCCAACCAATTTTTTTAGTTGGTTATTCAAAATCCGTTTTTTATCAGGCAACTCTTTCAAAAAATTGGGATGAGAATTAAATCTATAACGCCCGTTTTTCTACTGGTTTCATCAGTGGACGCAAAATAATCAAATCTGGAAAAATAGCGCCTAAGTTTACTTACGTAAAATAATCTTGCTGTCGAAGTGTTGTAAATTTTCCTTTTACAAGTTTTTCATCTATGCTGTGTATACTCCTGTATTCAACCCACATTGCAGCAAGAAAAAATATCAGAACAACAAGAAATATGCGATAGACATAAAAGCAAATTTTTGTCATATCTTGAAACAAATGAGATTGAATCTCAACCTCCACATTTACACTTTATCTAAAAATTCAATTTTTCAATAGTTGCTGCTTTGCTCACAACTCAGTTTGCATCGCTTGGTTTCAGAGTTGATCTCAAAAAATTCGTTTAATTTCGAGTTGACTGGTTTCCATTACGCGTAACTTGCTGGCGTAGCGCAAATAATTGTTGTTTGTTTCCTTGAGATTATTTTACGAGCAAAATCTTTCATATTTTACCAGAGATTACTTTACGAACAAAAACGCTCGTTGTTGTTGTTGTTGTGATTACCCTTCCTCTTCCTCGGGATGGAGGTACGGCACGAACGACAATTCAGGTTCATGCCGTCAACCTAATTGAAATTAGGCTAGGGAAAAGATGGTAGTCCTTTTTGAACCAGTCATGAGTGACTGGTAGCCCCACCACCAACAAGGCGGGCTACCACTGGTAGGTATCCAAGAGGCGCCTTTTACAACATGCTGGGTGAGTAGCAAATGCGCTTCACGCATAAAATTAAATAAAAAAAGAAAGACTTTTCACGCGTAATGGAAACCAGCCTTTAGCCTTCCTTTTTTGTATATTTGTAAATCTTTGTAATATATGGACCCCGAATTATTTATACCGTAAATCAGGAGTACGCAAACTGCAGCCTGCAAGGAGAAATTTTGCGGCCGGCGGAAAGATGAAAAATGTGATTTGCGGCCTACGTCTACAAATTAAATTCTAATGGCGACGCCTTTCAAATTCATCCCTTTTGAGGCCCACTTTTTAAGTTGATTTTGCAAACAAAATAAGATGTCTTTAAATTTGTTTATTGACAGAAATTCATAAAAGAATCACTGACAAAACAATCACCAAAAAATTTTTAGTTATCGGTCCATCCATACAATGCACAGTCTTACGCCAAAGTTGGCTTTGAAAGCTGAAATTGGCAAAAGAATTACTGACAAAACAGTCACCAAAAACATTTTTTAGCCCACAGCCTTTCAATATGTCGCACAGTCTTACGCCAATGTTGGCTTTGAAAGCTCTAAGAGGTTCGCGGAGTCTTCCACTACTGTGAAATCAACCCGATTGTGTAAACGTTTGCGCACTCTTGCTGAAAATAATGCCACGGGTTGTATCAAACACTCACAAGGTTAAACTTGACGCCAGAGTGAAGTGCTTTTTTAACAAGCTGATCTTCCGCTTTCCTGTTAAAGGTAATTTTTTTGAGTTCAAAGATTAACTATAGCTTTATCATTGTTTACGCACATACACCCTGTAAATCGCCCACGTCTCCGCTAATACGATTTTTGCACTGCTTGTAAAAACGGAGAGTAGGCTACAAGATAAAGAACTGTAACTTTTCTCAAAAGGTTAATCACAAAAATATCTGACATTTGAAGGGTCAAAAAGCTTAACGATGTTCATACTTCTAATAATGCGTCTCTATAAAGCTTATAGTTTATTATTAAAATATAGATTTCTGTTTCATGTACAAATTAGGGTCAAAGTGCAAGGCGAAAATGCGTGCATTGCATGTACGCAACAAAGATTACATAACACTACTAACACAACTTAACTGCAGAACTAAAGACTCGGGTTTGACATTCAACATGGCTTACTAAACGCAAACAAAGAAAATTAAATAGTAATAGAAACTAAAAGGTGGAGTCAATAGCACCAAAACTTCAAATTTCTAACAACCTACTTCTTCCTTGGAAGCAAGCTAGATTCCAATGTGAGAAATTCATTGTATACTAATCACTCTTCTTGCGAAAAAAGACATAAAAAATCGCTATGAAACAAAAAAGAAGACTAAAGCTATGTTTCTTAATCTCACAGCCGCTTGCTACACCAAAAGGCGACGAAGCCCTGAGTTACTGCGCTGACTTCTCGTCAAGCTCGTGATCCGCATGTTTATGGAGCTTGGGTGGAACCGAAGCTTTATCCTTATCACTGGAAATGCACAGATGGCCAACAAAGCAAATGAAAATGCTTTACAAACGGCATTTCATTGAGATCAGTTTCGCCACTCTCCTTCATTATTAAAGTCTATAAGTCTATCCATAATTTGTCACATATGTATCTTCAAATAATGCTTAAATGGACGATCTTCATGTTCCAGGCAACATCACCAGGCTCCATACTTTCCACCTTCGATCTTGGATTTTATATCACCAGACTGAAGGAAATGCCTCCGTCACATTCCATCACTGACTTTTAATTAGATGAAGTGAAGCATGCTCCTCTCTCTTTTTCTCTATATTATATCGCTTTCCTTTATGTGCCTTTCGACTAAAAGGCTACCAAAATGCACCGACTTAACACGATTAGCATTTTACGTGCTTATTATGACTGGGCTTAATATTCAGTTGGCAGCATTTGTATGCATGTTTGACGTTTAAAAAATAGTGTAGCTGAGTTTTGAATAAGTTATTTGGTAAGCTGTTTGCGTTTGCAAGCTATTTATTTAAAACAATAGATGTAAATCAAATTTTATGCGCTTGTTGTATTTTGGTAAGATGATGAGTACACATTTTGGGGGTATTAAGCCGAGCATTAAGGATGCTCGATCTTATTATCAATTAATCTTATAAACAGGAGTGCGAACGTGTTCAACGAAATATGGACAGTGATATGCCTTTTTCAGGACACGAAAGCTCCAACATGTCGAAAAGTAGGCAACTCAGGACTCCCAGAAATGCACTTAAACATATAGAACCTAACCACTAGCGCGATCAGTGTGCTCAAAAATTGGCCCTCAAATACAGTGCCCTCATCAATATTCTTTAGGACACCCACTGCCACACAGCCGAAAAGCTGGTGATCTCAACCTATCTACGAGCGGGTTTTGTCCTAAGCAGGACCCACATAGCTAAATGTATCCACGAAAAGCAAAAATGTGCATTAGCTGGCCAACGCCCACCCGATTCAGAGATTGAATGGCTACCAGTAACATTAATGGTTCCACCAAAATCTATGCCAGACTTTCTGCTGTTGACTTTACCTGACAGCACACGAATTGGGGTTTATAGCAAGACCACTTCAGGCTACATAGACACTTTCAAACCATCTCGCTCTTCTATACAATCATAAACACGCTACTTGCTTTGTTTTGAATTGCTGTGGTACATGATCAAACCCAGACCTGGGGACGGATTCAGAAGGCAATTGCCATCCTGAAATTTAAGGAATTTATCGCATACAGTATATGTACAATTTAAAAAAGGACATATCCATAAGGGAAAGGCCAGAAAAGAAGTGCATGGTATAACGATCTCCCTAAACATGCTGGCAGACCCGTTGAAAAACTGATCTGGGCCCATTACCAAAGTTACGAGACTTACTACGTTTTTTATGAGTTGAAAACTTTATATCTGAAGATTCACTTTTAACGACGATAGTATAGCCATCTTTCTCCGCTCTCTTGACTTAACCTAAATCTTTTTTTGGAGATCGATTTCTTTAAATTGGTGTCAATACCTTTTGTCAGGTTGAAGATTTTTCCCATATTTTAAGTATTGTGCCCTTTCTTTTTTGAGGGCTTCTACACCAAACCCCGGGCAATCCTAAAGAAATGTGTCCTAGGATTGTAGGATGCTCCCTAGACTCCTTGTTAATGCTACTTCCGATAGCTTACCTACAATAGGTTACACGTTTATCAAGGTTTGTCAGCAAAAATCAAACGAAGCCGACAAAATAATTGGATTTGTGTATGCCAAAAAAAATGACAGTTTGTTTTACGACAGCATAATTTAATTTATGTTTGCTTTTGTTGTTCATGTACTTATCAATGTTTTCGCGCACCACTTGTCTTAAGGAAGGCTATATCGCTTGCTCTGTGATTGTTTTCCTACGTTTTACTGCCATTTTAATCTGCAAATTTTGATTTTTTGGTGGTCAAAAATAAATTTATAACTACAGACACATCTAAATAAGCTAAAGCTACAGCAATCTAACTATGAAATCGTCCTCTCCATCCCCTGTTATTGCTAGCTGAATACCGCTTGTACAGATGTGCCTAAAGTCCGGCAGTCGTACACAAACGTCAAAATGGCTTAGATATCTTAAAAATCACTGTGGTATACTGGATGGAATATGCATAGGATCTGGATGTCAAGTAAAACATCAAATCTTAACAACAAAGGTGGATTTTTCTCATATTAGGCTAGCTATAAATTAATCGTTACCATGAATGAAATGTCTCAACAAAAGCTTTTATTCACCAGGTCAGCAACGTTAGAAGTCCGCTTAAGCATCTATAAGAACAACTTTGTAAGTCACCTAAGTTGACCTTGCCGTTTCTATTAAAAAATTGCTATTCAAAATTGCCAACCAAGTTGCTAGCGAAGCTGACGGTTGCAATGAAGCGTGACTATTGTCAAGAAAAAAACGCAAAAAACGGGAAGTTTCGGTTCTTCTAGTTATATGTCATTGGTTCAACTAGGGTAAGCTGCGCCGCCAGAAGATGTTTCAGCTTAAACATGTACAAATAAGAAGTGGCACTTTCTCCTGCTTGCGAGTGTGGCGCGGACGATCAAAGAGCAGATAGTACTGTCATTCGAGTACCCAAGTACCGATCTCCAAGTGAGACACAAAGTGCGGCCATTATCGCTGAAAAAACTAAGAAATGCTGCTTACTGGGCCTGTTGAATACGGTTAATATTGCATTCGTAGCCAAATCAGTAATCGGCTGCTCCAGCCGCAGGTTATAGTTAGAACACTGCGGTTTACACAAGACCAGGTAATCAATTTCAACTTCAAATTTATGGTTCGTTAGCAGATGCTGCTGGCCTATTGGCCCAAACATATCCCAACAGAACATGCCGTAGCCTTGAGTTGGTGAAAGAATACAAACTCAGCTTTTAATGGTTACACTGTTAGTAATCATAAAGTTATATTGCAGTTGTAAGTTTAAAAATATTGTATGCAGGCCTAGTAGGTCCATTACGACATTGCTTTAATCTTGTATAGACAGTAGATCTCACATATAACGGGTAAGTGGGTATCAGAGATATTTATCCGTTTTTTGCAAAATTGACTCCAAGCTCACGAAGCTCCTATGTGTAACATTTGGCACAACTGAGTTAATCACAATGCATAGCCTATTCCTATTAGAAACAACGTATTTTAGTCAATCTACCATTCCGTTCTGAAAACGAGTACACACAGACGATCCTACAGGGGAGAGCTAGGTTGGTAGGTCTACATCACTGCGAAAAATCATACACAGCAAAAACATAATTGGAGCTATAAAGAAAACTTTTTTCTGGGAAACGGGTTGCTAGGGGGATTCGATGCAACACTTTTGGGAAAGGTTACTACTTAGGTTCGTTACTGCTCTCAGAAATGCGGTTTGAGTAAAGCCGGTGTTGTTGACCGACATTTCTGAGCCAATATTATTGACTGGTAGCCATACCGAGAGACGTCGGCGAAATAAACTGGTTTAATCTACGCCAATCGCTAGTCGCACATAGTCAATTGCTTCGTCAACACTTTTTCACAAGCTCTGTGCATCTAGTTTTTCTTCCCTGCTCGACTGTAGCATCAATCAATGTTTCTGGCAGTGGTTGCTTTGTCTCAGAAAAGTTGTAGTCAACCACACCTTTTTGTTAAACCACAAAATAAGCTATCACAACCTGGTGCAGATCTTTTTAAATTTTTTATCTATTTCTGAAGAAATGCTGACTCGAGTAAATGATTAACAGCGACAATGACTAACAGCACACATGCTGTTCTTCATCATTATAGTGGGTGATCCATCAATTGTCAGACATTAATAAATTTTGCAGCGTTAGCAAATTGCTATCAACGGGTCGTTGCGACCTGGTGAGCATCTCGCTTGTTGTTTTAAAAACAAAAGAATGCATTCTATTCATAGCGATCATGAGCATTTAGATTCACTTATGATCTTGTGTGCCACTGCATCAATTGGCAGCAAGGTGAAGTGAAACAAGATTTGTTTCAAGTCAAAAAATCAGCGTTACTACCAGCCTATCTTCGACCTAAAACACGCTCTCAACAAAGTTGTTGCTACCTTTATTCGGTATTAGCCGGCTCTGTCGGTGTTGTCCGGCAGGGCTCCCAATCAGAAACGTCGTGGTTAAAAATATCCCTTCAGTCGGTTGCGCCGGCTTCAACCATCGCGTATCTGTGTGAACAAAAACCATAAAATTTTTTTTTATGCACATCGAGAATTCTTGTACAGAAAATGGTGATAAACTTAATCTCTTAATCAAGATTGCTAATGCTCACAAAGAAAGAATCTTGCCACAAACTACCGTTAATACTTGTAAAAAGTATGATGGAGAAGGATTGAAACACATTAAAAAATGATGATGGGGCCAAATAATGGTTGTTTTCACAATTACAAAAATAAACTATTTAATGGAAAGCCTATTTAGGGATTTGGTGCTAGCCTTTTCCTATTTATATTTATGGCGTTAAGTTCTTTGGCTGGGCTATTTGCCTTGTTTCCTCCATAGCGAGTAAAGCGGCTATGCTTTCCCCAAACTCATTCACCATATTCTAGCAGAAGCCCATCCGGCCTAGTTATTTTCAAACAACGGTTCGCTCTAAATTCAGTTTTCCAAATTGTTAGGTTTATGAATTTATTTTAATTTATTTGTAGAACTTCGGATTTTTATACATTACTTTAAAGAATAAACACAGATAACTCAACCATCAGCATAACAGCAAAAGAAAAATTTCTTGCCCTACAGTAAGTGGCGTAGCAACGTAACCTGCCGTCCTTGGATTTTTGCACGAACTGCCGACTTTTAACACTATCAAAACAAGGAACATATCAATGAAATTCTACAAAGTACAAAAATAATAGTAATAGTTTAATTCTCATCAAAAGTTCAAAACTGATCACGTCGAACTTTTACGGAATCAAACTCCGAAATTATATCTTCAAAACATAGCATCATGACGAAATCACTTTCAATGGACGGGATTGCTAAAGCAGACAGCCTGCTTTCATCCATAGTCGATCTCAAGCAAGATTTTATCAATTTAAGCTTTGAAAAACTTCTTTCACAGCTTGCAACAGAAATAGCAACAGTGAGTTAAGCTTAAGACACAAAAGTAAATAAGGTGTTAATTCACATAAACGATATTTGGTCAGCCTCAGCAGCACATCCAGCGCTGGGGCATCGCTTTGAAATGTAGTGCCGCTGGACAGTAGCCTACTAGCGTATTGAACCTCGCTATTTCTAAAGTTAATTCAGAAAAGTTAACGTCATCAGCATATATGTTCTTAATTTCTTCATATCTTCTTCGATATTTTCGCTTCGCAACAACGCGTGGAGATTTAGGAAGCCGAATACTTCATTTAACATCAAATTTCACTGAACCGCTTTTCTGCTTCACTCCGAAATCGATCCATAGCTTCTAGCGTGCATCTTTTGATTTCTTCAACAATCGAGAGGCCTATGTCTTCTTCATGTTCGCCAGGCATCTTTTTCTTCCTTCGGACACGTCGCTCTTCAATGGGAATTTCTTGTTTTTCGCTAATCCTAACAGCAATTTCAATACTTTGCTTAACCAGCGCATCGCGATCACGGATCAAAAAAGCATTCATCTTGTGGGAACAGTTTTTTGGTGACAAAGCTCTTTGCTGTAAATATTTTTGGGTATCATGAGATTCTCCTAGAACTTTCATCCAAAATTGTAAAAAATGAAAAATCGCTGAATTGCATCCATTATGCCACGAGCTTGTTCTCGTGTATCAATATTATCGTTCTAATCACAGTCACGAATAAGGAAATTTGCCTTGTAAGCGTAGCTTTCATATATGTGTATAGTGCTGTATCATTTGTTCGCTCGGTGAAAAAAAATGTTGAAAATTGAAAAAAAAGACCTTTTTCCTCGCTATTGGATTTGCTGTAAATAAGCCTTTATTACGTCACAATCGTGTATGACATAATAAAATTTCAAATTGATCTAGTGATTCTAGCTTCTTCGAAGAATTTCGACAACCGATTACATAATTAGAAATGCTTTTTTTTCTGTTTTCATGTGATTTTGTTCTAGCGTTTTCTGGATTGTTTTTTCGATTTTTATATAAAGAGACAAAATTTTTTTAGAGGGAGTAGTTGTAGAGTAGTAGAAAAGTGTGTAGTGGAGAGAGAAAGATTGACTGACAGATTAAAGAAGGGCTATTGTTTTTTGTGATGATTTATTGTGGATTCGGTGGACGTGGCAAGTATTAAGCAGTTATTGGTAAAATTAGTTTTGGCGGTTTCCTCATTGTGTAAAAAAGTGATTAATTCTGAGATTGTTGAGCGAAGAAGCTTGAAGTCGTGCAGTATTATTTCTGTGAATACATTATTCTGTTCTTAACGTGGTTTAAGGTGTTTTTAGTGGAAGCCAATCTTTTCCAAGTTTTATTAAGTTGCAGTCAGACCTAATTATCCGAGCGATTATAATCGCTCGCAAAATTTGTGTAGACCAGTGTTATCATATGTCGCCTCAATTTTAAAAGAAATTTAAGATCGAGATAGAACCGAAAATTCTCTTTTATTATTAAAACGCGGCAATCACATAGCTCGTTTAATGGACTCACTACATCAAGGAATCAATGCTGAAAGGCTTTCGCAGCTTCGTAATGCGCACTCTATCGAGTGTCAATCATTCTTTTTAACACAATTGGTACATGCTTAAGTAACACTTCCCATCTTTGAGTAGAAGCAGAAAAAATGAAGTAGACCCTTTCCACAACAGCAAAAAACGCTGCAGAATGTTCCGACGGTGCCGCTGCGCGAACGCCTGCGAGGTTAAGCGAATGATTAGCACATGGAATAAATATTGCTTTAGAATTAACTTGTTTTATTCTGCATTGTACTCCAGAACGGATTCCAGCAATGGTGAAACATTGTCGTCTGCTTGATCTCTGCACATCGTTATGTCCAAACCGTTTTGCTGAAGCTCATCGAGAATAGACTTAGTAATTTCATCTGCGTTTTTTTTTGTGCAGTGGAAAGAAATTTAGGAAAGACTCTTTTATTTGTACCTCACTGGTGTCAACTTTTACTGATCTAACAATAAGAGCCATTCGATCAATATGAGAGACGCCGGGAGTACTACCGAGTATAATGGAAAAATATTTTGCTGCCATTATTTCCTCCAGAATGAGATGTTTCATCTTTTCTCCAAGAAGATCAATTAACTCATTTTGGATTGTTGGTGAAAGGTACGTTGTCATGCCCTTGCTAGAAAGTTGGATAACTGCAAGATGTTCCTTAATGACTGCATTATATTTTGCAAGCAATTTTTAAGTTTCAAGAAAATTCTCCTGGTTTCTTGAGTTCGAGACTTCACGATGGCCACGTAAAGAAAGATTTTGTTTGCATAAAAACTATATGACTTCAACTACACTATGAAGGATTTCTCTCCTTATATTTTTTTCTTTATCCATGAGATTTTGCATTTCTTTATCAATTGCTTGATGAAGTTGAAGTCTCAGTGCAAGCTCCTTCGATTTATCAAAGCACTGCTTGTGAATTTTTCAATTTTCATGATTAAAAATACATTGATTTAGATTACAGAAATTAACAAAGGGTGTGGAAACGAATTGACAATTATCATTTCTTGATTGAAACAACTTGTAACAGAAACAATATAATCCTAAATGCCTATTCGAACAAAGCAACCATGATTTGAGAATTTCATCACCGTTTTTTAACATCTTATAAAACCACTTCTTACACAAAAAGCTTAACAACTTCTTCTCTTTGTCTCCTTCTTTAATTACTCTAATCGCGACTGGTAGTACCCAAAAAGAAAGAATGATGTCACCAAGAATCATTCGTCCTTTTTGCAGCTCTAGGTGAGGGGGAGTGAAACAAAGGCAAAATTGATGGCAGCGCCCAAATGGTGGTCGTTTTGACAATCAAAGAAATAAGGTATGTAGTGTTGGGCCTGCTTGACGATTTGGTGGGCCCTCTTACGTATTTACATTTGTGATGTTAAGTTTTTTGGCTGTGCTGTTTGCTTTAATTTGGCCATAGCATAAAAAGAAGGCATGCCTTTTCCCAACGTCATATAATCTAATCCAATAGGCGCCTATTAAGCTCTTTTCAAGCAAAAATGTACCCTTTGAATCCAATTTTGTAAATTGATGCTATTATGCTATTTAAGTCTGATTTTTTCTTAAACTTGGGATTTTATTACATTTAACTTTGTCCCTAATCCAGACCTCCCTACTTTTAAATATAGATCAGTGTTTCGTACCGATAAAAAGATTCTATCAATTACAAATACCAGTAATGGGTTTTAATGTTCAGATTTGCTATCAAAATAGAGTAGACGCCGCTATATATGACCACCTTCGGACCAGACCATTTTGGTCATAACATCCGAATGGTTATAAAAACCGAAGCCGCCATAACAGTTCCTGAATCGACGCCGTAAGCCACAAGAAGTCCACATACCGTCAAATTCATCGTTTACCCGAAGTAACAGTGTGACGTTGGCAGTAAAACAAAGTACAGTACTTTAACACTACAAGTGACGGTAAAATTTAGTACAGTGTGTAACAATATGTTGAAAAGGCGAAGTTATAAGTGCGTGGGGGGAAAAATACTGTACTGTAACAAGAAAGATGGAGAAAATGTTGGTCATATTATCCGAAATTTGGTCATATTAAACGGAGAATTTTAAATGGAGAAATTCAGGACCGTATCAAATTGGTCATAATAAGCGGCGCCTACTGTAATAGTGGTTAATTATGCCGCCTGCTGCTGTTCCCACCATGACATAGCAGCAAGCATTGTGATGTCATTTAAGGTTATGACGAAATGCTACTTTGTAAACGAATTCAAAAGAGAAGAAAAATGCATGCTTAAAAAACTTAAATAGATAATCGCTTATTGCGCCCTGATACAGCGTAAGAGATTATAGAAATACTTTTAGCAAAAATTAACGTTTGTTTAAACGCAATTGGTCAAAAAACACAGTATGGGCGGGTGTGCATAGCCAGGGCATGTCAATCAAGTTTATCGCGAGCTGGCAATGTCTTATTTGCTCCGTTATTGCCGTTGACGTTCTTAAACCAAACAGACTTTTATCCGTTAAATTCAGCAAGTGCTTGAATGCAAGTCAAAGTTGTGAGAGGGCGCCGAGGTAATTGATGGGCATTTCTAGGATTAAGCCATTAAATATTAGGACCGCTACATAAGACTTTTTCGTAACTCCAGGCGAATTTGTATGGGCTAACGCCTCTGACTGCGCGCATGTCGCTTGGTCCTGGCATAACCATCCATGCATAAAGCAAACTAATCCGAAGTGAAGTACTCAGTTATAGCAATAGCATGGTTTCCATGTCGGGGTTAAGAATAAGAAGTCAGCTTGCTGCGCGAGCCTCACCCAATTGCAAAGCAAATGGCTTCAACATTTAGATACTATGTAGCTAGACACTAATATTTTGTTGCAAAAGATTTAATAGGTCCATCATTGTACCCTCCTTTTTTTCTTTGGTGATAAGCGTTTTGTTTGGAGTTGGCTACGTATTAAAGTCTTTAGAGACTTCATTTTTTGATGAATCGTTTTGAATATCCTGATCGCTATTGGCAAAGATTCATGCTATCGAGATAGTATAGACAAAATGTACCAAAGTAGTTAGTTTTTGTAGTAATTGCAATTTTGTGAAATGCAGACACCAAAGTTATGAGTGTATTTAACCGGTAGGCTACTTTTCGTAAACGCCTAAAAACTTCATTTATCGATAAATGTTTTTGAATATGTAGACAGATAATGCCAAAGAACATGCTTGAGAGGAAAAGTACTCAAAATGTACCAAAGAACAAACTTTGTCCAACAATTGCAAGTTCGTTAGGTCAAGTAGGATAATTGTTCAACTAAAATGAAACGTGATGTATGGCAACCGATTTTTGATCAGCTATTATAAACTAATCGCTATCCCTAAGTGATTGGAAATCACATATTACTGGAAAGCCCATTTCCTAAGCTTTCAAACCACAGTAATTGTTAGTTACTTATTACAACTTTATGAATCAAACTATTCTATTTTTACTCAGCTTACAGCTTTTTGGGAAGGGTTACACGACCGGTAAAAAAGTTTAGTTTTTTTGATATAAAATGAAATACTAAAGACACATATCACACAGAACAATAGCAGTAACTGTAACTGTGTTTGTACGTAATCTTAGCGCTTAACAGCAAAAAACTATTTTGAGTAACATAACCAAGCCAGGGACTAAAGAAAATTTTGCGGGGATATTAAAAATTTTTTTCCAGTTTAAAATCTCATCGTGCACGGAAAAATACTTTTGCTTCCGTTTCTTGATGAAAAAAAAACAAAGTTTTGCTCAAACCACAGCCAGCCTTAACATTCTATAGATTATTGATGGCACATTTTGCTTTCTTGATTTTGTTGAAACCTTGCCTAAATAATTGATAAGCTTTTTGCACTGCCGCGTGTCACTAATCTTCATGCTAAAGTAGGGAAGTTGGGAGTAGAAAAAAAGCTAACTGTAGCAAAATCTCAAGTTAGAGAAAAGATCAAATTGTAACAATAATAGTATCAATTTTATAACTAGGTTTAGAGAGAACGTTTCTGCTTGAAAACAATTTAGTTGGCGCCTATTTGAATAGGGTGTATGACTTTGGATGAAGGCAAGAGCCCTTTTTCTCTCTACGGTGGAATTACAGCGCACAGCGCAGCCACAGAACTTGATATCACAAATATAGAAACAAAGGGGGCCGCATTAAATCATTAAAGAGGCCTACTACTAAACATCTTGTTTCTGTAATTGTGAAAACAACCACCATCACTTTTTACTGAGACAATATTCTTTTTTTGTAAGCATTACCAGTTTTGGTAACAAACTAAGATAATTCACCATTAGGTGAACTGGATTTGTGAATGTATATAAAAATCATAATTTTTTCGTTTCTGTTTGCACAAGTGCCCGATGGGGGAGGCCGGCTCAGCCGGCTGAACCAATATACTTAACCCCGACTTTATTGACGGGGGCCTTGCAGGCATCGACGGAAGAGCTGGTAGTCTATACTATAGAGCAATGTAATAAAATATCAAGTTTCAGAAAAAAATCAAAACATAACCATAGACCTATCAGTTTCTAAAACTGAATTTAAAGAGAATATTCTATTCGAACATAACTAATTGGCCTGATGGACGCCTACTAGAATCTGGTGAATGGGTTTGGGGAAAGCATAGCCGCTTTTCTCGCTATGCCGGAAACAAAAATAGTGCAGTCCACGGAATTGATATCACAAATATAAATACAAAAGGGGCCCCACCAAAGTGTAAAATTGGCTTACCGTTAAATAGTTAATTTCTGTAATTGGATTAACGACCATTATTATATCGCCACTATCATTTTAGATTGTGTTTCAATTCCCTTCCCCTCCCATTACACCAGGGCTGCGAACTCGGTCGATTTTTATATCGAGTTTATGTTCGAGTTCAAGTTCAGCTTGTTTTACGAGTTCAAGTTCAACATTTTCTTTTTTGCGAGTTCAAGTTCGAGTGCGAGTCCGGTGAAAATTTATCAAGTTTTTTCGAGTTCAGAAAATGAAATGATTGACTTAGCCTAAGCATGTTTGCAGTAAAATTGCGCGTTCAAAATTATGTTCAAACATCTGTTTTGATAAGCAAATGTCGTTGCCATAAGCCAGGCAATATGTGTTTTGTGAATTTGCATTGAAAACGAAAATTGAAAAACAACTTGCAATTGAATCATTGTAGGTTCCCTGATTATGTGCTTTCGATCAAAACAAAGGCTATGTCTGCGATTCATTGTTTACGAAGAAAAAGTAAACTGGCAATTAGGTCACCCATTCTCAGCCGTGACTGTTTACGTCAGTGGTCCTCAAACTGTAGCCTGCGGGCCTCATGTGGCCCACACAGTTCTCTGGAGTGGCCCACCAAGCAAATTTCATCTAAAAAGAAAACTCGGTACTTTTATCGTTTGAGAGAATTTTTATTGAAGATATCAAATGAAACAACAATTGTAATTACATAATAACTGTTTACAGCACTTAATTACAAAACTATCTTACCCAGTTGAGATACAGCAAAGTTTTCCTTCATAAATTTATTATTATTAATTCTTGTGGCCCGCGAAGGTTTCTGAAAGACACATGCGGCCTAAGAGCCAAAACGTTTAAGCGCCACTGGTTTACATCGCAAAACTGTAAAATCAAATTAGAGCGTTTGTCAGAAGCAAAATCTTCTCATGAGAATTTTAATTAAAAACTGATTTTCACCCTAGTAAAACTGCAAGGCCTCTTTCTACACCAACCACATATAGCTGCTGGAGACCTACATTTATAATTCGTGTCTTGTGCTGTTAGCAATTTTAAGAAATACATGTAATATGAACCGGCGCGATGGCATAGTGGTTAGAGCGTCTGCTTCGTTGTCGGTAGACTTGGGATTCATTCCCCTCGTCGAGTCATACCAAAGACTTTAAAAAATTGTATCACAGCTTCCCTGCTTGGCGTTCGGAATTTAGAGGAGGTTGTGGAGAACAAGTTGACAAGTTCGCTTGTTGTGTCCTTGGGCAAGGCACCTAACGTGACGCCTCCGTTTTTATGTGGAAGACAGGTGGCCAAGACTCCTCGTAAATGGCAACTCTCAAGCGAGTGCGGGTGTACCGTCCAAAATATAGCGATACAATTCGCTTTTTCGTGAATGGAGGATAAATATGAACAATACAAACAAATGTAGGACAGCCAATTCTGTAAGGTTTTCATTGTCTACTTCCGCCTGCTCGCGTGACAATCTCGTAGATTTGCAGCACTATAAAATTGCGGCACTTCAGTCATTTGAGGTCTTTCTCAAAATCAAAATATGGTCGAAATGTGAATCTCTTACAAAAATTTAAATCGTTTCGGGAAGTCGCATACAGTCAGTAAGTACATATATTATAAGCTACTGAATTTATTGTTAACAACGAGCTTATTGTTACCTTATCATGTAATTCTTGTTAATTAATTTGTGATGAAATCAAAACTATAGTAGTATCAGTAATAATACTGTACATCTATAGTGGTAAATCTCGCTAAATCTGTGTTAAAAAACCATAAGCTTAACTGTGTATAAAGTAAAATACCTCTCTATAATCCTCTTCCACAATTATTATTTATCGTCGTACTGTTAATGTCATCGCTATTTGCTACTTTAATCATTCTACTCTTACTCATATTTGCATCCAAATTAAGTGTGATATTTGGCTATTTGTTTATAATTGTTTAATTATTCTAGAAAAGCTATCGCAATATCGACGCTATTTCTCCACAATCAATTGGATTTTTTCGCGCTTGAATTAAATTTAATTTTATCATCAAGAGTACCTTTTGATACCGCAATTGAGTTTTCGCTGCGCGATAAGACCTTTTCCCCAAACCGTATGACTGGGATAGTAGCAGTCACAGCGTTCTTAACGTTTTCATAAAGAATTTAGGGTTAAGCAAAAACAGACTTAGTTTAAAACGAACTTAAGTCTAAGCCGAGCTTGCGCTAGTCGTGGTTACAAAGGGAGGCTTGGTGATATGCAGAAACTAAACTCAAACGAGACTTTTGAAACCCCGGCTTAATGTATTATGACGTTACTGTTACTGAAAACTCAGTTTATAAAGGGATTGTGAGGTTGCCGTTAAATATAATATATTTTGTGGCATCATGTTGGCAGGTAACACGTTGTACGTTATTATGGTGTGATATAAATGGAAGTTGTTGTTCGCAAAAAGAGTTGGTTTAAGCGGCTACAGTAAGTGATACGGCATGCTGCATAACCGTGTTAGTGATTTAAGCTACCTGAGGCCCATTGCCCAAATTTTGCAACAGCAATACAATAACTAGAGTTTTGCCTCATTGCGTACATAAGTCGACGTTTAAGCCATTTACAATGGTGACTTATAAAAGGCTGACTTAAACAATCAGTTTAGCCATGCTTAACGCTAAAACTTTTTTCTGCATACGAAATCGATGACTTCAGTTGGGCTTAGACAATTTTAGAAAAAGTCTGGCTTATGGCTATACTTTCTGCATGAGATCCTTAATTTCCAATAAAAATATTTCATTCTTTTTAAATTCAGTTATAGTGATATTGTACAAATAAAAATTAACTCGAACTTGCTTCAAATATTTTCGAGTTCAAGTCCCACAAAATTTTGAGTTTCGAGTTCAAGTTCGAGTTCGGCAAAAAGATCGAGTTTTTTCGAGTTCGAGTTCGAGTTCACAGCTCTGCCTTACACCTTTCAAAAGTAATACAGGATTTATGACAACATTCTTCTTTTCTGAGCATTACCAGCCTTGATTCATAGAATAAGATGATCACCATTACGTATAATAGGGGCCTGTGAAAGGGCATAGGAAACACCTTAACTATTTGTTATTGTTCACACAATTGCTCGATGCGTGAAGCCGACGCAGCCAGGTGAACAGATACTCCTAACCCCGACGTTACTGATGAGGGCCATGCGGTCGACGCTGGCAGAGCCGGCTAGTGACAATACAAAACTGGTTCTAGAGTAAATTTCTTGCCTGCTTTTGTTGTGTGTTTTAACAGTTTTCCTATTTCTTGGTTTTCCATTTTTGCTCCTTATCTTCATAAAAAATTTTGCTTCGAAATTAGTATATCGTAAAAACAGAAAGAAACCGATTGCAGCTAAAATTTGACTGGATTAATGGCCGCCAAAAGTAAGATAATAGTTAGAGTCATTATTTTATGACCAAAAAAATCGAAAATATTCTATTTTTTGAAGTGGGCTTATATGGCAATATGTGACTTTACTATTAGAGCTTCAAATTTACGCTGATCTCTCGACAAATTGTGTTTAACTTTTCACTCGTATATTGAGCAATAACTCACTCGAGCAACAAACCAAACAATTTTTCACTTAAACAATATTTCAATGCATCTAATTCAGTGGTTCTCAAACTGTGCGTCGCGACGCCCTGGTGCGTCGTTTGAAATCTCGTAGGGCGTCGCACAGTCATTCTGTTCCAAACTACTCTCAAATAAGCAAAGAACGGAAAATTGTAATGCAAAAACTACAGTTTTGTAACTTTAAGCAAACATACCGTTCTTAATATCGAGAGCAGAAAAGGATACTTGAATAATGTACTGTTTCCGCCGGCTCACGCTTCACACATTCGAATTTTTTTATTATTACCTAATAGCCATTACTTCAGTTCAAATCATTTTTATTGCTTAAACGTCATTTGATATCATCACATCCACAATTTGCAAGTAAACTATGAAATTTTTTTGCTCGAAAATTAAATAATATGAAGAGCCAAGTATCCACCATTTCGAAATTTACGCAACTCCTATCAAAGGCTTTATTAGCACTCTATCAAGTTGCGCACAGAATTGCTAAGTTGCTGAGGAAATAATGCTGCCTGCTGCAATCAATCTTGCAAGTACGATAATAGGGGAAGGAGCTGCCAAAAAATTAAAGTTAGTACCGTTATCCAACAATACCGTGTGTCGTCGGATTGGTGACATGGCGTTAGACATTCACGATCAACTGATCGATAGAACGAAACAGCGAAGCAACTGATGGCAGTCAAGATGCCCACCTAATTTGCTACGTGCGTTTTGTTGACTTCTCTGAGCAAACTTGGTAGAAGAGGTACTACTTTGCAAGCCTATTGAACTTGGTTGCCGAGAAATTGATCTTTTCAATATAATCGACAAATCTATTTCTACAAATAACTTAGATTGGAGAAACTACATTAGCATATGGACAGATGGCGCCAAAGCTGTGTCTGGCAGTCGCTCTGCACTGCGAAGTCTAATTCAAGAACGTGCCCCAGTGGCCATGTGGATGCATTGCATGATTCACCAAGAGGCATTGGTGGCTCGTAAACTGATCCCGGAACTTGGTGCTACAGTTGAAATCGTCACCAAACTTATCAACTTCATCAAAACACGGCCGTTAAAGTCAAAAGTGTTTGAAAAACTTTGTGCGGAGATAAATGCAGAGCATCGAAATTTGCTATTTTATTGTTCATCCAGGTGACTTTCGCTTGTAAAATCATTTAAACGAGTCCACGAGCTGCTGGACGAACTCCACGCATTTTTGAAAAAACAAAAGAATCAACTTGCTGATTGCCTAGCTGAGAACGAATTTTTATTGAAATAAGATTATATGTGTGGTATGTTTGCTAAATTGAATAAACTGAACCTGTCTATGCAAGGGGTTGATAAAATATATTCGACATTTGAGATAACACCACAGCGTTCACAAAAAAGCTGTCTCTATGGAAGGAAGATATTTCAAATGTGTCCGGAAGTTCTCAGTACTTCTCTTTTTTGTCCAATCTGCTTGAAAAGAAAAGTATAATGCTGCCTTCAGATTTACAAAGCGTATTTTTTGCAACATCTATCCAAGCTCGAGTTGAAGTTCGCACTTTATTTTTTGGAAGATTTATTACGCTATGAATGGATTCGCGAACCTTACATGCTACCTATCACATCTTCCTTCACGGAAAAAGAAAAAGAAGACTACATTGATCTTACCTGTGACAGGTCCCTAAAAAGGAAGTTTACTTCAGTCAATCTGACAAATTTTTGGATTTCATTGAATGACAATTACCTAGCTTTGACGAAGAAACTTTGCGAACACTTGTCCCGCACGCTACGTCTTATTTATACGAAGCTGAATTTTTTACGATGGCCGTCACTAAGTTCAAATATTCATCACGAATAGGCGTTAAAAGAGAAATGAATGGTAGTTTCAAAGATTCTCTCAAGGTTTCACGATCTTTGCCAAAATGAACAAGTCCACACGTCAGTGACGTCGCATTAGATTTGAACTAAATTACTAACTGATAGGCCATTGGTTCTTTTTGATATTTCGTTTCTTCATTGATTTTTCTTCTCTCCATTACGTATTGCGATACTACTAAATAGAACTTCGGTAGCATTGTTTTTATGACTGGGGCGTCGCAAGCTCAGTATACTTTTGCAAAGGCGTCGCAACAAAAAAAGTTTGAGAACCACTGATCTAATTAATAGCCATTTAAGTCTGATTTCATTAAGTATTCAGTGTTAGTGTCTACGAAATTTCTGTTTGGGTGAAGTACTAGTTGCTGCTAGTTACTGGGTAGAAAAAGTCAAAGCTCTGAGCACGAATAGCACTCTCTTGGTTCTATTTCAGCTCAAGCTGACCGGGAGCAAGTGTTTATAATATTGAAAGAACAAATTGTGCGTTGAAAAACAATAAGTAAAGATGACGTCAAATTGCAAAAATTGACGTCGAATAACCGAGTGCTGTTAGCCTACAATAAGTATTGAAAATGCCGCTTTCAATGCTTCGTCCAACTCGGCATGAGAACTCTTATTCCTGAGAACTCTTATTACTAAATTTGATGTTTGTAGAAGCTGTTTAAACGCATTTACGACTGTACTGGGATTCAATCAAACAAAAACGAAAAGTTATATCATATAATCAAAACAGAAAATATGACTTTTTATGATTTTTTACATTTCTAAACAAACCAGTGACAACGTAATCTTTTCACTGTTACTGGTTTGACAGCTTTGTGTACCAAATTATATTTTCGATATCCGCCAAAGATAATATAATGTAGGGTGTTTCTAAAAAATGGTAGCCCTTAAAGCAACGACTATGTTACACAAATGAACTTAAATTGTATATTTTAGTCGCAGATTTTCTGAAGCTTTAGACACCATTGAAGTTTTGACATTTAAGGAAGTTGTGCATAAAAAATCCAGTGCAACATGTGAGCACCACGTCGAAGCATTTATTCCCAAACTGGCTCAGCAAAGTTTTGGATCCCTGATTTACATGTGTAAGCAGTAATGTTCTGGATGAAGGTCTCAATTTCACGTTTGAGAAGACCAATGTTATGAGGATTATTGCAGTACACATTATCTTTGCTGTGTCCCCAAAGGAAGAAGTCCAGTGGATTGAAGTCCGAAAAATGCGGACCCAAACTTGTTTTGTTTTGAGCGAACTGACTCTGTTGTCAAAGTTTCGAGTAAGTAGTACCCTCATTTCTTAAGCAGACTAGCGTGTTGCGCCTTGCACATCGAGCTGCCATGCTAAACTTCTTTTTGTCCGTTTTCTTTTTATATTTTTTTTTGTTTACCTGGCGGCTCAACACCTTGCTCCCGCCGTTGTGTGTAATTCTAGTTTTTGCTGTTCGTGCTGGGTATTGCTCTTTTGCAACTTCGTGTGTCCCTAGTTCGACGCCCAGCTAGTTTACCGTTGCTATATCCGTCAATTAGACAATTTTACTCTAACTTGCTTTTGAGCACTGCCCGCTCAACTTACGCAATAATTTATTTTAGGTTCTCAATCAGCACGCCCCTGTCAAAAAGAAAAAGCCCACAGCAGTATGAGGTGTTGTTTCATCTTGTTGAAACCACTGGGCATTAAAAGTTATTCCGAACCGCCGGCGAATGGAAGCACAAAACCTTCTCCGAGCGTCCCGATATTTTGTTTGATTGACAGTGTCGGATTTTTCTTCTTCATTTTCGAACCAGTAGGGGCCTACTATGCCTTTGCTGCTGAGTGCACACCAAGCAATGCAGCGTTCGCCATGAAGAGGTTTCTCATGAAAGTCGTCTGTACCTCAAAAGCGAGAATATAGCTGTCGAGATATGGCAAAGCCTAGTAACCACAAAATTCATGTGTTTGAGAATTCTAACTTGGCTGTTTTTGTTGTAGTTCAAGAAGATAGCAACTGAAGAAAATTATTTCAGTTTTGCCTTGAAGCTGCAAACTGTACGAAAATTAACTGTATTTCGCATTTGCTGATTAGTCGCTTTACATAAGTAGTTTATGACATTTGAAACAGTTTTTTGATTTTGCAATATCATGGCAGTGTGGCTGTTGACCACACCGCTTAAGTGGAAGTGCATCTCATCAGAAAACCAAACAGTTTCGATCCTTTCGTTGTTCTCTTCCATTTTATTATTAAACCATTTGAACTAATCCTTTCGCAAACGCTTGTCTTTCACAATTAATATTTGTTTGATCTGGATACGATAAGGAAAATATTTCTAATCACCTTGAAGAATTTTGTAAACAGCAGTCACCGAGATGTTCTGTTCCTGCCATCTCCTACACAAATATTTCTCCCGAACTTGGAACTCCGATTTTCGTACTGCAGCAGCATTCTCTTTAGAGCGAGCGGTATCCTTTCTTCTTGAATTTCTAACATTTTAAAATCCACACTGTTGCTAAAGCAAGCAACTTTAACAAATTAAAAGTCATTATAATTCGTAAAACATCTTAAAATTCGTCAGAAATTATAGCAAACTATCTATTTGTCAAAGACAATCCGAATACACCACCGATGGAAAAGCATGCTTTCATCATGCTTATGAAATTGGCAACTCAAGGAATGTTTTTTCACAATGGTGAACTATTTAAACAGATTATCGGAGTAGCAATGGGATTTCCTCTTAGACCCACATTAGCAAATTTAGTAAATAAGCTTATCAATAAAACAAATGGCTTTTACCCTAAAATTTATTTACGATATGGGGATGATATTTTTGCAATTTTTGATGACAATCTATGGATAACAAAATTTTTGAATCTCTTAAATAAACAGCATTCAAACATGCAGTTTACCGTGGAAAAATCAATGCAGGCGCTTCCGTTTCTGGATGTTCATGTTCAAATTCGAGAAAATGAATTAGATTTAAGTGTGTGGCGAAAAGAGACAACACTGGCATTTTGATGAACTTTAATGCAATATGTCCAAATGTTTGAAAATTGTGCCTTGTACTGTGCCTACTTGGTCGAGCTGAATCTACTGTATTTGTTCCAGCCAGCATTTGTTTGATGTCGAGATTGGAAAGTTGAAGCGCTTATTTTATGATAATAACTATCCGACTCGATTTTTGATAAAATTTACAACAAATTTAAAGCTAAACTGGATGATATACTTGTTGATGAAATAAGTCTAGTAAATATCGTGGAGTTATGTCCTATTTTTGTTCCGTATGTTGGTGAAGCGTCAATCCGTTTTGTAAAAGCTCTCTCTCGATTTTGTACAATTTGATGTAAGGCTGTTTCCTCTGTATCGCACAAAATAGATAGGACAGTATTTTCAACTAAAATCAGAAACGCCTTTGCCTCTATGCTCAAATGTCGTTTATAAATTTACTTGTTCGTGTGATACGAACTTGACATACCTAGGTATGTCTTCCCGACATTTGATCGCCAGAGTGAAGGAGCATCTGAATTTAGCAGATTCAAGAAAAAGCGCAATTAAGGACCACACTTTGTCATGCCCCACCTGCTCTAATCTACAATATAGCATTAATTCTTTCACCATATTGATGAAATGTAATTCAGATTATGAAGCAAAAATTCATGAAGTTTTGCTTATAAAACGTCATAGCCTTAGCCTTAATAAACAATGCTATGCAAGTGGAGCTTCGTTTTTGCTAAACATATGTTAACAAAAAATTTTTACAACTACTTTACTTACTGCATGTAATTGTAACATGACATTCCATGTTGGATTTTTCGCATAATTTTGGGAATCTTGCCATTTTTGTAACGCTTTGGTCCTGGTTTTGATGAGCTTAAAGACTTTTGAATCCGATCTCTCCCAGCAATTATTTATTTTAAAGTTGGCTACGTTTTTACAGCCGTTAGAAGTACTGTATCTTCATAATGTGTATTATTTGAAATTATCGTTGAATATTTTAATTTATTACGCCACATTTACAGATTTAATTCTTGAAAAGAGCTTTATGAAAGTCGAAAACGTTCGAATTTTAAGATGTTTTACGAATTAAAATGACTTTTAATTTTTTAAAGTTGCTTGCTTTAACAACAGTGTGGATTTTAAAATGTTTTACCTCTCTGACAAAGTAATTTCTAACATTTCTGTTTGGAATGGTGCCATGTGCTTAAAATTTTTTTTCTAGTTCAAGTATTGTTTTCTTTGATGATGTATGAGCCAAATTTTACACTAAATTTTCTCTGCACTTGTAGCGGAGATTTCATTCCGGGGTACCAAATCACTATCTTTGATTTTTGCTTAATCGTGAGTCTTATTTTTACGCTATCAGTTTGAAATTTATTTTATGTCAACTCCAAACCGCTTACAACCAGTTTTGAAAAGATAAAAATGCATTAAGTAGGCTTGAAGATATTCTCAATTAAGGAGGTTTCTTTTTTGAAATACCCAGTGCATATGCAATCTTAGGATTGCCAATTTTATGAATGGATCTGGGTAACTAAAGGAACCGTTTTAATTAGGGGCTCCCTAAATTTTAAACCACATTTCAAAAATGTGAAGTCTTTACCGGTCGTAAAAGAGCTATTTTGGGGGTTCAAGTGGCCTTAGTTTTGGTTATCATACCTAAAAAGGCAAAGATCAAGTTCTAAACTCAATTTTGTCGCAGTTCTAAACTCAAGTTTTGTTCTAAACTCAATTGTCGCGGGACGAAAAGCAGGTCGCTCTTTGTCCACATCTGATTTGAATAATTACATTTCGATTCAGGTTTACGTTCAGCAAAATATTTTTTGTCAATTCAGTTCCGGTTTTGGTTTAGTGCTGTATAAAACTATGGTTCAGGTTTAGTTCGGATTCACCAGTGACCAATTTTTGAAAGTCCAAATTCGGTCCGGCTTCAGGGAAAACAAACAGTTAATGCAGATATTGGGCTCAGGTTCGGTCAAACGCCCACCCTAAAACACAATCATTTCTTATAAGTATTCGTCGCTATGAGAGCTTCTGCCTCTTTGATGAACTCTTAATTGTGGGAAGCTATATAAACCTGCTGATTCCCACCATTGAGTGTTACTTTTAAGCCGTGGTGGGCAGTAACTCCAATCGATCCTCGTTTTTCTGGTCTAAATGGTGCAAAAATCGGTCAGGATAATCAAATAATATTTCAAGTTTTGTTGGGAAGACCTACTCACGGTCATTTTATTGCACGAAAGCAAGCGATGATCTCACCGCACATCATGAGGAAGATAAGAAATTTAATGAGCTTTTTGTTTGCCCATATTTTATTAGGATGGAGTGAAAAAAAATTTTTTTCCTCAAATTAAAAAATCAGGTTTATGAAAGTAGGAGGTTAAGTCTACAAACACCTTCCAAAGTTGTTTTGGGGTTCTGCATCTTACACCCAGGCGGCTAAACATCCCCCAAAATTTTGTGCTCCCCCAAATTTATGAAAATCTCATAACTTAAAAACTAGTTAAGCTAGAAAGCTGGTTATGAGCTTAAAATGCTCAGAAGATCCAAGTTTATATCTGCTCCAATACAACTTTTTCTTCTAACTACATCACACAAGCCACAAATTAGCAAAAAATGATGTTTTTGGTAATGGCGAAGTAAAACTTTTACCTATAACGTAAATCGGCTTGTTTGTTCCCTTTTTATTTTATATATACATCATTGTTTTGGCAGTCCTTAGGTGGTTTTGATTAACTACTGTATTACTAGTCAAAATTAATTAGGTACCACAAGTTCAAAATGTTTTTTAGGACATTAATAAAACAGAGAAAATGTTTCTTATTCTCAAAAATATCTTATATTCTTGAAACTTTGTCCTGTGTTATGTGTGATAAACTGTGTCAAGTGTTATCATTTTGGAATGCTTACAAGAAAAGCAGTTACTAGAGTTTGTGAGCGTCAAGGAAAACATCTTTTTAAAAGCTGTGACTCCTTTCCAAATGGTGTTCTTCCAACCAAAAGAGATGTTTTGCAAAGATTGCTTCATGAAAGAAATTGGCGAACAAGAGCTGAAGCTGTCATTGTTGCAAATGAACTGTATGAACGTTGGATCCACTGTAATGTTTATTGCATAAGCGTAGATGGCATTGTGTTTAGGATTTCAACTCTTGTCAAAGATTTTCAACCGATTGAATCTCAGCCATAAAAAAGGGAAAAAAGGATTCAACACCAGTTCGACATTTAGTTATAATATGACGGAATTTTTAGGTGATATTAAAGAATTGTTCGATATTTTTGGTAATGACCAGAAACAGCGACGAAAACTTGAAGAAATTGATAAGTTGAAAATGAATGCAGATAGCTTTGCGTTTTATGAAGATGAAATAGGTCCTAGAAAAAGAAATGGTTTAGACGTTGTTGAACCGATCGATCAGTCTGATCTAAATTTTCTTCAAAAAATATCTCAAAAACAATCCAATTCTAATAATACAGTTTCAACAAGCTCAGCAAATAGTGATATTGTAATTGGTTTTCAATCTGATACAAGTACTAGTGAAAATTCAGAAATATCAGTATCATTTAATTCAGCGTTACCTTGCTCTTCAAAATCTATTTTGCAGCAGAATCAAGTTACGTTAAAAGAGCTTGCGATGGTTTGTGAGCGATATGAAGTGTCTGATAGAGCTGGTGCAGTTATAGTTTCAGCTACATTAAAAGCTTTTAGAATTGTTATTGAAGAGAATAAAAGATATGTGGTGGATAGAAGCAAGTTGCGAAGAGAAAGGCAAAAATACTGAGAAGAAATTAGAAACAAGGAGCAAGAATTATTTGAATTAGTGAATTTCATTTTTGTAGATGGAAAGAAAAATGCAACAATGACAATGGTTGAAGTAAATGGAAATTATCATCGCCAAACAGTCATTGAAGAACATTATGTAATTGTAGGAGAGCCTAATAGTTTTTATCTCTCACATGTAATGCCAGAGATCGGACTGAATATAAAATAGCGACATCAGTTTATTCTGCAATCAAAGATACAGCTCTGGAACAAATATTGAACATTGTTGGATTTGATGGAACCGCTATAATGACTGGCAAAAGCAAAGGATTTATTGCATCATTAGAAACTTTGATAGAAAGACCATTGCAATGGGTTATATGTTTGCTCCATTTAAATGAGCTTGCTCTCAGACCTGTTTTTCAAACCTTAAATGGCGTAACTTCTGGACCAGACTCTTTTTAAGGACCTATTGGTAGGCAGTTGAATGGCGCTGTTTCTGAGTGGAAAGTAGTAAAATTCAAATCTATCCAAAATTTCCTGTTATTCCAAACTCTTTGATGGATGATTTAAGCAGTGATCAATATTATGCTTACAGGATTTGCACTGCCGTCATGTTTGAATCAGTTGATGCTAATCTTGAGTTTCTCGAAGTAGGAGGGTTAAACCATTTATGCTGGTTAACACTTGGATGTCGTATTCTTCGATTTTATGTTGTTCAAACAAAGTCGACATCTAATTTAAGCACTTTTGCAGAATTTTTAATTAAATTTTACTTTCCTGGTTGGTTTCAAATCAAATTCCACAACAAGATTACTGATGGACCAAAGAACCATCTCAACATCCTTACACAAGTAATGGGATTCCCAAACGAAATTATTCAGGATATTGCTATAGCGGTTTTGCAACAACATGCTTATTTTGGCTCATTATGAAAATACATTACTTGCGATGCTGGCTGATAATGATAACAATGTCCGCCTTCTTGCAGTCAACAAAATACTTAGCATCAGAGAATCTAAGAAAAATTTGGATAATGTTGGTCGTGATGAAGAAGTAGATGTAAGAAAATTCATAGTACCCAAAATCAATACTAATGCAAAAACTTATTATTCCTTGTCAAGCTTAAATTTAAAAGATATGCATGAACCACCTGCATTAAAACAGTTATTGAATAAAGAAATTGAGGCTTTTCAATAACATAAACTCAACCTAGAACATCCTTGCCACAATCAAGCTGTTGAAAGGCCTATAAAACTGGTTTCTGAATCTTCAGCAGCTGTTGCTAGATTCAAAAATAGAGATGGATTTATCAGACAGAAAATACAATCAAAAAAACTAATGAAAACTTTTAACACCAAAAAGAAATTTAATGCCTAATAAATTTGAAAATTAGTAAATTGGGCAACATTTTGTTGTTCTACATTGTGTGTGACTATTGTTAAGTATATAGTGTTGGTAGCATATTTGTCAATTTTTCTTGCTTCAAAGACTGCTAGATTAAAATGCTAAGTGAAAATTTTTTTATTCGTGTAAGTAGCTAAGAAATGACTTTAGTTAAAGCATGGATTTCACGACAATTTCTTAATGATAAATAATTTTTTTAACAATTTTCATCAAAAACATCATATTTTGTTAATTTGTGGCTTGTGTGATGCAGCTAGAAGAAAAAGTTGTATTGGAGCAGATATAAGCTTGGGTATTCTGAGCATTTTAAGCTCATAACCAGCTTTCTAGCTTAACTAGTTTTTAAGTTATGAGATTTTCATAAATTTGGGGGAGCGCAAAACTTTTGGGGGTGTTTGTTTAGCCGCCTGGGTGTAAGATGCAGAACCCCAAAACAACTTTGGAAGGTGTTTGTAGACTTAACCTCCTACTTTCATAAACCTGATTTTTTAATTTGAGGAAAAAATTTTTTTTTCACTCCACCCTAATATTTATCTTCCATTGACGAAAAAACGAATTGTATCTCTGTCTTTTACCGGATGTCTGCACTCGCTCGGGAATTGCCATTTCCGATATGTCTGGGCCACCTGTCTTTCACATAAAGGTGGGGGCGTCCCATTAAGTGTCTTGCCCAAGGGCACAACAAGCGAAATTGTCGACTTGTTATCCACAAAATTCCTTAAACACTGAGCACCAAGCAGTGAAGCTGTGCATACTACTTTCAAAAATTTTTTGGTATGACTCGACAATGGGAATGAACCCTCGTCTACCGACTGCGAAGCGGACACTCTAACCACTAAGCCAGGCATGGGCAACATACAGCCCGCGGGCCGGGTCCGGCCCCTGAAGGGATTTTGACCGGCCCGCAGACTTTATCCAGTCACGTAGCACTCCAACTTCGGGCCCCCCCCCCCCAAAGTAAGCGCAAGAGCCCCTGCGCACAGGTCATATCACTTTAGAGGTGTAAAATTGAAAAGCTGCATTAAGAAAATACACCACAATTTGTACATAAGTAAACAGGCTAATGTCAGAATAAAGCATGCCGATACCGAAGGTGCAAGTCATAAAAAATTCGACACCGATGCCAGAGTTCAGTAGGACATTTATGCAGACACTGCGAAACGAAAGCAATGACACTGAAAAACATGAAAAAGTTATAAAAACACAGTATCATTTAAATAGTCTGGAGCGAACTTTTTTGTTCGCAAATGCTGTTATGACATTGTCATAATCAAGAGATCGGGCGCAGTCATTTTCGATTGACAACATGGCTAATGAAGATAGTCTACTGTCTGTCATAGACGTTCTATTAAAAGTTTTGATCAGTTTCAATTTGCTGAAGCTTCTTTCAGCGCTGGCAACAGTCACGGGGCAAGTTAGTAAGATTCGAAGTGCGATGTACACATTCGGATACAATTCAAATAAATGAGTCTTTAGAAGATAGTTCAGAAAGTCTTGAGCCGTATTGAGATTGCGTTTTTTTTGTAAAATTAAAACAAACCGCTGTAGCTCAGCGCTCATTTCATCAGAATCAATGTCACCGAACTTTTTTTGGAACTCTTTACAGCAAGTAAGAAGAGCATTTTCTTGTTGCACAAGCAAAAGTTTGTCTCGTGTGTACAAAAACGAAAAGGCGGAAGAAACCTCACGTAACAAATTAAAGCGCTCCTTTATTGACATAATAGCCTGGTCTACTAATGGATAGAAAAAGTTGCTTTTAAATTTCAGTTCAGGAGTAGCTCGTTGTTCCTCTTCACCTTGGTAATCAAACAATCTTCTTTTCTTTCCACTTCTTGACGGAGGAAAAGAAGGATCAATATCCAATTCCTGTGCTATTTCAACAGCAGATGTTGCGGTACTGTCATAACCCGTTGTGCGATAGTTTTGCAAAAACTTTTCAGTTGCCTGGATTTCCGTTTCCATTGTATGAAGGGAGACTCAACACGATTGAAGAATCTTGCTTGCTTTATTGACTTGGAATAGGATATCATACCAAATAAACACCGACAAAAGAAAACTCCATTTTGATAAATGAGCTATCAACGATTTTGTTTCTGAGGCAGCTCTTCCATCTTTTCTTTCTATGGAAATGGCTTCCAAGTCTTTCAGTGCCAGCAACACCTCTTTTAAATTGTATCGAAGAGGTTTGATGCATTTAATTCTGCTTTCCCAACGAGTATCAGATTGTGACTTTATGGACAGCTCCACATGTTTCTTCAAAATTTCCCAACGCTGAGCAGAGGAAGAAAACAGCACATACAACCTTGTAAGTACTCCAAAAAATGTCAATGCTTCCGTCGATGAATTAGCACTGTCAACAACAACTAAGTTAAGGGTATGGTTTGCACAGGGCACGTAAACAGCTTTGGGATTGATGTCTAGCATTCTTGCTTGGACCCCAGAATGTTTTCCTTTCATGTTAGCACCATTATCATATGACTGACCTCGACAATCAGACAATTCGAGTTGCAGTTCGGTCGCTTTTTCTAAGAAAGCGTCCAACAAGCCTTTTCAAGTACTGTCACTTATTCTCAAGTAGCCAAAAAATGTTTCTTTAACAACAGCAGCTTCTTCATTACAAAATTCATTATTAGTTGATGTGGTCCACGCTTTACTATATCACATCGTTGAGCATCAGAAATACTTTCAGGCCATTTACATGGGTCATCAGGGATAGGGGTAAATTGAGATTCAGTTATTTTTGATATTGAAGGTTGCGTATTGGCAGGTAAATCACAACTTACATTTTCTGGAAATTCACAATCACTTTGATGCTGATCGTCATAGTCTTCTTTTTCTTGTACACTATAGTTTTCTTCATCCCTCTCGGTACTAGTGCCAGGTCTACTCTGCTCAGTAATCTTGAAAAAATCTGTCATCTTGGGCAATTTCGCTACAGCATCTCGAGCAGTGGCTGCTTCTTTTCTCTTTTGAGCACCACTTTTTGAACGTTTCATTCTATACAATGTCAATAAAATACTTTATCTGCACTCTGCAGTGTATATACAGGGTGGGCCATAAATAACGCACCAAAGCATATAAAACAATTCAGATAATAATAACAAACGTTTTGGGATATAAATAACGCACCAAAGCATATAAAACAATTCAGATAATAATAACAAACGTTTTGGGCCATAAATAACGCACCAAAGCATATAAAACAATTCAGATAATAATAACAAACGCCATCGGCACCAGACATTAACACTAATTCAACTCGTTCTTTAATTGTTAAGTGCATACCCTAAAAATGATATAAATTTTTTTTAAAAGGCAAATCATAACTAAAAAACTTTGATTGAAATTAAATTTAACAGTTATAGTAACTGATATTGAAATTAAATTTAACAGATACCCAAAGAAAAGATATTTACATTATTTCACATCACAATTTATTTTAAATCTTTGGTGCGTTATTTACGGCCCACCCTGTATATTGTCCCGGTATTTATAGCCAAACAGAATTCCAGACCATTCTATGATTGTTGCGTAACAACCGCATTGTTACGTCAATCGAATATTCAAGATTCTACCAGAAAATCAATCGAAATATTCTAGATTCTGCGAGATAAAATGACGTTGCATCATTCACTTATAATGTCACAAGCCAATTTCTTCCTACAGTTTAAATCGGTTGTAAACAAGTCTGCTGAACTGAAAATAGTCACGTAGCCAAAAAGCAATTTCAGACTAACTTGGGCCCCCAAAGTTGGCCTGGGCCCCCCCCAATTGGGGGGTTTGGGGGGCCGCTGCTACGTCTCTGCCTGTGCAAACCATACCCTTAACTTAGTTGTTGTTGACAGTGCTAATTCATCGACGGAAGCATTGACATTTTTTGGAGTACTTGCAAGGTTGTATGTGCTGTTTTCTTCCTCTGCTCAGCGTTGGGAAATTTTGAAGAAACATGTGGAGCTGTCCATAAAGTCACAATCTGATACTCGTTGGGAAAGCAGAATTAAATGCATCAAACCTCTTCGATACAATTTAAAAGAGGTGTTGCTGGCACTGAAAGACTTGGAAGCCATTTCCATAGAAAGAAAAGATGGAAGAGCTGCCTCAGAAACAAAATCGTTGATAGCTCATTTATCAAAATGGAGTTTTCTTTTGTCGGTGTTTATTTGGTATGATATCCTATTCCAAGTCAATAAAGCAAGCAAGATTCTTCAATCGTGTTGAGTCTCCCTTCATACAATGGAAACGGAAATCCAGGCAACTGAAAAGTTTTTGCAAAACTATCGCACAACGGGTTATGACAGTACCGCAACATCTGCTGTTGAAATAGCACAGGAATTGGATATTGATCCTTCTTTTCCTCCGTCAAGAAGTGGAAAGAAAAGAAGATTGTTTGATTACCAAGGTGAAGAGGAACAACGAGCTACTCCTGAACTGAAATTTAAAAGCAACTTTTTCTATCCATTAGTAGACCAGGCTATTATGTCAATAAAGGAGCGCTTTAATTTGTTACGTGAGGTTTCTTCCGCCTTTTCGTTTTTGTACACACGAGACAAACTTTTGCTTGTGCAACAAGAAAATGCTCTTCTTACTTGCTGTAAAGAGTTCCAAAAAAAGTTCGGTGACATTGATTCTGATGAAATGAGCGCTGAGCTACAGCGGTTTGTTTTAATTTTACAAAAAAAACGCAATCTCAATACGGCTCAAGACTTTCTGAACTATCTTCTAAAGACTCATTTATTTGAATTGTATCCGAATGTGTACATCGCACTTCGAATCTTACTAACTTGCCCCGTGACTGTTGCCAGCGCTGAAAGAAGCTTCAGCAAATTGAAACTGATCAAAACTTTTAATAGAACGTCTATGACAGACAGTAGACTATCTTCATTAGCCATGTTGTCAATCGAAAATGACTGCGCCCGATCTCTTGATTATGACAATGTCATAACAGCATTTGCGAACAAAAAAGTTCGCTCCAGACTATTTAAATGATACTGTGTTTTTATAACTTTTTCATGTTTTTCAGTGTCATTGCTTTCGTTTCGCAGTGTCTGCATAAATGTCCTACTGAACTCTGGCATCGGTGCCGAATTTTTTATGACTTGCACCTTCGGTATCGGCATGCTTTATTCTGACATTAGCCTGTTTACTTATGTACAAATTGTGGTGTATTTTCTTAATGCAGCTTTTCAATTTTACACCTCTAAAGTGATATGACCTGTGCGCAGGGGCTCTTGCGCTTACTTTGGGGGGGGGCCCGAAGTTGGAGTGCTACGGGACTGATTATGCCAGGACCAAGCAACATACGCGCAGTCAGAGGCATTAGCCCATACAAATTCGTCTGGAGTTACGAAAAAGTCTTACGTAACGGGTCAAATATTTAATGGCTAAATCCTAGAATTACATATCAATCACCTTAGCGCCCTCCCACAACTTTGATATGCTTTTAAGCACTTGCTGAATTTAACGCAGAAAAGTCTGCTTAACGCATAAAACAGAGCAAATATGACATTGCCAGCACGCGATAAACTTGATTGACATGCCCTGGCTATGTACACCCGCCCATACTGTCTTTTTGACCAATTGCGTTTAAACGAACGTTAATTTTTGCTAAAAGTGATTCTATAATCCCTTACGCTGTATCAGGGCGCAATAAGCGATTATTTATTTAAGTTTTTTAAGCATGCATTTTTCTTCTGTCTTGAATTCGTTTACAAAGCAGCATTTTGTCATAACCTTAAATGACATCACAATGCTTACCGCTATATCATGGTGAGAACAGCAGCAGGCGGCATACTTATCCACTGTTATCCACTAATATAAACAGTAAAGACCATTACTGATATTTGTAATTGATAGAATCTTTTTATCGGTACGAAACACTGATCTATATTTAAAAGTAGGGGAATCTGAATTAGGGACAAAGTTAATTGTAATAAAATCCCAAGTTTAAGAAAAAATCAGACTTAAATAGCATAATAGCATCAATTTGTAAAATTGGATTTAAAGGGTACATTTTTGCTTGAAAAGAGCTTAATAGGCGCCTATTGGAATAGATTATATGACGTTGGGAAAAGGCATGCCTCCTTTTCATGCTATGGCCAAATTAAAGCAAACAGCATAGCCAAAAATTTAACATCACAAATGTAAATACGTAAGGGGACCCACCAAATCGTCAAAAAGGTCTAATACTACATACCTTATTTTTTTAATTGTCAAAATGAGCATCGTTTGGTAGCTGCCATCAATTTAGACTATGTTTTGCTCCCCCTCACTTAGAGCTGCAAAAAGGACGAATGATAGTTAGTGACATCATTCTTTCTTTTTGGGTACTACCAGTCTTGATTCATAGATCAACATGATCACCATTACGTGTACAAGAGCAATGGCCTATATTTTCTATAACTTTTTGTTGCAGCTCTCGCAAATGTTTGTACGGTGAAGCCGGCGCAGCTACTTTAATTGATTGGTTGTAAATCGGTACAGGTGATGGCATTATTTGCCGGGGCATAATCGCACCATACATTAGAGAAACATTTTTTCTATTTTGTTTGATAATACCTTTATAGATCTATCGAGATCAAAGCTAAAAATTTGGGGAAAAGCAAGGACTCTTTTAACTTCTCTGAGCACACATAAGCAAGATAAAACGAACATGAAACATAATGCGTAGCCAGCAAAGGACTTGAGAAAGTTTGAGGGAAAGTCAAAAGAAAACAACATCACTGTGTCAAATCGCACCACATAAAAATACATTTTGCTATTTTGCATGGAAATAGCTGAATATCAGAAATACGTTCCCCACTTCCAAACTCAAGAAAACGTAAGGCCCCCTTGGGTTCACATAACCAATGAACAGAGCACATAGATCTAAGACTTAACCAGAACCTTGAATCAGAACTTCTATCACGAAAGGAGCGCACCAAGTCATGAAAATATTATGTACAGAAAAATCATAACGTTTTCTTTACTGTTCACGAAAGTACCTGATAGATGAAGTCGGCCGGGCTGGCTGAGTCTACATTCTCAATCCCGACGTTACTGATGGGGCCTTACGGGCTACGCCGTCATATATTATAAGCAGTGGCGTAGCTAACCATTCGATATTGTGAATATATTCATGGGCGGCAAAATGTAATGACATTATTAGCAAATAACCGGCTTTGCTGGCGTCGCCCGGCAGAGGCCCTCCATCAGTAATGTCCGGATATAGTATTTCGGTTCAACCGGTCAAGCCGGCTTCACCCATCCGGCTCTTGTGTGAGCAGTAGCGAAAAGTTAATGAGTTTTATGCACTTTCACAATTCTTCTAAACGAAATCGTGATCATCATATTCTCTTAATCATGACTGGCAATGCTCACAAAGAATCTTGCCATAAATTATCGTTAATACTCGTGAGGGAGCAGAGATTAATCAAAACTGACTGTAGCGGCAAAATGGTGATTGCTTTCACAATTAAAAAATCTATTTAATGGTAAGCCTATTTTGCCAATTGTTGCTACCGCTTTCCTATTTATATTTGTGGTATTAAGTTCCTAATTTGGCTGTGCTATTGGTCTTGTTCCCGGCATAGCGACAAAAGCTCTACATTCAATATTACAAATTGTTATGATTATGGTTTTATGTTGATTTTTCTTAAACTTGGGATTTCTTTACAATGCTTTAGAGTATAAACATAAATACCATAACAAGCAGCATATATGACGGCAATAAGACGCTTTACCTATCAGGTTCTTGTATAAAGAGTTACAAAGCGTTTATGTGTTTTCTGCACATTAGATGTTCACGACTTTTTGTGATACTTTTCCTAACAGAATATCTCATTTCAAGATCCTGACTATGCCTTAGGTCTATGTTCTCTGTCCATTGTTGACACGAACCCAAGGGAGCCTTGCGTTTCCCCGTAGTTTGGAAGTAGAGGACACATTTCTTATGTTAAGCTATTCTAAAATAAAATAACAAAAGTGTCTTTCTTGTGGTGCGATTGACACAGTGAGGCTGTTTTCTATCGATTTCTCCTAAGTCCTCGCTGGCTATGCATTATGTAGCATGCTCTTTTCTCCTTGCTTGACGTGTCCTGGGGAGTTTAAAGTGTCCTTGCTTTTCCTCAAATGTTTGGTTTGACCCCGGTAGATCTATAAAGCTATTACAAAGCAAAATACTAATAATTTCTTTCATGTGGTGCGATTTAACACAGTGACGTTAATTTTGATTTCGTCTCAAACTTTCTCAAGTCCTTGCTGGCAACGCAATATAATTCATATTTGTTTTTCCTTGCTTAGGTATGCTCATGGAACTTCTTGCTTTTCCCAAAGTTTCAGATTTGATTCCGGTATCAAGCAAAATAGAAAAAATGTTTCTCCTAACTATGGCGCGATTTAATCCCGGCAGGCCATACTATCACCCGTGCCGATTTGAGACATATCAATTAATGCAGCTGCGTCAGCTTCACCGTACAAACATTTGTGAAAGCCACAACAAAATGTTTTAGTAAATATAAGCCATAGTTCCTGTACATGTAACGGTGATCATGTTGGTGTATTAATGAAGACTGAAGGTATTCAAAAAGAAAGAATGATGACACAAACTATCATTCGTAATTTTTAAAAGTGTAAGGAAGGTGAAACGTAGTGGAAACTGTTGGCGTCGCCCGAGTGGTGGTCGTTTTGACTCATTAAGAAATGAGCTGTTTGATGGTAGGCATGTTCGATGGTTTGGTGGCCCCGCTTTCGTATTTATATTGGTGACATTAAGACTTTGCCTGCGCCGTTCGCTTTAATTTGGCCTTAGCATAAAAAGGGGCAATGCCTTTCCTTTAAGTCATATAACCTATTGCAATATTACGCTCTTTTTAAACAAAATTATTCCCTTTTAATCCAGTGTTACAAATTGATACTATTGTTGTTTTTTTGATCTTTTCTAAAACTTGGGACTTTATTACATTTAACTTTGCCCCTAATCCAGACTTCCTTACTTCTAAATGAAGATTAGTGTTTTGTAGCGATATTCTTGCAATTACAAATATCAGTAGCCTAATGCGCTTTACCATTTATGTTTGCTATCAAATTGATAGTAGATAATTTTGCTGCCTGCTGCTGTTCTCACTATGTAGTGGCAAGCATTGCGATGCCATTTAACATTATGACCTCACAATGCGTTTTGAGCCATTAAATATTAGGATCGCTACTTACCATCTTTTCGTCACCGTAAGCGAATTAATGTCTGACTGAACCAATGTCTCTGACTGCGTGCATGTTCCTTGGCCCTGGCATAAACGCCGCCATGCAAAGAGCAAACTAATTCGAAATGAAGCACTCACAGTTGAGATATAGCAGTAGCGGGAGCCCCCATTAATAATGTCGAGGTTAAAAACATCAAATCAGATGGCTGCTGCACCATCCTTGCCCAATTGCAAAGGAAATTTCTTCAACATTTAGATCATATGTAGCTCAACATTTATATTTTATTGCACATCAAAATAAATTCATAAACCTAACAATTTGGAAAACTGAATTTAGAGCAAACCGTTGTTTGAAAATAACTAGGCCGGATGGGCTTCTACTAGAATATGGTAAATGAGTTTGGGGAAAGCATGGCCGCTTTACTCGCTATGGAGGAAACAAGGCAAATAGCCCAGCCAAAGAACTTAACACCATAAATACAAATAGGAAAAGGCCAGCACCAAATCTCTAAATAGGCTTTCCAAATCCCCAGGTCGATACGATCCCGTTGATAGCAATTTGCTAACGCTGCAAAATTTATTAATGTCTGACAATTGATGGATCACCCACAATAAGGATAAAGAACAGCATGTGTGCTGTTAATCATTGTCGCTGTTAATCATTTACTCGAGTCAGCATTTCGTCAACAATAGATAAAAAATTTAAAAAGATCTGCACCAGCTTGTGATGGCTTATTTTGTGGTTTAACAAAAGGGTGTGGTTGACTACAACTTTTCTGAGACAAAGCAACCACTGCCAGAAACATTGATTGATGCTACAGTCGGGCAGGGAAGAAAAAATTAAATGCGCAGAGCTTGTGAAAAAGTGTTGACGAAGCAATTGACTATGTGCGACTAGCGATTGGCGTAGATTAAACCAGTTTATTTCGCCGACGTCTCTCGGTATGGCTACCAGTCAATAATATTGGCTCAGAAATGTCGGTCAACAACACCGGCTTAACTCAAACCGCATTTCTGAGAGCAGTAACGAAAAGTTGACATGAATGAGGGCATTGGCCCTATACTTCCAATTCAGCAATTGTTCTGTGAATTAAAACTAACTCAATCGTTTCACGAAGGGATGCCAAATTGGTTTTTGTTTTACGATTACTAAAATGAGTTGTTTGAAGGTAGGCTAATGCCACAACGTTTTGCTGCCCCCCGTGTGACAATAATAGTGACACCAAATTCCTTGTCTGTGCCTATGTCTCTTGGTCACGAGATAGACCAAAAGAGGCTACACCTTTCCCAAAAGTGTTGCATCCAATCACCTGGTTGCCCTAACAACCCGTTTTCTAGAAAAAATTTTATCCAAGGTTTTTCTGTTGATTTCCTTCAAAACTTTGGATTTCATAAACTATGCCTATAAAACCAACCTCCTTACTGATAAATAAAGACGGTACTTTCTTACAAACAACAAATAATTCCACAAATTTTATTTGACCAAGCGCATAGTGGCATAAGGTCAAAGTTGAGGAAAAACGCTGAGGTGATTGATGTACATTAGACCTTGCGTATAAGGGACGCGTATCTAACAGATAAGCGTATATATCGGATGAAAATTCTGATACGGATGGTCTACTATTCTTTTTAGTGCATTTCAACCTTGCCTATAACGGATCCGTTATCGTATATAACGGATTGATTTTTTAGATCCTTTGAGATATAATAATATAAAATATCTCGTCTATAGTGGATTCATTTATCAACGAAAAAAATCAACTGTTGACAGTAGGCTACTCCATAAACTGATAAACTATAGACCTGCTCTCGATTGTGTAGAAGTTTTACCGTGTTGAGGAAGATATTACAATCATATCCACTCTGACCTGTAGTGTCATCTAACTGTGTGCACTGGTTTTCAGAACGGAATAATACATTGACTAAAATACGTTGTTTTTAACCGGAGTAGGCTATGCCTTATGATTAACTCAGTTGTGCCAAATGTTACGCATAGGAGCCTCGTGAGCCTGGAGTCAATTTTGTATAAAACGGATGAATATCTCTGATACCCACTTACCCGTCATATGCGAGATCTACTGTCTTTACAAGATTAAAGCAATGTCGTAATGGACCTACTAGGCCTACATACAATATTATTATACTATCAAGCGCTTGTTTTATGCATACTTTGAATGTGCTTTTGGTGACCAAGATAAAGATTGGGATCTCCACTCTTGTTACTAAGACTGCAGCAACTAGCTTAGCAAATGATTTGCTGGAAAAAAAGCGTCTTTAAATTTTCCTGAACCAATGGTATGGAGAGAGTAGAAGCCTTATTACAGACTGTTATTTCTGCCACAACAGAATTTTGATCGTTCAAATCACCAAGTGCTTGAAAGCAGATCAAAGTTGTGGGAGCGTGCAGTTGAGAAAAACAAAATAGTAAAACTATTCTATGTTGTGAAAATCGTATATTTCTGCAAAAGATTTTCCTTTCACTTTGAGAAATCGTCGCCCTAATACAACTGCAATCAGGCCCCACGAGAAGGGGGTGCAGGCGGTGTGCCGCACCAGGGCCCGTGAAAATTAAAGTTCAAAATTGTAATGGCAATAATGCATATATTTTTTATTGCTGCTCTGAAACAGAAAGGGATTTCTATGTGCACTGTCACGAACAAATTTCGCAAAAATGTTGTGGAGAAGGCATTTATGCAGAAAATCCAAGCTCTAATATCTAACCAGATGTCAAACTTGCAAATGTATTCAGAATCACTGTGACTAAACAATGAATAAAAGAAGTACAATAACCGAGTGTAGCCGTAGCCGTAGTAGTAGGGTAGAATAAACAAAGAAATAAGATCAAGGAATCACAGCAGTGCATCGAAACTTGGTATGTGGAAAATAGGATAAGGATGTGGTATTAAGGTCTGTCGACTGCGATGCGGCCGATCAAACCCCTACACCGCCGCGCCGTTTAAAATGATCGTGTCAGAAGGGCTTTGGTCTTTTCATCGAAACAGAACATAATGTAGACAAATAGCCTGAGAAACATCCGATACAAGGCTATAATGGCGGATCCCATGATCGCAGGGATCGCCATTCACTATTTCACAGCATTTGTCGCGAAACTTCAAAGTGTCTTGATGAATTATTGTTGCTTGCTTTTTGTTGATATAGGCCTACTTATTTATTAAAGATAACTATAGCCCAGCAATCGTGCATGTATTTAGTGGGCTACATGGTTATAAAATTAATCTGTTCATAAAATATTTGAAGATGATATCGATTTGAAAAAACAGTGGCGCAACAACTTGATAAATACAATGCGCTTTGCATCAAAAGACTATGGAAGGCAAAAGGTCTCCCTAAAATGCAACTAGACTCAGTTTGCATGTCCCTCTTTTAAAAAAAGGTTTCAGCGACGTCACTTGGTTACGGCTTTGCTTCTGTGAATTTAAGAAAAATTTCAGTTTTTTGGTATCGTATGAGCAGTAAAATTTTAATAACCTATTTTTTATACGAGAGTTTGATCTTCTCTAGCAACAAACTGCTGTCAAAATATTACGCTAACTGTATGGGCTACTGGGTGACTTGGTTTTATAGTAGTGTTAAGCCGGCTTTTTCGGGGTCACCCGGCAGGGACCCTCCATCAGTGACGTCGGGGTTTAGTATTTCGGTTCAACAGGCTGCACGCATCGGGCTCTGGTGTGAGCAGTAGCGAAAAGTTAACGAATTTTATGCACTTTCACAATTCGTACACACAAACTCGTGATCATCATGTTCTCTTAATCATGACTGGTAATGCTAGAATCTTGCCACAAATTATCGTTATGCTTGTTGGGGAGAAGGGATTAAAACGCAATCAAAATTGATGGTAGCGGCCAAATGGTGGTTGCTTTTACAATTACAGAAATAAACTATTTAGTGGTAAGCCTATTTTGAGATGTGGTGCTGCCCTTTTTCTATTTATATTTGTGATATTGAGTTCTTTGGCTGCGCTATTTGTCTTGTTTCAGGCATAGCGACAAAAGCGGCTATGGCTTCCCCGAAATCATTCACCTTACTTCAGTAGGCGTACATCAGGCCGAGTTATTTTCAAACAAATATTCTCTGTAAACTCAGTTTTGCAAATTGTTATGGTTAATGGTTTTATGTTGATTTTTTCTAAAACTTAGGATTCTATTACAATGCTATAGAGTATATTCATAAATACCTTAACAGGCAGCATATCAGTAACAGAAACAATCCTTACTTTACAGTATATACGACGGCGTCGCCCGCAGGGCCCCTATCAGTAAGTAACATCGAGATTGAGAATGTCGGTTCAGTCGGTCAAGACAGTAAAGCCGACTTCACCTATCAGGCTCTTGTATGAAGAGTTACCAAAAGTTTATATGCTTTCTGCACGTAAGATTTTTACGACTCTTTGTGCTTCTTTTCCTAACTGAATTTTCAGGAGCGTCGACAAGGGGGTTTAAGGGTACCTTTAGTTTCGGACCCGGATACTTGAAAACGTCGCGCGCAATGTTAACAATATATTAGGCCTAAGTTTCCAATTTTTCCTGTTAACAAATGCATAATCTATACATTTTTTGTGACATGATGACTAATGTTTTCTTCATTTTGGCTACAGAAAATTTGCTTAAATACTTATTTAAAAAAAAATTCGGGCCCCCAGAATACTTTCTTTCCCCGTGGCCAGAAGCATCTAATATGGGTTCCTGTAACTCTTAAGCAGATAAATTCCTAAGCGTATCATTGTTTTTAGTCCCAAACCAAACCCCTAAGTTTTAAATTCATATATCCTATATGGATCAATCAATTTGTTTAAGGTCAAATCTTACAAAATCATTTCACATCGACCCTGTTGTGTTTTGTTGTCTCCATTAAACAGGAAGATTGCATTTTACTTACCGATTGCTGGTGACTGATAATGATACATTGCATGATATTCACATTTTGTTTTTGACTCATCTTTAGCCTTATATTATTCCATAGACATAGGATTATAACTGTGCTTGATTTATTACCCCACATATAGAAATTTGATTATTTGAATAGTAAAGTAGCCAGGCGGCGATGTCTTATTCGTATCAGAGTGGAGCTAAAAAATAAAAAAGCGCAGAAAGAAAAAGCAATTTTTGACCAATTATACCAAACATTCATCCATTTGTAATTGAATAAAATCCGGCAACTACAGTTTAACAGACCCTTGTTAAAAGAGGGGGGGGCGGTATTAATGTTGGTACGGGCCCGGACTGTTCTCTCAACGGCCCTGACTGCAATATAACTTTGTAATTTCTAACGGTGTAACCACTAAAAGTCAAATTTATTGCTATCTGCTTTTCGCTAAATTATTGCAAGACCCGGATTTTCCACACCAAATCCTCTCTAAACAAACTTCTCCTAAAAAACAACTTTTTCAGGGTGCAGAGTAGCTCTGGATCAGAACCACTTGACTAGAATTTCCTTCATCCTTGAAACTTTGTGCAATAATCAGTTGACCGGATAAGAAATAGTAAAACTCTCACGAACTCAATGTTGCACGTGTTCTTACAAAACGGAACTTCGTTTTCAAATAAAAGCTGCGAATTAGAAAGAATTTTTACGTCACAAACGAAGTATGTGTGAATCGGAAACATCAATTCCAAAATCATTTTAATGAAGCAATGAAAAGTGTGATCACCGCCACCCAGTGGCGTAGCAACGCAATACGCCGCCCTTGGATATTTGCACGAAATGCTGCCCTTAACATCGTCATAAAAACTGATTTAAACTCCACACAACAGAAGAATTAAAGTAATGTTTGTTTAATTTTATTGAAAGTTCATAATTGAATACGTCGAGCATTCATTGAAGCAAACTCAGAAATTATATCGTCAAAAGATAATGTCTCGACTAAATCACTTTCAATGGACAGTATTGATAGCGCAGACAGCCTGCTTTCTTCCATAGTTGATCTCAAGTAAGATTTATCAACTTCAGTTTTGAAAAACTTCTTTCGCAGCTTGCGATAGAAACAGCAACAGTGAGGTAAATCTTGAAGACTCATAAATAAATAAGATGTTGATTCACATAAACGATGTTTGCTTAACCACTGCAGCACGTCCAGCGCTGTAGCGTCATTTTTAAATGTAAAACCACTGGATTTTACTAGGCGATTAAACCCAGCCATTTCTAGTTTTAACTCGGTAAAATTTACGTCATCAGCATACATTTTCTCAAATTTACCCATATCTATTTCGATACCGTCACTTCGCAACAATGTGTGGGGATTTAAAAAGCCGAATACCTCATTTAGCAAACACATTTCGCTAAACCGCTTTTCCGCTTCACTCCGAAATCGGTCCATAGCTTCTAGCATGCATCTCTTGATTTCTTCAATAGCCGAGAGACCTACGTCTTCTGCATGCTCGCCAGGCATCCTTTTCTTCCTTCTGATCCGTCTCTCTTCAATCGGTATTTCTTGCTCTTTGCAGATCTTGATCGCTCTTTCAATGCATTGCCTAACCAGCGCATCACGCTCATTGATCAAAAAAGCAATAAATGCATTCATCTTGTGGGTACAGTCTCCCAGAGACAGACCATTTCGCTGTAAATATTTTTGGGTGTCATAAGATTCTCTTAACACTTCCAAACAAAATTGTAAAAAAGAAACAAAGGAAAAACGCTAAATCGCATCCAAGATTCCGCGCGCTTGTCCTGGTGTATCAATGCTTTCATTTTGATCACAAAGTTCGTTTAATGCACCCACCACATTAACGAAACATTGCTGAAGCGCTTTCACAGCTTCAAATTTCCCTAATTCCTTGAATTGCAATCTTTCCGATGACCGCGAAAAGGAAGATTTTGTTTACTGAGAAACTTTATGACTGCGACTACGCTCTGCAGGATTTCTCTCCACCTATTTTTTTCCATAGGCGTCTTTTACATTGCCAGTTTGGCGAAATTTTTTTATCAAACGTCCCATAGCATTACTGTGAGGCGCCTCTGCATCTGGAAATTGCTTGAAAAATCTTTTTTGCCAAGTATTTATGCATTTTCCACCATTACGGAACACATGCTCAACTAAGAATGCTCACTGCTTAATTGCCAGTACCATTAATGTACAAGGGTATTGATTTGGATATATAATAAATGACTAGTTGTTTTTATAATGACTAACTTGTTTTTATATTAGCACCTAAATATTGCGTCACAAAATCAGCCATTGTTAAAAATATTTTCTACTGCACAGTAACTTTTGGACACCCTAGGGGTGGAGTTGGAGTCATGCGATTTTGGCTGTGCCTCCACAACCCTGTTTCGTACACAAGTTACATAAAACATCATAATTCATGAACAAACTTCAAACTGAAGATATTGTGCTTTAGCAGCCCATAGTTAACTAAACTAAAACCACAAGCGTATGGAAAGGTCACCAAAATGTGAAATTATAGGTGTTGCTTAGCAGTTTTAGTTCATATTTTTGTTCATAATTGAATAAAACAGTATTTTAATAAGCTTAACGTATCGTATTCGTGTAATGTAAGACCATATAATTCTTTCGCACAAGAATAATGAGCTTTTAAGTTAAATAGTGATGTTAGTTACCACTCTACTGTAGTAATAAAAGGGTATGGGCCTAAAAGAGTTTTGTGTAATTGGTCTCGCTGCCATGCTATGGAAAAACAACAGTCCACTATGTTAATACTTTTTAATAAACCTGACAGAGCAAGTGCTTGATTTTTTGCATCCTAAATCGTTGCATTCTTTTCAGAATGCTCGTCAAGTATGCCTGTGCCTATAGTCCCTCATCTCCAATACCATATCTCGAAAGTACTAGACATGTAGCACGTCTTTGAATTCCTCTTTCATATATTTGTCGGGAGTTAACATAAAATGCCACTGTACAGATTTATTAAGCTAGTGCTGGTTGCCCCAGTTGATTTTTTCAGCGGGAGGGAACTCTATGGGTGTAATTGATTGCTTGTGTGTATGTGTTTTGTTTTGACGTTTTTTGTAATATGGACTATTGGAGTCCCAGATAAATAAAGTGTAGCGTTAAACTGCAGCACTGAGCAAACGCAGAAAACTACTGAAGGCCTAGATACACCAATATAAAGAAAATTCAAGTATTAAATGGTGAAATGTGGCAAAACGTACAGGTTAGAAGGTGAAGCCCTGCATAGGCTGATACAAGCGAAAAAGCTTGTCCCACCAAAAGTTTCAACTGCCTAGGTTTGAAATTGTGGCCCCCCTTCAGAAATTTCTGGATACGCCCCTGTATGATGTGTTCCACATGAAAAAGATGAGTAAAGTGAAAGTATTTAGGTTTCCCTTAAGACTACAAAGAAAAAGAGCTTTGGAGAAAAAAGCTATACCGGCGCTAGTGGATTTGTTGTTTTTTAGCTTATAATAAAATAGTAGCAAGCTGTATTTTACTGTAAAGAATGTCTTTCATTTTAAAATAAAGTGAAACTAAAAATAGTTTAAATGTTAATTTTTTTAATAAATACAGTAAGTTAGACAAAGCGTTAAAAAACTTTATCCATTGAGATTTGTTGAGAAATTTGGTCATTTAAGTTGAGGTGTGTAGTATTTTTATATAGAAAATATTTTGTGTTTCTTGTTTTAGTTTATAATTCACTGTTAGTGTGAGGCTTTTTTGTAAGCAAATTTTCATTATTTAGTCACTTTTCAGGCTTGCATGGCCTTCTATTTTAGAATGCCTTGCTGACAGCTCTTTTTCTTAGCAAGAATTCATTGATTACAATATTTCCGTAAGGATTACAAATTTTAATATAAACTTTTTGCAGAAAATTTAAATAAAAATTCACTTGTGAAAATATACCAAAGATTTACTTTTTTTCCCTTCACAGGTGTTATAGAAGTTCCTCATTACTTGTTATAAAATTTTTAATCCCATGTCATCCTTACAAACCGAGTTTGTTGTGCGAAGTGATTGTAGTTCAGAATGTAATGTTGATGATACATCGGCACAAACTCCGCCGAAGAAGAAAGTCAAACCTACCAAACAATATTGTGTTTTCCGCTCAGAATGGTTAAAAGAAGAAGACATGTCATGGCTACCTAAAGTTGATTATTTTACTGCAGATTGCACTCTCTGCCGACAGTCCTTTTCTGTTAAATATGACGGTAAATCCGCAGTTTCTAGCCATGCTAAATCAGCAACGCACAAAAGGATTATTACTGTGCAGAAGCAAAGCAAAACTTTGTCTGCTTTTTTCGTTAAGACAAACAGTAAAGAGAATCATCTTGTGATTTTAGCCGAACTGGTTTCAACTTATCATGGAATTATTCATCATCATAGCTTTGCCAGTAAAGACTGTGGCAATAAACTACTCGCAAAACTGTGTCCTGACTCTGCAGTTGCTTCCAAGCTATCATGTGGCAGCACTAACGCAGCCAGCTATGTAGAAAGTATTTTGGAACCCAAAGCGCAAGAAATGTGCATTCAGGACTTGAAAAATGTGTTCTCTTTCAGTATCGGAACTAATGCTTCAAATAAAGGCGACAAAAAATTTTTTCCTATAGTTGTTCGATATTTTTGCAAAACCAGAGGTGTTGTCGATGCTGTACTAGACTTCTACAATGATAGTAATGAATCTTCTGAAGCAATTGCTCATCGCATAAAGAGTGTCATCAAGAAAAATAACCTTAGTCTATCCTCGATCTCGTACAGTGCCGATAATGCTTCAGTTAATTACGGTAAACATTCTTCAGCTTACCAGAAACTAACATTTAATAATTCTTATATTGTACAGGCGAATTGCAATTGCCATGTTCTCAACAACTGTGTGAAATACGCTTTAAAGGCTTTTACCTTTGATGTGGAGTCATTCGTTATCAAGACTTATAATTCGTTTGCATCATCGGCAAAGAAATCTGAAGTTCTCAGAGACTTTTGTAATTTCCTCGATATGGAATATAAAGAGTTATTAAGACATGTACCTACAAGGTGGCTAAGTCTACTACCTGCTATCGATAGACTGTTGTTGTGTTGGCCAGCGCTGAAATCATATTTTATATTGCAAGGAGAAGACAATGTCGCTGACATTATATGGACAGGGTTTTCTTGTGAAGAAAGCCTCAACATTCTGCCACATTGTATTTTAAATTTTGTTCATAATGTACTAAATATTTTTGAAGAAGCCATTGGACGGCTCGAATCAAATGCTACTACAGCCTCAGAAGTGCATGGAATAATGGTGAATGTTAAGGAAAAGTTACAGCAACGATGGGCTGACAAGTTTTATGGAAGTAATGCTGCAGAACTTTAAAAGTCTGTCGAAGTCAATTTCTCTGACAGACAAAAATTTACGCAAGAAGTTGATCAGTTTTTTCAACGCAGTTTGTCATACTTACATAAATGGTATGATTATGAGCATTCGTTTTTCAAGGACATAGCTCCACTTGCTCTTGATAATGAGATTAAATGGTCAAGCTTGTTATCACTTGTTGAACGCGTGGGCATAAGTATCGACTGCGATAAATTGTATGAAGAGCTGTGTGCGCTGTGAAAGGTTCGCAGTGAACTTTTATGCTTGACTAGTGACGTTTCAAACAGATGGGTGAAGTTCTTTGCCACTCAGCAGCCAGAAGATATACAACTGTTACGTCTTGTGTCATTTGTCCGGTCAATTTCAGTGTCAAACGCGAATTGTGAAAGAGTGTTCAGTATTATGAATGCGCTTTACCAACAGCAGAAACCGACTAAACTTTAACCTCGTCAAAGCTGAACTGATGATGAAAATGAACTTTCATATGTCATGCAATGAATTTTATGAGTTTATAAGCAAAGACAAATATCTTCTTAAAGCGGCAAAATCACAAGAAAAATACAGATTTAAATCCCAGAAGGACTGATTTTTTACGTTTTTTGTTGGAGAAATGAATTTACTTGGTAAAAATTGTACATTTTCGCCGTTTTAGTGGTTTTTTGCATTTATAACTTAAAGATTCACCATTTCAAAAGTTTTTTTGATTATGATAAAATTAATTAGAGGCTTGAAGTTTGTTAAAATAACGCTGCACGATCATCACTCTATGTCGCGCAGCACGCACTGTTGCTTTTGACGTCTTTCGTGTTTCATAAGCTTCTGTTGCATTAGTTTTCAAATTCTTGGTATTTAAGGTGTCCCAGAATTGTTAAACACTAAGTTAGTAACCCTAGTAGAACACCTTGATGGTTCTGATAATTCTCAAGTTGATTCTTCTTTATTTTCAACTTGTTGCTGAATTCTTGATGTTAGCCACGAAAAAAGTTTTATCAATATACTGTACAAACTTGCGTGACCTGCAACAAGGAAAAAGTAAAAGCCCACGCTACTTAGGGTTTCCAACCGTCCTTTATTTCAAAGGACAGTCCTTTATTTGAACCCCCCTTCCTTGTCCTTTATTAAACTTAGAATTGTCCTTTATTTCTAGAGCTGAAAAAAATTTACTGCAAGAGCGGAAAAAATTTGCAAAAGTACAGTCCAATCGCGGTTGTGTAGCACAGCCCATGGAAAACTGGGTGTTGACCTATTTTTTTTTTTTTGGAGGCCACCATGTCCGCGAGCAGTATTTTTACATGGTGGCCTCCAAAAAAAAAAATAATAAAAAAATAAAAAGGTCAACACCTGATTACCCACCCGGAGAAGAACAGAGGGTCTCCAATTGAGGATTGTCCTTTAAAATACAGGACGGTTGGCAACTCTAGTCACAGTGTCCTTTATTGAAATTTGTCAAAGTTGGCAACCCTAACGCTACTTCACTACCAGGCGAAGCACATTTTCTGGCAATGTTGCCACTAATTATTGTTATTATGAAGTTGGTAATAATATGTAGCCTAGGGGAGCAATCCACTACAGGCTACCCCCTTCAAAAGAAATAATAAGCAAACGGGAATAGCAAAGATGGGGAAATATACAATGAGTCAACCTGTTCAGTATATACAAGTAATAAGCGGAAAGTAACAGTATATACAAATGTGGGAAACAGTAGCCGCTTTTGTTTACTTAGCCATTTCAAGTATCACTTACGAAGCAAAATCACATGAAGCGTATGGTTTCACGTAAGTGGGTTATCACTATAACTCAGTATTGACTTAACAGCAAGAATAGTTTTATATCGCGAGAGTAAGGAGATAACATGCGTTCAAGAAAGCGTAACAATTACATTTATGAGAGGAAAGAGACAAATCTGTTTTGATGTATGGCCTGAACATAATTAACATGAGTAGCATGATATAGTGGCTATAAACAGAAGAAATCAAATATATAATAATATAACACATCTCGAAAGAGATTGCAGTAGAATATGCTTGTCAGCTATTCTAATATCAAAGTATTTAGTAATTAGAAGTACAATATTCGCTGCTACTACTGGTCTGTACATACACAGACACAAGCACACTAGAAATGATAAAAATATATATCGCGAAATGCTGGAATAGATGCACACCAAGACATATGATAGATAGTAATGATGCATAATTAGTGCGTAACATACAACATGTAAAGTTACTGATAAGTATAACGTGTTAGTCATGTCAAATAAAACCGAAAAGCAAAATAACAGAATGAGGATTAAGTAGTGTGGGTAAGGGGAGGGAGCTGTCAAAAGTTGCTGAGAAAGTACATAATCTTGAAGTCTTTGAGGCAACTGGAGATGTCGTCGAGGTCGTGGTTGTGGCACACTGGATTGCATTGAGTTTCAGAACAAGAGTACACAAATCCTGGTTTGAGAGTGTCGATGTTTACAGAGATAAGCTTGTCGCCTTTCAATACGGTGAAGGTATGTTCATGACGAGTCACCACTTTGAACGGTCCTGAGAAAGCGGGTGTAAGATTACGATGAATGGGATCATCTTTAATGAAGACATGTGAGCAAGAAGTTAAGGTTTTAGGCAAGTACACTGGAGTAGATTGGTGAACTCTTGTTGATGCAGGCTGTAATGATGAGGCAAATTTTTTCATGTTATGAAGGAGTTCAGAAGCTGAAGTAGGAGGTGGTGAGCTGTCAGATGAAACAAAGAGGTCACCTGGAAGTCTGAGGCACTGAACATACAGTAGCTCTGCTGGACTGGCGTCTAAATCTTCTTTAATATTGGTGATAAGGGACAAAACAATAATGGGTAAGTGATATGCCCATTGAGCTGAGTCTAATTTTGCGGTGAGAGCAGTTTTGACAGTTTTTATAGTCCTTTTAGCAAGTCCGTTAGATGCTGAGTAATGTACACTGCTAACTCTGTGATTTGTGCCCATAAAGATACAATATTTCTCAAATGTATTAGAAGTAAACTGACAACCAGAGTCCGTATGTATTTCATTGGGCACGCCAAAATATTGCATGTAAAACTTTAAGCTTTGAATCACAGAACAGGCAGTTTGATCAACCATTGGAAAAGCTTCGATCCAACGGGTAAAGGGATCAATGCATATCAGAATGTATGCAAACCCTTTGGAATTAGGAAATTGTCCTGCAGTATCACAGTTTATTCGTTGGAACCTACTGGAAAGCATTGGTATTGAAGACTTTGGAGAAACCACGTGACGTACAGTTTTGGCACGTTGGCATCCAATACAAGAACGAACAATATCACGCACCTTAGCTCGCATGTTTTTAAACACAAAGCGAGATTGCATGACGTTGTGGCACTGGCATTAATGCCAGAATGACAGAGAGAATGATAATGCATGATGACCTGGTTTTTTAAAGAAGGTGGTAAAACTACACGTTGGATTCCTAAGCTTGTGTCAACAAGAAGAGGATAAATTGAATTGGGAGTAGTAATTTTGTTGAGAATAATGTTTGAGCAATCAGGAAATTGAAAAACATGCGTGTCAATATAAGGCTACTGCGCAAGAGCAATTTGAGAAGGAAAAATAAGCATGTCATTTTGTTCAAAGATGTGATAAACAGCCAATCTAGATTAGCAGTCGGCGGCAGCATTTTCGGTACCTGAAAGATGTTGCAGAGTGCAGTCAAACTGTGATAGGCACGAAAGTTGTCTGACTTGCTTAGAAGTGTGTTTTTCTGAAGGCTTGCGGAAACTACTCACAAGGCATTTATTATCGGTGTAAATAGTGAAGGATTTGTCCAATGGAATGTGCTCAAAGTATTTAACGGCAGAATACACACTAAGGAGTTCAAGGTCATATGTCGAATAATGACGCTGGGAATCAGTTAAGATTTTTAAAAATACCCAAGTACTTCGGTATTATCGTCTATGATTTGTTCTAATATGGCACCAAGAGCTATATTAAAAGCATCAGTGCGAAGAGAAAGTGAAGCATTTTCACATGGATGAGCAAGATATGCAACATTGGCCAAAGCTGTTTTGATCTCTGAAAATGCTTGTTGTGCTTCAGCATTTAAGGAAATGGGCGTCGCATTGGTCACTTTATCTTTTAGGTAAGTTGTCAGGGGTGCCAAAATTGCAGCAGCATGAGGAACGAACTTGCGTTGATAGCTTATTAGGCCGAGAGCTTGTCGAAGCTCTTTGATAGTAATGGGTTCTGGCAGTTGTTTAATGGCCTCTTTTTTTGTACGTGAAGCAGTTAGGCCATCAGAAGACAATGTATAGCCAAGGGTGGTAATTTGCTTCAAACCAAAGGAACGCTTCTCTATGTTCAATTTTAGAGAGTAGGTGTTTAAGCGGTTGGCGATGTCATGCAGATACATCTTGTGTTCTGTTTCATCTTTGCTAAAAACTAGTAGATCATCAACGTAGCAAAAACAGAAGGATTTTGTTCCTCGCATGACATGGTTGATAAATTTTTGGAAAAGTTCCACTTGCATGCCTTAATCCTTGGGGCAACTTGTTATATTCGTAGGTGCCACGGCTGGTGCAGAATGCTGTATATTTACGGTCAAAAGGGCGTACATCAAGCTGCCAAAAGGCATTTTTGAGATCACGGGAAGAGAAAGTAGTAGTAGCGCGAATGTGCGGTATAAGGTCGTAGATATGCTGAAGAGGATAGTTTTGCTTTTTTGTACGTGAATTAATTACACGATAATCTACTTCAAGAATATGCTCCAAGATAGGTCGTTTGGGAATAGCAATAGTATAGGAAGTAAGGCCAGGAAAGAGATCAAAAATGTCTGAATAAGAACTGGATGAATAATCAATAGGTTGTAAGGAGGGCAGCTGGTCATGACTAAAGGGTTTTTGAATAGTGATAGACTTGTCAAAAGTATCGACAATAAAGTGATATTTACACAAAAAATCTAGACCAAGTATTGCATTTTGAACATTTGCCAGAATGAAATGCTGAGAAAAATAGGTATTAGAGAATTTATTGAACTGCCATGTGAGATCAATGACACTTGCTTGATATAGGGGCTTGCCATCAGCAGTGAAGAGTGAACACTGTGCAGATGAACCAGCAAATGAAGGAAATTTAGACAGGGGAACCAAAGGTTGTGGGCTGGCAGTATCAACAATAAACTTAATGTTGTTGTGGGCATCATGAAGCCATATAAGGGGTAAATTGTTTTCAGGCGATGCATCAGCAATATTAAAAGCATTAATGAGTATGGCTGATGGTGTATTTACATTGATGCACCGCCTTGATAGTTTAAAAGCTTTTCGAATGTTTAATAATGAATGCACCCTGGGATGCAATATCTGGCATTAGAGGAATATATGTGATGACAACAGCATTGACCATTAAAAAGATCATTCCGCCCAAGCAAGGTAAGATTAGGTCCAGGTGGTGTTTGCTGAGAATGTTTGTAATTGCTATTTATGGAGGGGTTAGAAACAGAGAGATGGTATTGAGTAGAACGCGGTTGTCGAGCTGATGTGCGAGGTAACGAAGGCTGGGCACGATGACAGGGTGGCTTCGAAGTAGAAGGTGTATTGGCAAAATTTTGTTTTAAAGATGCTATTTCTATCTTGATGATGTTTATTCTTGGAGAAGCATAGACATACTATCTTGAGAAGAAACCTTGTCGGGGGTTTGCTTTGGGCTACTAAAGATAATAGAATCTCATATTTTGGCAATCTCTTCAAGTGGATGTGAGTCAAACGCAGCCAGAATTGATTGCACATCTGTGGGCAATCTATTCAAAAATTCAGTTTTTAAGAACCAGGTAATGGTTTCATTATGAGGATTTCACGTTCCCATTATACGTTTTAGATCACAAAGCAATTGTGTAGGAGTACGATCTCCCATGGGTGGGGAGTCTCTCAATCGGTTTAGTCGTGTTTGCAAAAGAGTACTACATGCCTCAATTAAGGCTTTTTTCAAGATGCGAAAGCTATGTATTGATTGATCAAGTTCCAAAGAGACTCTGTGAAATTGATTAGGCGATAGACATTTCATTAATTGAAAATACAGTTGTTCATCAGTGAAATGTGTATTGAAGTCATGGACATCAAAGGTATGAAAAGACACATCCATGTTGTCGGGATCAAATGTAAGTTGGGGTGGGTGATGTATAATAATGGGCTAACGGATAGATGGTAAGGTAGAAGTGTTGGTCAAATCAGCTTGTTGTGATAAAGTGTGTGAGTGATTTAAGTCATGTGCCGAAGTTGAGCTAACAGAAGATGTGGATGGAGTGTGATTAGTAAGGTCAGTATGTTGCAGCATGTCAATAACAGTATGGTTGTTAATGGATCTTAAGTTGAAATTATGATTATGAGAATTAGCTGAATCCATAAGCCAAAAATTAAAGCAACTCAAGTAACAAAATAAGCACTCAAGTAAAATCAGTAATTTATATAGATGTAGCATAGGCTAGAGTACAACTGGCGAATATAAAACACTTACCTGTTGATAATAGAGGCAATTTGCTAAGTTAAAGTGAGTTGGTTTTAGTCACTGAAGATGGCCAAATAAAATATAGCCTAGCGTAACTAGCCTAGAAAAAGGGTCCAATATGGAATAGATGTAATTATTTAATTATTGAAGACAAGTGGTAATGCAAAACCAAAACAAGCAATTCGGCAACGCAATTAACAAAAACAATTGTGTGCCAGTATCGTAGGTAGATTGTATAGATATTTGCCAAAACGTAAATAAACTGTTGCGCTAGCCTAAACAGATAAGCCGCCCAAGAAGGAAAATTAAGTCGTTGTAATTGTTCAATAAGGTCTTGGTTGTTTTTTTTTTGTGTGTGTTGCTTGACTGTTGCAAAATTTCTAGCCGGAATGTTGTGTTACTAGGCTTTGATTAAGCGTTCAGTCAGTTTTTCGGGGTCACCACTTGTAGAACACCTTGATGGTTCTGATAATTCTCAAGTTGATTCTTCTTTATTTTCAACTTGTTGCTGAATTCTTGATGTTAGCCACGAAAAAAGTTTTATCAGTATATTGTACAAACTTGCGTAACCTGCAAAACGGAAAAAGCAAAAGCCCACGCTATTTCACTACCAGGCGACGCACATTTTCTGGCAATATTATTGTTATTGTGAAGTTGGTAATAATACGTAGGGGAGCAATCCACTACACTTGTGTGTTTTTGCAAACTTTAAATATTTCTTTATGTTAGCTTTACGTAGTAATGGTTTCTTCACAGCTACTCTTCCGTGCAATCCATTTTCAAGAAGTCTTCGGGAAACTGTGGACCTGGAGACCTGCTCATTTTTAGGAAGACTTGTGTTCCATTCGTTTATTAAGTCACGGGCTGTTCTTTTCCTGTCTCTCAGGCTTTTTAAACATAGAAGTTTTACAGCTCTATTACAAAGTTTTCTTGGCCTCCCATTTCTTTTTCCTGTTTCAAAGTCTCCAGTTTCTCTTGCTCAATCAAGAATGCATTTCACAGTATTTGGGGAACTTTTGATGTCTGTTGCAATCTTTCTGAGTGTCCACCCAGCATCTCTTAAAGCTTTTATTCTGCTTCTCTGTGAAATGGATAATTCTGCTTTCTTTGGGAATATAGTTGATCATATCAATAGTCCAGCGGGCATGCTCTTTGGCAAAACTTAGGCGTTTCTTCTTCATGTCTTCAGTCAGACGTGATTTTGAGCCAGTTTGTGCGATTTCACTTTAAATTCAATAAACAGGCGATGTTGGACTGTCCTTGCACTCACTTTACACCCTCTTTCCTGTAGCTAAGACCGAATTTTTTCTCCAGAAGTCATTGGTGAACAAGTTACTATCTTCCTCATTAAGCGCTTATCTCGGTTGCTGAAAATCTTGGGACGTCCTGTTCTTTTCGTATCTGCAAAAGTTCCTTCATTTTTGAATTTTTTGATTGCATTATGGACGGCAGTCTTACTTTCAATTTTTTACCAATTTGACGCTCAGACAACTTCATTTTGCTGAGTGCAACGATCTCAGTTCTCTGTGCTATACTGAGAGATGCTTTCGAGACGGCTGGAGAAACAAATGCAGGGAAGCTGTCGAAGGCTGGCCTCAGCCATGACACATGAAGAAGAGGAAGAGAGATGCTGTTTTATTCATATTATACTCCTAATATTTTTCTACTCTTTGTCGATCAGTTCAGCAATACGTGTTGATATCACAGTGCTTGTAAGCAACTTAGCAAATGAAATGCATTGCAATCAATGCGCAGGAGCCTGAGAAACGTTGTTAAGCAATATGGCGACACAGCTAGAATGCACTGTTATGTGACTAATGAGTTTTAAAATGCTAATATTGCTAGTTTTTCTAAATGGTCTTAAACTTTTGTCACAGGGTGTAGATTAGGCTTGCCATACGTCCGGAAAATTCCGGACATGTCCGGAATTCAGGTGGTTTGTCCGGAAATTTGCTCAAATGTCCGGAATTTTTGTAATTAAGCAACAGAAAAAGCAGTTAACAAAAAATTGCAATATTATGATCTAATAGTCTGTTTGAACGGGCCACTTGCATTGAATCAACATTGCCGCGATCAGCACAAATGGCAGCGAAACATGTGATGACCTTTTTTTTTGGAGAACACCTTTATTTAGGGTAACACCATTCGAGCTCCAACATCTCCGACCGTTATTTCAGACCATTATTTACTTAAATTGGGCCCAAAATATTTGTTGATAAACAAGTGAACTAGTAACAGCTTTTGGTAGCGTAGTAACAAAAGTAACAAATTTCAAATTTGTCAGCAAAAGGTAACAACTTTTTTACCAAAAGTTACAACTCTGCCAACCCTGCTGCCAATACTTAAAAAAGTGAACGGTTGTGTCCCGGAATTTTGCCTTATCAAATATGATAACCCTCGTGTAGATGTGAATAATTGGCAGGTTTTGGGTTCTAAGCTTCGTGGATTTATGGAGCATCATAAGAAAAATCTAAGAATGGAAATTTCACGTACATGTTTAACATTAAGAAACTATATTTTTTTATTGCCTTGTAATGCTAACACAAACCTGGAAAAAACTGCTAGAAACTGCAAAAATAAAACTGAAACGGCACCAAAAACTAAGTTGTTTCTTCTTTTTAGTACCTAAATACACAATTTTGTATGTTTTCTTTGAAATTACTTAATGTAATGTGAATGAGCTTTCTCCCAAACTGAATAAATATATAATTTTACTGTTCTAAGCTTGTTTGTTTTTCAAAATTCAGATTTTGTGGATATACTTTAGAAAAAATAGTTTGTCCTAATACTTTTGACCAGTACTGTATTTGCTAATGAAACAGCAAAAAAGTTTGAGATAATAGGCTACTAGAGTAGGCGTGGTTCGTTAGGTTGCCATTGCATCATTGAATAATCTAATCCAGTACACAACAGACTTTACTTTCTCTTGTAGTCATTGGCATGGCAAACCCCACTCTCTATCTCAGGGGTTACCAACCTTTTTTGAACCGAGGGCTACTTTTTGATTGCTGATCATGGCAAGGGTACAATTCATCAATTCTCGGAGCTATTTGTGACAAACAAACCCATAAGTCAGACTCGATATTTAGCGTGGACCTATATTTTATCTTCATATCAGTAAGTGCCGAATTTGCTCTCTCACAAATACGGAGGAGTGCTGCAATTGTGTCACTCGCGGTCCAATTCATCGTCAGGCTAGAGTAACTTTTCATAATTTCGCTGAAAAGAGTTTCTGTGACCAATGTTCCCTCTAAGATTTTAGTAAGTGTGTAACCGCCGGCGCAATCGCGAAATTGCTGGCAAATGTACGAAAACCGCCGGACAAATTTTGGTGCACATTGCAAAACAAACCGCTACACCAGCCCAAGTAACATATTTTAAAGTAAGTAAAAAAGATGCTTTTGGTAGCCTACTGCTGTTCAGTATGTATGCTAAGCTAAAAAAAGATGTCGTTTACTGCAATTCGTATCTCGGATCCTTTGTCGAAAATTTTTTTAAAAGGCAGCTAAGCGTCTGACGTAAACATCTCGTGATAGTAAGACAACAACGATTTGCAAGCTACCCACGCGCTGTTTCCACGCTTTTATCGTACAGTGGAATTAGTCAAACGGCTTCTTTAATGACGTCAACTTGCCTATAGTAACGTAACGTTTTCCTCAGTCCCTGTAGAATTCCATTATTTTGGATACTTTAAAAGTTTGCCTAAAACATTGTTTTGTCTATAGCCTCACCCTTTGTTTTTGCCTCAGACGTACTTTTTCGATTATGGCATTTTTAACCTGGTTCATTGCTTCCTACCGATTTTTGGCATGTGGCCCATTTTCGAAACGCACAGAGGCACGTAGCACAATTATATATTTTTTCAACTTCATAGGCGACTTCAAAAAAGTTATCAAAGTTAATTTCAGAGATGTCCAAATAAAATAAAATAGCAAGCAAGGGCGTAGCCAGAAAAAAATTGAGAGGGGGCCAAATTTTGCAACGTTTGATGTGACGTCATTTACTTATAACGGCATTTTGCCTTTCGTGAACTACGCTCGTCGCTACTACAAAAATTGCTGTACAAAACTGAGAAAGTGCCAATGCGATTTCACTGATCTAGTGTAGTTTTATCAAGTACGGCTCCAATAGTTCAACTTCAATTGTGACGTATAACGCACTATTTAAGGAATTTCAAGGAAACCACTCCACTGGTAGGTTGAACGTACTTATAAAAGAAGCGACGTCTTTGTAGTAGTCCGCATCGCAATAAAACAAGAAAGCGCTCAGCGAGACGCTTATTTCTCGCAATTACCATAACTTGGAATATCAATTCATCACTCGACTGCGACAAAGAAGAAAAACTTCGGCGATGTAGTGTGTAAAACGTACACATCTTGTTTGATAGCATTTGAAAGTTTAAAAACTTAAAAAGTCACGCCCGATCCACCCCCTGGCTAAAAGTCAACAATGAACTCTAACGTACCTGCAGAAGCGCAAAAAAATTTACATTGTTATTTTTTTGAAACTGTTTTGTAATTTGACTTAAAATTCAGGGGGGGCCATGGCCCCTTTGGCCCCTGAATTTTAAATTCAGTTTTTTGACTACTTCCTTTGGCAAGTAGTCAAAAAAGTTTTCCAATTTCACTCGATGTGAAGGGTACATAAAGAATTGACCCAGTGAAGATCTTTGTCCGCCGATCAAAAATATCTGATCTAGGCTATCATCATCTGTCACGAATGATTTTTTAATTCGATTATGATGCCATCTTGCGAGTTGTAGCTTGTTTACTCAGCTACGTCTTTCGCAGCAAGAACAGGAGTTAGCTGTGTGTCAAAGATCTTCAAAGATGGCCTAAAAACAAGTCCGAACAACAATAGTATGGGTGTAAGCGCAGTTTCCGAAATTTCCGGGGGTTCGAGAGAAGAGCCAAAACTGTGACGTTGCGCTTCGGTGACGTGTAATTTACTTGATTATGTCAGTCCCCAAAAGGTTTACAAACAAGTAGCCTATTCGGTTACTGATCGGCCGCGGCAAAATACCTGGTTATTTCTGTTTAATCTAAATGAGGTCCTTGAAACTCTACGACCTGTGCAACAAGAATTCGTAAACGTTTCAGAATGTCAGGTTCACAGGGCGTGTAAATAAAATTAGCCTAATCCATGCCGACGCCTAACATGAGCATGAAAAATATGACTTTTTTAAACTTATTGAATGTTAGGTAGATTACCACGACTATAACCCCATAACAAAAATTACTGGCGAACTTCAATTGTTGCTTGACTATTGTAAAATAATTTAATTAAACTAATTACATTTCTCAATCGTAATCAATTAAACAGCAGGGTTTTGCAATTGCAAGTACGTTTTCCATCTCAAGTTGGAAGTATTTGATGTCAAAGCCGCCAAACTAAAAAGGAGAAAATTAAGATTTTTGTACAATGTATTAGTCATGCTATGTGTTTCTTGCTTTCTTCCTTAAACGTATCTCAGAAAGCAGTGTTACTGATAAGCGATAACAAATTTCACCTGAGCCTTGTCAACTATTTCACAATTCAAGCATGAAAACAAACGAGTTAAGGAAGTTTTTCCCAAATTCAAAAAATGGTGAAACGTCGTTAACTGCCTAGGTATTGTGACGAAAGTAACGGTAGTTGTGAGACACTGCCGAAGCTTTTTTACGGAACCCTCTACAATCGCGGTAACACAGCTGGCTAAATATTTTTTCAGTCTGAATAACTTTTGATTAATCATTGACCGAATGCGTGAAAAGAATTCTACCTTTGTGAATAGCATTTGAAACTTGATCGAAGTAAAGGAAACAGGGAAATTCATGGATGCGGGTATGCACTAGTTTGGTAAACGCAGCTTTTAGATTGAGGAAAAAATTGAAAAGCTGATATTTGTAACTACGCATAAACCTGCCGGGTCTCACTTAAGAGGCGCTTTCTGCAAAAAAATTAAGGTGTATTCTTCATTTAAACCACCTAGTTTTAAAGCATTTGCGAGGGGGGTGCTGTTTCCGGAAAAATATTGGGGAGGACCCCGTCTACTTTACCCTGCGTCACTGACTACAGGCGGATGTAAAAGACTGCATTAGCCGCGCGCACAATTTCTTTGCGCAGTGCACAACTTTCTGAGAGTTTTTGACAGTTTAGTGATTTTTTCTTACACTGGTAAACGTGATTAGATGACACACCGTAGTGTTGAATCAAAAGACAGTTTTAAAATGGTCAGTCGTTAACGGTAATCTTTTACAATAACCTAAAGTTATAGGCAAATTTTACTGTATTACAAATTAAGCTACATTTTAATGTGAAACGTTTTCAAAGAGATTGAAACTAGAATCCACACTTCTTGACGTTACGGGGCTTATTTCAACTATGTCGTGGTAAGCTATCAGAGGTACATTTTGGGCGGCGTTTAAAACTAAAATTGGCTAAAAGTGGTATACTTCTACAGTTTTCATAACTGACAAGTATGAGAAGACTATTTATTTGTATTAACAAAAATTGAACCGCTCCCTCAAAAAATATTGTTTTTTGTGTAACCTGAATCCGAGAGCAATGTTTCTTTTTATCTAATCGAGCACGATTGAAATTGGTGTTGAAGCGTGAAAAAAGATATACATTTTAACCACTTCCAGTTTCGAACTTCCCTCGAAAAATCATATCTTATATTAAAGTGAAGTTTAAGAGCTCTTTGGTATTTTTGCTCTTCAGCTATGATTGAAATTGGCCGGAAAGGTAAAGAAAAAATATATGATTTGCTTTATGTTAATTGCTTGAGAGACAATTTGTTGTACAAAAGATATTTAAGTCGTCGTCACGACCGCGCGATGTCTACGCGAAACGTTGCACTACCCTGAAAAACTTTGTATTCCTGTTGACTGTCTCCCACGCATTGAAGAGCTCGTTGAAAATTTTGCTAGCAAAATTGCAAAAATTTTAACAAACTGAAAAAAATTACCGAACACCTCCGGGCTTTTTACGCATTGTTGAATTTAAATTGCGAATCCGCCGGACATGTTTTCGCAAATTCGCACTTTTTTCGCGTTTGAAGGGAACACTGTCTGTGACTCATATCGTCCTCGCTTGCGAGGATCCGTTTTGTGACCCTGCTCTATCTTATTTTCTTCCTCTCGTTGCTTACTGATCACTGAATTGCCTACTATTCTATTCTGGCAATAGAGTCCTGCATTGCGGGTTAGTCAAATTTTGTTTTACAATTATGGCTCAAATACATAAAGTAAACACTAATATTATGTTTTTAACTAAGTTTTTATTTGTGGCTTGAAACTTCTGCAAGGATCAAAAAAGAGGGACAGCGAGAATCAAAAAAGAGGGAAGCGTTTTTGGATAGGAAAAGCGCCAAAATCTAAACCTTATTGTGAACAAAACAGCGCTAGTGCAATTGAAAAACTGCGGGACAGCCAGAGCGATTTGGACAGAAATGGATGCGAAAGCTAAATTTAGACAGCCAAAGATCACATTTAGAAAGCAAGCGCCCATGCCATCTGCCATCAAAATGGCACTTTTTTGGAAAAAAAGCAAAAGCACTTTTACATTGGAAAATATTACACCGTCAAAAACCTAGTCATAAAAGGTTTTCGAAAAAACGCGGCTTTCGGAGCCCAGGCAAAAAACTTAAGTTTGTGGTACAGTATGGTGTGCACTCTGCAGTTAGATTTTGTAAGTAGACACTTAGAAATTGACAACAATGAGCTACAAATAAAGGAAGTCTTCCGAATCAAAATATCTTTCTATAGGGCAAAAAAAATGTCACAGAAACTACAAACTCTATTCTAAATGAGCTTGAAAAGAATGGCTTGGACGTAATCATGTTTGTAGGTCAAGCGAATAAAAGCCTTTTACGAAGGCAAATATTTACCTTAACGTACAACGCAGAATAAAAAAAAGAAAAATCTAACAGCATTATTTTTCTCATCTGAAAATCCTCATCTCACTCGCTTAACCTTGCAGCCGAGTGATTTAAAGTTTATGCAGTAGCCTATCATCATCATCTGGAGTAATCTGATTTTAATGACCATGTCTTGCGATGACTCTTCCATTTTTTTTGCGGTAATACTTTAGAAATGAAAGAACAGAGATTATGTTCAAAAATGTAATGCTAAAAAATAGCGTGGGAACACACAATTGGTGCAGGTACCCTTTGAGTAGAAATATATATCTTCTAGTCGGATTAGTGCGAAGCAGTGTGGGAGGGCCGTTTCCTGGCCTTACCACAACACTACATCCCTGGTTATTTTACTTTTTCGTAAGAGCTGGATTGTTTTTGCCAAGCGGCATGTTCTGTGGGGATATGTTTGGGCCAATAGGCCAGCAGCATCTGCTAACGAACCATAAATTTGAAGTCGAAATTGATTACCTGGTCTTGTGTAAACCGCAGTGTTTTAACTATAACGTGCGGCTGAAGCAGTCGATTACTGATTTGGCTACGAATGCAATATTAACCGTATTCAACAGGCCCAGTAAGCAGCATTTCTTAGTTTTTTCAGCGATAATGGCCGCATCTTGTGTCTCACTTGGAGATCGGTACATGGGTACTCGAATGACAGTACTATCTGCTCTTTGATCGTCCGCGCCACACTCGCAAGCAGGAGGAAGTGCCACTTCTTATTTGTACATGTTTAAGCTGAAACGTCCACTGGCGGTGCAGCCTACCCAAGTTGAACCAATGACATATAACTAGAAGAACCGAAACTTCCCGTTTTTTGCGTTTTTTTCTTGACAATAGTCACGCTTCATTGCAACCGTCAGCTTCGCTAGCAACTTGGTTGGCAATTTTGAATAGCAATTTTTTAATAAAAACGGCAAGGTCAACTTAGGTGATTTACAAAGTTGTTCTTATAGATGCTTAAGCGGACTTCTAACGTTGCTGACCTGGTGAATAAAAGTTTTTGTTGAAACATTCCATTCATGGTAACAATTGGTTTATAGTTAGCCTAATATGAGAAAAATCCACCTTTGTTGTTAAGATTTGATGTTTTACTTGACATCCAGATCCCATACATATTCCATCCAGTGTACCACAGTGATTTTTAAGATATCTAAGCCATTTTGACGTTTGTGTACGGTTGCCGGACTTTAGGCACATCTGGGCAAGCGGTATTCAGCTAGCAACAACAGGGGATGGAGAGGACGATTTCATAGTTAGATTGCTGTAGCTTTAGCTTATTTAGATGTGTCTGTAGTTATACAGTAAAATTTGTTATTTTTGACCATCAAAAAATCAAAATTTGCAGATTAAAATGGCAGTAAAACGTTGGAAAACAATCACAGAGCAAGCGATATAGCCTTCCTTAAGACAATTGGTGCGCGAAAACATTGATAAGTACATGAACAACAAAAGCAAACATAAATTAAATTATGCTGTCGTAAAACAAACTGTCATTTTTTTTGGCATACACAAATCCAATTATTTTGTCGGCTTCGTTTGATTTTTGCTGACAAACCTTGATAAACGTGTAACCTATTGTAGGTAAGCTATCGGAAGTAGCATTAACAAGGAGTCTAGGGAGCATCCTACAATCCTAGGACACATTTCTTTAGGATTGCCCGGGGTTTGGTGTAGAAGCCCTCAAAAAAGAAAGGGCACAATACTTAAAATGTGGGAAAAATCTTCAACATGACAAAAGGTATTGACATCAATTTGAAGAAATCGATCTCCAAAAAAAGATTTAGGTTAAGTCAAGAGAGCGGAGAAAGATGGCTATACTATCGTCGTTAAAAGTAAATCTTCAAATATAAAGTTTTCAACTCATAAAAAACGTAGCAAGTCTCGTAACTTTGTTAATGGGCCCAGATCAGTTTTTCAACGGGTCTGCCAGCATGTTTAGGGAGATCGTTATACCATGCACTTCTTTTCTGGCCTTTCCCTTATGGATATGTCCTTTTTTAAATTGTACATATACTGTATGCGATAAATTCCTTAGATTTCAGGATGGCAATTGCCTCCTGAATCCGTCCCCAGGTCTGGGTTTGATCATGTACCACAGCAATTCAAAACAAAGCAAGTAGCGTGTTTATGATTGTATAGAAGAGCGAGATGGTTTGAAAGTCTCTATGTAGCCTGAAGTGGTCTTGCTATAAACCCCAATTCGTGTGCTGTCAGTTAAAGTCAACAGCAGAAAGTCTGGCATAGATTTTGGTGGAACCATTAATGTTACTGGTAGCCATTCAATCTCTGAATCGTGTGGGCGTTGGCCAGCAAATGCACATTTTTGCTTTTCGTGGATACATGTAGCTACGTGGGGTCCTGCTTAGGACAGAACCCGCTTGTAGATTGGTTGAGATCACCAGCTTTTCGGCTGTGTGGCAGTGGGTGTCCTAAAGAATATTGATGAGGGCACTGTATTTGAGGGCCAATTTTTGAGCACACTGATCGCGCTAGTGGTTAGGTCCTATATGTTTAAGTGCATTTCTGGGAGTCCTGAGTTGCCTACTTCTCGACATGTTGGAGCTTTCGTGCCCTGAAAAAGGCATATCACTGTCCATATTTCGTTGAACACGTTCGCACTCCTGTTTATAAGATTAATTGATAATAAGATCGAGCATCCTTAATGCTCGGCTTAATACCCCCAAAATGTGTACTCATCATCTTACCAAAATACAGCAAGCGCATAAAATTCGATTTACATCTATTGTTTTAAACAAATAGCCTGCAAACGCAAACAGCTTACCAAATAACTTATTCAAAACTCAGCTACACTATTTTTTAAACGTCAAACATGCATACAAATGCTGCCAACTGGCTATTAAACCCAGTCATAACAAGTACGTAAAATGCTAATCGTGTTAAGTCGGTGCATTTTGGTAGCCTTTTAGTCGAAAGGCACATAAAGGAAAGCGATATAATATAGAAGAAAAGAGAGAGGAGCATACTTCAGTTCATCTAATTAAAAGTCAGTGATGGAATGTGACGGAGGCATTTCTTTCAGTCTGCTGACATAAAATTCAGGATCGAAGATGAAAAGTATGGAGCCTGGAACATGAAGATCGTCCATTTAAGCATTATTTGAAGATACATATGTGACAAATTATGGATGAACTTATACACTTTAATAATGAAGGAGAGTAACGAAACTGATCTCAATGAAACGCCGTTTGTAAAGCATTTTCATTTGCTTTGTTGGCCATCTGTGCATTTCCAGTGATAAAAATGAAGCTTCGGTTCCACCCAAGCTCCATAAACATGCGGATCACGAGCTTGACGAGAAGTCAGCGCAGTAACTCGGGGCTTCGGTGCCTTTTGGCGTAGGAAGCGGCTGTGAGATTAAGAAACATAGCTTTAGTCTTCTTTTTTGTTTCATAGCGATTTTTTACGTCCTTTTTCACAAGAAGAGTAATTAGTACAGTATACAATGAATTTCTCACATTGGAATCTAGCTTGCTTCCAAGGAAGAAGTAGGTTGTTAGAAATTTGAAGTTTTGGTGCTATTGACTCCACCTTTTAGTTTCTATTACTATTTAATTTTCTTTGTTTGCGTTTAGTAAGCCATGTTGAATGTCAAACCCGAGTCTTCAGTTCTGCGGTTAAGTTGTGTTAGTAGTGTTATGTAATCTTTGTTGCGTACATGCAATGCACGCATTTTCGCCTTGCACTTTGACTATGATTTGCTCATGCACACCTTTTCCCCTTGCACTTTGACCCTAGTTTTTACATGAAACATAAATCTATATTTTAATAATAAACTATAATCGTTATAGAGACGCATTATTAGAAGTATGAACGCCGTTAGGTCTTTTAACCCTTCAAATGTCAGATATTTCTGTGATTAACTTTTCGAGAAAAGTTACAGTTCTTTATCTTGTACTCTACTTTTCGTTCTTACAAGCTGTGCAAAAATCGTATTGGCGAAGGCGTGGGCGATTTACAGGGTGTATGTGCGTGAACAATGATCAAGCAAGAGTTAATCGTTGAACTCAAAAAAATTACCTTTAACAGGTAAGCGGAAGATCAGCTTGTTCAAAAAGCACTTCACTCTGGCGTTAAGTTTAACCTTGTACTAATACAACCCGTTGCATTATTTTCAGCGAAAGTGCGCAAACGTCAATACAATCGGGTTAATTTCATTGTAGAGGAAGACTCCCCGAACAGTCAACAGTAACACAAAGGCCAGCGTTTTTTGTGTTACTGTTTTGCCAGTATGGCAGGAGTTATAGTTTTAAATAAGCTACGTACCTGAATAGTTCTAACAGGAACGAAACCGGTCGTTGAAGTGGTAGTTCAATCAACTAATTGTAGTTAGCCTATAAGTTGCCTTAATATCTATTAATTAATTATCTAAACACCAGCTCCTGTAACTCGAATTATTACGTAAATTTAGTTTAACCATCTGGGTGCTATACGTCATTCTATTAGTCGGTGATCAGATTTGTAATTTCTGTAAATAAACTTTTTTCGTTGAAAGAAGTTGTGATTTAAGTGATTGAAAAGTCAGATTTGGGCTTTCTACTTGAATCTTTTTTGCTAGACATACCGTAGTCATTTCGTTCGCAGCAGTACTATTTCGTGATCCCGAAAAACAATAATAAAGAGAGTTTGTCACATTCAACTCTACTAACCATTGTCTAAATTTTATCAAACTTTTTAGGTTTTGAGTAACAACATTCTAAAACTCTAATTGACTGCAATTTAATACTGTATGAAAAAAAATTATCAAAGCGGTGCACAAAAGAGACAAGCAACAGGAGAAAAATAGCTGAAGCAGCTAGAAACTCTCAGCCACTGAGTTTGTGACTAATCAGGGCTGCGAACTCGGTCGATTTTTATATCCAGTTTAAGTTCGAGTTTGAGTTCAGCTTGTTTTACGAGTTCGAATTGAAGTTCGAGTTCAACATTTTGATTTTTGCGAGTTCAAGTTCGAGTTCTGCGAAAACTTATCAAGTTTTTTCGAGTTCAGAAAATAAAGTGATTGACTTAGCCTAAGCACGTTTGCAATAAAATTGCGCGTTCAAAATTATGTTCAAACATCTGTTGTAACAAGCAAATGTCGTTGCCATAAGCCAGGCAATATGTGTATTCTAAATTTGCATTGAAAGCGAAAATTAACTTACAATTGAATCATTGTAGGTTCCCTGATGATGCACTTTCGATCAAAACGAGGCTATGTCTGCGATTCATTGTTTATGAAGAAAAAGTTAACTGTCAATTAGATCACGGTCACCCATTCTCTACTGTGACTGTTTACCTTGCAAAACTGTAAAATCTAATTAGAGCGCTCTTCTCAGTGTCCTTAATGTTTTCATAAGACATTTGGAGTTTTATGCAGAAAGCAGACTTAGTAGGTCGAACATAAGCCCAAACCGAGCTTGCGCAAGTAAGGCTTGGTGGTATGCAGAAACTAACCTCAAACGAGACTTTTGAAAGTATGGCTTAATGTATTATGACGCAGTTTACCACTCAAAAAGTTTATAGTAAGCGAGATCTATTTAAAACCCCTACCTCTATGAACATAGCAGGTGATCACCATAACCGTATCATACATCGATTTATTGAGTTATAGCGGCAATCTACCAGCTTTATATGCATGTTTACACGAATGACGTGGTTATTTCACAAAGTAATAGTATTGCAAATATTGAAAGCCTCCCTCCCATAATTTGACGAGACCATCCTAATAGCATGCATGGACCATCCATGAGACCATGAGACCATAGACCATAGACAATAAGACCATCCATTACATAATTTGACGAGACCATCCCCCTCCCAGAATTTGACGAGACGAGGTAAGGGTTTTAAATAGATCTTGCTCACTATAAACTTTTTGCGTGGTAAACTGCATCTTCGATACGGATGAGATGCCCGTACCAAAGTGATAGCATGCGCCACACGCATGATGTGTGCGAAGGAATGTGAAATAGAATGATACCACATTTTTCATATTTTTGCAAATATGGGGTTTTGGTTTTTGGTGTTGACGGGACAGGCTCTGCTGATGAATCCAAAAGGACGAAACGCGTCCAAGGATGGTCTCGTTAAATTATGGGAGGGGGCTTTTATTATTTGCAATACTATTACTTTGTGAAATAACCACGTCATTCGTGTAAACAAGCATATAAAGCGGGTAGATTGCCTTTATAACTGATAAATCGATGTATGATACGGTTATGGTGATCACCTGCTATATTCATAGAGGTAAGAGTTTTAAATAGATCTTGCTTACTATAAACTTTTTGCTTGGTAAACTGCATCTTCGATACGGATGAGATGCCCGTACCAAAATGATAGCATGCGCCACACGCATGATGTGTGCGAAGGAATGTGAAATAGAATGATACCACATTTTTCATATTTTTGCAAATATGGGGTTTTGGTTTTTGGTGTTGACGGGACAGGCTCTGCTGATGAATCCAAAAGGACGAATCGCGTCCAAGAATGGCCTCGTTAAATTATGGGAGGGGGCTTTTATTATTTGCAATACTATTACTTTGTGAAATAACCACGTCATTCGTGTAAACAAGCATATAAAGCGGGTAGATTGCCGCTATAACTCAATAAATCGATGTATTATGACGTTACGGTTATTGAAAACCCAGCTTATAAAGAGATTATGAGGTTGCCGTTAAATATAATATATTTTATGCCGTCATATTGGCAGTTGACACGCTCTACGTTATTACGGTGCAATACAAATGGAAGTTGTTTGCAAAAAGAGTTGGTTAAAGCGGTTACGGTAAGTGATACGGCATGCTATGTTAAGCATGTTACCGATTTAAGCTACTTGAGGCCCATTGCCCAAATGTAGCAACAGCAATACAATAACAAGGGTTTTGCCTCATTGCGTACATAAGTCGCGATTTAAGCCACCTACAATGGTAACTTATAGAAGGCTGACTTAAACAATTAGTTAAACCATGCTTAGGGCTAAAACTTCTTTCTGCATACGAAATCGATGACTTCAGTTGGGCTTAGACAATTTTAGAAAAAGCCTGGCTTAAGCCTGCTTTCTGCATAAGATCATCAATTACCAGTAAAAAGATTTTATTCTTTTTAAATTCAATTGTAATAATATTGTACAAATAAAAATTAACTCAAACTTGCTTTAAATATTTTCGAGTTCAAGTTCCACAAAATTTTGAGTTTCGAGTTGAAGTTCGAGTTCGTGTTCGGCAAAAAGATCGAGTTCTTTCGAGTTCAAGTTCGAGTTCGCAGCTCTGTGACTAACTCTCCAGAAATATTCATATCGGATGACTAAGACGTCAGCATTTGTGAGATAGAATCTACTTCCCAACTTGTTGACGTCAGCATTCGCGAACAGAAAATTTCGATGCTATTACAGATAGACCAGATGCAAGCAAAAATGACGACTTTCCCACCATTATTGTAAACTCAGAGATCAAGAAAGCAATTATTACAGCAGATCCCAAACAACCTGAAGGAATTTTTCTAAAGATCCGCTCTAAAACGGTCGTTCAATTTCAACAAATTATTACCATTGTGTTACACAAACTAAAGTAAACGACGAAGTCTAAAACTACAAAGATATTGGTTATGTTATTCATCAAGCATGGACCGTGTTTACTGCCAGCCCTGCTGGTTATTTTCTCATGAAAATGCCTCTCCAGGGACTTTTTATTCACTTCAAAACCCGAAGTGTGGGCGTGGGTGATTTACAGGGTGCATGTGCGTGAACAATGATCAAGCAAGAGTTAATCGTTGAACTCAAAAAAATTACCTTTAACAGGTAAGCGGAAGATCAGCTTGTTCAAAAAGCACTTCACTCTGGCGTTAAGTTTAACCTTGTACGTGTTTGATACAACTCGTGGCATTATTTTCAGCAAGAGTGCGCAAACATCAATACAATCGGGTTAATTTCATATTAGAGGAAGACCCTGCAAACTACTTAGAGCTTTCAAAGCTAACATTGGCGAAAGACTGTGCATTGTATAGAAAAGCTGATAGCTAAAAAAACTTTTTTGATGACTGTTTTGCCAGTGATTCTTTTGCTAATTTCAGCTTTCAAAGCCAATATTAGCGTAAGACTGTGCATCGTATGGAAAGGCTGATGGCTAACAACTTTTTTGGTGATTGTTTTGTCAGTGATTATTTTGCCAATTTCTGTCACTAAACAGATTTAAAGACATCTTATTTTCGGTAAGATCAACTTAAAAAGTGGGCCTCAAAAGAGCTGAATTTTAAAGGCGTCGACATTACAATTCAATCTGTGGACGTGGGCCGCAAATCACATTTTTCATCTTTCCACCGGCCGTATAAATAAAATTCGTATAACCAGTATAAATAATTCTGGCTCCATATATTACAAAGATTTACAGTTATACAAAAAAAGGAAGGCTAAAGGCTGGTTTCCATTACGCGTAAATAGCGTAAAAATTATTTTTTTTAATACAATTTTATGTGTGAAGCGTTTTTGTTCGTAAAATAATCTCAAGTAAACAAACAACAATTATTTGCGCTACGCCAGCAAGTTACGCGTAATGGAAACCAGTCAACTCGAAATTAAACGAATTTTTTGAAATCAATTCTGAAACCAAGCGATGCAAACTGAGTTGTGAGCAAAGCAGCACCTATTGAAAAATTGAATTTTTTAGGTAAAGTGTTAATGTGGAGGTTGAGATTCAATCTCATTTGTTTCAAGAAATGACAAAAATTTGCTTTTATGTCTATCGCATATTTCTTGTTGTTCTAATATTTTTTCTTGCTGCAATGTGGGTTGAATACAGGAGTATACACACAATAAAAGAAAAACTTGTAAAAGGAAAAGTTACAACACTTCGACAGCAAGATTATTTTACGTAAGTAGACTTAGGCGCTGTTTTTCCAGATTTAATCATTTTGCGTCCACTGATGAAACCAGTGGAAAAACGGGCAATATAGATTTCATTCTCATCCCAATTTTTTGGAAAAGTTTGCCTGATAAAAACGAATTTTGAATAACCAACTAAAAAGATGGTTGGGGAGCGTTTTTTGTAATCATCTGTGAAAGAAGTTGCCAAAAATTTGAAGAGAAATTTGTTGCTATGTTGTGCTTGCTTTGGTTAATTATCAATTTTATTGCTATTTAGGTCTTTTTTGCGTTTGTAACTATTTTTTCTATTGGTTAGCTAAACTAAGCTTTTAAAACAGTTGAACTAATTTCAAAATGGCAACGCCGTGCGTTAGAGATTCATTTGGTGGTTGTAGGCGTAAATTGGAGAGTATCCATCAAAAAAGGAAAAAAAATGTATCTAAAACTTTTATTTATCACTTTAATAAATAAAACAGAGCTCTGTCTGTAGGTGCGTACGTACGTACGCTTTAATTCCTCCAAAAGTGCTTGGTGCACAAACGTGAAACTTGGCACGATTGATCACTAATACTAGGTGAGTGTCATGAAGGAGTTAGAGATGTCATCACGACTTCATAACAAAATCTACGCTTTTTAAAATTTTCATTGATTGACGGAGAAAAGCAGTTGTTCGCTTGCAAACAACAAGTTAGCTCTCAAGAGACCAACTTGCAAAAATATCTTCTCTTTAAAGTTTAAAATGACGGCACAATTAGCGCTGATTGCAAAATTTGTTGTTTTAATGTTTTCAAAAAGTAATAATCGTAAAGACGCGATTTCAAGCTGGAGACGGCAACGAGTTGCTTCCAATTAAAAATAATTTTAAGATTTGGAGGCTTTTGGCAACGCAAGAAGCGATTCTTTTTTACTTTTTTTTTTTATTGTAAGCAACCTTTCATCTACTGTTTTTCTGGAAGGCCTCATAAACACCTCAATCATGTCATAATGTTGCCTAGTACAAGTTCAGCGAAAGCAGCAGCAGGCAACCGCTGCACTTTCATCCACTGCATTATGAAATCAAACGTTAATCGCTAAGATGCTGCCAGTTGATGTAGAATGAAATCCCCTGGGTACGCCTAAACAAGCAACAGGAAACATAAGGCGTAGCCAGTTGGGACTTGAGAAAGTTAATAAAAGATGTGGACCGATTTTACAAGAACCATTTTGACGGGATCAAAACATGACGAAAAACATTGGTATTTCATAAAGTAGCAGCAGCTAATTGCGTGTGATTATTCGATCATTTTTACACTTTGAGAAGAGCAGCGTGTCTTTTGTTTTCTCCTGATAAAAGTTTAGTCAATGTCAAATCATTTTGTCTGTTTGAAGCAGCGTATTCCCAATGTTTTTGGTCTAACTACAGGGTGTTCCAAAAGAAACAGTGCACTGAGCACTTTCATAAGTATACATCATAATATTATGATGTCACAATACAGAGTTCCATGGTAACCTAAATAACACTAATATGAAAAACAATCCCCACACAATTGGAAACTCACATCAAGTATTCTGAAGTTTCAAGGACCCTTTGAAAATGGTTCTTACTTTACAAGAAAGGATATTTATTGTTGAAAATGTTTTAAGAAAAGGTGGCAAATACACAAAAGAAGTGCAAGAGTTATTCCAAGAAAAATTTGGTGCAGAACGTTTGCCGCATCGAAATTGTGTTTCCGCTTTGTTGCATAAGTTCAGTGTGGTCTACAGTAAATCTATCTCTAGAGTGTGGTCTACAGTAAATCCCCATGCTCTGTTTCAGAAGCCACTCCACGATCAGAAAGTTGGTATTTGGTGTGCTTTGTCAAGGGGGGCGTATAATTGGACCTATCTTTTTTGAAAACACCATCACATCTGAGCGTTACATTCATAACATTCTGGAGCCATTTTTTGATCAACTGACGGAGCAAGAAAAGCAACAAGGCTGGTTCCAGCAAGATGGTGCAACTGCACATACGGCTCGTGTTAGTATGGCTGCAGTTGGTGAAGTCTTTGGGGATCGTGTGATCTCTCGTGATTTGTGGCCACCTCGATCACCGGATTTAACGCCTCCTGACTTTTATTTGTGGGGCCAATTGAAAGGCTCTGTGTGTGCAGACAATCCTCGAACCACGGATGAACTGAAGCAGAAAATAACAAGTGTTATTCAAAACATCCAACCTGATGAACTTGAGCGTGTTTTTCAAAACACGCAGCGTCGTGCTCGGTTATGTCTGCAGATGAATGGCGCACACTTCCAGCAGTTATTGTAGATCATATCTTACTGTACGAGTCAAGCCTCAATCGCACTTTTGTTGAATTGATAAGGTATTGGATTTGTGAATATTTGCAATAAATAGTATGTTTCTGTGAGTTTTATTTCTTTGGGTTATTAGCACATTTCTACTGCACTGTTTCTTTTGGAACACCCTGTATTTGTCACAACAATTGTGAGAAATATTAATGACGTTTTATAGTGGAGAGACAATTTATTATGATTAGCCGAAAAATGATCGATTGTAGTGGACCAATTTCTAAGTTTTACGTAGTGAGCAAATTTTTGACATAAATTTTGATCAAATTATTTTACAAATGTAGCTTCCAAAGTCGACAAGAGAAAAGAGAGGCGTCCTTGATCCAAAAGCGAAAATCTTTTATCATTTTAGTTTGGGTAGCACATATGATTTGAAGCACACGATACGTGGCAGTGAATTGCTGATTTAGGGGATCGAAGACTTGCATGTGCAGAGTGGCTGTTTTCGCTTTTTAATAACTTGTGGTTCCCTGATGGATCTATGTGAACCCATTATCTCATTCTGTCGTGCTACCTCGGAGAAGTGCAGCTCACACGCCTACCATCACAATGGCGCACAAATTGATAGATGACGTTGCTTTGATATAAGGCTGGCATTGAGTCCTTTTCTATTGCGGGAAATGAATTCTCTTTTTTGAGTAAACGACATGTTACCAGACGGAACAGAAGCTTCTCTTTGCGGCTGCTTCATTTGCTTCTCGAGCCTTCCATAAAGCTAAATTTAAACAAAAAGCTAACTTCAAAGGAGAAAGCTAAATTCAACAGAATACTAGCCTAACCGACTCTATGAGCTCAATTTTTGTTTTGTGTTGAAGTTTTTGTTTGTGTAAACATACTAAACGCGTGACCTACCCTAACTGCAATCGCCTCTATTTTATTGGTATAAATCATTGCAATTTATGCCTAAGCAACACGTCACGCTTGTAGTTGAGAATTTTCCAAATGCTGATTTAAACAGTTCGAAACTGTCCGTAACTACAAGAAAACAGATCTGCAATTTTCGATCCCTAGCAAGTTTTGCAGTACGTTATCTTTATGCTTTTTAACTCCCAATTTTTTGATGCTTAGGGTTTATGCTTTTTAACTCAAAAAGCTCTAAAGGAGAATAAAAATATAAGTCCATACTTGGCTTATAGGTACCAACACTGTAAAGTACAATTTAGCTTGATTAACTCTTTTGACCACTTCAGTTGTTTTTAATCTAACCTACGATTTAGCTTTATTTCTATAAATTTTGTTTTGATTGAAGTCATCACTGTGGTAGAAGCTTACATGTTGTTGTCTTCTTTTAAAATAGTTTGTCAAAACAGATTTTGTTTTTCGTTTTTCATTTAACTTTCAGACTGGTCATCATGGCATTATTGCCATCCAATACGAAATAGGAGTGATTTTTTGTCCACTGGACACACTGAAATTTATCTAGGTTTGCCTAGGCTAACTGTTCTTCAGGTCGAGGAAAAACAAACCATTATAGCCTACAGCTATATATTCATTTTTAACTTTTCGATCAACCGGTTACGCGGAGCACCTTCAGAAAAGAGTATGAAGAAGTGAGTAAGTCATTCTCCTAGAAGTCAGAACACAAATACAGCACAACTTGAACAATTAAACTACCAGTAGTCGAGTTGTGCTTTTATGTATTCTGACTTATGGGGGAATGATTGATTCATTTCTCCATACTCTTTTCTGAAGATGCTCAGCGTAACCGGCCAAGCGAAATGTTGAAAACAAATTTAGCCTATAACAGTGGTTCCCAACCTTTTTACACCGAGGACCGGTAAAAATTTTTAAAAATGTTCGCGGACCGGCAACAAAAGATCCGTAGTGAGTAGAACATATATTTGTAACCTTTCTGTTAACCAAAGTTGTCGTTGCGTAACATACTGCAAGATTTTGGCATAAGCTATGTATTTAGGCCGAAAAATTACAACAAAATGGAAATCAAATTAACTCAAACAACGAAATGTTAATTCATTTACATACAAAATCAATGTTAGTGTGATATTTGCTTCTGTTTCGCTGCCAGTTTGCGATCCAAGCGAAGCATAAAAGAAGTTTCTGAAACACGTAGCTGTGCTTCGGCATCCAGCCGATTTCTTTGCTTTGCTTTAATTAAAGTTAGCGATGAAAAAGATTTCTCGCATAAATAGCTGGTTGAAAATAACACCAACAATTTGATTGCTTTGTGAGTTAGACACGAATATTCGTTTTCAAGAGATATCCAGAATTGCTACAATGATTCTTTTTTGTATCTGGACTGCAAAGTAGAATCACAGCATAATTCAATCAGACTTTCTTTTTCATGGGGATTAAAGTCGCATGTGTTGACATCTTCGATGAAAGGATTGTTGATCCAAAGGTTTCCACGTCGAGGATCTTCATGTTCCGAAAATGATGGTCAAAACTGTTAGCCAACTCTTTTAAGTGTTGACTTACAATGCTCAGTAACTCTTTACAGTTAACATCAGCACTAGCCAAATACTCATTTAAATTTGGAAACATAATTGTATCTTCCTTTTGCACAAGACTATCCCAAAGTGCCAGCTTCTGTTTGAAAGCATCAGTCTTTCTTCTCAGTACAAAGATACTCGTGCAAGGGCCTTGCAGAGAAGTATTAAGCTCGTTCAAACGGCCAAATATATCTGCCAAGTACGCAAGCTTTTACAACCACATCTCATCTAACAAAAATTAGTCGGTAGTTGCCATCTTTTTCATTTGTTTTTTTTGGTCATTCATATTAGAGCGTAGTCGTACAAAATATTTAAAGGGCTTGTCTTTAGGATTGTTGTGTTTTGAATGGAAGTGAAAAGCAAGTTTGGAAGGTTTCATAGCGTCATTTGAAAGCATTTGGGAGCACACTAAACATAGGGGCCGTGGCGATTGTTCACTACACGGAGCTACAGTAAAACCAAGCTCCAAGTATTTTTTATCGTATTGCCTGACAAATTCCCCTTTTCGTTTCTTACTTCCTCCTGTGACATTCGACTTATCTGCACAGGTCCTTTTCGTAGTTTGCTGTATACTCACAGTAGCCCTACTAAGACTAGCTTCATTTCCATTTTGAGAATTATCTGTTTCAGAAGTCTTAGTTTTATCCTTTTTGTTAAAATACACCATAATACCTTGTTGTTTTGTTGATTCCATACTAATCCTTCTGCATTGTCACAGTACAAGCTATTACAGCCTCTCAAAAGTAGAAAATTACTTTGCACAGCATTCCATCAATAAACTTTTAGAACGCTAGACGTACCTTATGTCGAAGCAATTTTAACAAAATCACTTATGACGAAACAAAACATAGGTCAAACATAAATCTACAAGGTAATCGGAAGGTTTACCTTGATTATTACTAAACAATTTTGCGGTATCAACAATGAAAAGCGAGATACGTCAGCTTTACTGCTGCAAATCGGCCAGGCGTAAAATGAGTTTTACAGAGAGTAACATCTTTGCAATGGTTATGATTCCATATTAAAATTATCTGGGCAGAAAACAAGATACTTCGCGGACCGGCAAAAAATTTACGCGGACCGGCGGTTGGGAACCACTGGGTAAAATTGTTTGCTTTCCTCTACCGTAAAAAGAGTTAGCCTAGACATATCTAGATAAATTGTTATCAAAATCGATCTTGTTTTTGTAATCTTCTAATATCAATGAAAAATACCCGAAATAGGATTCGAACTTACGTCCACAGCAACTAGCCACAAAAGTGATTGATTTGTGGGTGTAGAGCACTATTTAACCGAAAAATGGTAAAAAGTAAGAAAGACGAAAAAAATCATCATTGCTTTTAAAATATTTGAATATCTGTAGTAAGAAGTAAATTTGTTTCCTTCTGTTGAAATAGCGTTAATCATAGATTGCACAGAAAGGTAAACGCCCATGCCGATTCCAATATTCTGCGCGTTAATCCAATAGTCTTAACACAATCATATTTTTAAACGTCGTTTGTTGCACTTGTAGAACATCAGCAATTTCCGCGACATCGCGTGAAGCCAACCATGACGACCGCCTTCCAAAACCAAGCGTTGTCTTTGTTAAAACGCACAAAACTGGAGGAACAACAGTTCAAAATATCTTGCTGAGATATGCTGAGCGATACGATATGTTTGTGGGCTTACCTAATCGTAAAGGACATTTTATGTTCCAATACCAAAGTGGTACGAAATTTCACAAAGGCTTGCTTCAGCCGTCCGATCACGAAGTCAATTTGCTCTGTCACCACATGCGTTTTAATGAAGAACAAATAGCAGCAGTTATGCCGAAAAACACAAAATACATCACCATTCTACGTGAACCAGGGGAGTTATTTGCAAGTACTTTTGATTACATGCATTGGATAACATCATCTTTTAAAAATGTAACACAAACTACAGAAGGATTGGAAAGATGGTTGAACAATGTAGAAAAGTAATTTACTCTGCTCCGTAATCTAACTGTTATTTATTAACTTTATGGCTTAGTAACTCATTTACTCGTCTGAAGCTTGAAAGTATAGATGCAGTATCGAAATCGCGACTAAACTTGGATGTTACATTTTTGAAAAATAACGAGTTTACGTGAGAAACTTCACTGATGGGAAACGACAATCCATCTTAACTGTCACTATTTAGACAGTAAAAGTGTAATTTAAACCAGGGTTTTTCAAACTATTGATAAAATATGCTATAGATCTATGTTAGTACCAGGAAGTGAAACATATAGTAAACTTCACTAAAAAATAAAACTTTTTAAAACTTTTTAAGCGAAGATCTTTTTTCTGTGGAATAAATCTGTGAAAAATTGCCAACAATTTTCTTGAAATGTGGTGGTAAAACGAAAATATTAAAGAAGGCCTACATTAAACGCTACATCCAGTTGAAAGTTCCTGATAAACGTGGATGCTGAGTTATTTGCCTTTGCATGATATTAGGTTTGATCTATCTTGAGCAGAGAGAAAAGCTTATTCTTTGTTTGTTTTATTTTGGCTCAGCCGCAATCCAAGCCATGCCAAGGCTCATTTGATAATTAACCTCTTATTTATTGTAGGTATTTTCATGGCCCCAAAGACAGAAGATTCTGGTGGTTTGCTAAAAATGGTGTTTTTTTCGATCTTGGTTTTGACAATTTACAAGATGACGACGGCTACATTAATCAATCGATCGAACGAATGAATAATCTTTATGATCTTGTGCTCATCAATGATTATTTTGAAGAATCTGCTGTTTTATTGAAGGAACTACTCGGCTTAAAGCTCCTTGACGTCCGATTTCTTCAGCTGAATGCCAGATTGAACAAGCGGATTGTTGTTAACGATGAAACTCGCTCCAAAATACGAAGATGGAATAAAGCAGATGCCGCAATGTTCGATTTTTTCAATGACACTTTTTGGAAGCGAGTTGAAGCTTTTGGGAGAGAAAGAATGAAAAGAGAAGTCGCTCGATTGCGTCAATTGAACTCCGAATTACAGGACAGCTGTATGGAAGGAAGCGCTATTTCAAATGCAAAAATTAAGGGTAAAAATTTCATTGGTTATAGTCCAAAAAATGTGAAAATAGGAGGATTTGTTGTGAAAGACGAAATGAATACTAACAAAACATGTGTCGATTTAGCAAAAACAGAAATATCTTGGTATAACTATCTTATGAAAAAACAGTTTAATATAACGGTGTAGGACTTATGGACACAATCTGCGAGAGATTGTCAACTTTACTACAACAGAACAATTTGTAGTTGTCATCAACAAAGTTCAAGCACAATATTTATGTTGCAACAAACATCATTATTAAAAGAACCATAAGATAATTAGCGCATAAGGTTTAAGTTAATGCGTTTAAGTAGTTACAAAAAAGTTTACAAACAAATTGAATGTAAATACGAAAAAAAGTGGATGCGGGATTTCATGTGTTCAATTGTGGCTGTAGGTTTTGAATCAATAACAGTTGATTTAATTCGAAGTTGTCGTCAATTATTTATCAGAATTACTCTTGTTGTTTTGCAAAAGTTTGGTATGGATTTTCTTTTACTATATTACTTGCTATATCACTTTTTTGATCACTTGAAGATCATGTTCTTTCATTCTTACTGTCTGATTTCGTTTCGGACCAATCAAGCTTTCGATTTTTAATGTAATATGGCTCACCCAAAAATTAACTTTTGTTTATATTTTGAATGATGTTTATCTGAATTCGGTGAAATGTTACTTCGATAAAAGAGAAGCGAAATGTAGAAAAAATTAGATTTGTCGATGTTTTTTGCTAATTAACTCATAGAGGTTGATGTTTTTTGTCAAAATATCTTTTATGTGTCTATCGGAAATGGCGTGCGGCTGTCTATTCTTTTATGTTAGGAAGGTTAGTTTTTGCGATACTTCCTGTATATGTTCATAACATTCCATAGCTTCTGCCAATTAAGAATTTGCTGATGATGTATCAAACCCTTTTCAAAGCAATTGTACTTTTCTAATTGCAAATTTTAAATAAATTTTACGTGGCCATAAGTCAAGTCAACGCAAAACGTCTTAGTTATTCGAACTGTAAACGCCATTGCAATTGAACACTGAGCTAACAAAGCCGACCACGTTTACGGCGCCCTGCATTATTTCTTATACTATATTTATCTAGTAGGAAACGTTTCTTGTCACAAAAAAGTAACTTGTAGTCTCATTTCTTGTCCTCTATGTGTTTTATTGTTCTCTATGATTGTTCTCTATGTACGAGGGATGTTTGAAAAGTAACGGGAGTGTGTAAATAATTATTTGATTTGAAATGCCACGTAAAAATTACAAGTTGTCCCCTTCAAAGTAATCTCCTTGAGTTCAAATGCACTTTTCTAATCTCTGCCGCGATGCTTCTATGCACTTCTGGAAATATTCCATTGGGATCGCTCGTAGTTCCTTCGTTACGGCTGTTGTTATGGCCTTTGAGTCTTGAAAACGAGTTCCTTTAATGACTCCCTTGAGCTTAAGAAACAAGAAAAAATCACAGGGAGACAGATCTGGCAAGTAGGGTGGTTGCTCCAGCACGGCAATATTATTTTTTTGCAAGAAATTGTCGTATGCTTAAAGCATTGTGAGCAGGAGCATTGTCATGATGAAGCAGCCATGACTTTGTCTCCCACAATTCTCTTCTTTTCTCCCTTACCGAACGCATCAAACGTCGCAAGATGTCTTTGTAAACATTCTGGTTAATGGTTTGGCCCTGTGGCAAGAATTCTAGATGAACAATTCCATGAACACCAAAGAAAACAATCAGCATCACCTTAATTTTGGACTTGAACAGCCTTGCTTTCTTGGGTCTTGGTGAGGATGCACTCTTCCATTCAAGGCTCTGCCGTTTGGTGAGTGGATCGTACTCGAAGATCAACGACTCATCACCGGTAACAACTCTACTCAGCAAATCTGGTGTAATTTCAAGTTGTTTCAGGATGTCTTGGCACACTTGCACACGATTTTCCTTTTGCCCATCATTCAGCAACCTTGGTGCCATTTTTGCACAAACCTTCCTCATCCCCAGATCTTCTGTGATGATCCTCCCCACCCTCTCACTATTCATGTTCAACTCCTCTGCTACCATTCTAACAGTAAGGCGGCGGTCACTGCGCACTTTTTCTCTCACAAGCTCAGCATTTTCGTTTGTTCTGCTTGTTGTTGGCCTTCCACTCCTAGGATCATCTTCCACATCCTATCTTCCCTCTCTGAACCTCTTGTGCCACTCAAAAATCCGAGTTCTTGACATCGCAGCATCTCCGTAAACTTCTTGAAGCGAATTGAATGCTTCAGTTGGAGTTTTTCCAAGTCGAACGAGAAACTTTAAGTTGATTCTTTGTTCAATGCTCATTATTTGTTAACAAAAAAAGAAAAAAATAGTTGCTAAATAAATTATCCCAAAACGAACTACAATAAAGCATCTTTCAAGAAAAGCCTGTAAAAAAGCATATGGTTGTCACAGAATGCTGAAACTACATTTTTACAACCACAAGACATTGCGCCATCTTAAAAAACAAAGCTTTTATCACTGTTGCAAGTGTTGTTTGTGCAAAGCATACAGGCCCGAATTTTTTCAAATACACCTCGTATAAAATCCTTGTCCTCTATGTATGAAAAAGCATGTGTTTTGAGCACAAAGACATGTTTCACTTGCATCAGCAATGAACAACTTTATTAATTTTACTTCTTTTACCCTTCCCTTCTAACTTCATCCACAAATATGGCGCAACGTTTCTTGGATTGCTGGGGTTGAGGATCCACTTGTGGATGAATAGCAGTTCTTCCTCTCAAAAAATGCATCATCGTCTTTCGCAGACAGTCCGTGAGATTTGGAGCGTTGTCCAGATCCTGGGGCCATATGAGGCTAGATCAATGCTGTTGCCAACTCCCATACCTCGGTGAAATTCTCATCTCCTTTGGCTTCTGAGGGTATCAACCCTTTGTTTATGTGGCTGACCATCATGGTATATACACGGACAACATCTAGCATCTAAGAAAGTGCTGAAATCAAAACAATAACACTTACAACTACAAAGCACTTTCCTGTCACTAAATATCGTTTACCCAGTTTTGCAAATTGAATCATTCTTGGTGCAGCTATTGTGATATATCGCTAATCGTTACGAGCACATTATCACATGACGCCGTCCATTTTGATAATTTGGGCTTCACGCTGAAGTTTCTCATCTTCTGATCAACGACATCTATTCCTCCTTTTGTGAAGTCATGAAGTTCGATTAACGACGGTTTCTTCTTAACGTCGTCTTGGGTCACTTCGAGAATTGGCTGCATTGTTGGTAAAGTCATCACTATTGGCTTGCTCGTTGATTTGGGCTTCACAACGTGTGGAGTTACAGTGAGATGTGGATTTGTTTCCTCCAGAATACTTTTGCGCTGAGTGGCTCCCAACCAGATAGGAAAACAACTTCGCCCAGACCTTTTCTCATGTTTTGCCAGGTATAACCAAAGTCATATTTTTCCCTAAAGCCACCCTACCAATTCTAACGATGTATAAAATCTGTCAAAAGAGAGGTTTCTCCCTTGTTGAGTGGGAACTGTGTCCTAGTTATGAACCAGAGTTTTTGACGTATTCTTCTGTGCTGGCTAAGTTATGAGGACCAGGATTTGTCGGTTTTCTAGTATGTGATATGGCAGCAAAAATGTAAGGAATGTGGGCACTGTTTTACTTCGAAAGAGTAGTTCATATTTTGCAGGTTTGTTCTTATTGTCCTATCGAAATGCCACCCCCACACCGGTTGCATGCAATGTCTCATCCAACGATAAAAAAATCTTTAAACACAAGAACTTTTTTCACAATTTCCAGTGAAAATTTGAAAAGCGTCTCGCATAGCAGCAAAGTGGTCTTGTTTTCAACATTCTTTTCTTGCTGCTTTATCATCAAATCTGAGGTGGGCTGAAACAAGCTTGAACCGATACAACGACATAATTACCGCTACACTAAACACGACATTTCCATAAAAAGAAGAAAATGAAGCTGCACTCTATGAAAAGTCAGCTTGTAGAGACCCTTTCTGTACCATAGTCCCCAAAAACCTCAATTTTAGTGGGGCTTGTTTTTTTTAAAAAGAAGCATTTCAGCGTGTTTTCCGTGCCTCCAAAATTTTTCCCAATCTTTCTCACATGCATTCATTTGTACAAATATCAATGTTGTAAATCAACTCTGCTGTAAAAAACAATCGTCGAGCATCCAATAAAGTAGTAGCATTTCTTCCGAAAGGGTTTACTCCTGGTTTGTTAGAGGTTAGGTTGGACGCCTTCTGTCGGCCTACCCTTGATGGTCGCCGTATGCTCCACATACCACATTCTTTGTTTCGTTTGTTTATTTTCACTGCATTGCGTTTATTCTCTTGGTTTGGCAATGGGTCGAAATTTTCTTCCATCAATACGGTACGGTTTCTAATGAATTTACGGCATGCTTCCTATAAAGTTACGACTGACTACCTCGGCGGGGTTGTTTCACCTTCCTAATCACTACTATTGTCTGATGCACTGCGTTCGTTTTCACTGTCAGACAGTGGCAAATCAATGTCACTGTCTGAAATCTCCGCTTCACTTTTTTCATCACTTGCAAATACTTCGGTAGTAGTGTCACACACATTGTAACTTCCACTCCAATTTGAAGCCCTAATAATATGCCTACTATACTATAATTTTATATTGAACACCGATGTATGATATTTGTCGACAACGTGTTTGCTACTATGAAATAAATGCTGTTTTAGAAAACAAAACGAAAAAGGGTTTCTGAATCACAGAAAGCAAGTAAAACAAATAATACATCAATTGTGTTCTAAAGAGAAGTAAAATGATTCTAAAGTGAAGTGAAAACAAAAGCAGTGAAGAGCAGCAGCTTGTTTTCCATAAAAAAGAACTCAACGTTCTTACATTGTATCTATTGCGAGGCGGTGCGTTTCAATATAAAATGGTCAAATTTATTAGCAAAGATCGCCAAGCATTGAACCAATGATGAGGTAGCGAATGGTTGTTCCTTTTGTTTGCTAACCTACAAGCAATTACACGCGTATGTGAGAGCGGCTCGCACCACGAACAATAGAAGCGCTGCATGACGTAATTTGAGGTAGAAATCCGAAGCATAGAATATCAAGGAGCTTTGTAAAATTTTTTCACTGCCTGTGACAAAATGCTTATTATGGAACTCGTAATCTTCCAAAAATATCCAAAATAGGCTTAAACAATGCGCAAAGAAAATGAAATAAAATAAAAGTCAAAAAAATCTCATCTTTCCTGTGAATTTCCTTTTATGAAATGATTTAAAATTATTACTAGGTGGAAGGTAAAAAACCCGCGTAGTACCAGATAGGGTAAACACGGCACTACCAACATCATATGACTACAGTGAAATCAATTTTGATCTTGAAGGAATCAATTAGGGGTCATTCACATCTCCTATTCTAAAATACTTATATTATTTTTCTTCAAAGCTTAAATGTAAACAGCATTGCATGTTGCGCTCACTTACCCTCACACATCATTATTGAGCTCCCATGAGTTTTGCCAAGTAAAATGCTGTGGTCAAATATAGAGGGTGTATGGATGCCGTTGGTGCTTTCACAGTTTTTCGATAAGAATTTCATGTAGGCTAAACTGTAATTTGCGTCGCTATATAGAGCCAGTGAAAGTTTTTGAACATTAGTTTTGCCAGAAGCGTTTTCAGATTTTGTTTGTAGGCTTACAACTTCGAAAAAGGTTTGACTTTTCTAAATAAACTCTATTTATGAATAGGTTAAATCTACTTTCAGAGCCCTATTAGACAAGGGAAGAGTTTTGCCAGAAAACCGGTAAGTTGTTTAAGATTTGAACTTCATTGGCATTTTTTGTAAATTTATGTCTTACTTTTTCGAGCATTTTGTCGTTGGAGACTGTTAACAAATCATATGACGCTATTTTATCCGATTTCCAACCCCTCCCCCCATGTGACGCGTTGTAACAGTTTTGCAAATACCCTCTTCCCCTGATATGACCCGTCACATATCAAATACTCAGTCAAACTTTCATTATTCGGATTTGCCACAGAAACTTGTTTATTTAGACGTTGGAAAACTTTCATTTTTTAAATAAAATAGCAAGTATGTCAAATAACGACATCTCTTTTCCCCTTCTCGCATTTAACACCAATATGACAGTTTTGTTTCAGCTGTGAATGCGTCATGTGATATTTGAGCGGCCCCTTACTGATGCACAAACATTCAGTGCTGTTTATGGCAATATTCTGTTTACATCAAATAACTTTTGCGTGTAGTAGAATTTTACATACTGTACAAATACTTCCAAAATTAAAATTACCCAAGGTGGCAAACGATATGATAAGGGAAGCTTTTCAAATTCTGACGAGAAAAGCTAGACACTTTTTATTATTGTGATTTTGACGTCTATTTACGGTAATTGTGAAATAGTTTTGGGTAAAGGTAAAAGATAATACTATGTTATATGTAATCCTGGTCTATCATTTTCCTTTTAGACGATCAAACAAAGAATTTACACAAAAGACTGCTCAGCACACCGTGAACATGTTTATGTATTAGGCCGTCATGGTCCGCCGATCAGACCGTACAGCTTGTTCGTTATTAAAGCAAGTATGCAATGCAATATCTGAGGGTTTCAGGGATCTGAACTAAGAGTGGTAGGTGGTAGAGGGTATTCCAAGAGAAAATTTGAAAAACCATTAAAATTAAAACGCAATACAGGCGTTTTTCTAGCGGTTGAACCTTAACCTAAACGATGAAAATAGATTTATTGTGTGTGAAACATAGAGCAAACCATATCTGCGGATATACACCGAGAAGGGAAAATACTTTGTACACAGTGAAAAAATAGGTGGAAGTAAATAAAAAAGAAAAACTTTCAAATCTGTTTCAAAATTGAACTTGGAGCACAAAACATCAAACATCACAAAACTTTTCCAAAAACATCTAACCGAATAGTATAACATTTACGTAAAGTAGCATGTTTGGTCTACTGTCTAGTCTAATTAAAGCTGATTTTTGGAAAAAGTAAAGCTGCCCTCTTAGTGGAGTGCAAATTGCATGAAGAAGAGCAACCACAGGAGGTCGAGTCTTTTTTAAAAATGACTCTCCAAAATTGCCTGTAGCTGGGTTGAAATTAAACTTTGGGAATTTAAAGGTGATAACTAATTTATTCCAATATTTATTTCAAAAATATCGTCATGCGCTTGCTTAAAAGCCTACGTATCTAGCGTATTGTATGCAAAAATAAGCGTTACAAGATTTTGTAGCACATGATGGATTTTTAGACAACCAGCTCAAAATAGGAAGATTGCAAACGCCAGACGAAATACCAGAGCCATCATGTGAAAAAATTATCTTTTTAAAAATGTACTTTAGTATCTGTTACGTCATAAATCGTTTTTGTTAGAATTGCATTTTGATGTGTGCGAGTTTTGAGCTTGTAACCCTTTTGCTATGAAATTTTGCGTAGTTGACCTGTCCGATAAGGTCAAATACCTAATTAGCGTATTCTCGTTTGTGTGCGTTTTCAATTATCGTAACCGCAGGGCTATGCTTTGTTCTGCCGCATTGTTATTTTTAGCTAAGCTTGTTAACAGAATTCAATTCCTCTGCATTGCTCTAAGTCTAATTGATTGATACTAGTTGAAATTTCTACTCAAACCTTTCATCATTGCATTGTTTACCATAGTAGCAACAGCAGCAGCAGCAACTAAAGTTCGTTAGTGTAAGGCAATATTAATTATCAAATCAACTAGCATCTTATATTGTACCATTTTTCAGCTCTAAGAATTTGTAATTAAATTAATAAAAGTTGTTGGATGTTCTGTCGAAAAACAAGTTGGTAAGTTTCGCATGTCAGTCATTTATGCGAGTAACATTATATTGTATCTGTCGCTTTTGTTACAGAAAACAGTGTGCTGTAAATTTGTGGCATCTATTTCATTCGGTTCATTGATTTCTTCTCGAATTTTCATTGAATAAACTGTGTTTCAACGACGACATCTCGTCCTTCTCTTGTTCGCCGCAGCGTGAGGCAGACAAGCGTGTTGCGACGTAACAGTATCAAAAGTGATAAGATCACTTTTTCTAAGTCAGTAAAAGTTTTTGTCTCACAAATCATCATTCGATCTTTTTCTTTTTCTTCTTTCGGCATCTCCCTATTCGGGGTCGCCATGTATCTTTCATTTGACCCGATCGACCTCGTCTCCCTCCTTAGCTCCAACCCTTTTCATGTCTTCTCTCGCCAAATCCATCGACCTTCTCCTTGGCCTTCCTCTTTTCCTTCTTCCTGGCACCGCCATTTCCATCACCCTTTTTCCCACGTAGCCTTCTTCTCTCCTTTTCACGTGTCCATACCAGCGTAGCTTTGCATTCCGAAGTTTGTCTCGTAGCTTTGCGATTTTCGCGATCTCTCTCACATATTCGTTTCCTATCTTGTCCTTTCTTGTCACTCCCAGTGCCGATCTCACCATTTTCAACTCTGCAATTTCCATTTTTCCTACCTGTCTTTCTGTCACTGCCACCGTTTCCACACCATAAAGCATGGCTGGTCTAACAACGCTCTTGTACATTTTACCCTTAACCGATGCTGATAACTTCCTGTCGCACAGAACTCCAGACAACTTCTTCCAAATGATCCATCTTTCTTGGATCCGTCTCCTCACTTCTTCTTCACATCTTGCATCGTTACTAACTGTCGAACCCAGGTATTTGAAGTTGTTCGTTCTCTTTAGCTTTTCTCCTAGCAACTTCAACTCTTCTCCATCTTCCACATCCCCAGCCTTCAAATACCCGATCTTGTTCCGGATCACTTTCAAGCTTCTTCTCTTTAGTGCATTTCTCCGAATCTCCAGATCATCCTCCAGCTCCCTATGATTTTGTCTAGACAAAAATATGTCATCTGCAAACAGCATATCCCATGACGCGTTCTTACTGATGTCCTCCTTCAGCTTGTCCATGATTACGGCAAAAAGGAATGGACTGAGTGCTGAGCCTTGGTGAAGTCCAACACCTAACTTGAATTCCCCAGTCAACCCTGCTGCACTTCTCACAGTTGTTGTCGCTCCGTCATATCTATCCTTATGTAGCACTCTGATGTTTCAGCTAATTGCAAGCATTTCCACAGTTCCTCTCTGGGTACCTTGTCGTATTCCTTCTCCAAGTCAGTAAAGGCACAGCGCACTGCCTTCTGCCTTTAAGATGGCAATAGGGTTCAAATTACTTTTTCTGTGTTTCTTTACCTACGGGATTGAGTCTGTTATGATATGAAAGCTCAATGATGGATTAAAAAAATCTTACTTTTTTTCTTTTTTTGCCACCACTTTGGCCTCGATTTCGGACGCCATCTTGAAATTTACCCTATTTTCAAATTGGAATTTCGGGCAAAGTACTACACTTAAAGCCATAATTCTTTTTATTCATAAGTCCGTATCACCTCTGCTAGGGATTAAATGAAACAAATATTTGGCATAGGGCTTGTAAATTTTAGTGGACATTCCTGGTCAAAAATATTGAAAATTGTACCGAAATTCCCCCAAAATGTCGTTTTTGCCCAAAAACCATCAGTTTTATGAAAAAAGCCAACAATTCTTTCCTTCCGACGTCATGAATTACGTATATAGCCGAAATATTATCGTCTAAACCCTACAACTAACGACGGTAGAGCATTTCAAAGTTCAAAAATTGTCATTTCGAGAAAATCGAGATTGAAAATATTTTCCACTAGGGTACTCAAGCACGGACCCTATAATCTAGAGCTCATTTTTGACAACTCAGAGCATTTTTTGACAAAAACAGCCACATATTACGGAAGAGCACAGACTGAAGTCGCTTTTTCTGCAAAAAACTCAATTTCGATGAAAACACCGATAACCCCGGTTTCTAAACCCTATTGCCACCGTAAGTCCACTTTTCCAACAGCATCCTTAAACAGAAGATTGCGTCAGTGATACTCCCTCCTGGAATGAACCCAAATTGTTGCTCAGCGATTCTCACCTTCTTCCTTATCCTTGCTTCTATTACGCTCTCCCACAGTTTCATAGTGTGGATTATCAATTTGATTCCCAGGTAATTTTCACATTCCTTGATGTCTCCTTTACCTTTGTACAAAGGTACGAGCACGCTCCTCCTCCATTCATCTGGCATCTTCTCCCCTTGTAGGAGTCTATTGAAGAAGTTTACTAGAAACTCCACACCTTTATTCCCTAGAGCGATCCATGCTCCCACTGGTATGTCATCAGGTCCTTGAGCCTTCTCCTTCTTCATTTTCCTCAACCCAGTCCTGACTTCTTTTCCAGAGACATCTTCCACGTCCCTTTCTCTTTCTTCTGTTCTCATTTCTCTTCTTTCTCTAGGATTTTTCTGGTTGAGTAAGTTGTCGAAATACTCCTTCAATATCTGTTTCACTTTCTCTTTTTTCATCAGCATCTCCCCAGTTTTGCTCTTGATTACTCTTACTTGTTGTACATCCTTGCTTTGTCTGTTTCTCTGCTTTGCTATCTTAAACAACTCATTTTCCCTCCTTTGTTTCCAGCTTTTTGTACAGTTCCTCGTATGCCCTGTTTCTTGCCTTTGCCATTTCTCTCTTAGCTTGTTTTCTTGCAGTTTGATAGGCCAACTTGCTTGCATCATCTCTAATGGTATCCCATACGTTTTTGGCTTTTCTCATATCCTTCAGTTTTTCCTGGACTTCCTGGTCCCACCACCATGTCTCCCGTCTACCTGTCGTGCTAATTTTTCCCGATGTTTCACCCAGTTCCATTCTGGCAATGTTCCGTATCATCTCAGCTACTTTTTGCCAGTCTTCCTGTCCACCAAGTATTCCGCCTTTAATCACTTCCATTTTGAATTTGTTCTTCACTTTCGAGTCTTTTAGCTTCCATCATTTTATTCTCTTCACTGGTTTTGGTGCTTTCCTCCAATTCCCCAGATGATTGTCGCACTGACTACTATTCTGTGCTGTTTCGCTACACTTTCACCGACAATAATCTTTGTATCCACCACCTGCTTTATTCTTCGTCTTCTCATCATAACGTAATCCACCTGCAAACTGCGTATGCCACTGTTGTAGGTGACTCTGTGTGCTGTTTCTTTAAAAAGTATGTGCCAGTGATCACTAGTTCCATTCTTTTAGCGAAATTCACCACTGCTTGTCCTTCGTTAGTTCTCTTCCCCAATCCATGTCTGCCGATGCATTCTTCATCACCGTTATTCTTTACTCTTACGTGCCCATTTAGGTCTGCTTCCACCACAGTTCTTTCATTCTTTGGTATCTTTTCCACTGTCTCATCCAGGTTCAGCCAGAATGCTTCCTTTTCTGTACGTATACACCCACTTGCGGCACATACGCACTGAAAACATTCAACATAACACCACCAAGCTCCATCTTCAAGCATATTGTCCTGTCTGCTACCCTCCACCATTCCACTACCCTTTCCACATGCTCCTTTTTCAATATGATTCCCACACCATTCCTTTGTTTCCACTTCCACAGCATCCCGCTTTATATTCTCCACCTATGCGTCTTGCTTTTTCCCACTTCCAGCCAGTTTCCTGCTCACCCAGTATGTCCACTCCTCTTCGCTTCACAAGGTCCGCAAGTTCTCTTCCTTTACCGGTCATGGTTCCAACGTTTCATGTCGCAACCCCCAGCTTAATCTTCTTAGCTTTCTTCCTCTCTTCATTTCTCTCCTTCTTTCTTCTTCACTGCTTTCCACCTCTTCTTTGCTTCCAAGTAGCATGTCCACCGGTAACCCTTGGTGCCCAGTCACTGGTAACGGTCGTTGTTATCCCGGGCCTCTACCGATCCGGCATAAAGTCAAATACGACGCGCATTGAAAACATTTGGCTGGGTTTTACGTCGGGGGCCCTTCCTGTTGCAATCCTCCCCATTTATCCGGGCTTGGGACCAGCACCAAGGCTGATCTGATTTGAACAGCCTTAGAGACTGGGTTACAAATCATCATTAGATATTCTGTCCTAAAACAAACCTCTCATAAAATTATATCAACGATCCTCTCGATCTTTAGCTTTTCTCTGTGACTTTCATCGCTTTTGATGTCATTCATCATCATTAATCTCTTTCTTCCTCGAAGACGCATTCCTTCAATTTTCCATCCCACACAGTTATTAAAAAACATTTCTTCTCAGAATGTGCCCAATCCTCATTCTTCAGTTTGTCTGTTTACTTTACTACTAATATCTTTCTTCAAATTCATATTTCAAATGTCTCCAGCCTTAAAGCATTCGCTTTTTTTAAATCCAAGTTCCTGATCGGTAGGCTATGTGACTTCAACCCACACCAGATCTTTGGTAGTTGTTTCTTCAGCTACTGATTCAGTCCATCAGTCAATACCGATTGCACTTCGTTAAAACTTGCTATAGCCGTCACAATCCGAACACTGACAAGCTCTTCTGACTATCCATTTTCCAATACCACACTTTTCAAGAACAAGAGTTCTTCCGCCACCTGCTAAAGTATTGCTCATCTAATGTAGTCCTTACATTATTGGACAATATTCTACTCTTCATAATTTTCGTTGTTTTTGATGTTAATCTTCATTCCATATTTGATGACAACTCTACTTGCTTTATCATATTTTCCTTTGCAACCCATCTTTAGTGTTGGCGGTCATAGCTTGATCATCTGCAAACTTGACAGCTTGCATTAATTCCACATCCTTTTTGTTACCCTCGTCCATACCATCCAAAACAGTGGCTCTCAAACTTATACAGCTTCGATTCAATTTCACCTTTGGACATAATACCGCGACTCATCTCGATCACACAATCTGCATTGAACAAAAATGGGTGTATATTGTTGTGAAACCATTTTTTGCATCAAATAGTTCACTCTTTACCTTTTTCTTGATAATCAAATTTTATACCAATTAATGAGATGTGTGAATTTGTTTATTCTACATAAGAAATTTGACACGTGGTTCGGTGTCGGACAAAGCCACAGTCTTGTCGCTTTCCACATCTAGTCTGTTTCTTTATTTTGCTTCTACCACAATTATTGTAGAGAATGCCTGCTCACCGAGAAAAGTGGAGGGTTAAAGGCATCATCAATTTGACGGCCGTTTTCGATAAGCGACTGTAGGTTTGATGGATTTGGCACTAAAATGCGTTCAATTTCAGCGACTTAAAGACATCTTTTACTCCAGAGCCGTTATTCAGATTCAGTGATGTATCCTGTGCAAAGTCATCGTTTTCCAGTTCTTCTAACTTGAAGAAAAAGGATTTCTTACAACAAGAAGCAGGTTGACGTCAACATCAGAAAAATAACTATCAAACTGAGTTTTTATAGTGTCAATATGCACGACGATGCCATCGGTCAGTCTTGAGCGGTTCATATTGGGATATTCATCCAGAAGCTAAACTAGACATGGTAACAATGAGAAACGTTCTTTGGTAATTTGGTCTTTCAACAAATGTAGTGTTTGAATAAACATGGTCAGTTTATCATGAAAACTCGTCATGTTTAAATCTTTCCCCTGCAACGATCGGTTTAGGAAATTTAAACATTCAAAAATATCACTCAAGTATCACTGCTGCGCTATTCATTCATTAGACTTCAAAAGTGCAACCCAATCTTTTTTTCTGAATTGCCAGGAATTCTATCGACTCTTCACGCAGCTCATGCAACCGTTAAATTATATTTCCACGTAACAGCTATTACACTTGTATGTAAAACAATAAATTGAGATGACAGTCTCCCATTTCATGACCGAGAAGTCTGAAGAGTTGTGTGTTCAAGGTACTAGACTTCACGCAATTCACTATTTTGATGGCCTAGAACAGAGGTGAGCAAACTACGGCCCGCCAGAGCATTCTGTGCGGCCCTTCGAACACTTGAAGAAACTTCCTCATATCTAATTGAATATGACAGGGGTAGCCGCACTAAAGAGACAAAAACGTTAGAAGTGACCGTTGAAAGAGCTGCTACGAATATCTCAGTCTAATTTGACGGTTTACGACAGGTTGAAGTTGTCGCAAGATCTTAAGCTACAGCAAGCTCTTGCATTGCGTGCAGATATTGCAAGGTTTTAAGCACCGGCCCTCTGCCACTCTTGAATGGTCATTGCTGCCCTCCGACTAAAAAGTTTGCCCACCCCTGGCCTACAACAATACAAAGATTAGGTTTTGTGACATGGCAGTAGACGCGAGAGCTTGGCGATGTATCATACCATGAATTATTTTGATATCCAGTTAAAGATCGTTGCAGCAATGCTCCAAAACCCAATTTTTTCCCAAGCATAGCGAGTGTGCCAGCAGTTGCACTGGCGACGAGTTTCGTAGTCTAATCCAGACTTGGAGAAATATAATATTTACAGCTTTTCTTCATTAAATTGGAATAAAACATTATTAAATTTGTAAAAACTGGAAATTAAACTACTCTAAACTACAAACATGTTTAAATCACATTGATGTCACTCCAAATCAATTTCAAGAGTTTCATTCATACTGGTGTTTATTGCTATCACAGAAGCAACTGTAATTTAAATGTAGTCTCTGGTGCTAAAAAGTAAAAAAGCATTATTTTGAATTTCAGTCAACGCAAACTTGAGCTATCGAAGTCTTATTAGTTGGTGGCAGAACTTTGTACTATTGTAAGGCTAGATTACATATAATATCATTTTAGTGTGTATTGCTGTAAACATTTCATAATTAATTTCTCTTAAGTTAACTCCAAATTACAAGTTAAATCCGCTATAATCATCATCACATATGGATAATGTTATGATAGCGTAATGCATGCCAGTTTTCAAATTAGTGCTTGTTAGTATTACTGCCAGTCCGGGTGTTATTTTTATTGTCAGACAGCACTATATCGTAACGGGCTACTACTAAGTCGTAGAGCTGCTGTTTCGTTCAATGCCCTGCCCCATTGTAATCGGCACTCATAATTATGAATGTAAAGCATGTTTAAGCGATGGGATGGCGGCAAGACACTCTCATCGTTTTGTTGATTTTTTCTTATTGCAATCGCTTGCTAAAAAACGCTGGTGGACAAAACAGTATTTTCCGCAAAATCGGAAATTAGATCACAACCAAAATTAGAGCGCACATGTTTTTCATAAAGTAGATTAAAATTAGAATTACTTTCTTTTTGCTTCAATCCTTCAAATTAGCCAACATGAATTATCTTGTTGTCCAAGGCTGGTCTAATCCGTACTCTTTGCAGAACTTTTCTACCGAAGCAAATATGACTTCACTTCTAGTGGTAGACATTAGTGATTACAGAGAAAAGGTTCATCAGCAAAGTTCAGTTATATAAACCGCACTTATACAATCAACTGCGAGCACAATGCAAGGTTCGTCGACTTGCCCAATTGTATCGCATGACAGGGAGATTGCTTAATCGCAGCAATGCTCTGGGCAGAGACGTAGCAGCCGCCCCCCAAACCCCCCAATTGGGGGGGGAGCCCAGGCCAACTTTGGGGGCCCAAGTTAGTCTGAAATTGCTTTTTGGCTACGTGACTATTTTCAGTTCAGCAGACTTGTTTGCAACCGATTTAAACTGTAGGGAGAAATTGGCTTGTGACATCATAAGTGAATGCGACGTCATTTTATCTCGCAGAATCTAGAATATTTCGATTGATTTTCCGGTAGAATCTTGAATATTCGATTGACGTAACAATGCCGTTGTTACGCAACAATCATAGAATGGTCTGGAATTCTGTTTGGCTATAAATACCGGGACAATATATATATACACTGCAGAGTGCAGATAAAGTATTTTATTGACATTGTATAGAATGAAACGTTCAAAAAGTGGTGCTCAAAAGAGAAAAGAAGCAGCCACTGCTCGAGATGCTGTAGCGAAATTGCCCAAGATGACAGATTTTTTCAAGATTACTGAGCAGAGTAGACCTGGCACTAGTACCGAGAGGGATGAAGAAAACTATAGTGTACAAGAAAAAGAAGACTATGACGATCAGCATCAAAGTGATTGTGAATTTCCAGAAAATGTAAGTTGTGATTTACCTGCCAATACGCAACCTTCAATATCAAAAATAACTGAATCTCAATTTACCCCTATCTAGGGTTACCATACGTCCCGCTTTTGGCGGGACAGTCCCGCTTTTTGAGGCCTTGTCCCGCTTTTTTGATCGAAAATCCCGCTTTTTGCTTCAGTGTCACAGAACGGATTTAACCAAATTTATGGACATTTCAATTACTTCTCCAACAAAAGCGGGACGGTGTAATGCGGTTGCAAGCTTAATTACTGAGCCAAGGGTGCGGATCTAAAACAAAAGACGAAAATTGGGGTGATCTCTAAAAAAAAAAAAAAAATGGTCAATACGTCCACGGTTACAAAATTTATCCACATTTGTGCTTGCAAATCACACAAGGCGTGGAACTGATATGCGGTGACTTTTTTTTTTGGTTTTTTTGGAGATCACCCCAATTTTCGTCCTTGGTTTCTGATCTGCACCCTCACCTCATCAATCAAGCCCGTAACCGCAACTCGCCGTCCCGCTTTTGATCAAATTAACGTTGGAGGGGCCATAGAATTCGTCTCGTGAAAATTCGTCAGCCAATGTCCCGATTTTTGCTTTTCAAAATATGGTAACCCTACCCCTATCCCTGATGACCCATGTGAATGGCCTGAAAGTATTTCTGATGCTCAACGATGTGATATAGTAAAGCGTGGACCACATCAACTAATAATGAATTTTCCATATAATAACACAACTCCAAGGCGACGTTTTTCCTCCAACCATTATAAACGTGTGTTACCTAATGGTGAAAGTGTTTCACGGTTGTGGCTAGTTTATTCTGGGGAATCAGATCGAATTTTTTGCTTTTGTTGTAAGCTATTTGGAAAAACACTGAGCCCCTTTTGTAGTGGTATAAATACATGGGAGGGTTTTTCGAAAAAACTGAAAGACCATGAAAACGGCATTTCCCACCAAGAATGCTGCAGTCAATCGATGTTGCTAGCTGAAGGGATAAGAAATTCATCCACTATTGACAAACGCGAGATGAATATTTTTTTCAATGAAAGACGTTTTTGGAGAAATGTTTTAGAGAGACTTATCGACATTGCCTTGTTTCTATCGGAAAGGAATCTTGCTTTTAGAGGATCTGAAGAAGTCTTAGGATCTCCTCACAATGGAAATTTTCTGGGTATATTTGAGCTTTTGGCAAGAAGAGATCCGATCCTAAAAGAGCTTCAAGACAGAATCAAGAATAAAAACACTAAAGATCACTATTTGAGTCCTACCATACAAAATGAACTAATTGAATTGCTAGCGACAGAAGTTGAAAAAGAAAATTTACAGCAATTGAAATTGGCAAAATATTTTTCTATAATTTTGAACTGCACTCCAGATATGTCACATCATGAACAAATGTCTGTCATTCTCCGTTATGTACTATGTAATGAAGAAGCTGCTGTTGTTAAAGAAACATTTTTTGGCTACTTGAGAATAAGTGACAGTACTGGGAAAGGCTTGTTGGACGCTTTCTTAGAAAAAGCGACCGAACTGCAACTCGAATTGTCTGATTGTCGAGGTCAGTCATATGATAATGGTGCTAACATGAAAGGAAAACATTCTGGGGTCCAAGCAAGAATGCTAGACATCAATCCCAAAGCTGTTTACGTGCCCTGTGCAAACCATACCCTTAACTTAGTTGTTGTTGACAGTGCTAATTGATCGACGGAAGCATTGACATTTTTTGGAGTACTTACAAGGTTGTATGTGCTGTTTTCTTCCTCTGCTCAGCGTTGGGAAATTTTGAAGAAACATGTGGAGCTGTCCATAAAGTCACAATCTGATACTCGTTGGGAAAGCAGAATTAAATGCATCAAACCTCTTCGATACAATTTAAAAGAGGTGTTGCTGGCACTGAAAGACTTGGAAGCCATTTCCATAGAAAGAAAAGATGGAAGAGCTGCCTCAGAAACAAAATCGTTGATAGCTCATTTATCAAAATGAAGTTTTCTTTTGTCGGTGTTTATTTGGTATGATATCCTATTCCAAGTCAATAAAGCAAGTAAGATTCTTCAATCGTATGGAGTCTCCCTTCATACAATGGAAACGGAAATCCAGGCAACTGAAAAGTTTTTGCAAAACTATCGCACAACGGGTTATGACAGTGCCGCAACATTTGCTGTTGAAATAGCACAGGAATTGGATATTGATCCTTCTTTTCCCCCGTCAAGAAGTGGAAAGAAAAGAAGATTGTTTGATTACCAAGGTGAAGAGGAACAACGAGCTACTCCTGAACTGAAATTTAAAAGCAACTTTTTCTATCCATTAGTAGACCAGGCTATTATGTCAATAAAGGAGCGCTTTAATTTGTTACGTGAGGTTTCTTCCGCCTTTTCGTTTTTGTACACACGAGACAAACTTTTGCTTGTGCAACAAGAAAATGCTCTTCTTACTTGCTGTAAAGAGTTCCAAAAAAAGTTCGGTGACATTGATTCTGATGAAATGAGCGCTGAGCTACAGCGGTTTGTTTTAATTTTACAAAAAAAACGCAATCTCAATACGGCTCAAGACTTTCTGAACTATCTTCTAAAGACTCATTTATTTGAATTGTATCCGAATGTGTACATCGCACTTCGAATCTTACTAACTTGCCCCGTGACTGTTGCCAGCGCTGAAAGAAGCTTCAGCAAATTGAAACTGATCAAAACTTTTAATAGAACGTCTATGACAGACAGTAGACTATCTTCATTAGCCATGTTGTCAATCGAAAATGACTGCGCCCGATCTCTTGATTATGACAATGTCATAACAGCATTTGCGAACAAAAAGGTTCGCTCCAGACTATTTAAATGATAGTGTGTTTTTATAACTTTTTCATGTTGTTCAGTGTCATTGCTTTCGTTTCGCAGTGTCTGCATAAATGTCCTACTGAACTCTGGCATCGGTGCCGAATTTTTTATGACTTGCACCTTCGGTATCGGCATGCTTTATTCTGACATTAGCCTGTTTACTTCTGTACAAATTGTGGTGTATTTTCTTAATGCAGGTTTTCAATTTTACACCTCTAAAGTGATATGACCTGTGCGCAGGGGCTCTTGCGCTTACTTTGGGGGGGCCCGAAGTTGGAGTGCTACGGGACTGGCTCTGGGCAACAATATCTTCGGCCATATCACAAATTCTACGATACACAATATCATTCGACAGTGGAACTACACTTATCTTTTTTTGCAGTAACATCTATACTGTTACTGCCGTATGATGGCAGTAAGAACTTAAGTAAGCCAGTATCAAACTCAGTATTTTATTTCAATTCGCTATCATTATCTTAATTTGCGGCGCTGGTAATTGTGTTAGTTTCAGACGTAATTTGTATCAAACCTCGTGCTTCTTTATTTGCAAATCCTACCAAACGACAATTACACAGAATCAAGAAAGGACTAGAGTATTTTCGGATCGTGTAACGAAGTTTATAATTTGTTGTTTAGAATTTCAAAATTTAAATGTATGAATTATATGAATTTGTGCTAATGCAATTAACTCTAAATTGAACGAAGTGTCACAATTGCCAGTAAGTTTGCTGTTTTTGTTAATTTATGATTAGTTGTTTATTTTTGTTTATTCAAAGATAACGGTCTCTCAATATACCTCAAACTCAACAAAAGTAATGTGAGATCAGTCTTGAGGCAGCGAAGCTTCGAAAAACGCCCATGTGACGGTAACTAACTGCAATCGCCGTCACATATACTATAAAGCGCAATTTGGTCTGGCTGTTTTACCTCCTCTGAAACTGCTAGAGGTACAAGCATCAAACTTGGCACGATTGATCACCACCCCGTGATGAGTGTCATAAGGATATTCGCGACGGCATCATGACGGCATAATCGAGCATATTTTATTAAATTTGCATTACTTGACAGAGGACAACCGCTTTTTTGCTCAAACGAAAACCAGCTTCCAACTTACCACATTTCAAAAACTTTCATTTGTTTGGAATAGAAGATGAGATCACAATCAACGCTTCATTGCATAATCTGTTTTTTGTTCTTTCTCAAATAGTACTCATCGCAGAAACCCGATTAAACGTTTTTTTTGGAGATATTAATAAGGTGCTCTTGATAAAAGCAACTTTACAACAATTAAAGCTTATTTGATAATGCTATGAGCAATTCTTTGTTGAAACACTTTAACCTCTGTCTACCATGGGGTCAATTTGACCCCAATTACATTTTTGAAAAGCTCCTGTGGTTAAACCGTTGGCAGCAGCGCTATGAAACTTTTATTTTACATTAAAGACGTTTGTTGACGTAAAAAATTTTCAGTGTTGGACATCTTTATCATGCGCTAATAAAAAAAGCAGCATCATATACCAGTGGGGTTAAATTGACCTCAAGCAGTTTTACCAATAAGTGACCCAATGAAACATGAAAATAAATAAATAAAACCTCTTTATTGCACTTCTTACGTATCACATACACAAAATTGATATTTTTCAATATAAAATAAAAGCAAAACGAGAATAAATCCGAAAACAAATACAAAAATAGTTAAATGCAAAATAGCAACAAGTCAAGCTATCTTTCTGAAGATAAAGGTGGGTTTTCTGGCAAATGACGACAGCGAAGAAAACGAAACAAGCGACTCGAATTGGATTTCTACTGAAGATGGCGAAGAAGACAAGGAAGAAATATCTTTATTTAATTCCTCTTCGGAAGAAGAAATGGTGACTAATCTCGTTCATCTGCTTCTGCAAACTATTTCGTTTCCAAAACCGAAACGTGGCAAAAAACATCTTTTGCAAATAATGCTGGTAGAGCAACTGCCCATGTCATTCGATAAAGTGCAGGACCAACGAGGTTATCAAAATCTCAGTACTCAGAAATAAGTGATACTTTTACTTTATATTTGCGGTCTTCTCTTCGATAAACCACATGTCAGTGAACTAATCACAAAGAAGCCGTAGTATATGGTGGCTCATGGAAACCCGTGTATGATGAAGAATTCAAAGTTTTTCTTGGTGTAGTTATTGTGATTGGCATATTATACAAGTCCAATAATGAAAGCGTTGAACAGCTATGGAACATACTTCATGGCCGGCCCATTTTCAATCAAACTATAAGGCATCAACAAAGGAAGGCATCAACAAATTTTACGCTTTCTTCGATTTGACAATGCACAGTCAAGACGACATCATTGATCCCCTGATAAGCTGCAACCAATCAGAAAAGTGTTTGAAACTTGGAACTCTTACTTGCGTGATTCCTAAACCTGCCGACCAAGCATGACAGTGCACGAGCACTTGGTATGCTTTAGAGGACGGTGCTCTTTCAAGCAATACATTTCTTCAAAGCCAGGAAAATACGGAATAAAACTCTAGACAATTTGCGACTCCACTTGCTCTTACATATGGAAAATGCAAGGGTACATTAGAAAAGATGCTGGATCGGCCCGAGAAACTAATCAAGGCACAAGGATTGTTCTTGATTTGGCAGAAGATATTGATAATTCTTGCCGAAACATCACTTGTGATAATTTCTTTACAAATCGATCGCTTGTACGAAAACTTCTTCAAAAGAATCTCACACTGATAGGAACAATGAGGAGGAACAAGCCGGAACTCCCAACGGAATTTGCAGTGGCCAAAGAACGGAATGTGAAGAGCACAGTCTTCGGCTTTCAACTAGATGCAATGATCGCATCGTACTGCCTAAAACAAACCGTGTTGTCAATATGCTTTCAACGATGCATAGTCAGCCAGAAATCGAAAGCACTTCGGATCAGAAACCAAGCATTATTCTGTTCCACAACAAAACAAAAGGTGCTGTCGGCACTTTAGACAGAATGCTGAGATTATACTCCATCACACGCATGACTAGAAGATGGCCATTAATCTTATTCTACAATATGATTGATGTCAGTACAATCAATGCGTTTATGCAAGGAATAAATCATGAAAATGGCAACATCTGCAGGAGGCAAAAAAAAGTTTTTGATCAGTGTTGGAAAAGAACTGTGTGGGATTACAGAAGAAGCACAACCTGTTGCACCAGTTTTTGCAACCAGGAAAAGGAAGGTGTACTCTTGCTGGAAATGGTGCTTCATTGAATAAGGAAGCCCGATGTACTTTGTGTCACAGAAAGAAGGACCGAAAGTGTCAATCTCTTTGCTCTAGATGGGGCAAACATGTATGTCCTGAACACTCGGATATTGTCGGCGTCAAGTGTGCTTAGTTTTATATTGTTATTATATTTATTTTCGTTTGTGTTTATTTGCAAGTGTGTTCAAGGTTTGTGATATTATTTGCGTTTATTTGGAAGTGTTTTTGAGGTTTGTGTTAGTATTCCTGTTTATTTGCAAATGGTTTGTTGTTTTGTTTAGATAATATTTATGTGAGTCGCATAAATGAAATCAGTAGGCTACGCTGCAAGACTATTATCATAGGTTGCCGTTGGTTTGGTCTTTCATTGCTGTTTTTTTTTGTATACAATGAAAACACTAATTATTGGATATAGATTAAACAATATTACCATCTAAACTAGCCTTGTAATAAACTGCAAAACTTGTGTTCGCTTGGTGCAGCAGCCACTTCTACAACTATAGTTTCATTTCTTTTTGGTTTTAAAAGTTCCATTATTACTAGAATAAACGATTTCTTTATTTTTTAAGTGCTAAGTAAGCAAAAGTTAAACAAAAGTACAGCAAAAACAACTGTAAAATAAGAATTCTTGACTGGGGTCAATTTGACCCCACTGGTACAAAATGCACATTTTTTTGTTGGTAGACGGAGGGTTAAGCCATCTAAGCATTTTTTTCTCTTTTTCGTTTCCACACTTAAAACTTGCTCTATGATGTCATAATATAATAGTATCATGTCATAATACTTGTACGATTAACGCAAGTCTCGCTCCCGCAGATCATAATACGAAGATGTTTTCAAAACTTGCACTCTTTTTGCCAAATCAGTTTACTGAAAAACTGATTTGTGATCTCATTTCTTAACTGATTTTCAAGCTTTTTTCAACAAATTAAAGGTTATCTCAAGGCAAGTCCGATAGTGCATAACACGTACAATTAATATTAGTTTCTATACTGAAAACAGTAAACTTTAAAATCTGTAATGTAACTTTTTACCCTCCCAAAAAGTGTTAAGCTCAGTAAATACAGGTAATTTTAATACAAAAACGTTGTAATAAGCGAGAAATTACTATCTTTGGAAAGCTTAGGAAATTTGCTTTTCAGCAATATGTGATTTCAATTACTGTAGGCTAAGGATTAGTTTTTATGGCTGATAAAAATTGGTTGTCATACATTATGTTCCATTTTTGGTTAAACAATTATCCTACATGACCTAACAAACTTGCAATTGTTAGACAAAGGTTATCTCACAAGCATGGTTCTTTTGCATTATCTGATAACGTTTTCAAAAACATACATCAAAAACTGAAGTCTCTAGTTTTTTTGCTCCCGCGTGCATTGCAAAAAAATGCCTGCCAGAGGGCAAAGCAAAAAACTGTCATAATTTGTCAAAATCAATTATAATTAATCATCATATAATACACCAAGTTTGTTTGGAAATCATCACTCATCTGTTTACTTCTACATCAAGTGTTATATATCATTGAAATCTCTATTTTTTGAGGATTTCAAATATAAAAAAATGTTTTTGTTTGAAATTGCAAATTTTATGCAAATTAGCTTCCAATTGGTGCTGAGTTGTCTTCGAAGTTAACGTACGTTTACTTCAAAGATGACTACAAGTTTATTTTTTACCAATTTTTTTAGAAATGGTCGCTAGATGATGCTAAGGAAATAAGCTTTCAAGGTACATCAGTCAAAACTTACCTAAAAACCTAGGTTTTCTACAATTTGCAACTTTTTGAGGCCCATGACCTTTTTGTTAACCGGTACTGACCGGTACCAAATTTTGTTACTTAAATGTAGTACCTAAAATATTATCGGTCATTAAATACTAGAGGTTAGCCCAAACCATGCAACATTAACTATTGGTAAAAAGAGAATTTCTTCAAGGTTCAAGAAATATCAAGTTTAAATAGAATATGTTGTCACTAAAAATAAAACAGTTTTTTTTGCACCCCTCCCATTTCTTGAGAAACAAGGGGGATACAGCAAACTTTGATTTGGAGAAGCCAAATTTCTGCTACCTTTTAAACTTGTATTTTAGTTTCTGTCTCCTTGGAAACTTGTGTGACGACTTTAGTGGTAAAATATTTGCAATTTATTTTTTCTTTTTATAGAGTGTAGTTTTTCTAAAAAATTAAATTTAGTGAAGGTAAGTCAAAAAATTTTGGGGGGTTTTGAACTGACATGATGTACAGTACTTATTTTTGATCGGTAAATATCATATACCGCTTAGCCTAGACTGTTTAAAGTTATATATTGCTGGAAAGCAAATTTTCTAAGCTTTCAAATGAGACTAATATTTAGCAACATATCATATTTTTTATGCACCAAGTTTACTTTTTTCTACCTACCATAGAATTTTTTTGGGATAGTTTTGAAACCCCTGAATTTGAAAATTTTAACAGGTAAATTTTATTATTATTGCTCGAAATTTTGTCAAATGATGTCGCAAAAGAGTAGTTTTCAGACTGTGTTAATGATAAAGGCTTTGGTCTCGTGGTAGACATGTAATCTCAATTTGATTTCAAGGTAGTTGGGTCTTGCTAAAAACTTGGCAATTTTAGGTCGTTTTAACCCTTGGTCTATTAAATCCTATTTGGGTAAAAAAATCCACAAATTTTACATCTTTCGATGCGTGAGGAATTAAGCGTGATCTTTTGAAAATTGTATGAAAATTGTTGAGAAATAAAGTCACAAATCCATTTTTTACTAAACTAATTTTGTAACTCAATTTGAAAAGATTAGAGGAAAACACTGAATACACGAGATCATCAATTGATGATCGTGGGAGCGGAAAAGCTAAATGTTTGTGAAATGTAGTCTACTGATCAAAACCACAAAATTTTGGTGCCTGCACTTCACAAAATTGCAATTTCTAGAAAAAATAACTACATTGATACGTATTGATTATTCTTTCTCGATAGCATGGATCTATGGCTTTATCCATCAAAAAATTCATTAAGATTCATCGAAAAATGAAGTTTCTACAAATTTTAATATGTAGCCTACTCCAAACAAAGCACTTGGTGATCACCCAAGAAAAAGACAATGGGGTAAACATGGTCCTTTTTTATCGTTTGCAGCAAAATGTAAGCGTCAAGATACGTATGATCTAATGTTGAAGGAATTTCCTTCGCAATTGGGCGAGGCTGACGCAGCCAGATGATTTGATATTTTCAACCTCGACATTATTGATGAGGGCCGCCGCTATTGCTATAACTTAACTGTGATTGCTTCATTTCGGGTTAGTTTGTTCTTTGCATGGCGGCGTTTATGCCAGGGCCAAGGAACATGCACGCAGTCAGAGACATTGGTTCATATTAATTCGCCTACACTGACGAAAAAATGGTTAGTAGCGATCCTAATATTTAATGGCTGAATAGGCATTGTGAGGTCATAATGTTAAATGACATCGCAATGCTTACTACTATGTAGTGAGAACAGCAGCAGGCAGCAAAATTATCCACAATCCATTTGATAGCGAGCATAAGTGGTAAAGCCCATTACTGATATTTGTAATTGCAAGGATATTTGTGTCGGTGCAAAACACTATCCTTCATTCAACAGTAGGGAGGTCTGGATTAGGGGTAAAAGTCAAATGTAATAAATCCCAAATTTAAGAAAAGATCAAAATTAAGCAATAGTAGTATCAATTTGTAACACTGAATCAGAGAGAATGTTTTTGTTTGAAAAGAGCTTCACGGCCCTTTTTCATGCTGTGGCCTAATTAAAGCAAACAGCGCAGGAAAAAATTTTAATGTCACAAATATTAATATAAAAGCGGGCCCACCAAATTTTCAAACTGGCCTACCAGTAAACAGCTCATTTCTTTAGTTGTCACAACGACCATCGTTTGCGGGACGCCACCAATTTTGACTATGTTTTACCCCCCTTCCATTTTCAACAATTACGAATAGGAGTTTGTGTCATTATTCTTTTTTTTTAATACTTCCAGTGTTCATTAACAAACCAGCATGATCGCCAGCATGATTGTACAGGAGCTATGGTTTATATTTACTAAAACATTTTGTTGTTGCTCTCACAAATGTTTGTACGGTTAAGCTGGCGCATCTGCATTAATTGATACGTTTTAAATCGGCACGGATGATAGTATGGCTTGCCGGGGTAAAACCACACCATGCTAGGGAGAAACATTTTTTCTATTTTGCTTGATAATAGATTTATAGAGCTACCGGAATCAAACCTGAAAACTTGGGAAAAGCAAGAACTTATTTAACTTCTCGGAGCATATCTAAGCAAGGAAAAACGAATATGAATCATAATGCGTAGCCAGCAAGCACTTGAGAAAGTTTGAGAGAAATCAAAATTAACAATGTTACTGTGTCAAATCGCACCACATGGAAAATATACTGTAGCATTATTGGTATCTCGCTTTATAATAGCTTCATAAAGCTGCCGAGTACAAACCAAACATTTGGGTAAAATCAAGGACTCTTTTAACTTCCGTGGGTACATCAAGCAAGGGAGAAAAGAACATGCTACATAATGCGTAGCCAGCGAGGAAAGTTTAAGGGGAAATAAAAAGAAAGCAACATCACTGTGTGAAATTGCACCACACGAATCACATTTTGCTATTTTGCTTGAAAACAGCACAATATCAGAAAGGTGTTTCCTACTTCCTAACTACGGGAAACGCAACGTCCCCTTGGGTTGGTGTGAGCAATGAACAGAGCACATAGACCTGAGGCATAGCAAGGATTTTGAAATAAGAAATTCTATTTGAAAAAGAGCACAAAAAGTCGTGAAAATCTTATGAGCAGAAAACACATAAACGTTTGGTAAATCTTCATACAGTAGCCTGATAGCACAGTGGTTAAGCTAAAAAAAACACGGAATTGTGCAATTTTTGATAAAAGCACCAAACTTTTAGGAGTGTTTGCATATGGTATGAAATTTATTTTCAGACGTGGAGGCATCAAATTTTCTGACCTGGGGGGCCCTGCGGCCCTTTTTATGGTCCCCCCTAATATTGGGCATAATCGCCAGACCCAAAAACTTTGAGAAGCCGTATCTCCACTTCCAACGGTCCGATTTTCATAAGTTTGATATCAAATTGTTCAGAAAAGAGAGACCTTTTAAACAAAAAAGTACTTTTTATTGAGACAAAATTTGGAGGTTAACACTCGACCTTGTCCTTGCACCCCCAATATTAGCAAATTTGTTTCACCCTCCAACTGTGAAAGCTGCATCTTGCTAATAGATCAAAGTTGTTCAAAATTTAGAAAGGCTGAAAAATATTTGGAAGAAACCATATGCTTTAGGTTGAACACCTTGCGGTGTGCATTAGCACATTAGTGTATCGGCACATGATCATAGCGGACGGTGTGCTTATGCGCATATTTCGTACCCACCGGGTAACCCTGCTGTTTGTCTCTGCGGTAGCCGATTGGGTGTCGTTTCTAATAAACTTCCTCTTGTCGTTTTAGGTTGCTGTTTAGCGTACTAGTGGAAAGTGTGTGTTTTGTATAGCAAATATATTATATGGTGGTGTTTCTGTCAATGTCTATCACGATGAAGCGGCATGCTTTGGTTAACCCAGCTCTCTCTTCTACTGCCAAGCAGCTCAAGGCAACATCTGCAATAAATTGGGAGCTATGTGTTCTTTGTTAAACAGAAACTGATAAAACATTGCAGTGCCCCGCTAGGTCTTCGAAGCTTCTTGTTGGCAGTGGTTACATGTCGCTAGCGGAGAATCTCCATCAGTTTAAGGACCTTGGCATTGCACCAATGGATCTTGATGTAGAAAAACTGAATGAAGGTATTGGTATTCAGGAAACATTGATGATTCACAGTGCCAAGTGGCATAAGACCTGCAATCTTAAATTCAATAAACAAGCTCTTCAGCGAGTACCAAGAAAACAAACCTAGCAAAGGAGCCAAAATGCTGGCACTTCTGGTGTACAAACACGCTCAGCTTTCAGCCATACAACAGCAATAGATCCTTGCTTTTTTTTGCAATGAACCAGCTGGTACTACAAACCTGCATGAAGCTTCAACTCATAAGTTAGACATGAAGGTGCGAAGATGTGCTTTGCAGTTGGAAGACAGAAAACTACTAGCAAAGTTGTTTGCAGGTGATATGATTGCCCTTGAGGCCAAGTATCATCGGAACTGCCTCACCACGTTATACAACAAAGCAAGACGAGCCACTGAAAAACAAGAAAAAGAAGAAAACTAAGATACAGCCATTTGCATGGCATTGCTTTTGCTGAGCTTGTGGCATACATGGAGGTCGTGCGAGATGAAGAGAGTGTTTCTGTGTTCAAGCTGACAGACATGGTCTCCTTGTACAAGAAAAGACTGCAACAGCTAGGTGTCACAGTGGGCAATAGAATTCACAGCACGCGTCTGAAGATTAGATTACTTTCTGCTCTCCGTGATCTCACAGCTCATGTACAAGGAAGAAAAATTCTTCTCACTTTTGAAGAAGATATTGGGCTGGCTCTAATTAAGGCCTGCGACGGTGACAATGATGTCGTTTATTTAATGCGGGCAGCACAGGTGATTCGCAAAGAGTTGTTTATTATAAAGATAAAGCAATTTGATGGTTTCTTCACAAGTGAATGTCAACAAGACTCTGTGCCATTATTGCTGTTGGCACTAGTAAATATGATACAGGATGGACCCAACATCAAACACCAGACACAGCTCGCCAGCAATGCCTCCACAACTGCTGCTCTGTCGGTGTCACAGCTGGTGGTGTTCAATAGTGTGAAACAATCCCGTAATTCCAAGCCATCAGTAAATGTCCGACATGACCGTGACCATGAAACTCCACTACCTCTTTACTTGGGACTGAAAGTCCATGCAGTAACGCGCAGTAAAACGCTGGTGAACACTTTGTTTCATCTTGGATTATATATATCATATGATCGTGTCCTCCAAATTCAGCCAGATATTGCCAATGGTGTCTGCCAACGCTATGAGATGGAAAAGGTTGTGTGTCCACCAAATATGCCTTGCGGTCTATTTACCATTGCAGCAGTGGACAACATTGACCACAACCCAAGCTCTGCAACAGCAAAGGATTCTTTTCACGGAACTGGTATATCTCTCATGCAACATCAATCATAGTCATTCTATGGCTATGACCGTGATTGGGATATTATTGGCTCATTAAGATCATCTACGCGATTAGTCAGTTTTCTGCCATCAGCCTATACATAGGCGTAGCCAGGGGGGCCAAAGGGGCCATGGCCCCCCCTGAATTTTAAGTCAAATTACAAAACAGTATCAAAAATATAAAAACATAAATTTTTTGCCGGTACATTAGAGTTCATTGTTGACTTTTAGCCAGGGGGTGGATCGGGCGTGACTTTTTAAGTTTTTAAACTTTCAAATGCTATCAAACAAGATGTGTACGTTTTACACACTAAATATTGCCGAAGTTTTTCTTCTTTTTCGCAGTCGAGTGATGAATTGATAATCCAAGCTATGGTAATTGCAAGAAATAAGCGTCTCGCTGAGCGCTTTCTTGTTTTGTTGCGATGCGGACTACTACAAAGACGTCGCTTTTTTTATCGGAACGTTTAACCTACCAGTGGGAGTGGTTTCCTTAAAATTCCTTAAATAGTGCGTTATACGTCACAATTGAATTTGAACTATTTGAGCCGTTCTTGATAAAACTGATTAGATCAGTGAAATCGCATTCGCACTTTCTCAGTTTTGTACAGCAATTTTTATAGTAGCGACGAGCGTAATTCACGAAAGGCAAAATGCCGTTATAAGTAAATGACGTCACATTAAAGGTTGCAAAAATTTGGCCCCACTCTCAATTTCTTCTGGCTACGCCCTTGAGCCAATACCAGCATTCCACCAGCAACTATCAAAACAAAGCAGTTCACGGCACCACAATTCCAAGGACTAGTGACACCTGCCAACCTAGTTACAGCTAGGTTGGCATGTATCACAACAGTAGCAGAAGAATATGATTGGCTGAATGCAGTAGTGAATGCTTTGAAGAAAAGAAATCTAGCCAAGGATGAATGGGTGTCATGGTCTGCATATCATGCAAGTATCCAGACAACAGAGATCCTACCTGCGGCTATTAATGCACTGTTACCTTTGTTTCTGGAAAATTCACATTCAGTGGCAATGATGAAACATTCTATGGACATTGTAAAGACATCAGTTCAGTATTTGAATCCGGGACAGATTCCCGTTCTTGCTGCAGATCAGCCGCTGTTCGCACTTGCAAAACAGATCTAATGGACATGGCCTGCTACTCATGGAGAAGACCAGTTTCTGATTATGTTTCGGGGTCTGCACATTGAGATGGCTGTCTTGAAGGTGAGCCACGTTTATGTAACCCTTTATCAGATTAATTTATGCCTGTCTACTGTATAGAATTAACAGTAAAGATCACTTTTATTTTTATTTCAGCTCCTCGGACACTGACTCGAGGACAGCGGATGGACCAGTGCTCTTGTGCAAGCGGAAATTGCAAGCTCTGGAACTGCTGATTCATTTATTAAGGCCCCTCATGTGACTAAGACCCGACATGCCCATGAAGTCACAGCTGCATGTCTGTATGCACTTATCGGCGTGCCTATACCGACTATTCCACATCTGTTGGTCCCAATCAAAATGAGGCTGATGAGGAAGTTGCTTTATTTTTTCAAGAGTGGTGTTCAATGCAAGCAAACAAATGTGTTCACTTTGATTATTGGATGAAGATCTTGTCGTTAGAGCTTCTTCTATTGGTGTTTATTTGATCAATCTGTGAGGGCAATTTTGAAATGTATGTGGAATCTTTGACAGAGATTGTTACCTGGTTATTTGCACTGGACCATACGCATTACTCAAGGTGGCTGTCCGTACATATCCGTGATATGATGATGCTGTCAGAGAAACAACCGGGTGTAATGGCATAATTCAAAGCAGGGAAATTTGTCATCTACAAAACTAGCAACAAGTTTTCTGCGATGGCAATAAACCAATGCCATGAACAAAAAAATGCTCTCGTTAAAGGATCTGGGGGAGCAATTGGCCTAACAGGAAACCCTGGGGCACTAAGAAGATGGACTGTGGCAGGACCTGAAATTGTTCGAATTACTAAAAAATTTGAAGGTGACAGAGGACATGTCGTTACAGCCAACCAACAGCAGCATGATCAGCAGCCAGGAGTTTAACAAAATTTCTTGAAAGATGTCACGTCCCTAGTAACAGTAATTGATGATATGGGGAATCCCTTCCTTGAAAAAAGCCATGATCTCCTAGTTTTTGACACGAAGAATATCATGGATGCATCTGTGGTAGAAACTGCCAGGAAGATTAAGAGTCTTGGACTAGAGCAATACAAGAAATTTGTGGAAGAGAGATTGTAGCAGTCACTGAAGCCAATAACAGAAACTCCGTCTAAAAACAACTTACCGCTGTTCAGCCGCCCAACTATAAAGTCTCCTTCAAAGGAAAAGTTACAGTTTGCAGCACTTAAGAAGGATCGTGACCTTTTCATGAGACTCTACGTTGCATGCCAAACAAGGGGTGGGGATCTAGATCAATTTTTTTCTCATGAGATCCAAGCAGTCCCACCTGCTATATCGTGTGGAGGTAAACAACGAATTGGGGCTAAGGCTGATTTACTACACTGCTTTGAATCTTGCGTGGCATCAAAGTCGCTAAGTACTTCTGAGGTGGATGCAATAATTCTTGATGGTGTTGTTGTTGTTCATATGCTACATCCTGGTACAGCAAAAACATTTCAAGAGTATGCAGGTTTTGTGTTTGGACCATACATATCCTCCCAGATTGACAAAACTAGCCGTGTTGATGTGGTCTGGGATGTGTATCTGCTAGAGAGTCTCAAAAGGACAACCAGACAAAAGAGAGGAAAGGGTGTCAGAAGACGTGTGTCCCCTTCTACTACGATACCCAAGAGCTGGAAAGACTTTCTCCGTGTTGATGACAATAAGACAGAGCAATTTAAATTCCTTGCACAACATGTCACCTGTCTAACAGTTGACGAAGGCGAGGTATTGTACGCTACCTCTGCGCAAAATGTTTTAAGCTCGACATGTCAGGAAGAACTTAGCAATCTCACCCCATGCTCACAGGAGGAGGCTGATACACGTCTCATACTGCATGCCGCAGATGCAGTGGTACAGGGCAAAAGAAGGGTAACTGATCGTACAGTGGATACGAATGTCGTGGTATTAGCTGCAACTTTCTTTAGTCAGATGAAGCCCGATGAGATGTGGATTGCATTCAGCACTGGAAAGAACTTTCGTTTTATACCCATTCATGAAATTGTTTCTTCGTTAACTCCAAAGATATGTTCTAGCCTGCTAGCATTCCATGCTTTCACAGGCTGCGACACTGTGTCTTCCTTTGGTGGAAGAGGAAAAAAACAGCCTGGGAAACATGGAAAGTATTTTCTGAGGTCAGTGATGCATTCTTGGAGATGACAAACATTCTTGGAGAAGAAATAAGTGACGCGTGTATGATACAGTTAGAACGCTTCGTTGTTCTGTTGTATGACAGAACCAGTGAATGCCTGGAGGTAAATGAGACTAGAAAGCAGCTATTTATACAGAAGTCCAGAACTCTGGAGGCCATTCCACCAACAAAAGCAGCACTGGAGCAGCATATAAAGTGTTCCAGTTACCAAGCACGTTGCTGGAGTCAGGCCTTCGTTTAGAATCCCCAGTTGCCAAACCCTTCTGACTGGGGATGGATCAAGAAGGAAGGAGAATGGCACCCCATCTGGACAACACTTGCTGAGACTGCTAAATCATATCATGAACTTATTTGCTGCAAGTGCAAACAAGGCTGCATTCACCGTTGCAAATGTGTAAAAGCCGGACTGAAGTGCACTGCATTATGTTTGTGCTCAGGAGACTGTGGCAATTAGGAGGTTCAAAGTTGAAATATTGTCATGTACGAGACTATTATGACGTCAGCAAATTGGTGGCTATACTTACGACATTTCTAGAGGGAATATTGGCACAAAGGGACATAGATAAACATTTTTACGTTAGACCGTTTTACCAGTAAACAGGTATTAGCTTAGCTGTATTTGTAATATTTGCAATATAGAGCAAAAATGCACTTCATGTCCCATTGTGCCCCACCTTCCCCTAATATTTCAACCATTAATTTATACAAATGAAATGCCTGTGTTGTCAGAATTATTGTATTGCCTGAATGTTCTAAATTAATTCATGCTAATCTAAAAAATCTTGTCTGCTTCATTTTGTTGTTGAAAAGGTTTATAATTTCTCAACTCTTGTCTTAATTTATAGTTCTTTTCTGCAAAAAAACGAAAAAAATTTTCTCTTTGAGGATGCGACTGCACCCCCTGCAACCCCACCTTTTGCCCCTATGTATAGATGGTTCTGCATTTTGTTCTTATAAAGATCCCACTCTCGTTTTTGGTTTTATATCGATTTTGGATCATAAATGAGATCATGTCATATAAAAAGATGCCCAAATTGAATTTGCTAATTTTGGGGGTGCGCGGTCAAATACTATATCACCGTATTTTGTCTCAACGATTTTTTCTTTTTTTTTGTTTGAAAGATCTTTCTTTTCTAAACAATTTGATATCAAACTTATGAAAATTGGATCGCTGAAAGTGAAAATATGGCTTCTCAAAGTTTGAGGGTCTGGCGATTATGTTCAATATTAGGGGGGACCATAAAAAGGGCCGCAGCCCCCCCCCCCCCCCCCCCCCGCCAGATCTGAAAATTCGATGCCTCCACGTCTAAAACTAAACTTTGGTATAAGTGGAATGTACATGCAAATTTTGATGCTTTTATCACAAAGTGCACAAATAAGTTGCCTATTCACTACACCAAGGCTACTCAACTGGCGGACCGCGGTCCAAATCCGGACCTTTCGCGTATTGAAACTGGATCTCAAGCTCCAGGATTAGTAACAGTAAGAGCAGTCACGGATTGTGAAAAAACCCATGTCCATTTTATTAAACTTTGTTGATTTGTTCTTAGTACTAAGTTATTTTCAAACAAAAGAGCAAAAATTTTCTTCTTCGCATTGACTAACGGCACCTTTAAAAGTATTAACACACACACAATCAGCATGAAAACAGGAGAAAATCTATTTCCCTGTGCTGAAGTTCTGCTATCCATGTCTCTCTCGTCTGCGAAATTCGCCTATGCAATTAAACTGATCAAGTGCGGTAAAGGTCAAAGCCCAGACAAAATCCAGGCATAAGTATTCTGAAGCACTGTTGCCCCAAATGTCTTACATAGCTTCAAAAATTCTACACAGCCTGCGTGACCTTCCAAACAATCCCCACAATATGGCGACTGGCCACAGGTATCTCGGTACCAATACCTGGCAAAGCAGCTGATGACTGAAAGAGCTTCCAGCCCATATCACTGCTGAGCGTTTCTTGAAAGTTTTTCGAGCGGTTACTCTTGAGGCGTCCAGAACTTGTTTTTGATCCCCAACTTCCTGACAAACGAGCTGGCTTCATGCACAGTTAATGCATAACCGATCAAGTATTCAAAGTAACCAATGACATTGAAAACCGCTTTGAAGAAAACAATAAATCAGACATTGTATTGGCAGATCTTACTACCGCGCATGATAGCCAACTGAATGGTAAGAAGGCCAAACACCCCACCGACGCCTTTGATTTGCTGTTACTTCTAGAGACCATGTTTTAAGAACTGGCAAAAAATAAGAAATGTGTTTTTTTTACAAATTTAGCAGAATAAAGTACAATAAGTTCCTTTTATATTCCATTTTGATGATTAGTGTAGAGCAGTGATTCTTAAAGTGGGTTTCGTGGAATCCAAGTGTCAGGGTCTCCGTAAAGCTACATTTGTAAAGAATTCCGCAGTGAATTTCGAGCATAGCTGCCAATCCTGCGAATATATCCCAAGACTGCATGCTGAAAGGCGGTCGATCTCCGAAAAAAATAAAAAAGATCTTCATGACATTAACTTTGTCAAATGAAACATTTCTTTCATTGCATTAAGTATGAATTTAAATATGTGTTCCGTTATATTACCAATATTCTCAAAGGATTCCGTTACAAAAAAGTTTGAGAAACACTGGTGAAGAGTGTGTAGACTAAGAAAGAATCCGAGTATTTTCTTTATTTATTGATAATGGTAGTTTCATTTTTGTCTTTGCAAGTAAAAAATTTCAGTGGACCTCTGGAAATACCAGACTTATCCAACTGGACCTTTGCTAAAATTAGTTGAGTAGCTCTGCACTACACTATGATAGATGAAGCCGGCTAAACCGACACTCTCAATCCTGACGTTACTGATGGGGGCTCCACTGGCGATATACTACAAAGCAGTGATTTTTTCTTATGCTGATATGCTGTTTGCTAAGGTATTGACGTCTATACTCTACAGCAGCGTTTCCCAAACTATGGATCGCGACCCACCGGTGGGTCGCAAAAGGAATTTTGGTGGGTCGTGTAAAGTTATAGAATTGCACATTAGCTGTGATTAACCGCTGGCTATTGGGATCAGTGGCGACTCCAGCACTAAAATTAAAAAAAAACAAAAACAATTTAAATTCTAATCTGTACAAGATTTCCCTTCTACAATCTTCTTAAGAGAACAAAAATTTGTTCACTTAACTCGAGCAAAAGCCAATGAGTCTGATACTAAAAGACTAACTGGCATTTCTTGTCAATGTTTTGTTTTGTCTACCTCGGGCAGTAGGAAAATAGCCTGACACACTGTGCAAAGAAATAAAAAGAAAACGAATAGCAAGACATTTTTTAAACAAAGAAAATTTGATTAGAAAAATGTCTTGTATGTCGTATCTCTTTTTTTTCTGCACATAAAACTATCTGAGCTCTAACAGTGCGAGCGTTTTTTGCGTGATATGTTGTTAAACTAGCCATAGCTGCAATTAAGGCTTAAAATAAAGTGCCAAACGAAATTTTGAAGAAATAGTTACGAAAATTGCACACTTTTTTTAAGCCCTAGCTGCAATTAGAGAAAGATAAATAAAAGAGTACTTTACAAGCACATATACAGTACACAATTGATAAAAGCAAACCTTTTGTTCCAACAGCCTGTCTAAGTCTGGAATCATGAATCATGAATTAATTCTACTATTTTCTAGTTAATTAACTAATTACTATAAAAGTTAAAATTAACTTCATCGTATGACTGATGACATTAATAAAGCAGCTTGCAAGTATGGTTTCCAATTTCCCGGTTCTGAAAAAATCTGGGAATTTGGGTAATGCCTGACCTAATCCAGGGATCCCGGGAAAAAACCGGGATTGTATAAAATACAAACAACAAAACGTAAATGCATCAAGTTTGCTTTAATTATTTTTCATGTAATTACTGCGTAAAAAACTCAGTGCACTAACAGATTTATCACTTAGTCGTGACTGTAGTTTTGTGGCAAACAATCTTGCAGCAGAAAATGCTCGTTCTGCTTCAACTGACGTTGGTGGAATGGTCAATAAGGCTTCGTCTTTTTCCGAAAGCTTCTAGATAAATTCCTTCTGCAGTCAAAAGTGTAGCATCTTTACAACATAAAACATCGCTCGCAAGTCTGATTGGTTCAAGAGCACATTTTAGTTCGTTAAGAAACAAAAATTTAGCTGTTGATATGTCATGTTCAATCGACAAATCGAGTAAAGCTTTCGATATGCACTTTTTAAGGCATTTAAACCTCTCGATCATATCAGACATAGAGCTCCAGCGAGTTTTACAATCTAGGACAAGTGACAACTCCTTGTTTTGTTCCAACAACACATATTTCTGCAAGACTTCGTTTTTCACCGGACTTCTTCAAAATATCTTTACCACCTTTCGCACCTTTTTGAGTACATTCTCTATTCGTACATTGAAAACTAGTACTCGGTTTGATGCTGTTGCGGAAATCACTATACCAAAACCTTCTTCATACATTTCTTCATCTTGATCGTCATCGTAATCGTAATCTTCACCTGCATTATGAGTCACACTTCTGTTTTTGTACAATATATTACACACAGCCAGATGCACACTTATGCGCATAGCAGAGTTAGTAATTTAGTTGAGAAATTTTACCCAATTCCTTCATTACTGAGGCGCCATTAGAGACAATGCTGACAACAGATGTCTGCCTGTTGGTTATTCAAAAATCAGCCAAGTGTTTCTCCAACAACTGTATAATTTTCTCAGCACCACATGATTCAAGCATAATTATAAGACCCAAATTTATAACATCGTTTTGGCAATGAACGTTGATGTTCATGTATCTTCGGCAACAAACTGAAGTATACTCGCCCATAGTCACACTGAAACGAGCGTTGGCTTTAACTTTTATTTCAATTTTGGCCTTTATCTCTTTTTGAATGTCATTGTATTTACTGTGAATTAAATTTATATTACTTGAGTCCAAAGGGTGAAGACAAAAGCCTTTGGCACTAAGTGACTCACAAATGAACTTACTTTTGCCCATAAAATGGATAGAAAAACCACCCACAGCTGCCAGTTGAGAGACAATATTTTGCAAACTTTCTTTCTTTGCATTTACAAATGGTAAGATCGATTTCTGCTGAAGTTTTGCTTTCTTAGAAGTCCAAGGTTGATCTTTTCTTTCTAAGCTAAGGTTGTGCTTGCTTTTCAGATGACGAAAAAGACCGCTAGTTAAACCACCTTTACACGACATTTTTTGAACAATGAATACAACCAGCTTTGTCACTGACGTCATCATCTCGTCTAAAATGCTTCGAAACTTTAGACTGATTACTACGTTCCATAACCAAATGGCACTGCTACTTGCTCTTGCGCAGTGACTGTAATATACTGGCTCAAACCTGTTGTCCTTATTCAAAAGCAAACAGTTCAACCATCGAGGCATCAAGGATTTGTGTCGTCACAGTGGGAACAATCACGATCAATTTGATTTCGACACAAGTGTCGTGAGGATACTAGCTCACAAAACCGGAAATTTTTAGTCAAAAAGCCGGGAAACGGGAAAGCTGAAAAGCTGCTAAATCGCGGGAATTCCCGAAACCGGGTCTCGGTTTTCAAACCCTACTTCCAAAAGTTTATTTTTTGCAATCTGATTTTTTGTATTACTTAGCCCTTCAAATGATATATAAATGGTTAAAAAAGTCAGTTGAAGTCGATGACGATGAATCTTCGGTTAATCAAAAAAAAAGTCAAGCCAATCAAAAACAAGTCAGTCAAAGCGAAGAAAAGTAATGAGAAGGTATGGTAACACATACTTATAAATAGGATTTACATGGAATGAAGATGAAGATGACCAGCGTTCACGATGCATTATTTGTTATGAACAACTTGCAAATGACAGCATGCGTCCAAACAAATCACTTTGCCATGTTGAGGCTAGGCATCCGGAGTTAAAACACAAACTCCTTGATTTTTTTAAGAAAATGCTAGCCAATTTAAAGACAGGACAGTGAGTTTTGCAGCGTTACACCAACGTAAATGAAAAATCTTTGTTCGTGTCTTACTTGATTGGCTTGAGAATCGCGAAAGCTGGTAAGCCACACACGGTGGGGAAGACTTTAATTCTTCCAGCTATAAAAGATGCAGTTAAAGTTTTCTTTGGTGATAAGAGTGAAAAAGAAATTGAATCAGTTACTATATCTAATAACCCGGTCACACGTAGAATCGATGAAATGGCTCAATGGCTAGAAAATCGAGTTATTGAACGAATTATTGAAGGTCCTTTTTTTTCTTTACAACTCGATGAATCTACTAACGTAGAAGGTCTGTGCCAACTACTTGTTTTTGTACGTTATATATGGAGCTCCGAACCTCATGAAGATATGTTGTTGCGTGAACCAATCAGTCAAAGTACCAGCGAAGAAATCTTTAATACTGTTGATATTTATATCAAAACAAAGGTCTTGATTGGCATAAATGTATATGAATATGTACGGACGGAGCAGGTGCTATTTTCGGTAGAAACAGTAGTGTGGTGACCAGAATACTTGAAAGTAATTCCAACGCATCATGGACTCATTGCAACCTTCACAGGGCAGCATTAGGATCAAAATATAAATCTGATGATTTTAAAAATGTTTTGAAGACTTCCATTAAAATAGTGAATTTCATCAAGTCAAAGCCTTTGCAATCACACTTATTTGAGAAGTTGTGTGAGGAGATGGAAAGCAATCATAAATTCCTTCTTCTGCATCCAGAAATACGATGGCTCTCGAGGGGCATAGTGCTAACGAGACTTGCAGAACTTCGAGAGGAAGTTGCTATATTTTTGGAAGGCAAATGCGATTTTGCGAAATACTTGTGCGACGAAGAATTTATTCTAAGGCTTACGTATTTGGCAGATATTTTTTCGAGATTAATTGAACTAAACCTGTGCTTACAAGGAACAGAAGGTATCAGTATATTTGCAGTTCATGACAAAATTCGAGGTTTTATGAAAAACTTGTTCTGTGGAAAAACTGCATTAACAACCGAAATTATGACTGTTTTGAAATATTACAAACCTTTACAATAGAGATTGAAGCAAAAGCTGATGATGGTGTAATCAGCGAGAAACACTTGAATAAGTTAAAAGAAAATTTTAAATTTTATTTCCATGAAGAGATAAATGCTATGCAACAGAAAAGATGAATTATGAACCCCTTTCAGCCTGCCACGACGACTGGGATATCAACAAAAGCTGATGAAAAACTTATCGATTTATCCGAAGACTCTTTCTTGGAAATGAATTTCAACACAAGAAAATTGGTAAAGTTTTGGGCGTCTCTTTGAATCCCGTACCCACTAATTTTCACCAAGGCATTAAATGTACTTATGCCATTCTGATCATCTTAAAAGTGCGCAGCTGGATTTTCAGCAATGGTTGGGATTAAAAGCAAATTTTGAAATAAACTGCAACTCTCCAATTCTTTACGCCTGAAACTATCGCCCATTGAAATTAATGTCGAGTCCATTGTGGAAAGTAGCCAGAAACAAGCTTATCCTTCTCACAAGCCTCAGTAAAAATGTAATTTGAAATAATAAATTTGTTTACTTTATAAATGTTTCATTAACGTTAGTTTATTTCATTTGTGTTTCATCTTCTTTAATGAATAGGCTCATCCTTCTCAAAGACCGTACTGAATATGTAATTTGAAAAAATTTATTTTTTTATTAATGTTTTTACCCAATAAAGTTAAGTGGGTCGCCATAAGCTGTGGTCATAAATAGTGGGTCGCAACTCTTAAAAGTTTGGAAACCGCTGCTCTACGGCATTGTAATGAAAGCTCAAGTTTAGGAAAAAATCAATACAAAACCATAACCATAACAAATTGTGAAACTGAATTAAGAGAGAACATTTCTTTGAAATTAACTCGGCCTGATAGGCGCTACTAAACTATGGTGAATGACTTTGCAGAAGCCATAGCCGCTTTTGTCGCTATGCCGGAAACAAGACAAATAGCGCAGCTAAAACAACTTAATACCACAAATATAAATAGGAAAGGGACAGCATTACTTTGCAAAATAGGCTTACGACTAAGGAGTTCATTTCTGTAATTGTGAAAGCAACCACCATTTTGTCGCTACAATGAATTTTGATTGTGTTTCAATTCCTTCTCCCTCACAAGTATTAACGATAGTTTGTGGCAAGATTCTTTGTGAGCATTGCCAGTCATGATTAAGAGAATATGATGATCACAATTTTGCATACAACAATACAAACAGCAGCAGGCAGCAAAATTATCCACTATCATTTTGATAGCAAACATAAATGGTAAAGTCCATTACTGATATTTGTAATTGCAAGGATAGACCTATCGGTGCAAAACACTAATCTTCATTTAAAGTTAGGGAGGTCTGGATTAGGGGTAAAAGTCAAATGTAATAAAATTCCAAATTTAAAAAACATCAAAATTAAACAATAATGGCATCAATTTGTAACACTGGATTAAGAGGAAATGTTTTTTGTTTGAAAAGGGCGTAATAGGCGCCTATTGCAATAGGTTGTATGACTTAAAGGAAAGGCAGGAATTCTTTTCATGCTATGACCGAAATCAAGCAATCAGCGCAGGAAAAAATTTTAATGTCACAAATATTAATACGAAAGCGGGCCCACCAAATCGTGGAACATGTCTACCACCAAACAGCTCATTTCTTTATGAGCCAAAACGACCACCATTTGGGCGACACCATCAATTTTGACTATGTTTCATCTCCCCCTCCCCTTACTCTTTTACGAATTATAAATGGTAGTTTGTCTCATCGCTATTTGTTTTTGAATACTTGCAGTCTTGATTAATACACCAACATGATCATCATTACTTGTACAGAAACTATGGTTTATATTTACTAAAACATTTTGTTGTTGCTCTCACAAATGTTTGTACGGTGAAGCTGGCGCAGCTGCATTAATTGATACGTTTTAAATCGGCACTGGTGATAATACGGCTTGCCGGGTTAAAATCGCACCATACTTAGAAGAAACATTTTTTCTATTTTGCTTGATAATAGATTTATAGAGGTACCGGAATCAAACCAAAAATTTGGGAAAAGCAAAACTTATTTAACTTCCATGAGCATATCTAAGCAAGGAAAAACAAATGTGAATCATAATGCGTAGTCAGCAGGGACTTGAGAAAGTTTGAGGCGAAATCAAAATTAACAACGTCATTGTGTTGCATCGTACCACATGGAATTTATTATTGGTAGTTTGCTTTATCATAGCTTTATTAAGCTACCGGGGTCAACCAAACGTTTGAGGAAAAGCAAGGACACTTTAAACTCCCCAGCGCACGTCAAGCAGATAGAAAAGAGCATGCTACATAATGCGTAGCCAGCGATAACTTGAGAAAGTTTCAGGGGAAATCAAAAGAAAACAGCCTCACTGTGTGAAATCACACCACACGAAAGACATTTTTGATATTTTGCTTTAGAATAGCTTAATATCAGAAATGTAATCCCTACTTCCAAACTACGGGAAACGCAGGGCTCCCTTGAGTTTGTGTCAGCGATGAACAGAGCACATAGACCTAAGGCGTAGCCAGGATCTTGAAATGAGATGTTCTACAGTAGGCGCCGCTTATTATAACCACATATAATATGACCAGCCGCTTATTATGACCAATTTGGTACGGTCCGGAATTTCTCCATATAAAATCCTCCGTTTAATATGACCAAATTTCGGATAATATGACTAACATTTTCTCCATCTCTCTTGTTACAGTACAGTATTTTTTCCCGCCACGCACTTATAACTTCACCTTTTCAACATATTGTTACAAACTGTACTTGGTTTTACCGTTACTTGTACTGTTACAGTACTGTACTTTGTTTTCCTGCCAAAGCCACTCTGTTACTTCGGTTGAACGATGAATTTGACGGTATTTGGACTTCTTGTGGCTTACGGCCTCGATTCAGTTGCGGTTATGGCGGCTTCGGTTTTTATAACCATTTGGATATTATGACTAACATGTTCTGGTCCCAAGGTAGTCATATTAATCGGTGTCTACTGTATTGGGAAAAGGAACACAAAAAGTCGTAAACATCTTAGGTGAAGAAAACACATAGAATTTTCTGTGACTCTTCATACAAGAACCTGATCGGTAAAGCCGGCTTGGCCGGCTGAATCGACACTCTCAATCCCGACGTTACTGACGGGTCTCTGCGGGTGACGCCGTCGTATATATACTATAAAGCAAGGATTTTTTCTTATGCTCATATGCTGCCTGTTATGGCATTTATATCATTTATGTCTATACTCTACATTATTGTAATAGAATCCCAAGTTTAAGAAAAAATCAACACAAGTTAAAGTTAACCATAACCATTTGTAAAACTGAATATAGAGAGCACAATAGCCGCTTTTGTCACTATGCCGCAAACATAATCAATAGCGCAGTCAAATTAGGAACTTAATACCACAAATATAAATAAGAAAGCGGCAGCACCAATTGGCAAAATAGGCTTACCATTAAATAGTTTTTTTCTTTAATTGTGAAAGCATTTCGCCGCTACAATCAGTTTTGATTATGTACAATCCCTTCTTTCTCACAAGTATTAATGAAACTCATTTCTGGAAAAAAAGTTTCTTCTAATTGCAGAATAAAAATCATGCAAATGATTAATGCCTCAGAACGAGCTATTTCATCTAGTGACAGTGAAATTGAATCATTCGAACTTGAAATGGTAGGAGGTAATGCACTAATGACTTTAAATGAAAGTTTTCACAATTTAAGTGAAACACCTATTAAACTTCAAGAAATTAAGCTACTCTTGCCCGTAGAGTCAGCTATGATTAAAGAAAATTGACCAAAATAAATAAAACAGTGGAAGCAGAATCAAGTAAATATTAGGAGATAATGTTGATAAAAGTTTTACCAATACAGTGGACGCCGCTTAATTTGATCACTTTTGTTAACACCAAAAATGATAACAATAACCGATTGATAACATTAACCGAAAAAATGAAAATTGCCATTTTATCGTTCATTAGGTGTCGCAAAAATAAAATTAAATAAATGAAATATTTAATAAACAATAAAACTTACAATAGACATAGTACAATGCATTATTTATTTAGGAAATCGTCTAGCTTTGTCTGCTTCATGTCTTTTCGCAGCTAATCATTTATAAAGGACTCATATACATAATGCAGTTCAAATTCAGAAGATTTATTTTGCACTCCAAGCCGTAACACGTAACACGATATTGCCGCGAAAATATGACCCAGTTTATTTGCTCTTTCATGTTGTTTACCTGACTCCTTCCGAGGGATGGGGGCATCGTTCCGACAGTTCCTGTTTCGATATTTATAGCTTTCTCAGGCCGCTAATCATCAGAGCTGGGCATTTACGCTGGAAGTTAACAATATTAGTCACTACGTTTGGGAAAATATTGATAACAATAACCGATGTACTGATTACAATAAGCGGCTTATTTGTAATGTATATTGTACGTTCGGGCGGTGATCAGGAATTCCGATAATATTAACCGATTGATAACACTATCCGTGATTACATTAAGCGGCGTCCACTGTAACAGTAATTGCAATGGTGATTGTTAGACAACTGATCAAGAGTCACTTCATATAATGAATAGAAAAATCAAAGAAAATATCTGGTGCAGCAAATCTACAAGAGCGGAAATAATGCAGATTTTAACACTGGCTCCGAATAATTGGTCGAGAAAATAGTTTTCGAGGTATTTGCAGTAAGTGGAAGACTGGCAAGACAAGCTCGTCTGCTAGAAAGCACAAGTGTTGTTCTTTCAAAACCTCAATCACGAAAAAGAAAAATGTTCTCAGAAGATTAATTCAAAAAGTAAAAGAGTTTTAAAACAATAACAAGAACAGTAGAATCATGCCCGGAATAAAAGATTGAGTAAGCATTAGTAAAAATCAATATGCCCAAAAAAGGCTGTTGCTATGTACCGTAAGGGAACTTTATTGTAAATTTAAACGACAAAATGCTGATATCAAACTGAGTTTTAGCAAGTTGTGTACACTTCGTCCAAAGCGGTATGTCAGTGCAGGAAAGTTTGGAACCCACAACGTGTGTGTTTGGACCATGCATCAAAATACCATTTTGTTGTTACACACAACACATTGTTCCGCCAATCGCCGTGCAGTTTTTTTCTGCGATTTGACTTCATAAATAGGGTTACCATACGTCCCGCTTTTTGAGGCCTTGTCCCGCTTTTTTGATCGAAAATCCCGCTTTTTGCTTCAGTGTCACAGAACGGATTTAACCAAATTTATGGACGTTTCAATTACTTCTCCAACAAAAGCGGGACGGTGTAATGCGGTTGCAAGCTTAATTACTGAGCCAAGGGTGCGGATCTGCAACAAAAGACAAAAATTGGGGTGATCTCAAAAAAAAGGTCAATACGTCCACGGTTACACAATTTACCCACATTTGCGCTTGAAATTGACACATGACGTGGAACTGACGGGCGATGACTTTTTTTTTTTTTGGAGACCACCCCAATTTTCGTCCTTGGTTTGTGATCTGCACCCTCACCTCATCAATCAAGCCCGTAACCGCAACTCACCGTCCCGCTTTTGATCAAAAAAACGTTGGAGGGGCCATAAAATTCGTCTCGTGAAAATTCGTCAGCCAATGTCCCGATTTTTGCTTTTCAAAATATGGTAACCCTATTCATAAAGCGTAGTCGCTTGATAATGTGACGCCAAGACTTTATAAGCAATTTCCTGCAAAATTTATTGATATTGTGATAAATAGAAAAATTTGCTCAAAAATGATCACCAGCATCATACAGTACCATACAGCAATCTATTACATTATGTCAATAACCAGCGACCGGTTTCAACCTTATTGGGCTTCATCAGGCGGGTATCATGGGGTCGCATTCAAGGACACACACATGACATGGACAATTAATTGTCCATGTTATGTGTGTGTGTGTTCGTGAATGCGACCCCCATGATATAAGTATTGCTTTATCATATTGTTTTGTATTGCAGTTTTTTTGCACCCAATCGCAAATTTGATTTTTCAGCATCTTTGTTAATGAGTGATTTTTACACCAGCTTGATGAGACCGAATAAGGTTGAAACCGGTCGCTGGTTATTGACATGATGTAATAGATTGCTGTATGATACTGTATGATGCTGGTGATTATTTTTGAGCAAATTTTTCTATTTTACTTTGATGCTGGAGGCAGATCCCTCTTCATAAGAGATCGCCTTGAAAATTGCTAACTAACAACTCCTGTATTTGATATTGTGATAAATTAAGTGATCTCGTGTTGTTTGTTAGGAGTTTAAGTAAATATAGCTTCAAATTATACCTCTACAGCGAACCAAAAAATTAGCTACTACGGAGAAGTAGTAGACGGTTATAACCGGGCTTCTGGCAGACAACTTCCAAAGCCTTTCCTTTGTTGTACTGTATTGTTTTTTTGATCTTTGCTCTGTGGTTAAATAAGGCCAGATGTTTGACTCATATATATGACAGGTGCATCTGCTCAAATATATGTAGTGACGACGTGTATTTTTACTATTCTTGTCAAAAGGTAAACGTGGTGAAACGAGTAGAGATTTGTCGTTTCAGCCTGATTATGTTTCGGATTTTTGTTGGGAACTGCGTGTTGGTTCCCCTGCTTGATCGTTATTAAGGCTGCGTGGCAGCCTTTATCGCCGTGAATTTTCGTTCTACGCACGCTGGGCGGAGCTGCGCATATTTGTAAAAAAATAGTAAGAAAACTTCAACCGTTTCTTGTTTTTGTTTGACGAAGCAAAAAGGATCCGTAGTCCTAATATTACTAGCTCTACAAAGTAACTCGACTGGTTCAGTGCTAACCAACGATGGTACGTTTGGCGCGGGAATCAGAGGATTGAAACCTGATGTTGTCGCACCACTCATGTAGAAGAAACCTATAAAGGCTTGATTGCACTGGCACTTTGTAATTTGGAAAATAAAGAATGCGTGCTGAAAAATGCTTTTGTATAAGTTCGAAGATCTAAATGAAGAAATTTCTTTTGAGCAATGGATATTCGTGGGAAGAACAGACGTCATCAATCAATAATTACATGTTTTGGGCAACATCAAGCTTGTAATTTCAAAACTAACAGCATTAGCTACACATCATTTTATTTTAAAATCACAAACCAATTACTTTAAAAAGCAAAAATAGGGCTTAAATAAACAAGCTGCATTAATTTTGATGGATTTTTCTGAAAACTTTTCTTTTCACATACAAGACGAAGCACAAGGCTATCACTGGACACACAATTGTTGTACCATGCACCCTGTCGTTTTGTTGCCACAAAAACAGTGTTGGAAAATTGATAACTACTAGCCTTTGCTTTCTTTCCAGTAAACTGCTGCATGATACTGGTATGATTCATCTAATTCAATGCAAAACCATGCATTTTTTAAAGAACTTGACACAAGAACAAAAGTTTGTTGAATATTTTAGTGATGGATGGGTAGCCCAACATAAAAACAGAAAATGTTTTTATAATCCATGCCAACGCGAAAAAGAGCTTGGTGTCAAATCAGCATGGTCGTTTTTGCCACCAGTTATTGCCAGTCTCCATGTGATAGTGTTGGTGGGACTGTGAAGAGATTCACTGCAATGGGAATTCTTCGGCGTCCATTCTATAATCTCATTCTCAGCGTTGATGCAATGATGGCGTACTGGAACTAAGATTTCAAACAGCTGTGACAATTGAAGAAACTCGTGCCTATTTAATTTATTGGTGCGACCAGACTAGGTATGAAACGCATCAGTGATGACAAGCAATTTTCACTAGAAGCTGATATCATCTTATCACGAGAAGATATTCCTACACAAAACACCAACATTGGACAGTATGTTTCAGCATTATATGATGATAATTGATATATAGGTATAGTACAGCATGTTGACTACACTAATAAAGATGTTTTTCTATGATTTATGCATCCCAAAGGATCATCACATTATTTTTACTGGTCTGAAAGTGAAGATGTATGCTGGGTATCATTTCAGCATATTCTGTTTGCAGTCACTCAACCAACACTTGCAAACTTTCTAGGGCAGTACCGCTTATGTGCACAGTCAACAAAAAGAATAAACAATGCTCTTTTATCTCGTAGTAGAAAGAAGTTTGTGTATGTTTAAGCTTACCTTTAAACACAAAATATGATGAGTTGCACAGTTACTCATTATAATAAATTTAGAGTTGCACAGTTACAGGAGCACATATTTTGATTTATAGGTATTGCATGTATCTGTATTGAATAATATTTTGACATGATTTCTGCTTCTAAAATATGACCAAACTATGTAATGCACAACGTGTACATAGTTTGATGAATAAGCAAAGACTGTCCAAGAACCCTACATATGTTTAATTGCCACCTTTTATAGGATGATAACCGGCGCGATGGTGCAGTGGTTAAAGCGTCCGCTTCGCAGTCGGTAGACCTGGGGTTCATTTCCCTTGTCCAGTCATACCAAAAGACTTTGAAAAATGGTATTCACAGCTTTCCTGCTTGGCGCTCAGCACATAAGGGATAGTGTGGAGAACAAGCCGGCAAGCTTGCTTGTTGTGTCCTTGGGCAAGGCGCTTAACGGGACGCCTCCGTCTTTATGTGGCAGACAGATGGTGGGGCCAAGCAGTCTACCCGTCGTGGTGGCCCAGTCTGACGAAAGACATGCAAACAGAGCATGAGCTCATACGCGTAAATAAATAAATAGGATGATGCCATTCTGAAGGTATTTATCATAACGAAATTTTGTGATACTAGAAAATGCCCACTGGCTTTCAGACACAAAGTTTAGTTTGTTCTATCAAAAAAGCAATACTCAATAAGCTATTAACTTTATTTGTGATTCGAAATTTCATTAAAATTTGCTATCAAATGATCTGTCACACATGATTGTAACTGATGGGCATCTCGAGATATTTACGATCAAAAACTACGTTCCGCATAATTGAGCTCAATGCGTTCACCAATAACCTCCTCGGTTAAAGGTCAAAGTTTACAGTCCAAAAGTTTTGTTTTCGGTTCTTTGGCTAAAGAAATGTATGTTTAACAATATCTGCAAATATCATAGCAGACGAGTTTTCACTAGCTGAGAAGCATCTTTCAGAAGTTGAACATGTGAATACAAAATTTTTTTCGCTTCAGTAATCACAAAAAACGGCCAATTTTAATTAGCCATAACGTTTTTTCTAGTTGACTATTTTTTTTTTAAATTAATTTTTTGCAATTAGAAAGAGAAGTTCTATCACTCTGTTGAATTTCGTCAAAATCTGAGAGGGTGAGTGAATTGCCTTGGATCACTTGACATGGAATTACGCAAGAGTTAATCGTTGAACTCAAAAAATTACTTTTGACATGTTAGCGGAAAATCAGCTTGTTAAAAAAGCACTTCACTCTGGCGTCAAGTTTAACCTTGTGAGTGTTTGATACAACTCGTGACATTATTTTCAGCAAGAGTGCGCAAATGCTTATACAATCGAGTTAATTTCTCTGTAGTGGAAGATTCCTCCAACTAGTAAGAGCTTTCAAAGCTAACATTGGCGTAAGGCTGTGCAATATATAGAAAGGCTGATAGCTAAAATACTTTTTTGGTGACTGTTTTGCCAGTGATTCTTTTGCTAATTTCAGCTTTCAAAGCCAATATTGGCCTAAAACTGTGCATTGTATGGATGGGCAGATAGCTAAAAAACTTTTTTGGTAATTGCTTTGTCAGTGATTATTTTGCCAATTTCTGTCACCAGACAGATTTAGAGACATCCTATTTTGTTTGTAAGATCAACTTAAAAAGTGGGCCTCAAAAGAGCTGAATTTTGAAGGCTTCGACATTTGAATTTAATCTGTGGACGTGGGCCGCAGATCATATCCTTCTGCCTGCCGCGAAATTTCTCCTCGCAGGCCGCAGGTTTCGTACTCCTAGTTTACACTGTAAATAATTCGGGGTCCATATATTACAAAGATTTACAAATACAGTGGAACCCCGGTTGGCGACCACCTCGAAAGCAAGACCACTCTGTTGTCAGGACCACTTCAATGCGGTCCCCAGTAATTTACTACGGTAATGCATTGCACTCTATTTCAATAACGGGACCACCCCGGTTTCCAGACCAGGACCACCATATTTTGGTCCAAAATTGCAAATTTAACCCCGCTAAAGCGACCATATGTGCTCAATAATTTAATTTTGGGACCAATACAATAAGATTAAGTGAAAGCACAACGAAAATGCAACTGCGCAATACATGACCAGTGTGATGTACACATAAAGATAAGTTACTGACGGTGTTTCTGGTAGGTAGGCTACAGCTTAAAATTTTTTAATTCCTTCTGTTGAATTTACACGTTCAAACTTTATATGCAATGTTCTAAGTTTTAAACCTGCACTCTTTCAATACAAGTCTGACGCTCACTTCATCATGTTGTGCGGCTAGTAATTACTATTTGAGCCTTTTACCCCGAGTATTCCAAAATTTACGTGTGCTTGATTCGAAGACCAAGTCAAAAAAGGTATGTGAGCGAGTGTAGTTGAGAATTTACAACTGAGAGAACGGTAAAAATATTTGTGTGAAATAACTGTTTGAAGATTTGTATAAAATAACCGTTGGAGATTGCCATTGCCTTTTGGATTACAAGTTACCGAATGTTTTGTACATATTTTGGATTGGTTCCGTCATAGTCCGGAAAGCTCAATTGTAATACTTGTTTTTTGTTACCTATTTATGCCGCTGGTTTTTCTTTACATCGATTGTTTAATATCTAAATTATTAATCCGATGTTCAGGTAATAACTTGTGTTATAACTGAACCCGTAGTCTGATTACGTTTTTTTGTATATGGAATTCAAGCATAACTTGTGTGTAATTTAACCCGTAGTCTGATCTCGTTTTGTGTATGTGATATTCGAGCATAACTTGTGTTGTAATCGAACCCGCATTCTGATCTCACTTGTGTGTGCTTCATTTGATAACTTATCTTCGTGTTTCAGATAACCGTACTTTTTACGCTCCGCCACGTCAATAGCCACTTCAATACAGTAAAATTTTATAACATCGGTTGGAAGTGTGAGATTTTGGAGTGCGCGTAAATTCGGCTATACATCTGTCTCAGCAGCCTCAGTTTTCCAAAGACTGATTTCATAGGCTGCTGTTACACCTTCTGCAGTTTGTTTTTACTGTACAGTATCTTATAAAAAACATACGGCACTTAGTAAAAAGAAACCGGAAGAACTTGCAATCAAGCAAAAGGCTATGGTAACAAAACAAAAGTGTGGGAAAATCTCAGAGGGAACTTGGTACGAATTCGGCTTAAGCAAAACTCAAAAACAGAATACACTTTCTATTGCAAAGATACATAGCCCCCCTTCTTACACCTCTCTATGAAATTGAAAAAGGACTGTGTGAAATGTCAACCAATGCATTAGGACAAAAATCCATTCGCGACTTTTTTAATAGTAGTGGCTAAATGCATGCATATTTATTTTTTATCCTTTTAAAATAAAAACCGAGTTTTGTCTTCAAATTGTACTGGTTTCATTTAACTTACTGAAGTAGATCATTTAACTTTCATTTACTGAAGTAGATTACTGGTTTCATTTAAAAGTGCAAGACCAACTGCTACAAACATGATGCTCCAAAGCAAAATACGTTAACACGACCACCCCGCTAACACGACCGCTTGAATGCGGTCCCGTAGGTGGTCAAGCAAGCGGGGTCCCACTCTATACCAAACAAGGAGGGCTAAAGGCTGATTTATATTACGCGTAAATAGCGTAAAAATTCTTTGTATTTTATATTCAGTTTTATGCGCGAAGCGTTTTTGCTCGTAAAATAATCTCTCGTAAAATAGATTTTGCTTGTAATAAACCTGGACAAACAAAAAATATTTACTCTACGCCAGCAGGTTAGGCCTAATGAATACCAGTCAGCTCGAAATTAAAATGAATTTTATGAGATCAACTCTGATACCAAGCGATGCAAACTGAATTGTGAGCAAAGTAGCATCAATTGAAAAATTGAATTTTTTAGATAAAGTGTAAATGTGGAGGTTGAGATTCAATCTCATTTGTTTTAAGAAATGACAAAAATTTGTTTTTATGTTTCTCGCATATTTCTTGTTGTTCTGATATTTTTTCTTGTTGCAATGTGGGTTGAATATTGGAGTATATACAACATCGATGAAAAACTTGTAAAAGGAAAAGTTACAGCACTTCGGCAGCAAAATTATTTTAAGTAAGTAGAACTTAGGGCACTGTTTTTCCAGATTGATTCTTTTGCATCCACTGATGAAACCAGTGGGAAAACGGACGATATAGGTTTCATGCTTATTCCAATTTTTTGAAAGAGTTGCCTGATAAACACGGATTTTAATAATCAGCTGAAAAAATAGTTGGGGAGCGTTTTTTGTAATCATCTGTGAAAGAAGTTGCCAAAAATTTGAAGAGAAATTTGCCGCTGTGTTCTGCTTGCTTTTGTTAGTTATCAATTTTATTGCTATTTAGGTCTTTTTTGCGTTTCTGACTATCTATTCTATTGGTTAACTAACCTGAGTTTCTTGAACGGCTCTTCTTCTTTGGTAGTATGGCAGAACATCTATGTATCAGGTCAGGCACAAGAAAAGGATAGGGACCGAGAGTTTATCCTTTTACCACCCAAGTCTGCTGTGTTGTATAGATCAAATGCTGGCAGCGACGGAGTTGAGCCAGCACCTTGTTTCGTCATCCAAACTGTCAGACCCATTATCCCTCGATGTGCCCGATGTATGCGACATGTTAAAATAATGTGGTCTGCAGTTTAATCACTTGTGTCACACTCGCATTTTGCTGAAGAAGCGAGACCACATTTGTGCAGGGACGAACCAAAATGCCCAACGCCAGTACGCAGGCGATTGAGTTTGACCCAAGCTGTTCTGGTCAAACTGTGCTGACACTTCAGATGAACATCGAAGGCCTCACTGCAAGCAAGATGAGCGTTCTTGAATAACTGAACCAATTTCAAACTGGCAACGCGTGCGTTAGAGATTCATTTGGTGATTGTAGGCGTAAATTGGAAAGCATCGATCAAAACAAGGAAAAAACGTATCAAAAACTTTTATTTATCATTTTAATGAATAAAACAGAGCTCTGTCTGTAGGTACGTGCGTACATACGTACGCTTTAATTTCTCCAAAATTACTTGGCGCACAAACATGAAACTTGGCACGATTGATCACTGACACTAGGTGATCGTCATAGAGGAGTTGGTGATGTCATCATGGCTTCATATCAAAATCTACGCTTTTTTGAATTTTCATTGATTGATGGAGAAAAGCAGTTGTTTGCTTTAAAGGAAAGCAACCTTTCAACAGACCAACTTGCAAAAATATCTTCTCTTTAAAGTTTAAAATGACGGCACAATTAGCGCTGATTGCAAAATTTGTTGTTTTAATGTTCTCAAAAAGTAATAATCGTAAAGACGCGATTTACAAGCTTTTTCAGGAGACGGCAACGAGCTGCTTCCAATAAAAAAGAATTTTAAGATTTGGAGGCTTTTGGCAACGCAAAAAGCGATTCCTTTTTACTTTTTTTTTTATTGTAAGCAACCTTTCATCTACTGTTTTTCTGGAAGGCCTCATAAACACCATGTCATAATCATGTCATAATGTTGCCTAGTACAAGTTCAGCGAAAGCAGCAGCAGGCGACCGCTGCACTTTCATCCACTGCATTATGAAATCAAGGGTTAATCGCTAAGATACTGCCTGTTGATGTAGAATGAAATCCCCTGGGTACGCATAAACAGGCAACATAAAACATAGGGTGCAGCCAGTTGGGACTTGAGAAAGCTTAAGGTGAAATTAAAAAAAACTGTGTTTCTGTGTAAGATCGCACCCCATGGAAGATATCTTTACTATACTTCCAAACTAAGGGAAACGCATGGATTCCTTGGTTGCGTGTAAGCAACAATCGGAGCACATTGATCTAAGGCGCAGACGAGATTTTTAAGTCAAAAATTTAATCATGAGGAACGCACTAAGTCATAAGATAACCCTACTACATAATACCCAATTTTGTATTTTTGAAAACAATCGTTATTTTGTCACTGCTATTCCCTAGTTTAACTTTAATTGTGTCTCCGCTAGCTATTTATTTAAAGGCAAAGAGAGATCGATATCACGGCAACAAATGCTATGCCTATTCTGTTCAAAATGTTTTTGACTTGATCACTTTTTAAAGAACATTTGATTTAGGAACGAGAATTCAATGAGCAGACAAACTATCAATTTTTCATTACTGGTTTCACAGCTTTCCATTGGATGAAGCCGGCTTAGCTGGCTGAACAGATACGTATTCTTTACTTCAACGTTACTGATTGTGGCCATGAGCACGACGCCGGCAGAGCCGGCTAGTTACCGACAAACCTTTTGGAAACATTTATTTCCATTTTGATTGCTCCCACCCCCCCCCCAGCACTCCCAAAAACTAAGAGCGACGTTGCTATTAATGCAAGTGAATGGTCGAAGCAGACACTCATTTTGATGTCCCCTATTTGCACGGCATACCACTGTAGTTTTCCAAAAAGTTTTCTTCCATTGGAAAATGCAAACTTGTAGCAAGATCACACAATAGTACTAATTATACGGTTTCCATTATGTGTCTTTCTTTTGATGGTTATGTATGTGCTTTATTTTGGGGAAGCAAGTTTCTTCTTCCAAAATGCTCAAAGATGCTTTCCATTTTGCTATTAATTTTTTGGTATTGGTGTAAAAAAAATGCCAATAAGAGTGAGCGGCGAATACTTGAAGTAAGCTGCTTGAAACCAAAAGCTAAAAAATATGTTTTTTTAATGTTAAAAAACAGCATCCTTTGATTTTATTTTTACCTAAATTGTAGGCTATCTATATGGGGTAAGGCCCTAATACGTGGTAAAAACCTTTTTCTAATATTTTTTTTTTTGGTCACTCGTCCTTTTTCAAAAGAAGCTCTTCCCCCAGTTGGTTATTTTTCGTTCCCTCAAATGGGATTTTATAGAATAAATGGTAGAAAAGTGGTCATGCGGTCCAAAAGGTTGCTAGAAAAGCGCAGCGTGTCTTTTGTTTTCTCCTGATAAAAGTCTAGTCAATGTCCAATCATTTTGTGTGTTTGAAGCAGCGCATTTCCAAAGTTTTTGGTCTGACAATTCGTAATGGACAATTTTATAGTGGAGAGACAATTTATTATGATTAACCGAAAAATGATCAATTGCATTGGACTAATTTCTAAGTTTTATGCAGTGAGCAAATTTTTGACATAAATTTTGATCAAATTATTTTACAAATGTATCTTCCAAAGTCGACAAGAGAAAAGAGAGAGGCGTCCTTGAGCCAAAAGCGAAAATCTTTTATCATTTTAGTTTGGGTAGCACATATGATTTGAAGCACACGATACGCGGCAGTGAATTGCTGATTTAGGGAGTCTAAGACTTGCATGTGCAGAGTGGCTGTTTTCGCTTTTTGATAACTTGTGGTTCCCTGATGGATCTATGTGAACACATTGTCTCATTCTGTCGTGCTACCTCGAAGAAGTGCGGCTCACGCGCCTACCACCACAATGGCGCACAAATTGATAAACGACGTTGCTTTGATATGAGGCTGGCATTGAGTCCTTTTCTATTGCGGGAAATGATTCTCTTTTTTGAGTGAACGACATGTTACCAGACAGAACAGAAGCTTCTCTTTGCGGCTGCTTCATTTGCTTCTCTAGCTTTCCATAAAGCTAAATTTAAACAAAAAGCTAACTTCAAAGGAGAAAGCAAAATTCAACAGAATAGTAGTCTAACCGGCTCTATGAGCTCAATTTTTGTTTTGTGTTGAAGTTTTTGTTTGTGTAAACATACTAAACGCGTGACTTACCCTAACTGCAATTGCCTCTATTTTATTGACATAAAATATTGCAATTTGTGCCTAAGCAACACGTCACGCTTGTAGTTGAGAATTTTCCAAATGCTGATTTAAACAGTTCGAAACTGCCTGTAACTACAGGAAAACAGATCTGCAATTTTCGATCCCTAGCAAGTTTTGCAGTAGGTTACCTTTATGCTTTTTAACTCCCAATTTTTTGATGCTTAGGGTTTATGCTTTTTAACTTGAAAAGCTCTAAAGAAGAATAAAAATATAAGTCCATACTTGCCATTCAAACAGTAATCACTGGCGTATAGGTGCCAACAGTGTAAAGTACAATTTAGCTTGATTAACCCTTTTGACCACTTCAGTTGTTTTTAATCTAACCTACGATTTAGCTTTATTTCTATAAATTTTGTTTTGATTGAAGTCATCACTGTGGTAGAAGCTTACAAGTTGTTGGCTTCTTTTGTAATAGTTTGTCAAAGCAGATTTTGTTTTCCGTTTTTCGTTTAATTTTCTGACTGGCAATCATGGCATTATTGTCATCAAATACCAAATAGAAGTGATTTTTTGTCTACTAGACACACTAAAATTTACCTAGGCTAATCGTTCTGCAGGTAGAATAAAAACAAATCATTATAGCCTAAAGCTATATATTTATTTTTACCTTTCAATCGGCCGGTTACGCCGAGCACCTTCAGAAAAGAGTATGAAGAAGTGAGTAAGTCATTCTTCCATAAGTCAGAACACAAATACAGTCCAACTTGAACAATTAAACTGCCAGTAGTCGAGTTGTGCTGTTTATATATTCTGACTTATGGGAGAGCGATTGATTCACATCTCCATACTCTTTTCTGAAGATGCTCAGCGTCACCGGCCAAGCGAAACGCTAAAATAAATTTAGCCTATAACTTTTAGGTAAAATTGTTTGCTTTCCTCTACCGTAAAAAGAGTTAGCCTAGACAAATCAAAATAAATTGTTATCAAAATCGATTTTGCTTTTTAACCTTCTAATATCAATGAAAAATACTCAAAATAGGATTCGAACTTACCTCCACAGCAACTAGCCACAAAAGTGATTGATTTGTGAGTGTATAGCATTATTTAACCGAAAAATGGCAAAAAAGTAAGAAAGACGAAAAAAATCATCATTGCTTTTAAAATATTTGAATATAAGTAGTAAGCGGTAAATTTGCTTTCTTCTGTTGAAATAGCGTTAATCATAGATCGTACGGAAAGGTAAACGCTCGTACCGATTCCAATGTTCTGCGCGTTAGTCTAATAGTCTTAACACAATCATATTTTTAAACGTCGTTTGTTGCACTTGTAGAACATCAGCAATTCCCGCGACATTGCGTGAAGCCAACCATGACGACCGCCTTCCAAAACCAAGCGTTGTCTTTGTTAAAACGCACAAAACTGGAGGAACAACAGTTCAAAATATCTTGCTGAGATATGCTGAGCGATACGACATGTTTGTGGGCTTACCTAATCGTAATGGAAATTTTATGTTCCAATACCAAAGTGGTACGAAATTTCACAAAGGCTTGCTTCAGCCGTCCGATCACGAAGTCAATTTGCTCTGTCACCACATGCGTTTTAATGAAGAACAAATAGCAGCAGTTATGCCGAAAAACACAAAATACATCACCATTCTACGTGAACCAGGGGAATTATTTGCAAGTACTTTTGATTACATGCATTGGGCAACACCATCTTTTAAAGATGTAACACAAACTACAGAAGGATTGGAAAAATGGTTAAACAATGTAGAAAAGTAATTTACTCTGCTCCGTAATCTAACTGTTATTTATTAACTTTATGGCTTAGTAACTCATTTACTCGTCTGAAGCGTGAATATATAGATGCAGTATCGAAATCGCGCCCAAACTTTGATGTTACATTTTTGAAAAATAACAGTTTACGTGAGAAACTTCACTAATGGGAAACGACAATCCATCTTAAATGTCACTATTTAGACCAGTGTTTCTCAAACGGTGTGCCCAGGCACACTAGTGTGCCCCAAGAGATGCTCAGGTGTGCCCCATGAAATTCTGAGTAGATATCCTTATGACTATATCCTCAAGACTTATTAAACAAACAGTGATGAGAGTTATCTTGTTTTGTTTTGTGCAATGTAATTGTTGTGTCATTGTAGCGGGTAGGTTTAAATTGGTTGTATTAATGGTTTACCGCAGGCCTGGACAATGTAGGCTACAATGGCATTGTTAAAACTGGAAGCTTATTATGCTTCATTGTTCAATTGTCTTATCAACGAATCGCTTTATAAATCTAGTCATTTTCAGACTTGAGGACGTTGAGGTGCAGCTAGGCTAGAGAAAGCAGCACTGAATCGAGTCACTGTTACTTGAGAAATCAGGAAAGAGATATTTTTAGTCTTGTCAGTTTAGTTAGGAAAGTAGTTTGGAGGATTCTCAGTAAAAAAACCAGAGCCAGTATACTGCTGTACATATTTTAATTAGGACGTTTCGCTAAACACTGCTAGCATTGTCAACCAAAATAGTGCAACTGATTACTTTAAAATTTGATAAACTACGGTCAAGTGTAACATTTATGACGTGACAATTCAATTATGAAAAAAGAAAACAATAGCTATTACATACTTTAGGGTCAAAGTTATTTCGTGTTAAATTAGTGAGACAATGACTAGGAATAAAAATAAAACAAAATTTACATATTAAAATGGTACAGTGGGTGTGAAGCTTCATCTGAGTTCACTGCAGCCACAATTGAACTCAGATGAAGCTTCACACCCACTATACCATTTTAATGTGTAAATTTTGTTTTATTTTTATTCCTAGTCATTGTCTCACTAATTTAACACGAAATAACTTTGACCCTAAAGTATGTAATAGCTATTGTTTTCTTTTTTCATAATTGAATTGTCACGTCATAAATGTTACACTTGACCGTAGTTTATCAAATTTTAAAGTAATCAGTTGCACTATTTTGGTTGACAATGCTAGCAGTGTTTTGCGAAACGTCCTAATTAAAATATGTACAGCAGTATACTGGCTCTGGTTTTTTTACTGAGAATCGTCAAGAGATCCCAATCGTTTGCTCCTAGTTTGGAGGAGATAGGACAAAAATTATTGCACAAAACATACCTAACTTTTATCCAGGCTAATTTTGCTAAAATTAGGCTGGATAAAAAACCTTCAGCAGTGTAAAAAAGTTGGGGTTGATTTTTGCTAAAATTCTTGTGCTTCTTTAAAATTTATCTTAAAATGCCTAAAAGATAATGCAATTTCAGTGGTAAAAAGTGCTTGATAAACAGGTGCATAAATAATGCATTGTTTTGTGTTTCAGATGTATATTAAAACTTTTTCCTCTTAAATTCAAATAAATATTTAATAATTATATTTATTAATCCACCAATACAAATGGATAAATTTCTACAACAAAAACGTGAACATGATGATTCCGGCAGTAATAAACACAACGAAAATAGTTCAAAAAAGAGACTTAAAGCCCGGTCTATTCGTAAATACAATGAAAGTTATTTAGCATTTGGTTTTCATTGAACTGGAAATATTGATGAACCTTTGCCGCTATGCGTACTTTGTGGATATAAAATGGCAAATGAATCAATGGTTCCGAGTAAATTGACTAAACATTTTAAAACTAAGCACTCTTATTTGCAAGGTAAATCCATCAATTATTTCAAAAGATTGCTAGAACAACAGGCAAAAGCAGGAAACTTTTTCAAAAGCAGAGTGACTATTTCTGAAAAAGCTCAGATCGCGTCTTACGAAGTTTCTGAGTTGATAGCACAAAATATGAAAGCTCACACTATAGGAGAGTCACTCATTCTGCCTTCGTGTAAGAAGATTGTAAAAAGAATGTTGGGAAATGAAGCAGCAAAAGAAATAAGCAAGGTTCCTCTTTCCAATGACACTGTTCACAGACGTATTCTAGAAATGTCAACAAACATCGAAAAAACTGTTTGTAGTAAAAAACTTCAGTTTTCAGATTTTGCATTACAAGCAGATGAGTCAACAGACAATGCTAACAAAGCGCAGTTATTAGTATTTATTCGTTTCATTGATGAAGATCAAATTGTTAATCAATTTCTTTTTTGCAAAGAATTGAGTACAACTACAAAGGGTGAAGACGTTTTTAATATTTTAAATGATTACTTGTGCAAATGGCAAATATCCTGGACATCATGTGTCGGTATTTGCACAGATGGAGCTCAATCAATGATAGGCTGCATGAAGGGCCTTACATCCTTTGTAAAAAAACAAAATGAAAATGTTGTTGTAACTCACTGCTTTCTTTATAGAGAAGCACTGATGGCTAAAACATTAGGAGATAACCTAAGAGAAGTGTTGAATCAAGCTGTTGAGCTTGTAAATTGCATTTAAACAAGACCAGTAAAGTCCCGTTTATTTGAGCAGTTATGTAGCAGTATGGACTCACAACATACGCGTCTGCTTCTCCACACTGAGGTCAGGTGGCTTTCTAAGGGGAAAGTACTAAATCGTGTATATGAGCTTCGACAAGAGCTACTTAAGTTTTTTGAAGAAATTAAGCAAAACCACTTTTGTGAGTTCCTTCGATGTGAATCTTGGCTCAGCAAATTGGCATATTTGGCTGATATATTTCAGCGCCTCAATATTTTGAATGTTACCATGCAAGGAAGTGAAGAAAATATTTTGACATCTACTGATAAAATGAAAGCTTTTCTAAAAAAAACTACTTATCTGGAAGAGAAAAGCTTCCGAAGGTGATTTGGAAATGTTTACTTTGGTAAGTAAAGCTTCCGCAAATGATACTTTGCCCATGATAATTGAACATTTAACAAATTTGGAAGCTAACTTAAAATATTATTTTCCATCACTTAACCCTGAAGAAAACGATTGGATTCGAAATCCATTCATAGAAATTTCAGATGATGCTCGAGTTAGTTTAACGCTGACAGAAGAAGAAGAACTAGCATGCATATCCACCGATGGTAGCTTAAAGATTCAATATAAGGAGTTAAGCCTTGAAAAATTCTGGATTTTAATAAGAGAAGAGTACCAGGCAATAGCCAAAAAAGCTTTAGCTATTTTACTGCAATTTTCAACATCATATCTTTGTGAATTAGGATTTTCTACTCTGACCAATATCAAGTGCAAAAAAAGGACAAATCTGCAATCCATTGACGAAGAAATGAGAGTTTGTTTATCCTACATGCGTCCCAACATTGAAGAAATTGCTAAAACACATCAGGCTCATACTTCTCATCAGCACGAATAGATAATATCTAAACCAGTGTTTCTCAAACTTTTTGTAGTCGGGGCACACTTGAAGTTTTTTAAAAAGTTGTGGGCACACTACACAAAAAATTTTACAAAATGTATTGCAAAATGTAAAAAAATACAGAAAAAAACAACTAAAACAAAGAGATTTACATGTTCCTTTAGTTTAGATATTATCTATTCGTGCTGATGAGAAGTATGAGCCTGATGTGTTTTAGCAATTTCTTCAATGTTGGGACGCATGTAGGATAAACAAACTCTCATTTCTTCGTCAATGGATTGCAGATTTGTCCTTTTTTTGCACTTGATATTGGTCAGAGTAGAAAATCCTAATTCACAAAGATATGATGTTGAAAATTGCAGTAAAATAGCTAAAGCTTTTTTGGCTATTGCCTGGTACTCTTCTCTTATTAAAATCCAGAATTTTTCAAGGCTTAACTCCTTATATTGAATCTTTAAGCTACCATCGGTGGATATGCATGCTAGTTCTTCTTCTTCTGTCAGCGTTAAACTAACTCGAGCATCATCTGAAATTTCTATGAATGGATTTCGAATCCAATCGTTTTCTTCAGGGTTAAGTGATGGAAAATAATATTTTAAGTTAGCTTCCAAATTTGTTAAATGTTCAATTATCATGGGCAAAGTATCATTTGCGGAAGCTTTACTTACCAAAGTAAACATTTCCAAATCACCTTCGGAAGCTTTTCTCTTCCAGATAAGTAGTTTTTTTTAGAAAAGCTTTCATTTTATCAGTAGATGTCAAAATATTTTCTTCACTTCCTTGCATGGTAACATTCAAAATATTGAGGCGCTGAAATATATCAGCCAAATATGCCAATTTGCTGAGCCAAGATTCACATCGAAGGAACTCACAAAAGTGGTTTTGCTTAATTTCTTCAAAAAACTTAAGTAGCTCTTGTCGAAGCTCATATACACGATTTAGTACTTTCCCCTTAGAAAGCCACCTGACCTCAGTGTGGAGAAGCAGACGCGTATGTTGTGAGTCCATACTGCTACATAACTGCTCAAATAAACGGGACTTTACTGGTCTTGTTTAAATGCAATTTACAAGCTCAACAGCTTGATTCAACACTTCTCTTAGGTTATCTCCTAATGTTTTAGCCATCAGTGCTTCTCTATGAAGAAAGCAGTGAGTTACAACAACATTTTCATTTTGTTTTTTTACAAAGGATGTAAGGCCCTTCATGCAGCCTATCATTGATTGAGCTCCATCTGTGCAAATACCGACACATGATGTCCAGGATATTTGCCATTTGCACAAGTAATCATTTAAAATATTAAAAACGTCTTCACCCTTTGTAGTTGTACTCAATTCTTTGCAAAAAAGAAATTGATTAACAATTTGATCTTCATCAATGAAACGAATAAATACTAATAACTGCGCTTTGTTAGCATTGTCTGTTGACTCATCTGCTTGTAATGCAAAATCTGAAAACTGAAGTTTTTTACTACAAACAGTTTTTTCGATGTTTGTTGACATTTCTAGAATACGTCTGTGAACAGTGTCATTGGAAAGAGGAACCTTGCTTATTTCTTTTGCTGCTTCATTTCCCAACATTCTTTTTACAATCTTCTTACACGAAGGCAGAATGAGTGACTCTCCTATAGTGTGAGCTTTCATATTTTGTGCTATCAACTCAGAAACTTCGTAAGACGCGATCTGAGCTTTTTCAGAAATAGTCACTCTGCTTTTGAAAAAGTTTCCTGCTTTTGCCTGTTGTTCTAGCAATCTTTTGAAATAATTGATGGATTTACCTTGCAAATAAGAGTGCTTAGTTTTAAAATGTTTAGTCAATTTACTCGGAACCATTGATTCATTTGCCATTTTATATCCACAAAGTACGCATAGCGGCAAAGGTTCATCAATATTTCCAGTTCAATGAAAACCAAATGCTAAATAACTTTCATTGTATTTACGAATAGACCGGGCTTTAAGTCTCTTTTTTGAACTATTTTCGTTGTGTTTATTACTGCCGGAATCATCATGTTCACGTTTTTGTTGTAGAAATTTATCCATTTGTATTGGTGGATTAATAAATATAATTATTAAATATTTATTTGAATTTAAGAGGAAAAAGTTTTAATATACATCTGAAACACAAAACAATGCATTATTTATGCACCTGTTTATCAAGCACTTTTTACCACTGAAATTGCATTATCTTTTAGGCATTTTAAGATAAATTTTAAAGAAGCACAAGAATTCTAGCAAAAATCAACCCCAACTTTTTTACACTGCTGAAGGTTTTTTATCCAGCCTAATTTTAGCAAAATTAGCCTGGATAAAAGTTAGGTATGTTTTGTGCAATAATTTTTGTCCTATCTCCTCCAAACTACTTTCCTAACTAAACTGACAAGACTAAAAATATCTCTTGACGATTTCTCAAGTAACAGTGACTCGATTCAGTGCTGCTTTCTCTAGCCTAGCTGCACCTCAACGTCCTCAAGTCTGAAAATGACTAGATTTATAAAGCGATTCATTGATAAGACAATTGAACAATGAAGCATAATAAGCTTCCAGTTTTAACAATGCCATTGTAGCCTACATTGTCCAGGCCTGCGGTAAACCATTAATACAACCAATTTAAACCTACCCGCTACAATGACACAACAATTACATTGCACAAAACAAAACAAGATAACTCTCATCACTGTTTGTTTAATAAGTCTTGAGGATATAGTCATAAGGATATCTACTCAGAATTTCATGGGGCACACCTGAGCATCTCTTGGGGCACACCGTTTGAGAAACACTGATCTAAACTAAAGGAACATATAAATCTCTTTGTTTTAGTTGTTTTTTTCTGTATTTTTTTACATTTTGCAATACATTTTGTAAAATTTTTTGTGTAGTGTGCCCACAACTTTTTAAAAAACTTCAAGTGTGCCCCGACTACAAAAAGTTTGAGAAACACTGATTTAGACAGTAAAAGTGTAATTTAAACCAGGTTTCTCAAACTATTGATAAAATATGCTATAGATTTATGTTAGTACCAGGAAGTGAAACATATAGTAAACTTCACCAAAAAATAAAACTTTTTGAAACTTTTTAAGCGATGATCTTTTTTCTGTAGAATAAATCTGTGAAATATTGCCAACAATTTTCTTGAAATGTGGTGGTAAAACGAAAATATTAAAGAAGGCCAACATTAAACGCTACATCCAGTTGAAAGTTCCTGATAAACGTGGATGCTGAGTTATTTGCCTTTGCATGATAATTAGGTTTGATCTATCTTGAGAAGAGAAAAAAGCTTATTCTTTGTTTGTTTTATGTTGGCTCAGCCGCAAGCCAAGCCATGCCAAGGCTCATTTGATAATTAATCTCTTATTTATTGTAGGTATTTTCATGGCCCCAAAGACAGAAGACTGTGGTGGTTTGCTAAAAATGGAGTTTTTTTCGATCTTGGTTTTGACAATTTACAAGATGACGACGGCTACATTAAGCAATCGATCGAACGAATGAACAATCTTTATGATCTTGTTCTCATCAATGATTATTTTGAAGAATCTGCTGTTTTATTGAAGGAACTACTCGGCTTGAAGCTGTCTGAGGTCCGATTTCTTCAGCTGAATGCCAGATTGAACAAGCGGATTGTTGTTAACGATGAAACTTGCTCCAAAATACGAAGATGGAATAAGGCAGATGCCGCAATGTTCGATTTTTTCAATAACACACTTTGGAAGCGAGTTGAAGCTTTTGGGAGAGAAAGAATGAAAAGAGAAGTTGCTCGATTGCGTCAATTGAACTCCGAATTACAGGACAGCTGTATGGAAGGCAGCGCTATTTCAAATGCGAAAATTAAGGGTAAAAATTTCATTGGTTATAATCCAAAAAATGTGAAAATAGGAGGATTTGTTGTAAAAGACGAAATGGAAACCAACAAAACATGTGTCGATTTAGCAAAAGCAGAAATATCTTGGTATAACTATCTTATGAAAAAACAGTTTAATATAACGGTGTAGGACTTATGGACACAATCTGGGAGAGATTGTCAACTTTACTACAACAGAACAATTTGTAGTTGTCATCAACAAAGTTCAAGCACAATATTTATGTTGCAACAAACATCATTATTAAAAGAACAATAAAATAATTAGTGCATAAGTCAAGGTTTAAGTTAATGCGTTTAAGTAATTCACCGATTTACGCTCATGATCCCCAATTGGGGATCGTTTACATTGTGGTCGTGTTTTCACACCCAGAAATAACATTGGAGTTGGTTTTTGTGGTAGTTTATTCAAGGACAAGTGATGTATATTGTGTAATAAAAACTTGGTCTAATGTCATTTCTAAATAATTTATTTGGAATGCTAAACCAAAAAATACGGAAATTTGTCTGTATTGCGAAAATAGGTATTTTGAACTTTTGTTTTCACCAGTAATTTGATTCAGAAAAATCGAAATATCTTACAGAATTAGTCAAAACCTTTTCAATGTATATAATGATTAGAATTTTAATATTCATCCCCAATTGGGAAATCGTGGGCACTGCGATGTAGGTTTTGCAACAACAAAAAGGATGAATTTGTTAAATGCGTCCATTACAGCGAATTGATAACATTCTTTCTCCCATTGTTATGACTGATCCAGACATTTTAGAGTATTTACTATTTTTGCAGTACAAATTTGAGACACCTTCTTGTGACTGAAGCAGCATTTATGTGTTTTTACTGCTTTTACAGTACAAAACTTAACCCTAGAAAGACCGATTTTTTTCAAGAAACACCAAATGAGTCAATTGAACCCATAGTTTTTAAAAGTACAGATGAAGACTTATTCGTGTTTTATTGGTATTATTTGTGCAAAAATTAGGAAATAGTTTATTTAGAACGAGCCTTTGTCAACTATAGTTATGAAATATAGTTAAATTTTTGACTTCGTTTTGTTTATGTAAACTTTTGGCTCTGCACGTGCTATGATAGCGATTATAAAATTTAGTCAAAGTTACAATTCTCATTGCAGTGCTTAGTGCAGTAGGCTAGATAATACCAGAAATGTGTAAGTTATCAAGCTGTAAAACTAAATTGTATATAGTAATGCAAGAGGCTAGCTGAAAAAAACTGCATGGCGATTGGCGGAACAATGTGTTGTGTGTAACAACAAAATGGTATTTTGATGCATGGTCCAAACACACACGTTGTGGGTTCCAAACTTTCCTGCACTGACATACCGCTTTGGACGAAGTGTACACAACTTGCTAAAACTCAGTTTGAGATCAGTATTTTGTCGTTTAAATTTACAATAAAGTTCCCTTACGGTACATAGCAACAGCCTTTTTTGGGCATATTGATTTTTACTAATGCTTACTCAATCTTTTATTCCGGGCATGATTCTACTGTTCTTGTTATTGTTTTAAAACTCTTTTACTTTTTGAATTAATCTTCTGAGAACATTTTTCTTTTTCGTGATTGAGGTTTTGAAAGAACAACACTTGTGCTTTCTAGCAGACGAGCTTGTCTTGCCAGTCTTCCACTTACTGCAAATACCTCAAAAACTATTTTCTCGACCAATCATTCGGAGCCAGTGTTAAAATCTGCATTATTTCCGCTCTTGTAGATTTGCTGCACCAGATATTTTCTTTGATTTTTCTATTCATTATATGAAGTGACTCTTGATCAGTTGTCTGACAATCACCATTGCAATTACTGTTATTGGTAAAACTTTTATCAACATTAACTCCTAATATTTACTTGATTCTGCTTCCACTGTTTTATTTATTTTGGTCAATTTTCTTTAATCATAGCTGACTCTACAGGCAAGGGTAGCTTAATTTCTTGAAGTTTAATAGGTGTCTCACTTAAATTGTGAAAACTTTCATTTAAAGTCATTAGTGCATTACCTCCTACCATTTCAAGTTCGAATGATTCAATTTCACTGTCACTAGATGAAATAGCTCGTTCTGAGGCATTAATCATTTGCATGATTTTCATTCTGCAATTAGAAGAAACTTTTTTTCCAGGAATGAGTTTCATTAAAGGTCCACAAGATATTTAGTTTTTCATACCAATCCAGACTGATGATACGCAAACTCAAATTGCAAACAAGTTTTTTGTGGACTTTAAATATATCACAGCATGTTTTCTGCTTTGACGAATAAACATCAATATACAGTAGATTCCGCTTAATCGGGTCACATCGGGATAAGCACCATTTGGCCCAATTAAGCGGCTGATCCGATTATCCGAAGTCTTGCAGTATCTGTGCCAGGGTTGTTCTTGGTACACCAGTTATCTCAGCTAGCAGGCGATGACTAATGTTTGGAGGTTGCTCTCCAATTTTTCTTAGGACAACAACCCTTTCAGCAATTGTTAATTCTTTTTGTGGCATCTCTGCTTGGGACTTCACAAAATTTGCAACAAAACACAACAATTACCATATCTAATGGCATGAAATGACAAAATAATTTACACCTGTATTTTTCAATTGTTACATAATATTGTTGGCTTTGTGATATTGAGTTCTATTACATTACAAAGGCGGTTTTGCCATTAAACCAGTGTATGTCTGACTACGATTGTGGCCCGATTAAGCGGAATAGTGGCCCGATTATGCGGATTAAACGTAGTGCATTATCTTTGATTGAATTTTGCTCTTAACAAATTGGCCCAATTAAACGGCTGACCCGATTAACCGGCGGCCCAATTAAGCGGAATCTACTGTATTTGTCTTTGTGAAACATACAGATTGTCTCAAAAACACATTAACTTCTAATTTTATCTGCAACTCTGATAGCACAATACACTCCACTCGTCACCATTTAGGGTTTTAACAGTTATCAAAGCTTTCTTTTCAGATGAGGATTTTTCCCTGTTGCATTCACTGTCAAACATTATAACTACACTACATTTATCGATTTTAAACCTGAAAAAAATCAACGGTAAATAAACTGCAAAAACTTGCTGCCCGGACTGCTCCAATTAGTTATAACAAAAAAATATAAAAACTAGCCGGCTTAACCGGCGTCACCCGGCAGAGCTCTTCATCAGTAATGTCGGGGTTTAGTATTTCGGTAAAACCGGCTGCGCCGGCTTCACCCTTCGGGCTCTTGTGTGAGCAGTAGCGAAAAGTTAAAGATTATTATGCACTTTCACAGTTCTTGTACGCGAAATTGTAATCATCATATTTTTCTTAATTATGACTGGCAATGCTCACAAAGAATCTTGCCATAAATTATCGTTAATACTTGTAAGCGGCTATGGCTTCCTCAAAATTATTTAGCATATTTTAAAGGGGCATATCAGGCCGAGCTGTTTTTAAACAAATCTTTTCTGTAAATTCAGTTTCACAAATTGTTATGTTTATGGTTTCATGTTGACTTTTTCCTAAGCTTGGAGTTTCAATACAATGCTGTACAGTATAGACATTAATAACTTAACACGCAGCAGCACATTAGCATAAGAAAATACCCTTGTTTTATAGAATACTAGTCGGCGTTGCCCTGCAGAGGCCCTCCATCAGTAATGTCCGGGTCTAGTACTTCGGTTCAACCGGCCAAGCCGGCTGCACCCATCCGGCTCTTGTGTGAGCAGTAGCGAGAAGTTAATGAGTTTTATGAACTTTCACAATTCTTCTACACAAAATCTTAATCATCAAATTCTCTTATTCATGACTGGCAATGCTCACAAAGGATCTTGCCACAAATTGTTATCGTTAATACTTGTGAGAAAGAAGGGATTGTACATAATCAAAACTGATTGTAGCGACGAAATGCTTTCACAATTAAAGAAAAAAACTATTTAATGGTAAGCCTATTTTGCCAATTGGTGCTGCCGCTTTCCTATTTATATTTGTGGTATTAAGTTCCTAATATGGTTGCGTTATTGGACATGTTTGCGGCATAGTGACAAAAGCGGCTATTGTGCTCTCTATATTCAGTTTTACAAATGGTTATGGTTTACTTTAACTTGTGTTGATTTTTTCTTAAACTTGGGATTCTATTACAATAATGTAGAGTATAGATATAAATGATATAAATGCCACAACAGGCAGCATATGAGCATAAGAAAAAATCCTTGCTTTATAGTATATATACGACGGCGTCACCCGCAGAGACCCGTCAGTAACGTCGAGATTGAGAGTGTCGATTCAGCCGGCCAAGCCGGCTTTACCGATCAGGTTCTTGTATGAAGAGTCACAGAAAATTCTATGTGTTTTCTTCACCTAAGATGTTTACGACTTTTCGTGTTCCTTTTCTTAATAGAATATCTTATTTCAAGATCCTGGCTACGCCTTAGGTCTATGTGAACTGTTCATCACTGACACGAACCCAAGGGAGCCCTGCGTTTCCCGTAGTTTGGAAGTAGGAATTACATTTCTGACATTAACCCATTACCCGCCAGCGTCCCATTTATGGGACGCTGTTTAAACTATGAACTATGAATATATTTTGCAGCCTACAGCCTAATAGCTCCTTTATTCCGCCGGCGTCCTAAAAATGGGACACCCTGCTCGGACCCTTTACAATATTTGCAAAAGATTAAAATTATTTCGGTAATGTTTTTGTACCTAAATAACTTCAAATATATGAAAGTTATTTATTTCACTTAATAAAATTTCGGCGCCTAATGGGAAATATCAAAATTGTCTTTCGTGTTGTGCGATTTCACACAGTGAGGCTGTTTTCTTTAGATTTCTCTTAAACCTTTCTCAACTTCTCGCAGGCTACGATATTCATTAAACAGTTGAAAAGGCCTTCACTGGCCGATTAGCATTTGTTTTGTATTTGCGTCTAAAAAGTAGTTTTCCTGCTTCTGTAAAATATCCAATTCTAATCAAATTTTTTATAAAGCAAACCTTCTATAGACCTACTTTGCACTGATGCAGCTGACACGCCGTTCATTGTTTGCCAATATATTTGGAATCTAGATAATCTAATCTGACTTAGTTCACATGGCGCTGAATGCAGCTGACAAAGAGATAAATGCCGGTTCACACGCTCCTTTATTTTGTAATCTCATTTCTTTCTTGTGTTGTATTGTCTGTATTGGTAAAGCAACAATGCATCAGCTAATCATGTGTATAAACTAGAAAAAATGCAGCAAAAAAGGCTGTTTACAAAATGCAAACCGAAATACGTCAACGCAACTTTTTTAAATAACAGTAAAACTTGAAACCGAAATTAAGTTTCTTTCAAACTCAACAATCTAACTCCAATATCCTTCATCATAGTTTACTGGGGGCTTTCAAGATTACGCATGATGAAAGTTATACTACAACAAATTCTTTGTGTTTATAAAATGTATATAGTTATACTGATAAGGGTTAACAAACTTGCAATTGTTAGACAAAGTTTTTATCACAAGCATGGTTCTTTTGCATTATCTGTCGACGTTTTCAAAAATATACATGACAAACTGAAATCTCTGAATGTTTATGAAATTTAGTCTATCGTTTCAAAAAACACAAATAGTTGATGCCTGCACTTCACAAAATTGCAATTTCTAGGAAAACTAAGTCCTTTGATACATTTTGTCTATTCTTTTTCGATAGCATGAATCTATGGCATTATCCATCAAGTTATTGATTAAAATTTATCGAAAAATGAAGTTTCAACAAATTTTAATATTTAGCCTACTCCAAACAAACACTTGGTGATCACGCAAGAAAAAGACAATGGGGTAAAGATAGTCCTTTCTTATCGTTTGCAACAAAATGTAAGTGTCGACATACATATGATCTAAATGTTGAAGCAATTACCTTTGCAATTGAGCGAGGCTGACACAGCCAGGTCATGTGATATTCTTAACCTCGCCATTATAATGTTCTTAACCTTAACCTATTGCTATAACTTAACTATGAGTGCTTCATTTCGGGTTAGTTTGCTCTTTGCATAGCGGTGTTTATGCCAGGGCCAAGGAACATGCGCGCTGTCAAAGACGTTAGTTCATATTAATTCGCCTACAGTGACGAAAAAATGGTAAGTGGCAATCCTAATATTTGATGGTTCAAAACGCATTGTGAGGTCATAATGTCAAATGTCATCACAATGCTTGCCAATATATAGTGAAAACAGCAGCAGCCACCAAAATTATTCACTATCAATTTGATAGCGAACATAAATGGTAAAGCTCATTATTCATATTTGTAATTGCAAGGTTATTTGTGTCGGCACAAAATATTAGTCTTCATTTAACAGTAGGGAGGTCTGGATTAGGGCAAAAGTCAAATGCAATAAAGTCCCAAATTTAAGGAACGATCAAAATTTAATAATAATGGCATCAATTTGCAACACTGGATCAGAGAGAATGTTTTTGTTTGAAAAGAGCTTAACAGACGCCTATTGCAAGAGCTTATATAACTTAAGGGAAAGGCATGGCTCTTTTTCATGCTAAGGCCGAATTAAAGCAAACGTCGCAGGAAAAAATCTTAATGTCACAAATATTAATATAACCCTTTCAGTGATTTTGGTGTCAATTAACATCAACTGTGACTCACGAATTTTTTTCCTCCCTGAGTATAAGTGTTGTCAAATGACACCATCGTGCATTATGCAAGCTGTGCATGATAATGACAAACTTTTACCAAAGTTGAATTATTTGACCTCAAACAAGCTATATTTAATGCAGAAACTGGGCTTGTTGCTTTAGTTTGAACTCGTGTCTGAAAGTGAAATAAGCGAACCCACCAAATCGTCGAACATGCCTAACACCAAACAGCTCATTTCTTTATGAGTCAAAACGACCACTATTTGACCGACGTCATCAATTTTGTCTATGCTTCACCTCCCTTCCATTTTCAACAATTACGTATAGTAGTTTGTGATATCGTTCTTTTTTTTTGAATACTTCCAGCCTTGACTAATACACCGACATGATTACCATTACATGTACAGGAGCTATGGCTTATATTTACTAAAACATTTGTTGTGGCTAACAAATGTTCGTACGGTGAAGCCGACGCATTTGCATTAATTGATACGTTTTAAATCGGCACGGGTGATAGTATGGCCTGCCGAGGTAAAATCGCACCATACTCAAGAAAAACATTTTTTCTGTGTTGCTTGAAAATAAATTCATAGAGCCACTGGAATCAAACCTGAAAATTCGGAAAAAGCAAGAACTCTTTTAACTTCTATGAGCATATCTAAGCAAGGAAAAACAAATATGAATCACAATGCGTAGCCAGAAAGGACTTGAGAAAGTTTGAAGAAAATCAAAATTAACAAAATCACTGTGTCAAATCGCACCACATGAAATGTATATTGTAGCATTATTAGTATTTTGCTTTATAAAGGTGCCGGGTTCAAAACAAACAATTGGGAAACACCAAAGACTCTTTTAACTTCCTAGGGAACGTCAAGCAAGATAGAAAAAAACATGCTACATAATGCGTAGACAGCGAAGATTTGAGAAAGTTTCAGAGGAAATAAAAAGAAAGCAACATCACTGTGTGAAATCGCACCACACAAATGACAATTTTGCTATTTGCTTGAAAACAGCACAATATCAAAAATGTGTTTCTGCTGCTTTTCAATGGAATTTTGTTCTATCTCAATCTTTAATTTACATCCTAAAATTGACGCGACTTGTAGCATCGCTCGAACAATTAAATCTGGTTGCAACTTAATATCTAGGAAAAGATTGGCTTCCGCTAAAATACTTCCCCGCACTTCTCGATCAAGAACAGAACAAATATATTCACAACACCATTTTAAAACATCGAATTCTTTTGCTTGTCAAACACAGAAGCTAAAGCACATTAATCTAAAATATAAAGCGCAATTCTGTCAGTTTGTGTGCCAGTCTGTTTTAACTCTTCTGAAACTGCTACAGGTACAAGCCATCAAACTTGGCACGGTTGATCACCACCCCCTGGTGAGTGTCATAAGGGTGTTCGTGACGGCATCATGACGTCGTAATTGAACATATTTTATTAAATTTGCATTACTTGACAGAGGACAACCATTCTTTGCTCAAACGAAAACCAGCTTCCGACTTACCACGATACAAAAACTTTTATTTGTTTGGAATAGAAAATGAGATTACAATCAACGCCTCGTTGCATAATCTGTTTTTTGTTCTTTCTCAAAAAGTACTCATCGCACAAACACGATCAAACGTTCTTTGAGGAGATATTAATAAGCAGCTTTTGATAAAAACAGTTTTACAGCAATTAATGCTTATTTGGCAATGCTACTAGCAATTGTTTATTTAAGCACTTCAAGCCATCTAAGCATTTTTTTCGCTATTTTGCTTGCACGCCTGAGCTGGCTCTATGACGTCATAATATGTCTCGTACGATTAACACAAATGTTCGCTACGGCAGATCATTATATCAAGATGTTTTCAAAAGTTGCAATCTTTTTGCCAAATCAGTTTATTAAAACACTGATTTGTGACCTCATTTCTCAACCGATTTTCAAACTTTCTTCAACAAATCAAAGGTTAGATCAAGGCGATGCTGATAGTGTATAATATACACAGTTAATATTAGTTTTTATACTGAAAAAACTGAACTTTGATAACTGTGATGTAACTTTTTACCCCTCCCAAAAGTGGTAAGCTCAGTAAATACAGCTGATTTTAATACAAAAAAACATTATAATAAAGTACTAAGCATTACTATCCTTGGAAAGCTTAGGAAATTTCCTTTCCAGCAATATGTGACTTCAATTACTTGAGGCTAAGGATAAGTTTATAATGGCTGAACAAAACGTAGTTGCCATACGTGATGCTTGAGTTTTAGTTGTACAATTATCCTACTAAAGCTAACAAACTTGCAATTGTTAAACAAAGTTAGTTCTTTGATACATTTTGACTAATTTTCCTCACAAGCGTGGTTCTTTTGCATTGTCTGTCACGTTTCCAAAAATATACATCAAAAACTGAAGTTCCTGAATGTTTATGAAATGTAGTCTACCGTTAAAAAAACACAAAATTTTAGTGCCTGCATTTCACAAAATTGCAATTCTTGGAAAACTAAGTCCTTTGATACATTTTGTCTATTCTTTCTTGATAGCATGAATCTATGACATTATTAATGAAATTATTTAAGAGAATGATCTAAAAATGAAGTTTCTACAAATTTTAATATGTAGCCTACTCCAAACAAACACTTGGTAATCACGCAAGAAAAAGACAATGGGGTAAAGATAGTCCTTTCTTATCGTTTGCAGCAAAATGTAGGGGTCGACATACATATGATCTAAATATTGAAGCAATTACCTTTGCAATAGGGCAAGGCTGTCGCAGCAGCCAGATGATTTGATGTTCTTAATCTCGCCATTATTGATAGGGGCTCTCGCTACTGCTATAACTTAACTGTGAGTGCTTCATTTCGGGTTAGTTTGCTCTTTGCATAGCGGCGTTTATGCCAGGGCCAAGGAACATGCACGCAGTCAGAGATGTTAGTTCATATTAATTCGCCTACAGTGACGAAGAAGTGGTAAGTGACAATCCTAATAATAATGGTTCAAAACGCATTGTGAGGTCATAATGTTAAATGACATCACAATGCTTGCTACTATGTAGTGGAAACAGCAGCAGCCAATAAAATTATCTACTATCATTTTGGTAGCGAACATAAATGGTAAAGCCCATTACTGATATTTGTAATTGCAAGGATAGGCCTATTGGCACAAAATATTAGTCTTCATTTAACAGTAGGGAGGTCTGGATTAGGGGTAAAAGTCAAATGTCATAAAATTCCAAATTTAAAAAACATCAAAATTAAACAATAATGGCATCAATTTGTAACACTGGATTAAGAGGAAATGTTTTTGTTTGAAAAGGGCGTAATAGGCGCCTATTGCAATAGGTTGTATGACTTAAAGGAAAGGCAGGAATTCTTTTCATGCTATGACCGAAATCAAGCAATCAGCGCAGGAAAAAATCTTAATGTCACAAATATTAATACGAAAGCGGGCCCACCAAATCGTGGAACATGTATACCACCAAACAGCTCATTTCTTTATGAGCCAAAACGACCACCATTTGGGCGACGCCATCAATTTTGGCTATGTTTCATTTCCCCCTTACTCTTTTACGAATTATGATAGGTAGTTTGTGTCATCGATATTTGTTTTTGAATACTTGCAGTCTTGATTAATACACCAACATGATCACCATTGCATGTACAAGAGATATGGTTTATATTTACTAAAACATTTTGTTGTTGCTCTCACAAATGTTTGTACGGTGAAGCTGGCGCAGCTGCATTAATTGATACGTTTTAAATCGGCACGGGTGATAATATGGCCAGCCAGGGTAAAATCGCACCATACTCAGGAGAAACATTTTTTCTATTTTGCTTGATAATAGATTTATAGAGGTACCGGAATCAAACCAAAAATTTGGGAAAAGCAAAACTTATTTAACTTCTATGGGCATATCTAAGCAAGGAAAAACAAATATGAATTATAATGCATAGCCAGAAAGGACTTGAGAAAGTTTGAGGCGAAATCAAAATTAACAACATCACTGTGTTGAATTGCACCACACGGAAGACATTATTGGTAGTTTGCTTTATCATAGCATTATAGAGCTACCATGGTCAAACCAAAGGTTTGAGGAAAAGCAAGGACACCTTAAATTCCTCAACGCACGTCAAGCAAATAGAAAAGAACATACTACATAATGCGTAGCCAGCGAGAACTTGAGAAAGTTTTAGAGGAAATCAAAAGAAAACAGCCTCACTGTGTGAAATCGCACCACCCGAAAAACATTTTTGATATTTTGCTTTTGAATAGCTTAAGATCAGAAATGTAATTCCTACTTCCAAACTACGGGAAACGCAGGGCTCCCTTGGGTTCGTGTCAGTGATGAACAGTTCACATAGACCTAAGGCGTAGCCAGGATCTTGAAATAAGATATTCTATTAAGAAAAGGAACACGAAAAGTCGTAAACATCTTAGGTGAAGAAAACACATAGAATTTTCTGTGACTCTTCATACAAGAACCTGATCGGTAAAGCCGGCTTGGCCGGCTGAATCGACACTCTCAATCTCGACGTTACTGACGGGTCTCTGCGGGTGACGCCGTCGTATATATACTATAAAGCAAGGATTTTTTCTTATGCTCATATGCTGCCTGTTATGGCATTTATATCATTTAGTCTATACTCTACATTATTGTAATAGAATCCCAAGTTTAAGAAAAAATCAACACAAGTTAAAGTAAACCATAACCATTTGTAAAACTGAATACAGAAAGCACAATAGCCGCTTTTGTCACTATGCCGCAAACATGTCCAATAACGCAACCATATTAGGAACTTAATACCACAAATATAAATAGGAAAGCGGCAGCACCAATTGGCAAAATAGGCTTACCATTAAATAGTTTTTTTCTTTAATTGTGAAAGCATTTCGTCGCTACAATCAGTTTTGATTATGTACAATCCCTTCTTTCTCACAAGTATTAACGATAATAATTTGTGGCAAGATCCTTTGTGAGCATTGCCAGTCATGAATAAGAGAATTTGATGATTAAGATTTTGTGTAGAAGAATTGTGAAAGTTCATAAAACTCATTAACTTCTCGCTACTGCTCACACAAGAGCCGGATGGGTGCAGCCGGCTTGGCCGGTTGAACCGAAGTACTAAACCCGGACATTACTGATGGAGGGCCTCTGCAGGGCGACGCCGGCAAAGCCGGTTAGTATATATATATATATATATATATATATATATATATATATATATATATATATATATACAGGGTGGGCCATAAGTTTCCATACATATTGTATTTTTTTTGTTTTCCAGATATATAGTGTATTTGTTTTTGTTATAATACATACATAGTGTATTTTTTTTGTTTTCCACATACCCTAGAAGATGCGTTTGACGAAAGAGCAACGAATTGAAATTATACTGATGGCTGGGTTGGGAAGCAGTCGCATGGTTGCACTGAACTTCAACAGAAAACATGGAACGAGCATCACACATGACACTGTGGCTAAACTTATTAGCAAGTTTAAGAAAACTGGAAATGTTGCAGATCAACCAAGAAGTGGTCCAAGACGTACGGCCACCGATGAAAACACAACAGCTACGATACTTACAGCGCTTGTACAGAGTCCCAGAAAAAGCACGCGACGGTTGTCTGCAGAAAGTGGTGTCAGCAGATCGAGTATCAGGCGCATTTTAAAAGCAAACAAATGGCATCCAAACAAATTGCATATGGCACACCATTTGAGTGAAAATGACGCGGATAGACGCATGGAGTTCTGTGAATGGGCATTAAGTAATGTGAACGAGGATCCAAACTTTTCTACTAAGATTTTGTTTACTGATGAAGCAAATTTTTACGTCAATGGAGAGGTTAATCGGCAAAATCTACGTTATTGGAGTAATGAGAATCCTAGTCCGACGAAGATGCAAGGTGCCGGCAAATTGGTGGTGTGGGCCGGGATATGGGGAGACAGAATTATTGGACCACTTTTTGTCAGTGAAAATCTTAATGCAGGAAAGTATCTTAATATGTTGCAAGAAGAAATTTTCCCTTCCCTGCTAAACGAGGAAGGTGACTACCCAGTTTACTTCCAGCAAGATGGAGCTCCACCTCATTATGGTATTCATGTGCGTCGGTTTTTGGATCAGCAGTTTCCGGATGCTTGGATTGGTCTGCGTGGTCCTGTAGAGTGGCCTCCGAGATCTCCAGATCTCTCCCCTCTTGATTTCTATCTTTGGGGGCATTTGAAGTTTATGGTGTATCAGGTAAAGATACAAGACATAAATCACCTAAAAGAGCAAATCACCGACGCCATTAGAAGCATACCTTCAAATGTGCTGATGCGTGTTCATCAACAGTGGGAAACACGGGTTAATATGTGCTTTGAAAACAATGGGAATCATATAGAGCACATTATATAAATAAAAATGGTTTTTCAACATAAAATGTTTATTTTGCCTATGTATGGAAACTTATGGCCCACCCTGTATGTGTCAAAGATTAACCAAAGCTAAAACCACCAAAAATAATAGCTTAATTCCTGTCACAACAATCACCATTGGACAACGCCTTTTTATCACACTTTACTTTCTCCACTGACTACTCTCTAAATGGTAAAAATCTTGCCGCCTTATACATATAGTGAGACAAGTTTCCAGAAAACGCTAGAACATCACGTGACACACAAAAACACCGTCAATAAATTACGTAATCGGCAATAAAAAAAATCTTCGACAAGAAACAAGGTTCACTAGAATACATTGGAACTTAGTCACGTTGTCAACCATTGTGACGTCAGAAGAGACGTAAGAGTTACAAATTTATTAATAAATGCGAAAGAAAGAAAGGTCTTTTTTCGTAAATAATTTTGCAAGTAGGGCTTCAGACAATTCAGATTTGCAATTAAAATAGTCACAGCAAAATAAAACAACACATTACAGCAACTATACTAAAATAAAAACTATTCTTACAACGCAAATTTACTTATTCATGACAGTTTCCTACTTCCAAACTACGAGAAACACAATGTTACCTTGGATTCTTGTCAGCAATGAACAGAGCACATATACCTAAGGCATAACCAGGATCTTGAAATAAGCAACTCTGTTAGGAAAAGTAACACAAAAAGTCGTAAACATCTTATGTGCAGAAAACACATAAACTTTAGGTAAGACTTCACATAGGAGCCTGATAGGTGGAGCCAGCTGAACCGACACTCTCAATCCCGACGTTATTGATCGGGGCTCTGCTGGCGATACACTTAAAATCAAAGATCTTTTCTTATGGTGATACGCTGTTTGTTAAGGTATTCATGTCTACACTCTACAGCATTGCAATGAAAGCCCAAGTTTACGAAAAAATCTACACAAAACCTTAGCCATAACAAATTGTGAAACTGAATTAAGAGAGAACATTTCTTTGAAAATATCTCGGCCTGGTGGGCGCTACTAAATTATGGCTAATGATTTTGGGGATGCGATTGCCGCTTTTGTCGTTGTGCGAGAAACAAGACAAATAGCGCAGCCAAAACAACTCAATACCACAAATATAAATAGGAAAGCGGCAGCATTACTTTGCAAAATAGGCTTACCATAAAGTAGTTTACTTCTTTAATTGTGAAAGCAACCACCATTTTGTAGCTACAATCAATTTTGATTGTGTTTCAATTCCTTCTCCCTCACAAGTATTAACGATAGTTTGTGGCAAGATTCTTTGTGAGCATTGCCAGTCATAATTAAGAGAACATGATGATCACAATTTCGCGTACAAGAATTGTGAAAGTGCATAAAAATCATTAACTTTTCGCTGCTGCTCACACAAGAGCCCGAAGGGTGAAACCAGAGCAGCCGATTAAACCGAAAACACACGACATTATTGAACCGAAATACTAAACCCCGACATTACTGATGATGGGCTCTGGCGGGCAACGCCGGCTAAGCCGGCTAGTTTTTTATATTTTCTTTTTGTAACAAATTGGAGCAGTCCGAACAGCAAGTTTTTGCGGTTTATTTACCGTTGATATTTTTCAGGCTTAAGATGGATAAATGTAGTGTAGTTATAATGTTTGACAGTGAATGCCACAGGGAAAAATTCTCATCTGAAAAGAAAGCTTTGACAACTGTTAAAACCCTAAATGGTGAAGAGCAGAGTGTAATGCGCTAGAGCAGAGTGTATAGTTTGTGGCAAGATTTTTTGTGAGCATTGCTAGTCATGATTAAGAGAATATGGTAATCACGATTTCGTGTGCAGGAATTGTGAAAGCTCATAAAAATCATTAACTTCTCGCTCCTGCTCAAACAAGAGCCCGAATGGTGAAGCTGGCGCAGCCGGTTGAACCGAAATACTAAACCCCGACATTACCGATGGAGGGTGCCTATGGGGTGACGCCGGTAAATGCGCTAGTTTCCTATAATTAAAAACATCATTTTCTTTGCACTAGGCATAATGAGTTGTATGTGTTTCTTTTTCGATTTTACAAACCTCAAAGAAGCACGATAAGAGACATTCGTTGCCCACTCATTTATTTGTCTGCTGAAAATGCTCAATTTTCCCAGGGTGAAAGCGTCTCAAAAAATGTTCGATCGCGGTTTTTAAATGCTGAATGTTTCGACTGAAAATGTGTTGCCAACTTTATACCTTTAATAGATTTGTTGGAAAGCGTCTCATAACAGAGTGCACACTATTGTCTCTGAAATCCCTTTTCGAGTATAAAATGTTATCTCACTTCAATGAGCTCTTCCCGATAAAACTGAACAGACAGGACCATAGCTACCGCCAGTTGTGTAGGATGATTCATTTGGCGTCAATTGCGGGGGTGCTGCGGCGGTGCTGGCGGCGGTGCTAGTCTCTAGCCCTAACCCTAACCCTAGCCCTAGTTGTAACCCTAACCCTAACCCTAGCCCTAGTCTCAACCCTAGCCCTAACCCTAGTCTTAACCCTAACCCTAACCCTAGTTGTAACCCTAGTCTTAACCTTAACCCTAACCCTAACCCTTAACACTAACTCTAGATCTATTATGTGCGGGTACGAATATTAATTTGCAGGAGGAAGCTAACCATAGGACACTAATTTTATGGAGGTCTGAGGGTGCTAACTCTAAGAGAGCTAACCATAAGACACTAATTTTATGGAGGTCTGAGGATGCCAACTCTAAGAGAGCCAACCCTAGGTCTGAGAGTGCCAACTCTAAGAGAGCCAATCTTAGGTCTGAGGGTGCTAACTCTATGTGAACTAACCATAGTTCTAAGGAAGCTAACCCTAGATGTTATTTGAAAGAGGTCGGAGGGAGTTAACCCTAGATTTTATGTGGAAGGAGTTCGAAGGAACTAATCCTAGCTTTTATTTGAAGGAGTTCGGAGGGAGCTAACTCTAGATTTTATGTGGGGGGAGGTCGAAGGGAGCTAACTCTAGATCTGAGAGAGTCAACACTAAGTTGAAAGAGTACACCCCAACACGGTGTTAAAAAGTTTGATGTCATTCTTATGATTTAACGGTTTTCAGGTTGTGATATCTTATTTCAATGACGTGTTTAACAAGACCGTGGAAATGTATCACTCTTGCGCAATCCGTGACGTAAGCTTTAACAAGACCGTGGAATTGTAGTTGCACAACCCATGACGTATTTAACCACGATTTTTGCTTTTGTGTAGACAGGTCCAGACTTGTCTGTCGAAAATTTTAGGGTATAAGGTAAAAAGATCACATTTTATTCACCTGTTGGTTAGAATATATTGTCTCTGCCTTGTCTAAGCTTTTTCTCTATATTGTGCTTACATGATGAAAAGTTCTAAGGAAGGTAGCCCTAGGTTTATTAATTTTATGTAGGTCTGGGGGATCAATCTGAGGAGGTTAGTTCCAACACGACATCATTTCAAAAAGTTTGATGTCATTCTTATGACTTGTTATTGGTTTTTTATTTCAATGACGTGTTTCACTAGACCGTGGGAATATAGTTACATCCTCATTGTGCAATCCATCACGACAGACCGCGAGAATGTGGTTGCATACATTATTGTGCAATCCATGACATGTTCTATTTTTAGCATCACTATTGTGCAATCCATGACATGTTCTAGCCAGATTGCATCACTATTGCGCAATCCATGGCGTGTTCTATTTTTAGCATCACTATTGCGCAATCCATGACATGTTCTATTTTTAGCATCACTATTGCACAATCCATGACATGTTCTATTTTTAGCATCACTATTGCACAATCCATAACATGTTCTATTTTTAGCATCACTATTGCACAATCCATGACGTGTTCTATTTTTAGCATCACTATTGCGCAATCCATCGCGATTCTATATAAAGCGGGTGAGCGAGAATCATACTATTGCGTGAGAGAAATATGTGTGATGTTCCTGACTCTATTGCGGAAAATGTGGAAGAACCGTTTGCTTGTCATGCTCCATATAATCCACATATGGTTAACAGTGATGAACGTTTACAGTCCTTTACCAAGAATTGGCCTGTGAAAGGACATGTAACACCACGTGAAATGGCAGATGCCGGTTTCTATTATTTGGATGACAGCGACCGAGTTATTTGTTTTTATTGTGGTGCAGGTCTAAAGAACTGGGAACCAAACGATAATCCTTGGTACGAGCACGCTAAATGGTTTCCTCTGTGTGAATATGTGCTGAAGAAACAGGGTGTGGATTATGTGAAAGACATCACTCTCAAATACCCGAAGTTAAACAGACCAAAATTGAAAAACCCTTGTAAAGATGCAAAAATTATCCACGAAATATTGAACGCACCAAGGTCTATAAAATCAAAAGAAATATGGGAGATTTTAATGATAGACCCGGAGACAACCAATACAAAAAGATGGTTGTTGATGCAAACAAAATCAGATGAGCATTGATTTAGCAAGATACCAGAGGACACAGAATATGACCACCAGAAAAAGTCTGATGCAACCGGATATTGCACCATACTTGTGACACAATTTCATGTAGTTGCGCAATCTTTTTTTTCTCTTTTTTCGGGTATAGCAACAGTGTCAATAGCTGAAGCAACTATTGCAAACAACATGGATTTTACGAAAGAATTTCAAAATATTGCTACAACTTCACAACCTGCTGTGACTTTGCTGAGGAAAGCGGTGGTCAGTGTGAAAAAGGACAAAAAGCTGTTCTCTCCTGAACAACTAACAAAAGTCGTGGCTCTACTGATGGGTAGTCTACCCTATATTTTGTTTCGACCTAAATCTGAAACGAAAGACTATGTGCTGCTCTTATTCTGGGCGACAAGCCAAGATGATTCCAATTGCGCGCTGCAAAAAAGCATACAGAATATAAAACAAGAAATATTGTCTGATGGATTTCAATTGCGATTTACGGTCGAAAACGTGACGGCTCCACGACGCCAAGTATCCTATCTGGCTCAAAACTGCTTGTGTCTGAAAGCACAAAACGACGATATTTGCCATCTACCGTCAGACAGCCACGAACAATTGGTCAACTTCCTCAACCTCTTGCAAGAACCAGCAAAAAAAAACGCAAAATTGAAGCATGAAGAGAGTACGCTTTGATGAAAAATTAACTGTACATATTATGACTGACTGGCTGCAAGCTTCTCGAGAAGCAAGAAGAAGTACCTGGATGCTTAAAGCTTTGAATCGCCGTCGCTTCAAAAAACGAATTCGAAGTATTGCTCAAAAAATTGAATGGTGTCTGAAACCTAAACATCGAGATACTGTATCACGCTAAATGTATATGTTTATTGTTTATTGTACAATTCGCAAATAAAATCAAATACACGACGATCGTTTTCTGTTAAATTTAAGGTAAAGACAGATAGTATTGCATGCAGAGAGATATTACGACAACGAAATAAAATAAAATATACACAATAATGTCCGCACACATTTGAAAATAAGCTTTGTATTGTTTTGCGATTGTAAATCCAGTCCAACGAAAAGCGATCCATGTAAGCTTCTAGACCAAGGACCGCAGGAGGCAGTCCATAGCTGTCAAAATATTCTCCTCGTCTGTTTTTGTCAAAGTATACAACCACCCAGTGTTCGCCTTTTTTATCGCTAGTATCAGAGTTGATCACATAAGCAGAAGGGTAGGAAGGCGCTTCTATCTCATCCAATGCACAGACTTTTTTGAATATTTTCTTGGCTTTAGAATCCTTCTTCAACAAACCTTCGATTTGCAGACTGTTCATGCTATGTAATCGAACGCAATTTGTCGATCGTGATCGATTTCCAATAGGTTATCGTTTTCAGCAAAAACAACAGCAGTCAGAGTCTGTGCTACAGCGTCGGCAAAATGAATTTCAATTCGTATGTTTCCGTGTTTTATCAATTCAAATCCGATCTCGGCTGAATCGAGCTGTGGTGTCAGGTCAAAAGCAAATAAGGCACAACCATTCTTGAATTGTTCTCGTGAAATACCGTTGCCAGTGTCGCGATAATATTGACCAGTTTGAGTAAACAAACGCATGAAACTGCGAATGAAACGGTCGTTTGCAAAATCAGGTTGCAGTGGTTTTGAAGGGATTTGAACACCGTCTCGATAAATTGTAATAAAATTGATGTTGTTGTGTTTGAAATTGAAAGGTGATTTTTGAATAGCACCGTTATAGGCGTCGTTGTCCACTACACCGACCACAATTCGTGTAGGCAATTGACCCAAAAACAAATTTTCTTTGGTAATACTTCGATTTCCCATTGGTACGGTAAAGCTTTTTACTTCAACACGCCTTAGCGGATATTTTGCTGTAGCAAGTTGCAAGGCTTTTGTGTGGGCAAGCTGTATAGACGAGTTTGGTTTGACCTTATGCACAAACAAAACCACTTCTTTCAAGGATACTTTACATCCAGCTGCGTTTCCATGCAAACAAAAAATGTCCTTTGAACGAATCAATCGCAAACGGATCTCTACTCCATTCAGCAAATAACGATTTTGGAATGAAAGGTCCACATGTAATCTTCCCATCATATCAATTTGGCGGCTTTGTGCAGCCAGTGCTTTGCGTACAGTGTAGCCTGAGTTGGCATCGCCTCTTGTATCAAATTGACCAGCTGTATTCAGATACCACAGGACGGCAGAAAGTTGTGATGATTTTGCGTCTTGACCAAAACTAAGCAGATTTTCAATATAGGCACGGTAAGGGTAGTTGTTATTGGACTGCGTGACAAGAGACCCATTAAGATAAACATCAATTTGTGACCACATTGTATGCAAAAAGTTACATTCCGGTGAGATTTCTACATCTTCCTCCAAATCTGTTCCGTCTGCCGCAGTCACACTTGCGCGAACATAGAGAAAAGTGTTAGCAAGATCAATGTAGTTGGAATTTTCAGCACTGATTGTAAACTCAATAGGTCCTGTTGAGGTTAAGACGGACACAGGGTGGTATTCGGTAAAACTTCCATCATCCAAACTAGTTTGACTCGGGGGAACAGAGAACAAATCCAGTTGGGATGTGGTTGATTGTGCAGAGCTGGGGTGTATCAAGAACGCCATTCTAATTGAAAATGTCATAATGTTTCTTGCGTCTCCTCTTTTCTACTCTAGTCTTTTGTGGTCTGGCTTTACGTTTTCTTGCGGCAGCTTTCAAAAGGTTAGAACCAGCTGCTTTTGCACGATCAATTGCTGCCTGTTTTGCGTTTTTTCCGCTTAAAACATCCGAAGCAAAACCAACTCCACTGCGAAGAACTTGTTTTCCAATAGCCTTGGATCCACTTTTGACTAGAGGTAAAACTGTTTTGGCTATAGAGCTAAAGATATTTCCTAGCCCGTATCCCTGCTGGTATCTTGCACCATTAAAGTAACCATGACCAACTTGGTTTAAATAGTAGTTTTGATAAGCTTGAGAATCGCAACAATATTTTGCATGCATGTTTACGGTACAAGAAATGCTGTAAATAGTGAGGCTTTACTGCGTACTTCCCCTTTATAGTTGACTCAGTTTCTGTTTTCGAAAATGTAAAGTGACAATAACTTTTCCCTTGCGAAATCTGATTGCATTTCCTTGATCATTCCGAAGCGAAATATGTATGTCTGAAATATTTTTCTTCAACACAGGGTAGTATTGCAATTTTTCGTATCTCTTGGTGACATTGGCTCCAGACTTTCCTTCAACAGGTATCACTCCAAGCAAAGGTGCTAGAGTATGACCCACAGTGCGAGGTTCGATGACATCACAATAGAGGTAAAGAGCAGACACTGGATCCAGGTCAAACACTCGATCTGAAGTGTAAACACCGACTTTGTGAAAAAATATATTTTTAAAACCCATGATTTCTGCTAGGAAGGGCGCAAGACGCAAAGTGACTGCTGGATGTTCCTTGCCTTCCTTATCAATTTGCACAGGAGCTCCTGGTTTATGTTTAATGCGAATTTCTGTCAATTGTGAATGAACGTTATGTTGTAAATCCAATAGAAAATCGACTGGTTGTACCAAAGTCCTCTCGGCAATTAGTTCCTGATTTCTTGCCTCAAAATCACGTTTCATTTGCTGCAGCAGTTGCTCTACAAGATCTTGTGGATGTTGATAATAACCAGGTGAAATCTTTGTTCTTGTCTGTACATACCCACAACGGTAATACACCCAATAGTTGTCGGTGTCGATGTTGCACCATGAATTTGGATAGATAAGTTCAGCTAATCCAACTTCCCAGGGACCGGTTAAATTTAGTTCTTTTGGTAAATGAACGATATAATCTGAAACTTTGTTTTCAGGATAAAACTGCATGGATAAATTACTCGGTAGGGTGAGAAACATGTTTTGAAAGCATAGGAGAGGGTAACAAGTAACCGACACTGCTCGAAAGCAAACTAATCCACAGCTCTTTGTTTTCGATGGTTTGTGTTAGATTATAGAGACTAATTGATATGATAATATAAACAGCTATCACTTGAGCGGCAAACAAAATGATGTCAGAAGTTGATTGTGACAAATTTATATTAGGCATTCTGGAAATCTTTTTCCTTGACCCACGAATTGAAGGAAGGCGGGTATCCAAACCACTTTACCAAATACTCCACACCTTTCTTACTCCGACGTTTTTTCAGTATGGTCTCAATTCGAAATATGTCATCATCTTTATAGATTTTTTGCAATTCGTTTTCATAGAAGGTGCCAATTAAAATATCTCCGCCCAAATCTTTGATTTTGTAGTAAGGAGGATTTCCTTTATATACCCGAGCCACTTGAAATATCTCATCTGTCCAACCGGGAAGATAACCTTTGCGAAAGCGTAATCGGTTTGTAGAAAGGCGGACTTTATCGTTTACTTTTAGTTTAGGCTCTTTTAATGTCGGTTGCGGAAATAAAGTGTGCCAAACATCTTCTTGATTTTCGGGGTTGATAGTACTTGGAGCACGCTTTATTGAAGTGTGATAGCTGTTGTTGTAGGCGTTGACGAGAAGCGGTAAAACGTCTACATATCGTCTTGAATTGGTGTGGGGAAAAAATCTCCAAAGCTTTTCCTTTAAAGTTCGAATCAATCTTTCAACTACGGTGGCTTTTGTGTCAAAATTATGTGTGTGAAAGTGTTCAATATTTTGCCGTTTTAACCAGGTCTGAAACGGTCGATTGAAGAATTCACTCCCCAAATCAGTCTGGAGCTTTTGAAAACGACCAATTTTAGGCAACACTTCTTCAAAGGCTCTGATCACTTCCGAACTTGTTTTTGCTTTAAGAAAAGATATAAAACCTTTTTTGGAAAAAACATCAATCACCACAAGAATATATTTGAAATTGTCATTGTATTGTTTCAAGGAAGAAAAATCAATAAGATCAGCCTGCATTTGAAAATTTGCTCCTGGTACTATTGTTTTTCTGCGTGGGAAACGTCTTCTCACAGGTTTGTGGAGGGTATAGACATCTTGAGATTTCAACCATTTTAGGGGCGACTTTGCCACTTTTTGAAAACTATGAGCCCCGGAAAATGCACCAACTTTTTGCGGATCATAATACCTCATAAACTCTCCCATAGCAAAGCTTCAAATTCATGCAAACCAGGTAGATTGAGGTTTTGTTTGTTTAACACACTCTGAAAGATTTGGTTTATATCTGAACCAGGGATTACACGCTCGTCCAAAAGGATTTGCCCTTTATCATCAAAATCTAGATTTTTTTGTTCTTTGATGTTTTTCAAGAGCTGTCTGGCTTTACTTTTCTTCCTAACTTTCGACAATATAACAGAATCAGATAATTTTTCAACTCGTTTTAATTTCGCCTGTGTTTTTTGTTGAAATAATTTTGATTTCTGTAAGGCTTCGTTATATAACTGCATTTTTTCAGCGGCTGGTAGGTCTGAATTTAAAATTTCTTGCATTTTCGTGTCTAATTCAGACAAAATTTTCTTTTCAGGTTTTTCATGAGTTGTTTTTGATGTAAGACTGTGGTACACTTCAGGTTCTAAGGCAATCAGTTTCTTCATTGAGTCAATGTTCCAAGCACTCCCCCTAAAACAGGTGCTAAAGCGTTCAGCAACACAGAAAGAAAACCTCCAGTCTGCACAATTTTTCGTTTTTTCTTCAGCGACACTTTTTTATTGCTCAGTTGTCGTAGTTTGGTTTTATGTTTGCTGAGTTTACGTTTATTAGAGGGCGCTATTTGAACGTTTCCTTTCAATATGTTATAGGAACAATCACACAGACAACGAATGAACTCTGTGGATGCTTTTTCAATAATGTTTCTCTTCAAAGAGGGTGGTGCCTTTTGAAGTAAATGAAGAGTAGGGGCAAATTTTCGCAAACGATCCATTTATTGATAGATATAATTTACTTCCCCTGGAAATATGTTAGTCCTGAGCCGCTCACTATCATCCACTTCACACCGAAGATCAATCAATAAATAACCATGAGGGCTTGTTGTCGCGTCTATATAAGCTTGTAGAACAGATTTGTATTTCTGAGGATAGATTTGACTTAAAAAATGAGAAACTTGTTTTTTGTCTCTGCAGTTTTTAAACAAAACCATGAATTTTGCGTTTGGTGATAATTCTCTTAATCCTTTATGAAAGAGATTTTGAGTGGTAAATAAGACGCTAAATCGGTAGTGATGAGAGTAAATTGTAAATATTTTGGACAGGAGGCTGTTTTCCGTGAACATCATGTCATCTAAGATGAGTAAGCAATTTTCAAAATTTTTAAAATCATCAAGAACAGGGGGACCTTGACGAAATGTGATTTTCTCAGAATATTCATTAAACATACTCTGCCATACTTCATAACAATAAAAAATCTGGTTAATTCCCGGACAGATTTTATCAATATTATCTACCAAACGTAGAATCCATTTTGTTTTTCCTACTCCAGAAGGACCGCTAATAATGAAAGAGACTGGATTTTCAAATTTCAAAGCCATACACAACCTTTCGTGTTCTGCTGTTTTGTGTTAATGAAAGAGAAAAGTACGAAGTACGTTATTTAAAATCACCTAGCCTGTTTTCGTTTTCAGTCAGACTTGCTTGCTTACACTACCTACCAGCAAACCGCGACTGATAGCTAGTCGAATACACTGCCAGCAAACCGCGACTGATATCTTACGCTGTTCAGTTAACTGTTTTTGGAAAGCTTATCAGTGTACAAAATCGCGACCGTTAAACGTAACTAAACCTAGTACATGTTTTGGAAGGAGGTTATCAAAAAGGTAAGTCTAACTGAGAAACTTGCAAAAACCACTGCTTTTGTGAAAGACTTGTTTATTTTTACAGAAACATAAGTTACAACAATTATAGATCAAGAGGAAGAGTGTGGATGCCATCATCCAATACAATACGCTTTGGGTAAAAAGAATTTAATCCTTTTTTGTGTTGTTTGTACGAAAAAATCTGATGATTTCGACTTCTAAAACCACAGTTTGTGATCTCCAAGGGGGTGTTGTTCTTTAAAACGTTTACATATTGCTCAAAGGAGAGGGGGTTTTGAAATATGCTCACACCTTTACAAACGTGTTTCTTTGTTTCCCCTGAACAGAAATACGATTTTGATGTCAAAGAAACTTGAGCTGTACCTTTGTACTCCACTTTCATTTTTCCTAGACTGCGTTTGTCAAAAGAATGAAAATCCAGACAGCATTGCTCCATTGTCCAGGGATTACTCTTGCTTCTACATTCAATATATTGCTCTTCATGATTGGGACAGGCCTCGGCAGGCATCCAAATTAATTTGTCTCGGAAATATGAGGTTTTTAATTCTTCTGGGACGCAGTCGTCCAAGCTTTCACGACTGAGACTGAAATACATTGAATCTGTGTCGCTTTCCAACATCTCAAAGCAGCGATCAGGGATGTACTTTTTCAAAAACAGATAAAAAACTTCAGTATGTGTAATTTTGAATTTAAATACACATTTATACCTATTTGAACAGGCAAGTCATGTCCAATTTTATGTTTCAGGCTTTTCACTTCATAAAGATCAGAACCAATTTCATCTAAATGTATGAAATGAGGATCGTTGATCACATGGTTTACTGTCTTCTCTGAATGGTAAGTGATGTTCCGATGTTTTGCTTTATTTAATAGACTTGCCGAGTACAAAGAGTTGCCCGTTAGTTTATTTGTTAAAGCAATCACAGCTTTGGATGGATCGGTATCGGCTGCTCTTCTGGAATTCACAATTTCATCTGCTAGTTTGGCAAAGCATTTTTGTGGATAAAATTCGATAAACTCTTTGATCTTTGTAATCTCCAAACCCATTTCCAAATAAAATTTTGCCATTTCTGTATTAATTAAAATTTCTTTTCCAAAATGACTGCTGATCAAGTATTTTTTGGGTTTTTTAAGCAGACCATGTTCTTCAGCTACATTTTTCATGTAGTCACCAATGTCGTCTCTAGACACACACGTGTTTTTTATGATGAGAGGAAAATCTTTGTACTTTTCTTTTAAATGATTTGGTGTGTGAATATCCACCAACAAAAATCCATATAATGTGCCGTTTTTCACTCCTAAAATTTTTTGAAAAGACAATTGTCTCTTTGGTTGAACTGACTTCAAGGTTTTCAAATAAGCAGCAATATCATTTCTTTTTGCCAACTGTTTCCATCGACACTCCCGCATTTCCACTACATCAAATCCTTCTGCTTCCAACCGTCTTTTGTTTTCCAGTGTTGCTTTTCGGACTTCTGAATGAGGTATTTTTTTTACTGGGTGTATTTCTTGCAAAGAACCATCCGAATTCCTGTTGGTGTTACAGTCAGTACAAGAATGCCAAAAACAACCTAAAAACTGAAAAACCTGATTGCTCTCCTGACAAAATCCATCCACCGGTAAGCTGTGTGTAGATACTCGTCGTTCCCCCATGTTGTATCTGCTTTGAATAAATTTTTCCTCAGTTTGGGATACATAACTTAACTATTGATAGGCCTGAAGACCAAATTTTGAACATGGGTCAGGTCGGAAATTTTCTTCTTCTTTGTAGCGACAAAAATAACCAGTAGGGTTGTTCTGAGCAATAGCGTGTAAATATAGCGAATTTGCATCCAGACCAAGAACTTGCTTCACGGGTTCAGGATTGTCTATTTCATGGGAACGGATTTTGGTTTCGCCGGCAATAGCCAGACGTGTGAGCACTATACTGAGACCTCCAGTAATTTGGTTGCGCATAGTGTTGTAAAGGTCTGCGTGCCGTTTGGGAAACAAACAGAAAAACGTTTCTTTCTCAATCCGTTTCATCATCTGTAGTTTTGCTACCCCACTGACTGAAAAGGCTCTTTTAAAAATATCCAATCCTTGTTCTTTGTAGGGGTGAAGCAGATTTTCAACAGCCGTAATAAAAGGTACGCAATCCAACATGTTGTAGTAAATAAGCATTTCTTTTAAAGTGTGCCAGCCTTTTTCAATCCATGTTTTTTTCACAAGTTCATATTCGTCTTTTGAAATGTTTGATTTGGTCAATGAGGAGTAAAAAGCTTGGTGATCTGGCAAACCGCTTTGTAATTTTGTCAGATCTGTCATGAACTCATATGGAAAATAAAATTTTGTTTGGACGCTGCCGTAGGCAATCAGAAATTTTCGATAAGAAAACCCAGGTGCCAGAAAATGCCGAATATCCAAAAATCTCAACTTTTCAGTTTTGATGCACAAATAATTATTGGCTTTTTTAATGACAAAATCAATTTTACCCAATAGCTGCTGTATCAGTGTTGGCTTGATTAAATTTAGATCGTAGGAGGCAGAATTAAAGCCAATAACAATTAATTCTCGACAGTAGGCTTCAAATTCTTTGGTCAAATTTTCTTTTCTAACATTTTCGCTAAGTTCTAATGCTTGAAATACATAATCAAATTTGCTTTTCATGATTTCATAGGCAGCATTTGATGCATCTTCTAAGTGTTTTAACATTTTTCCACCAAATCATTTTCATTGCCGTTGGTGACAAAGCACACTCCATTTTCAAAATTTGGTACGTTGGTGGCAAGGCCAACACTCAAGGGCACATGACGTGCTTCAAAACTTAATTTTGGTCCATTTCCAGGTAAATGTTCTTGAGAAAAATAGGCTTCGAAATCGTAGCAGGCAAAATATGGAAAAAATCTTTCGCTTGCGGGGACACAGATACCGATTTCCTCAAGTTTTTCGAATACTGTGGCTGGGTTTTTATGAATACCCCCTGGGAAAAGATCACGAACTGTGGTTTTACAAGTTTTCGTGTGTCGGTAATAATTACAGTTTTGGTCCCAAAGTTTTCCGCAATGAATACATTGATATACACGGCAATAATGTTCAAAATCAACAATGAGACTTAGATGATTTTTCCAAATATTTAATCTCATTGTTTCAGAATACAATTCCCGGCTACGTTAAATCAATTTACCAACCCCCTCATCTAATTCATACACAACAAGATTAACTTTGAAAAAATCCTCTAAGTCTATAAAATCAACCAAATTCACACCAACAAAAGTGTTGGGAACAATATTAAAATGCATGCAATAATCATTAAACAGTTTTTTGGCTTCACGTTCACACCGGCGTCTATCAGTTCCTTGATGGACGGCCAGACATCGAAAAAAACAAAGATTGTCATTACCTGAAACGTTCGCAAGTCCATGATTGTTTGTGATGTAGCCTGGTAAGGACGCTCCTGCTCCAAGAGGAGCATCTTTCAGACTGTTCGCATAAAAAGTAATATTTGAAATTTGTACCACCTTCCATTTCGTATCGGGTCGAGTCAAGCCATCGTAAAAGGATTCTTCCGCCAATGAATTTAAAAAGTTTATCAAGTCCTTCCGATTGTTTATCAGCAAAGCTGTTTCCAAGATTTGAGCGTTGTTGAAGCTTGCGTGGTAATAGCGGAACTCCTTTGTTTCTATATTTTTAAGTATAAATCCAAGACTGTAGTTAATTTTGAAACGGTTTTTTTGGTGAATCATAATCCGTCCTGCTATGGCTTCTATTAAATCTTTGAAATCTCTATCATAAAAAATGTTGAATATATTTTGTATTTTTCCTTTCTTCGTGAAACTCTTAATACTTCCCCAATATTTTTGCATAAAATCTTTCACTTCTGGATCAGATTCAGTCAATTCTTCGTTTTCCAATAATTTGTGTTGATCTGGTTTGAAATATTTTCTTTTTTTAATAGATGGTTCATCACAAGACTTATCGTTGGTTGTGGTTGCATCAGGTCGAGGAGTTTTGCCGGGAAACATCTTCTTAGTTGTCATATCATTTGAATGGTCTTCATTTGAATCAGGTGAACGTTCGACTTCTTGAGCCAGTTTGCATTTATGTCTTTTTAGATTGTCTCCTCTTGCAAACGTTTTCTTGCATTTTGAGCATTGCACTTGAGTTGATTTAAAGTGAGTACTTGCTTTATGTCTACGCAAATCCTCGGTTCGCCCATAGACTTTATTGCACAACTCACATGGGTAACTGTTTTTTTCACCATGTATATTTTTCTCATGTCTCAGTAAGTTCCTTTTCTCAGTAAATATTTTATCACATACGTCACATTTATACGCTCCCATTTTGTAGAATGAATGCTCTTCAGTCAAACCTTGTTTTATATAGCACCACGATGGATTGTGCAATAGTGATGCAATCTGGCTAGAACATGTCATGGATTGCACAATAGTGATGCTAAAAATAGAACATGTCATGGATTGCACAATAATGTATGCAACCACATTCTCGCGGTCTGTCGTGATGGATTGCACAATGAGGATGTAACTATATTCCCACGGTCTAGTGAAACACGTCATTGAAATAAAAAACCAATAACAAGTCATAAGAATGACATCAAACTTTTTGAAATGATGTCGTGTTGGAACTAACCTCCTCAGATTGATCCCCCAGACCTACATAAAATTAATAAACCTAGGGCTACCTTCCTTAGAACTTTTCATCATGTAAGCACAATATAGAGAAAAAGCTTAGACAAGGCAGAGACAATATATTCTAACCAACAGGTGAATAAAATGTGATCTTTTTACCTTATACCCTAAAATTTTCGACAGACAAGTCTGGACCTGTCTACACAAAAGCAAAAATCGTGGTTAAATACGTCATGGGTTGTGCAACTACAATTCCACGGTCTTGTTAAAGCTTACGTCACGGATTGCGCAAGAGTGATACATTTCCACGGTCTTGTTAAACACGTCATTGAAATAAGATATCACAACCTGAAAACCGTTAAATCATAAGAATGACATCAAACTTTTTAACACCGTGTTGGGGTGTACTCTTTCAACTTAGTGTTGACTCTCTCAGATCTAGAGTTAGCTCCCTTCGACCTCCCCCCACATAAAATCTAGAGTTAGCTCCCTCCGAACTCCTTCAAATAAAAGCTAGGATTAGTTCCTTCGAACTCCTTCCACATAAAATCTAGGGTTAACTCCCTCCGACCTCTTTCAAATAACATCTAGGGTTAGCTTCCTTAGAACTATGGTTAGTTCACATAGAGTTAGCACCCTCAGACCTAAGATTGGCTCTCTTAGAGTTGGCACTCTCAGACCTAGGGTTGGCTCTCTTAGAGTTGGCATCCTCAGACCTCCATAAAATTAGTGTCTTATGGTTAGCTCTCTTAGAGTTAGCACCCTCAGACCTCCATAAAATTAGTGTCCTATGGTTAGCTTCCTCCTGCAAATTAATATTCGTACCCGCACATAATAGATCTAGAGTTAGTGTTAAGGGTTAGGGTTAGGGTTAAGGTTAAGACTAGGGTTACAACTAGGGTTAGGGTTAGGGTTAAGACTAGGGTTAGGGCTAGGGTTGAGACTAGGGCTAGGGTTAGGGTTAGGGTTACAACTAGGGCTAGGGTTAGGGTTAGGGCTAGAGACTAGCACCGCCGCCAGCACCGCCGCAGCACCCCCGCAATTGACGCCAAATGAATCATCCTGTACTACTACCGCCGGTACAATGCACCGGGGCCCCGCATTGCTACATTTAATTGTAAAGTATTTTCTTTAAATGTTGTTGAAACGTTAATGTTGTTGAAGCGTTTACCACATTTATCAAAGTTGAGGATTCATCTGCTATTGGATTGCACAAACTGATAACAAATTCTATTAAACAGAAGGGGCTTCACATGAAAAGCTTCCGTGGACAAGGATACGATGGCGCTGCAGTGATAAGCGGGAAGTAATCCGGCTTGCATAAGAAGATCCTAAATGTGGCTCCTCATACTTACTACGTGCATTGTGCTTCGTACAATTTAAATTTAATATAAAAGATGCCATGGAAGCCGTGACTGAGACCCGTCAATTTACGACACCATTGAGTCAGTATGCACATGGTATTACGCGGTGGCCAAAGCTTTAGAATGTCCATTACCGTTCTTGCTTAAATCTTGCATTAAAAGCATTGAATCCAACTCGGTGGTCTGGTTGACATGATGCTGTCTATGCTTTGAAGGAAAGTTTTTGTGACGTTATGAAATGCTTGACTCAAATAATACTTACCAGCACGAAACCAAAAGAAAGAGATGAAGCTATGGCAATAAGGAAACAAATAGAAAACTTTGACTTTGTATGCATGCTGGCTGTGCAATGCAAGATTTTGCAGCTAGTCAACATTCCTTCGAAAGCTATCCAGTGTAAAACAATTGACTTAATTTCTACCCATAAACTTCTGCAAACTGCTGCTGAAGACATTGTTCAACTCAGAAGGAGTTTTGACGCGGTACTAAACAAAGCTTCCACTATTGCTTCTACATGGGGTTTGCCGAGACAGTTTTTAAACAAAAGAACAAACAAAACAAAAGCCAACTTGGATGAAATATCTGAAGGAATAACGTTAAGCGATCCTAAGAAGCGATTTTGCGTAACTGTGTTTCTTGCTATGATGGACATACTTTCTTGCCAACTAATTAATTGCTTTGAAGGAATGATATCAGTGGGGACGTCATATCAAGTTTTGGAACCAAGTTTTCTTTCAAATGCTTCTCGCCTGGATCTTGAGGTTGAAGCAAGAAAGTTTTTTAACAAACTTTTTGATAACGTCTCTCTGTTATTTCCTAGCCAAATGCTCTCCATCACAATATCGTTTAGAGAAAAGACTGCCCATTTAAAATCTGCTAAAGAAATGGCTTCTTTTTGATTGTTGAAAATGCATCACTTGCCACAACTTATCCTGACGTTTGTACGGCGTACATGATGTATATGACAGTATCTGTAACAGTTGCTACAGCAGAGAGGTCTGTTTCTAAACTCAAATTGACCAAAAACTTTCCTCGAAGCTCCGTGTCTTGAAAGAGACTCAGCGGTTTGGCTCTGCTATCGATAGAAAATGTACAAGCAAAAAATTTAGATTTTAGAAAAGATCCAGTAGTTCGCTAGTGCAAAAGCAAGACGGAAAAATTTCAAATTTCCAACCACACGCAAGTAAATTACGGTAGCCTACTTGATTGGCCTCAACGTATTGTGTTTTATTAGTTTGTGTTTTTTGTGGTGATGACAGTGCACTGCACGTTAATTCTTTTTGCGCTAAACAATTTATCCGCGTTGCATAACACATCTCTATTTTGCTGAAATGACCTTAAAAATGCTCACAAATGACCTTGCCTCAAAAAGTTGCACATAATATTTTTGTCATTACAAAACGATAATGGTTTGCGACGTATATTTGATTAAACTTTTATTAAACAATCAAAATATTGTTGCTGCAGATTGGCCTTCACGAAATCCTTGCTATACCATTATTTCGATTAGAATACACTGCAATCACAAAAATTTTGTTGAACAGTGTAACCTTGGTGAAATTTTATTCCAATTGAAGCCTTTTATTTGCAGGCACAGTAAACTTAGCTTTAGCCCCTTTTACCTGTTCAGCTCAATGCTTTTTTGTCTTATTATTCTAATTAAAAAAGCTTTCTACAACGCGAAGTCGACAATGATTCTTGTGTTGAGAAAAGTAGCTCAATTGAATATTAAGTACAGATAAAAAAGGGGGCTCCATAATAGATATTTGCACAAGGGCCCCCACCTGACGAAGTTACGGCCCTGCGCACAGACATCATCTTATGGTTCATGGCTAAATTGCAAATCGCTAAAGATAATAAGCTTTCATGTCTACTTTATCCCCTTCAGTCACAATATAGTATTTTTTGCTGAAAAATTTTCATTTTTTGTCCTAATGATCTTTATGGGGAACTGTCAACCCAGGACATATTTTTTTTGATTTTCTTATTAATTATACAAATTACGTCATGCGTACAATTGTTCGCATTGTGATTGATTGAGGTGCACAATTGTGCTCTCTATGACTCAATCATCCAGAAAGCATAATTTCTTTGAGCTTCATAGGACATAAAAAAAGTGAATTTTTTCACGTAAGAGAATTTATTTTTCCAACGACACACAACAATTACAGCAGTCTGATTTCATGTAATAATCTTGATTTCACACAGCAGTTTGTTTTCTCACTTTTTCTCAACCATACTTCATATCTTGTTCATCTTGCAGTACTCAACAAGATGTTGTTTACTTCGTGTGAAACCTTATAAAACAATTTTTGCTCGTATTCAAGCAGAGAAAAACATTGTACTTGACACACTTGACCCTGCTTCGATTTCCACAACCTTCCAACTTGCAATATTGCCCTAGCCCATCAATACAATCTGGCCAATGACCAAAAAAACCATACCGCACATCCTGCACTGGCATGAATGTTTTCTTTGCCCTTTTCTGAGGCGGAGAAGCAAGAGATTAAGCCTTGTGCAGCTTTGATCTTGGCCTGTATGCAGATCTAGCAAGTACTGTTGCCATTGTCAAAGCACGACCGACTTCATTTCGGAAAGCCAATAAATCGGAAATATTTCACTTTAGTGTACCATGTTCAAGCTCAAAATCACAATACTCCAGCCAAGAATTGGCAACAGCCAGATCTAAGAAATGAAAAAACATACGGACAGGCCACTTCCTGGTTTTTACTTTGATTCTGTACAGAGAAATAAGATAATGAATATTGTCCACCCCGCCCATGTAATTGTTATATACACCAATAGAATGGGGACGGTCAATCATGATATGTTCCTTGGCAAACTCGCTCCACCGTCTTACTTGATCAATCGGCTCAACACCTGCAAAAGTTGAGGCAAGTGTCACAACGCCATTGTCAAGCCAGCGACTGACACAAATGTCTTTTTCAGCTGTGACTTTAAAGTTAATTCCACCATAGATCTTAAAAGCCGTAGCACTGTAGAATTTAAAGCCGTAGCACTCAGTGATTTCTTCTTTTTTTTTCCCCGTAAGTTATTTTGCCAAAGAAGATGAGCTAGTACTTGGTATTGTGTCGGGCTCATCAGTATCACTGAATCCCAGTTCAGAATTTGATGATGACTTATTTGGCTCCGGAACATACTCTATATCGTCATCTTTATATTTGTCGTCGGTGCTTGAAAGATCTATATCGGATCCATCCAACTGGGTCAATATATCATCCACGGATATATTTTTTCGCTTCTTTCGGTTTTTGAGCAATATTGAAAAACAAATGAAGAAAAATTCTTTTTACTCTTGTAAATTACCTAAGTTAAATTACGAATTCCTATATTAAGCAAACTTAACGGCTTAAAATTTTACGTAATCTTAAATTAGGGTAGTTTTTGTCAGTGCAAGCAAACCTATTTGGTAAAAGATAGAATTTTGCCCAAAACTCAAACAAAAACATATAACAAAAAGCGTCGCCTATAACTATAGGATACCGTATGAGATTAGTTTTATTCCATAAACAAATGGGGCATAATTGTATTCAGGAGTCACATTGTCTCAACAAGTATTGTTGCATTCCATTCACACCACGCGTTTAGGCTAAAGTTGAAGTGAGACACATTACGAACAATTGTGCTAAGCTTTTTTTGAAAAATTCTCCAAGGTAATATCTACCAGTTATATACCTAAAAAAGTACTCTATGTAATACTTGAGTGTTACTAATCTATCCTATCTACTTCGTTGCCAATTATCTTCTCACATATTTTCAATAATTTCACTTATTTTTACTCACCTTTACCACGTGCATACATTTTGAAATTTATCTTGTTCAAATGACAACCAGTGGCTCCAGAACCTTGATACCACAGATCAAATCTAGTTTTTAAATTACCCAGTTCAGTACAATTATACCTTCGACAACTAGAATAGTCCACTGTAAAGCGTGCGCATAGGACAAGCATTTTAAGTAGTGGTACAATCGTGTACCTGGTGACCGAAGGGGTTATGAACTTCTTAGGTTATAAAACTAAACCTAAGCACTAAAAAGAATTTGTACAATACTGTCAACTTCGGATGTAAGGGATGCGAATATAAGGGATTTTTGCTTATAAGGGACGGTTTTTAATGGTTCCAATCATTTTCAATTTAAAATAATACAAAAATTATTCGCTTATAAGGGATGCGAATATAAGAAATTTTCGTTTATAAGGCACAAATTTCGAAGTCCCAATCATAATTTTCTACAGTAATTTCAGTCGATTATAAGGGATAACCCATTCTGCCAAGGGACTTCTGTCTGCGAGATGTCAAATTCAGCTTTATAGGCTAATCGTACTTCTGTAGCTTCCTTTCGGTTTTCAACTACAGTAGCAGTCTAATGCCCATTGCGACGTTTGTATGCGGGGAATGTATGAAAAGCTTCAAAAAGGGTGTTTTGAGCATTAAAAATTTGCGATCTTACGGTATCGGATCAAACTGTGTACATTCGGTTATAAGGGATATCCGGATACAAGGGACTGATTGAGCTGATCCCGACGTGTCTCTTATATCCGGAGTTGACAGTACAGATTGCAGAAGATAATATCAACACGTTACGTAAAAAACTTGCTTGATTTTACACCTGCTTACTCGGCAACTTCCTTCCAACAAAGAAATGAATTATGGCGCAATAGAAATTTGTTTAAACACGGGTGTGGTATTATTAGCACTATGTCTCACTGGATTGCATGGCAGTTGACACTTCTAATGAGTAACAGTACCGGATATAAGTTTGCAATTTGTTAATTTTTGTGCCGAATTCTGAAAAATATCATGATTTGAAATTGATAGTCGGACGCGACCCGGTAAAATACCCTTCCCGAGTCAAAGTTGAGTCACGATGTTAAATTTGAGAACCAGTGATTTACTGTTTTCCTTATTTTGGCCTCAGCATAGATGTTGAATACCAATGGAGAAATCAAACTGGCTTGTCGTACCCCTCATCCAATTTTACTTAGCTCCGAAGATTTATTATTTGCTATTACCACAGCCAGATTTTTCCCACTTGCAGTGACGAGATAACCCTTTTGTTTCTTCAATTCACTCCAATGCTGGTCAAAATCTCTACTAATCTGCCTCACTTTAATCTGACCAAATCCTGTTTGTAGACCAATGGCACACGTAGCCTATAGATCTAAATTAAAATCTATGCTCCTCTGAGGAAGTCATCTTCAGACCCCAATAGCATCTCTTGCATTTCTCTCCTTGTTTCTATGTATTCAAATTAATGTCTCAAGAGAAACCTTTCAGCTTGTTTTCTAGTTGTTTGTTCAAAATCCGAAGAATAGTTTTTAAAACATGCAAATCGTTTCAAGCAGATGGTTTGTATCTCCTCGCAATCAGCATTATTTGTTTTACATGACCACATGGAAAAGTACGAGTCTATTCTGCAAAGCTGGCGCAGTAAAAAATATGCCTTTGAATTTATTGCCAACATAGTGATTCACAAAGAAGTCATGTGTGATTTACGAAACGCCAACTGTCCCACTCTTGTCGTCGATGAGAGTACTCATGTTTCCACTATAAAAATATTGATTTTGTATGCGAAGTTTTGCCCCCAGAGTGATTCAAATTACAAGAGAATCTTTGCAGAGAATTTACAATTGACAGCGTGTGACAGTGCAGCGATCACAGCGGCTTAAAGATTTCTATTCTTTGAGCCACATTGACATGCAAAAGATGGCCATGTTCACGTCAGATGGTACGTCTGTTGTGCTAGGTAAAAACGATGGTGCGGCTGCTTTACTTTGTCGTGATATACCTCACTCAGTGAACAGCGCTGTATGGCACACCGAGAGGATCTTTGGATTGATGATGCCTGTAAGCACGTCTCATTAATGCAGAATATTGACATGTTACCCAGAACGGCAAACACTTTGTTTTGCAGCTCTCTATCAAAAAATAGCACTCAAAAAGGTAGCAGAAGCACTAGAGTGTGAATCGATTGCTTTCAAACCATTAAATAAAGTACGATGGCTTTTCAGACAGTTCGCATTGCAAGCGTTTATGATAAATATCACAGTTTTGATCGAACACTGTAAAAAGCAATCAGAAAAACACAATGATCCAGTCTGCAAATATTGATACAGAAAATTGTCTGATCTACAAGTTTGGGTCGTACTGTTCAATTTTTAGTGATGTCATTTTCGAATTAGGCGAGCTGAACAAGCTATTGCAAAGAAGCAACCTGACACCCATTGAAGCTCTTTAGTTTGTCAAGGCTAGAGTATCTAAGCTTCGTCGACAATACTTAGGTGGGGTGGCTTTCTGGAGTAATGAAAGTTGTGAATTTATGGACCGCAATCCTAATATTGACATGGCTCCCATACTGAAATTTGTCGAACATCTGTGCTTGCATCTGGATAGTCGTTTTCCAGAAAACGAGCTAGCAGACCAGAATATAATTGAATTTGCTGCTTTGTGTAAAGTGACTTCTTTTGACTTTGGGGAAAGTCAGATAAAAAGTTTGATTATGAAGTACAAATATTTTTTGAGGTTTCCGAGAAAGCCTCCAGAAGCATCACTACACAGTATTGCGATTTCTGGTTTCTGAGAAAATTAAGTATGGATTAATATAGACATTTGGTGATGTTGTTCAGTGTGGACAGTTTGCAATCCTGGTACGTCTTTTGAACATTTGCGCTATTACCGGTTAAAAACCCGTAATTTCGATGCCTGCATTTCACAAAATTGCGATTTCCACAAAAACTAACTACTTTGGTACATTTTGTCTATACTTTCTCGACAAACTTGGGGGACATGTCGTGGCTATGCACACTCGCCCATAATGTTTTTTTAATCAATTACTTTTAAACAAATGTTAATTTTGCCAAAAGTACTTTTATAATCTCTTACGCTGTATCAGGGTGCAATAGGTGATTATTTATTTGTTTTTTAAGCATGCACTTTTCTTCTGTTTTGAATTTTTTTTACAAAGCAGTATTTCGTCATAACCTTAAATGACATCACAATGCTTGCCGCTATATCATGGTGAGAACAGCAGTAGGCGGCATAATTATCCACTATTATTTTGATAGCAAATATGAACAATAAAGACCATTACTGATATTTGTAATTGATAGAATCTTTTTATCGGTACGAAACACTGATCTATATTTAAAAGTAGGGAGATCTGGATTAGGGACAAAGTTAAATGTAATAAAATCCCAAGTTTAAGAAAAAAATTAGACTTAAACTATAATAGCATCAATTTGTAAAAGTGGATTTAAAGGGTATGTTTTTGCTTGCTTGAAAAGAGCTTAATGGGAGCCTATTGAAATAGATTATATGAAAGAAATGGCCCCTTTCATGCTGTAGCCAAATTAAAGCAAACAGCACAGCAAAAAAACTTAATGTCACAAATGTAAATACGTAAGGGGACCCACCAAATCGTCAAACAGGCCCAACACTACATACCTTATTTCTTTAATTGTCAAAACGACCACCATTTTGTCGCTGCCATCAATTTCGACTATATCTCACTTTCCTCTCACCTACAGCTGTAAAAAGGACAAACGATAGTAAGTGATATCATTCTTCTTCTTTGAGTACTATCGGTCTTGATTCACAGACCACCGTGATCACCATTACGTGTACAGCAGTTATGACCTATATTTTCTGAAACTTTTTGTTGCCGCTTTCACAAGTGTTTACACGGTAAATTCGGTGCAGCTGCCTTAACTGATATGTTTTAAATTGATATAGGTGATGGCATGACCTGCCGGGGTAAAATCGCACTATACTTTAGGAAAATTTTTTTTATTTTGTTTGAAAATACCTTTATAAATCTACCGGGAACAAAGCTAAACATTTGGGGAAAAGCAAGGACTCTTTTGACTCTCCTGGGCACGCTGAGCACAGAGACAAGAAGATGCAACGTAAATGCGTAGACACAGAGAACTTTGAGAAAGTTTGATGAACAGTCAATAGAAAACAACGTCACTGTGTGAAATTGCACCACATGAAAAACGTTTTGCTATTTTGCTTGCAAATAGCTGAATATAAGAAATGCGTTCCCTACTTCCAAACTCAGGGAAACGCAAGGCCACCTTGAGCTCACGTAAGCAATGAACAGAGCACATAGATCTAAGACTTAACCAGGACCTTGAATAAGAAATTTTATCACGAAAGGAGCGCACCAAGTCATGAAAATATTATGTACAGAAAAAACATAACATTTTCGTTACTGTTCACTCAAGTGATTGATAGGTGAAGCATGCTGGGCCGGCTGAATCTGCATTCTCAATCCCGACGTTACTGATGGGAGTCCTGCGGGCGACGCCGACACATACTATAAAACAAGGAATTTTTCTTTTGCCGGTATGCTGCCTGTTAAGTTATTTATGTGTATACTTTAAAGCAATGAATAAGCATTCTAAGTTTAGAAAACAAAATAAAATAAATCCATAAAACTAACAATTTGGAAAACTGAATTTAGAGCGAACAGTTGTTTGAATATGACTCGGCCTGATGAACTCCTACTAGAATATGGTGAATGAGTTTAGGGAAAACATAGCCGCTTTTGTCACTATGCCGGAAACAAGGCAAATAGCGCTGCCAGAAAACTTAACACCACAAATATAGATAGGAAAGGGGCAGCACCAAAGTGCAAAATAAGCCTACTACTAAATAGTTTATTTCCGTAATTGTGAAAACAACCATTATTTGGCCGCCATCATCATTTTTTACTGTGTTTCAATCTTTTCCCATCATACTTTTTACAAGTATTAACGGTAGTTTATGGCAAGATTCTTTCTTTGTGAGCATTACCAAGCTTGATTAACAGATTAAGTTTATCACCATTTTCTATACAAGAATTCTGGATGTGCAAGAAAAATACAATTTTTCCGTCTCTGCTCACACAGATGCATGATGGGTTAAACAACTGGCTCAAGGGATATTTTTAACCCCGACGTTACTAATGGAGAGCCCTGTCAGCCGTCGCTGACATAGCTGGCTAGTACTGAATAAAGATAGCAACAACTCCAAATTTGTTGAAAGAGTGTTTTTAGTCAAAGATAGGCTGATAGTGACGCTGATTTTTTGACTTGAAACAAATCTTTTTTCACTTCACCTTGCTGCCAATTGTCGCACTGGTATACCAGATCATAAATGAATTTAAATGCTTATGATCGCTACGAATAGAATGCATTCTTTTGTTTATGAAACAACAATGAAAATTAGATGCTCACCAGATTGCTACGATCCCGTTGATAGCAATTTGTTAACGCTGTAAGATTCATTAATGTTTGACAATCGATGGGAAATCCACTACAATGATACAGTACAGGATATGTGTTGTCAGTCATTGTCGCTGTTAATCATTTACTCGAGACGGCATTTCTCCAGGAATAAACGAAATCTTTAAAAATATCCGCAGCAGGTTATGATAGTTTTTTTGTAGGAAAATAGAAGTGTATAGTTGATTAAAACTTTTCTGAGACAAAGCAACCGCTGCCAGAAACATTGATTGATGTTACGGTTGGGCAGGGAAGAAAAAACTAAATGCTGAAAAGCCAACTCGAGACAGAGCTTGTGAAAAAGTGTTGACGAAGCAATTCACTGTTTGTGGCCAGCGATTGGCGTAGATTAAACCAGTTTACTTTACCTACGTCGCTCGGTATGGCTACCAGTCAGTAGTATAGGCTTAGAAATGTCGGTTTAACAACACCCGCTTTACTCAAACAGTATTTCTGAGAGCAGTTACGAAAAGTTAGCCTAAATGAGGCCATCAGCTCTATGCCCCAATCCCATTGATTGTACTTTGAATTAAACTAATCTAACTCAATCGTTTCAAAAATGGATGCCAAAATTGATTTTTGTTTTACGATTACTAAAACAAGTTATTTAGAGGTAGGCCGATGTCACAACTTGATGCTACTCCATCTTGTGACAATAATTGTGACACCAACTTCCTCGTCTTCACCTATGTTTTTTGGTCCCGGAATACACCAAAAAAGGCTACACCTATCCCAAAAGTGTTACATCCAATCACCTGGTTGCCCTAGCAACCCGTTTTCCAGAAAAAACTTTCTTTATAGCTCCAATTATGATTTTGGTATGTATGATTTTTCACAGTAGTGCAGACCTACTAACCTAGCTTCTTCTGTTGATTTCCTTCAAAACTTTGGATTTCATTAAACTATGCCTATGACACCGACCTCCTTACTGATAAATTAAGCCTGTGCTTTCTTACAAACAACATATGATTTCACAAATTTTCTTTGACCAAGTGCATAGTGTCATAAAGCCAAAGTTGAGGAAAAACGCTGAGGTAATTGATAACCATTAGACCTCGCATATAACGGACTCGAATATAACAGATAGCCTTATATGTCGAATGAAAATTCTGGTACGGATGATCTACTATTCTTTTTGTTGCATTTCAACATTGTCTGTAACCGAGCTCTTATCGTATATAACGCATTAATTCTTCAGATCCTTTGAGATATAAAAATATGAAATACTTCGTGTATAGTGGATTCATTTATCATCGCAAAAAATCAACTCTTGACAGTAGACTACTTAATAAACTAATTGACTATAGACCTGCTTTCGATTGTGTAGAAGTTTTACCGTGTTAAGGAAGATATTACAATCATATCTACTCTCCCCTGCAGTATCATCTAACTGTGTGCACTTGTTTTTAGAACAGAATGATAGATTGACGTTGTTTCTAACCGGAGTACGCTATGCCTTGTAATTAACCCAATTGTGCCAAATGTTACACATAGGGGCCTCGTGAGCCTTCACGGTATGCCTAGGGTCAATTTTGCATAAAACGAATGAATATCGCTGATCCCGACTTACCCGTTTTATGAGAGGTCTACTGTCTTTACGAGATTAAAGCAATGTTGTAATGGACCTACTAGGCCTACTTACAATTTTTTTTCATGATAAAGGCGGGGGAGATGATGGGATCGCAAAGGAAAATTTAATCGCGGTTATCATGATCAGTGAAGTGGCGAGCACTCAGTATAAAAAAAATTTATTGCAAGATATTGAAGTTGATTTTGAAAAAAACGACGACAATCGTTGGGTCTATGCTGGCATACAACAAACTGGTTTGGTTTCTCAGTTGTCCTCATTCATAAACAACACATCCCTGCATTGCAAGACATTAATATTAAGAAAATACGTACCGCTTGTTGAGTTTTCTTGCATCACATCACGGCTAGAAATTCACAGCTATCAAGTATTTCCGGGGACTAACCTAATTGAGAACCACCGCTTCTGAAACCCGTGTATTTTAAATCCGGGTTTTAGAAAATCATGCTGGCGGCAGCTTTAGGGTTCTCTACAGTGAACATCACTCCCAATCATTAGCTGTAACTGCCACTCAACTGGCTCAACGATAATTGGCCCAAGTCAAATTTTCCGATTTTAAAAGCATTTGAGTGTTGACTAAAATTATTATCCAAACCAAACAATTTTTTAAATTGTTGAGAATTTTGTTTTATGACATAATCTTAGTTCCTAAAAACATAAAACTTCTTAAAGTAAGAAAGTTGGATGTTGGCTTCAATTTAAGCCAAAAATCGCTTTTCTTCATCAAAAAATGCAACTTTTAAACAATATATCTTTAATTGTGACATGACCAACCTCCTTGTGACCGTCTCCTTGGTGTGGTGATAAATGATGCTAAGTTTACAGTTCTTATATTCTGTTGTTTGGAAAGAGTGCAGCTCAAAAGTGGTCAATCACAAAATCGTTTGTTGCGTCACCAATAATTACTAAATTTAGAAATGGTCTCTGTTTTGAAATGATGTTGTTGATATCTTGCAAAAGAGCTATCAACCGCGTTTCTACGGTCATTATTTATCAAGAAATCCAAGAAAACCATTTTTTTGATAAATTGGTGCTTATGACGTCATCACAGATGGTAAAAAAGTTAAGTTTTTGTGAAATTAGCAAGTCAAGTAATGGCTTTAATTTAAGTACAAAATGGCATTTCTTTGTCAAAAAATATATTTTTAAAACTTTGTAATCAATTATGACGTCATGATTACGTCACTAATCTCCTTATGACTCTTACCTTGGTGTGTAGATTAATGGTGCCAAGTTTGGAGTTTGTATGTCCAGTATTTTTGTAAGAGCTTATCTTAGAAAATTCTGACCATAAAAATGCGATTGTTAGCTTAATCGTGAGATATCAACAAGTTCATTTTTTAGAATGAACATTTTTCGATTTAATATTTATTGACGACACAACAAGCGATTTTCAGTTTGACCATTTTTTGAGCAATTTAGGAAAACATTTTTACAATTAATTGGTAATTATGACATCATGATAGATCCTAAAAACGCAAAAAAATTTTCAACTTGGCAGGTCAAGCTTTGGCTTTAATTTAAGTACAAATTTGTGTTCATCGGTAAAAGCGCAAATTTTGAAAAAATAACTTCAATTTTGACGTCATCGTGACGTCATCAAACGCCTTATGACACTAAACCCAGGGTGATAATCAATCGTACTAAATTTGATGTTTGTACGTCTAGTAGGTTTGGAGGAGTTAAAGCGCACGCACGCACATTTACAATTTTGATACTCAAGTGAGATGTGATGTCGTCAAGACGTCACCGACCCATCAGGACAATCATACCGGTGGGGTGATCAATTGTGCTCAGTTTGGTGTTGGTAGGTTCAGTAGTTTTCAATCAGTTAATCAAACCAAACCAAAATAAAGGGAACAATCCTTGCTTTATAGTGTTAGATTATTTTTAAACCCGAACCGAGCCTATACCACAATTTTTATGAAACATAAAACCTGAACCGGTTAAAATAAATTTTGCTGAGACTAAACCAAAACAGTAGTATTATTTTAATCGGTTCGATGCTCTAATTTTGAGCAATGTGTGGTAACAAAATAAATTCAAAGTAGAGAAATAAAAAATAGACTTTGAAATAATTTAGCAAATCTATTTTTGTTTCACAAGTAAGTTATGGTTTTTGTTTTGCTACATTAAAAATTCCATAGCGTTGCTAAGGCAGTGCCCCCAGGCATGACCGATCACTCGGCCTGGGAACTTAGGGAGGAGTTCTTACAGTCCTACTTCCAAGCTCAATAATCCTGTGGTTACATTGCACTTTGCAACAACAACAACAACAACAACAACAACAATCTGTAGGCGTAACGAAACTGACGCGCAAATTCTTTCGTATGGTACATATATAAACACACAAAAATTCTGCGCTGAACTACATTAGTTTAAGCCAGGGGTGGGCAAATTACGGCCAGCAAACAGCATGCAGACCGTCAGAGCATTTTGTTCGCGCCCACCAACACTTCTAGAAACTTTCATATATCTAATGTGATATCGCGAAATGTTTTCGAAATTTTTTTAGGATTATTTTAATAATCGAAATTGGTAGTAATAAAATTGGTTTTATATAAAAATATTTGCATGTTTACTGTACATTCATCCTGCTGTAAGCAGTTCAGTATGTAATTGTTGACTAAAACACCATCGAGAAAAAACATTATTGATATTTTTTTTTTTTTAATTAAACCAACTGTAAATTTGTACGTCTTTGTTTTGTATTCCTTGGTATCAAGTCAGACATTACATATACAACTATTGCAAGATTTTAAGCATTGGCCTTCGGCCAACTTTTGAATGGTCAATGTGGTCTTTAGGCTAAAAAGTTTTCCCAGCCCTGGTCTAAGGGCAAATCAGGTGCTTTCTCGCAGCCTGCGCCGTTAGTACGTCTTTCAAAAATCTCAGACAGAAACCGAACCTGCCAACCTGGAAGGGTAACCTCTCACCCCGATGTTCAGCCAGGACCTACTACTTGGCAAACGCTCTTTTCAGGACGGGGCGATGTGCTCCTATCAGGGCACACAGTCAACAAGTTCCGAAGGCCAACAGTCTTGCAGCCAAACATCAAAGTCCTCACTGCAAGCAAGATGAATGTACTTCATCATCTCGCCGTGCAGTATGAGGCACTCGTCATTCTTCTTCAAGAGACCCACTGTAGTTGTGCTGATAAGCTAACGATACTAGGCTTTGCACTAGCTGGGTCTTCTTTAAGCAGAAAGCGTGTTTGTCCATGACCGGCTAAAATCGATCTTTGCTGATCAGTTTCCCGCTACATTGGAGATTGAGTGGTTGTGCGTGGATGTTGATGGTTATAGAATCGTCAATGTCTACAAACCTCCACCTACGCGACTGCAAGCGCCTGATCTCCCAGTGTTCCCTTACCCCGTTCTTTATGCTGGCGATTTTAATTGTCCACGCGTCACTTAAGGTTATAGAACCAGCAGTGCCGATGGAGAGTGCCTTGTTGCTTGGGCAATCCTTAATGGCGTTGTCCATTTCCACCACCCAAAGGACGTTGCCACCTTTTATTCTGGCCGCAGGAACACTGGCACCAACCCTGATCTGACATTTGTCTGTGATGGTCCAGACAGCGGTGTAACTGACAGACGCATCTTAGAGAAGCTCCCTTGGTCACAATATCGACCCTCGCTAATTGTTCCACCAAGACTTGCTCTGCCTGTTCCGAGCAAGCCTGTTAAGCGATGGAACTTCCGCAAGACCAACTGGAGCTACTACAATACGTTGACCAACAAACTTGCCAAGAGTTTGTTGTCACCAGATTCACCGGATGTGGACCTGGCCGACCAGGACTTTTGCAATGTCATCAGAACAGCAGCCAAAAATTCTATCCCTCGCGGTCGTCGAAATAACCACATACCGTGTTGGGATACTGGGTGCGAGAACCTCTACCGTACATTTCTGCAGTCGTATGAAGGAAGCGACTCTAACAGGGCTGCCACTGCCTGTTCCTCAGGCTCAACAACAAACGCAGAGATCGATGGTCCGAGGCAGTTTTCACTATTTACTTTTCTCACTTTAGCCAAAAAGCATGGGGTATATTGAATAACCTAACTGGTAGATCACGGCGCTTCCCTCGTCACTGTGCCGTCTCAGCTAACGCTATTGCGTCCCAGCTGATTAGAAAGGGCAGATACAAGGGTATTGACCGTGAGTCATCTCGACTCAACTCGCAAGAAGTGTCAAATCTTTGAAGGGCCACTCCAACAAGTCCAGTGAACATCTTTGAAAGTTTTACTTCTCAGGAGTTCGCTGCTGCCCTCAAACACCTGAAACCAGGAAAATCTCCAGGCCCAGATTCTATTTGCCCGGAGCTAATAGCCAATGCTGGAGCTGCACTGAAGTCCTGGTTGTGTGGTTTCCTTTCTTCCTGCCTGTGCCACCTCAAAATTCCAAAAGTCTGGAGAAGAGCACTGGTAGTGGCGATCCCTAAACCCAAGAAGCCTGTAGAGGACCCAAAGAGCTATCTTCCCATCTCCTTGCTTTGCGTCCCCTACAAGACCCTCGAGAGACTCATACGCTCGTGTTGAGCCGATTGTTGACCCACGTATCCCTAGGGAGCAGGCTGGGTTCCGACGGGGAAGGTCAACCGTGGATCAGACTGTTTTGCTTACTCGAAATATCGAGGATTCGTTGGAGGCCAAGAAGAAGGCTGGTGCCGAGTTTGTCAATCTGAGAGCTGCATACGGCACTGTCTGGTACCGTGGTCACATCTGCAAGTTGATTAGACTTCTACCGGATAAGCACACGGTCCAAATGATTATGGAACTTGTCCGGAATAGAAGCTTCACGCTCACCACTGGTGACAGCAAGCAAAGCAGGGTAAGACGTTTGCGAAACGGCCTCCCACAGGGATCGGTCTTGGCCCCCCACCTTTTCAACATTTACACGTACGATCTGCCTTCGATGACTTCTCCGAAGCAAGCATATGCTGATGACTTAGCATTGCTGCATGCTTCTCGAGATTGGACGGCTGTGGAGGACACTCTAAGCCAAGACATGACTACACTTTCAGCTTATCTTCACACTTGGAACCTAAAGCTCAGTAATACGAAAACGGTAACGGCGGCCTTTCACCTAAACAACAGAAAGGCCAAACGTAAGCTCAATATTTACAACAATGGCAACCTATTGTCACCCTGTACAGTCCCAACGTGTGTTGGGGTAAAGCTGGATAGGTTGCTCACTTTTCGTCACCACCTCTAGGCTTTGTGCAAAAAAACTCTCCACCCGAATTGCGCTGTTGCGGCGACTTGCGGGATCCGGATGGAGTGCAGGTGCCAAGACATTGCGCATCTCTGCTCTTTCCTTTGTCTACACCACAGCTGAGTACTGCGTACCAGTTTAGTGTCGTAGTGCGCATACTCGCCTCATTGACAGCATTCTCAATGATGCTTTGCGCATTGTTACTGGATGATTGTGTCCCACACCAACGGAGGACTTGCCTGTCCTCGCAGGCATCCAGCCAACTGAGCTCGGGTGATTTGGAGCGACACTCTCCTTGGTGAATCGTGCTATCCATGATCCCAACCTTGTACTGCACGGACAGTTGGCAGGGCAGCTGGATGCGCACCTGGGGAGACTTAGATCAAGACGCCCATTTGCACCTGCTGCGTGGAAACTATTAAGTAGTTTGTCTAAACTGGACAACCCCGTGAAGCAGTGAACGAAACATAAATGGAACACGGACTACTTGGAGCAGTGGTTCTTAAACTTTTTCAGTCGCGCCCCCCTTGACATTGGTCATTCATGCTCACGCCTCACCTAGCCTCAAAAATCAAATTCACGAAAAATAGGACAATAATTTATTTGCCACTATCCTGCTTAGTGTGAAGGATGCAACTGTTTTTGGGAAACTAGTCGTTTAACTCGAGGCTTTGTTGAAGACAACGCGCATCGAAGATCTGCTTCGCATTCCAGTTTGTTACCAAATTTTGTCTTCATACTCACAAGTGCTGAAAATCCACTTTCACATAAATATGTCGATGAAAATAGAAGAAGGGTACGTATCGCCACACTGCCCACATTCTTATATATGCAAATATTTAGCCCAAAAACTGTTAGGAGACATTGCTTCAAAATCATCTTTAGCAGTGGAGTTGCACTTCATCTCCAAACACTCTTCCTGCAGTTCTTCCGAAAGAATATCTTCTTTGATTCGAAAAGGATTTCTCGTCATCTTCCACTCTGTTAGTTCAACATTACCCAAGCCGGGAAAATAGCAGTCATATTCTTCTTTCAAAATTTGGAGGTGGGATTCCACTTCTATCTTAAGTTCACCTTCCAGTTTGGCTTTGCTGTTCTCAAGTGCTATGTCCAAGGTAGGAAATGAGGCTGCATTTCCCCGTTGAACTCGGCGATGCCACAACCCCAGCTTTGCTATGAATGTCCGTATCCCATCGTAATGTTTCATACGGTTCGTGTTCTTTCCTTGCAACAGTAGATTGAGGCAATAGAGAGCTTCGAAAATGTCAACAAGGTATGCCATTGCCAGTTGAAACTCTTGTGATTGGAATGGTAACAGGAGATCTTGTTTTCCCTGAGATTCAAGAAATATACTTACTTCATCTTTCAAACCGTAAACGCGAGCTAACATATTACCTTTTGATAGCCATCGAACATTTGTATGAAACAACAGATTTTCATATTGGAATCCATGTGTTTACATAGCTGGGAAAATAACCGGGAATTGACAGCACTTGATTTGATAAAGTTAACAATTCGTATAATTATGGCAAGCTTTTCCTTCATTGCAGCAGGTAAAGTCTTGGAGGCCAAAGTCTCTCGATGGATTACGCAGTGAGTTCCAACTGCGTCCGAATTTTTTTGCTTTACCCTGGTAATAAATCCACTCCGACACCCAAGCATCGCTGGTGCACCATCAGTGCAGACGCCAACAAGTTTCTCCCATTTCATGCCGTTTTTGTGAAAGTATGCATCAACAACTCTGAACACATCTTCTGCCGTAGTGGTTGTTTCAAGCGATTTGCAGAATAGCATTTCTTCCTCAATTGTAACAGATCCAACAAAACGAACATAGACCATCAACTGTGACAATTGAGCTACGTCAGTCATTTCGTCGCACTGAATGGCAAAATAAGGTGATGCGTGTATCTTTTGAAGAACTTGACATTCAATATCATTTGTAAGCACATCGATTCGTGTCTTAATAGTGGAATCTGAAAGAGAAATCTTTGCTAACTTCTTGCTGTTGCTTTTCCCCAAAACAAGGCTACTTGCTTTCAACATGCATGGTTTTATCAAAGTTTCGCCAATATTATGAGGTTTTTTCGCTTGAGCTATCATTTGAGCAATTTCAAAAGATGCTTCTACCAGCTATGCAGATGATAACTGGCTAAAATTCTCCGCACAGGCGATTTTCATTTTTTTAAAAGAATCCTTCGTGCTTTGAAAGAAAACCAAGGGTTTCGTTTGATGAAGAGGATGTTTTGTTTGAATATGACGCTTCAAGCGATTTGGCCTCAAAGCATCATTGCTCAACTTTTCGAAACATATAACGCACAACTTGACCGTTCACTGCTGCATCAGTAAAACCATACTGCACATATTCTTCATTGTACTTCCTCTTTTTTGCACTCATTTTTATCACCGCAGCTATATTAAATACCACTTATTCTTCAAAGGTCTAAAATTTGTAAATTATGGGGGATTAACAAGTTTGAAAAAGTTAAAATTGATCAACCTCAAAATAAAAAAACAAATGGAAAATATATTTCGCTTTAAGAAAGCATCATCAGTTCTTAAAAAAAAAGCAAACAAAAGTCACAACACTAAGAAAATTACTAATAAATTCTAGCAAAGAATTTTAACTGAAAACAACCAGGTGCTGTCCACTCCACAACAACGTTAACAATGAATCTCGCTCGTGAACCTTTAAAAAGTTTGGAAAATACGGTTTAACGGCGTGGGGGAGAAAAGAACGAATAAATAAAAAAGTACAAAATCGACGTGCTAAGTGACATCTTTCGCGGAGAAAGGAAGGCGAAGCATATAACGATGTGTCGATGTAAATAAGACAGCGGAAATTAAAACAGTAACGAATTAAAGTCCAGACAAAATTGCTTTTAAAACTAGGTCACAGATTCTAATGTAATGGATTAGCAACGAGGTGGTAACGAGATTTGACTGTAGTTCGGAGCTGCTTTTCATCAATATGTCACTGTCATGCTCGCGCCCCCCTTGTGAAGCTTTCACGCCCCCCAAGGGGGGCGCGCCCCCCAGTTTAAGAATCCCTGACTTGGAGAGTACTTCAAGGTTCCGTGCTTTCATTCCCAGGGTTAGTTCAAGTCAGTTCAAGGCCACTTGGAATGAGTCTGCCCAGAACAACAGCAGCATATTAGCATAAGAAAATATCCTTGCTTTATAGTGTATACGACGACGTGACCCGCAGAGTCCCCATTAGTAACGTCGGGATTGAGAGCGTCGGTTCAGCCGGCCAAGTCTGCTTCACCTGTAAGACTCCTGTGTGGGAAGTTACCAAAAGTTTATCTGTTTTCTGCACATAAGATTTTCACGGCTATTTGGGCTTCTTTTCCTAATAGCATTTCTTATTTCAAGATTCTGGTTATGCCTTAGGTCTATGTGCTCTGTTCATTGTTGACACGAACCCAAGGGAGCCTTGCGTTCCCCGTAGTTTGGAAGTAGGAAATACATTTCTGATAATAAGCTATTTTCAAGCAAAATAGCAGAAATGTCTTTCGTGTGGTACGATTTGACGCAGTGACGTTGTTTTCTTTTCATTTCCTCATAAACTTTCTCAAGTCCTCACTGGCTACGCAGTATGTAGCATGTTCTTTTTCCTCTTGCTCGACGTACCCTGAGGAATTAAAAGAGCGCTTGGTTTTCCCCAAACGTTTGGTTTAATCCCGGTAGCTCAATGAAGCTATTAGAAAGCAAAATACTAATAATACCTTTTATGAGGTGCGAGTTGACTCAGTGACGTTGTTAATTTGATTTCCTCTCAAACTTTCTCAAGTCCCGGCTGGCTACGCAATATGAATTATGTTTGTTTTTCCTCGCTTAGGTATGCTCCGAGAAGTTAAATAAGTGTTTGTTTTTCCCAAACTTTCAGATTTGATTCCGTTAGCTTAATTAAAGCTATTATAAAGCAAAATAGAAAAAATATTTCACCGAAATATGGTGAGATTTTACCCCGGTAGAACATGCCATCACCCGAGCCAATTTAAAACGTATCAATTAATGCAGCTGCGCCAGCTTCACCGTACAAACATTTATGAGAGCAACAACGAAAGGTCTTGGTAGCTTAAATATATGTCATACTTCCTGCACATGCAATGGTGATCATATTAGTCTATTAATCAAGACTGGAAGTATTCAAAAAGAACGAATGATGACACAAACTACCATTCATAATGTTTAAAAGAATAACGAGATGAAACATAGTCAAAATTGATGGCGTCGCCCAAATGGTGATCGTTTTGATTTATAAAGAAATGAGCTATTTATTGGTAGGCCTATTAGAGGTATTGGTGGCTCCCCTTTCGTATTAATTTTTGTGACATTAAGATTTTTGCCTGCACTATTTGCTTTAATTCGGCAATAGCATGAAATGAAGGCATGCTTTTCCCCTAAGATATATAACCTATGGCAATGAGCGTCTATTAAGCTCTTTTCAAACAAAAACATTCCTTCTTAATCCAGTGTTACAAACAAGGCTGCGAACTCGGTCAAGTTTTATATCGAGTTTAAATTCGAGTTCGAGTTCAGCATTTTCATTTTTGCGAGTTCAAGTTCGAGTTCGAGTCCTGTGAAAAGTTGTCAAGTTTTTTCGAGTTTAGAAAAAGAAGTGATTGACTAAGCCTGATCACGTTTGCAGTACAAATGCGCGTTCAAACTTATGTTTAACCATCTGTTATAGTAAGCACATGGTGTTGCCATAAGCCAGGCGATATGTGAATTGTGAAGTAGGATTAAAAGCGAAAATTGAAAAATAACTTACAATTGAATCATTGTAGGTTCCTTGGTTATGCGCGTTCCATCAAAAAAAAAAGGGCTATTTCTACGATTCAATGTTTACAAAGAAAAAGTGGTGCTGGTTTAGTGTGTGATCTACCCAAGAAATATGATCTACCACTAGCCCTAACTCTAACCCAAAAACCTTTTGGTAGATCACCAGCTAAACATGAAACATGTGGGTAGATGACATACAAATCCAGCACCGAAAAAGTTAACTGTTAGTTGGGTCACCCATTGTCTACTGTGACTGTTTACATTGCAATACTGTAAAAATTAGTTCGAGCGTTCTTCTCAGTATCCTTAATGTTCTCACAAAACATTTAGGGTTTTATGCTGAAAGCAGACTTTGTTTTGGTCGAGCTTTAGCGTAAGCCAAGCTTGCGCAAGTCGGGCTTACTAAGGGAGACTTTGTGGGATGCTACTATAGCGTGGGGTCTACCACGCTATAATGTGAGGTCTACCTCCTGTCCACACTATAGTGTGAGGTCTAGGGTTAGGGTTTGGGTTAGGGTTAGGGTTAGGGTTAATTCTAACCCTAATCTAACCCTAACCTCACCATGCACCTCGGTAGGCAACATATGGCGGTAGACCTCACGCTATAGTAGCACCCTTTGTGGTATGCAGAAACTAAATTCAAACAAGATTTTTGAAAGCACGGCTTAACCACTTCCTTACGGTATTGTTTCCGCACGACCCATTTTTTGACCTTTTGCGACCCATGTTTGGGTCGCGACCCATACTTTGGGAACAGCTGCTTTAAGTGATTCACCGCATCAACACGTGTGATATGCGGGCATGAACGCTTTCCGACACCAGATCAAGAAAAATTTTCGGCTATAGCCGCTTCCCGCAAGGAAGCGGATAATGTATTGTGACTTTACCGTTATTGAAAACCTAGTTTATAAAGGGATTATGAGGTTGCCGTTAAATATAGTATATTTTGTGGCGTCATGTTGGCGGATAACGCGCTGTACGTTATTATGGTGCGATACAAATGGAAGTTGTTGTTTGTAAAAAGATTTGATAAAAGCGGTTACAGTAAGTGATGCGGCATGCTTCATAACCGTGTTATCGATTTAAGCTACCTGATACCCATTGCCCCAATTTAGCATCAGCAATACAATAACAAGTTTGTTTGGTCAAGAAGGATAATTGTTCAACTAAAAATGGAACATGATGTATGACAACCAATTTTTATCAGCCATAAAAACTAATCCTTGGCCTAAAGTAATTGAAATCGCTCATTGCTGGAAAGTAAATTTCCTAAGCTTTCAAAGGACAGCAATGGTTAGTACCTTATTATAACTTTTTTGTGATAAAATTACCTGTATTTACTGAGCTTACCACTTTTTGGGAGAGTAGAAAGTTACATCACAGGTCTTATAGTTCAGTTTTATCAGAATAAAAACTCATATTAATTGTACATATGATGTACTATCGGAATCGCCTTGAAATATCCTTTAATTTGTAGAAGAAAGTTTGAAAATCAGTTGAGAAATGAGGTCACAAATCAGTTTTTTAGTAAACTGATTTGGCAAAAAGGCTGAAATTTTTGAAAACATCTTTATACTATGATCTGCGGCAGCGATTATTTGTGTTAATCGTACGAGACGTATTATGACGTCATAGACCCCAGTTTTAAGCGAGCAAGGGAAAACGAGAAAAAATACTTAGAGGGCTTAAAGTGCTTAACCCATTAACGCCCAAAACCAAATTAAAAAATTTTTTAAAGTTGTTTTTATTTAAGTTGGTGTATATTAGCATGACTAGCGTATATTTAGTTAAATTTCAGAATTTCACTGCTTTGTTAGTATTTTACAGGGGCGCACCCAATTGGGTACACTGGGCATATGCGCTGTCACAAGTTACACTTTTAAAATAAAAAATCAAAATTAGAAATAGAAAACAGTATGCAAAACATGATGAAAAAACACAATTTATTTGTTCAAAAAACACTGCACATGTAGTATGAATGCCATTGTGTCCACAATAGTGCTTATTTAGGCTGATGGTACACTTCAAAGCAGTTCTTTTCTATGCACAAAGTCACTTTGCACTTCTTGCAACTCCAACGCGCCTGTTTGTGGCAATGACAGCATCGGAGCTTGCTGGGAAGCTTCTATGGAAAATGTCCCCTGGTTCCTCTCTGATGCTCTGGGGAACTGCTGCGGAAGTAGCAGCTCGTTGAGCGTCACCTTCTTGTACCCGAAAATAATCACGAGTCACGTGCCTCATGAAGTTTAGCAAATCCATGGGATCCTACTGATTTGCTAACAAATACAGCCGCCATGCATTCACCATGCAGGTATTGAGCATGTAGGTAAACAACACCCACCACCATTTCTTTCTCCGAATTCCATTGCGATAAGCATTGATGGCTTGGTCTAGCGAATCTACACCACCCATTCCCTGGACATACGTTACACATAAGTGAGGGCGCTGGGTGTCAACGTTCTTCTTCATGTCTTTGGACCATCTCTTGAAGCTGTCTAATGGACCCACTGTGTCGTAGTTGGTTCCCAAAATAACAATGCTGTTGTCTTTCCATTTCGCAATGAAGATTTCATTGGTTTCTTCAAATGCATATTTCAGCCACCCTCTTTCCTGTTTTTTCAATTCCTTTGCTGGCGGGATTGGGCATTTTCGCAAACGATTTTCTCGTAAAGTGCCCGTTGCCCTAAATCCTTTGTTCTTTAGCGCCACAAACAGGTCGTAACTTGAAAAGAAGTTATCAAAAAAGACAACATGGTCTATTGGATCACTTACACTGTAAGTACTGTTGATGCGACCCAAGAATTCTGTAAGTCTTACAGAATTAAAAAGTTCCATCAAAACCAAAAAGTTTCAAAAAAATTATAAAAAATGCATACTGTATAGTTTACATTCCAACAAAGTTTGACTGTTTGACCTCACCAGTGCCCAGTGCACTCAATCGGGTACACCTGATTTTCTATGCAAATTACACGACCACAGTAAAGAATGGAAAAATATGAAATAGATCTATAAACTTAGAACCATTTATGACAAATAAGTACAGCCTAGAATATTATTAATATTTCATTCTGTCCAATAATTTACAGAAAAATAAAACACAGCACTGTGTGAGATGTTCAATAGAATCTCGGAAATGCTAAAATGCCCTACAAATTTTTTCAAAACATCAAGAAGTGAAGCCACAACAAATGTGAAAGTGATGAAGGTATGCTCATAAAAAACAACTTTCACCATTAAATAGTTGACTATCATTTATAATTTTTTGTTAAAACTGGAATTTGTTACTGTACCCAAACGGGTACAGTGGGCACTAATGGGTTAAAGAAAGAATTCCTTGTAGCATAATCAAAAAGCTTCAATTGTTGTTATCGAAAGTATCTTGTCAATATCTTCTGAAACAGCGCTTAAACGCGTTTCTGCAATGAGTACTTTTAGAGAAAGAACAAAATACAGATTATTCAATGAAGGATGGATTGTGACGTCATTTTAGACCCCAAGCAAATGAAAGCTTTTGTAATATGGTAAGTCGGAAACTGCCTGTTGTTTAGGCCAGCGTGGTCCAACTGCAGGCCCACGGGCCAATTTTGGCCCGCGAAGTAATTTTTTTGGCCCGCGAAGCGCCAGGAACAGTTACGGCAATTAGAACGTTTAGATCTATTATCGAAAAACAATGACACAAATTATCGTATAATGGTCTTTTTATTGTATAACAAACAGCTATTTACTTCTATTTTTATGGGCTTGTTTAGCAGCCATTGAGCAATGGAGTAAGAGGCTAGTTTTGGAAGTTCAGACTAAATATTCCACTTTAATCAATACGCAGCTTTATAAAACTAAGAGATGAGTAGTTGCAAAAAAAAAAACAGAAGAAAGGATATTTTTTAAGAATTGGGAGGAAACTTATCTATTTATTGAAAACAGTGAAGCACCACTGTGTTTAATATGCCAAAAGACAGTTTCAGCTACAAAGGAATACAATCTAAAGCGACATTATGACACTCTCCACAAACATAACTTTGAAAAGTATGAAGGAAAGGAAAGAAAGAATATTTTGCAGAGTCTCAAAGACAAACAAGAGAAGCAAGTCAGGAGGATGTTAAATTTTGTAAGCTGTCAAAAGACTAGCTTAGCAGCATCATATGAAGTTGCACTCCTTCTTGCCAAAAAAATGAAGCCATTTCGAGAGGGTGAATTAGTAAAAGCATGTGCAATTAAAATGGCGGAGGCGTTCGGTGAAGAAAAAATTTAAGCAGAAAAATTTAAAACGGTGTCTTTATCCCATCAGACAATGGCAAGAAGAGTAGCGGATTTAAGTCAACACGTAACTTCTAAACTGAAATCTGCGATGAAAAATTGTACCTATTTTACAGTGGCTTTGGATGAGAGCGTTGATGTGACTGATGTTAGTCAACTGATGATATTTGCTCGACTGGTGGATGAAAGTTTTGAAGTGCAGGAAGAATTGTTAACACTTCATCAATTAAAAGGTGGAACAAAAGACTATGATATATATGAAGCGATAAGCACTGCTGTTTCCGAGTTCGGAGGATTCAAAAAATGTTCTTGCATAGTTACAGATGGCGCAAAGGTCATGAGCGGAAGCAAAACTGGTCTAGTTGAATTGCTAAAAGAAAATGGAATTAACTGCGTTACTTTGCATTGCGTGATTCACCAGGAAGCGCTTTGCGGAAAAGTACTGAAAATGATGAATGCAATGCAAAGTGTTGTCAAGATGGTCAATCTAATAAGAGGCTGAAATAAATCTCAAAGACACCGAAGGTTTGTTTCATTTTTGGATGAGCTGAATGCTGAATTTAGTGACCTGCCCCTATATACGAGTATTAGATGGCTGAGCGCAGGCAAGTTATTGACACACTTTTTTAGATTGCACAAAGAAATTCTTTCATTTTTGAAAAAGAATTAATGGGAGAGCACAAACACTTTTCAAGCGCAGTTGCGAAGCATTGAATTTCTTTGCGACTTAGCTTTCTTAACAGATATGACAAATCATCTGAACGTGTTAAATTTGAATTTGCAAGGAAAGGGACAAAGCATTTCTCATTTAGTGGGACATGTTGAGCGTTTTTGCTCAAAGTTGGTTTTGTTCACAAACTGCTTGCAAAACAACAATCTTGCTCATTTTCCGTCCTGCTCAGTGATCAAGGAAGAATACTCCAATGCTGATTTCACACAGTTTGTAAGTAATATTACTTCACTGTCCGAGGAATTTCAAAATCGATTTCAGGATTTCGAGAAACTTAAAAGTCCTCTTGCACTATACAACAGCCCCATGCAAGTGAGTGTTGCTATGCAGCTATCTGAATTTCAACTCGAATTATGTGAGCTTCAAAGTGATCAGTTTTTGTTGTCAAAAAGTCGGGAAAAACCAGAAAACTTTTGGAAGTTTGTTTCACAGAAAAGGTTTCCGATTTTAAAGAATGCTGCTTTGAAGTTGTTTTCTATGTTTGGAAGTACATACATTTGCAAATGTGCATTTTCAGCAATGAACAATATCAAAACGAAAAATCGAAACCAACTGGGGAACAGTACTTTGGGTTTACAAGATTGTCTTCGCATGGCCACAACTAACATTTCGGTGGATACAAACGCAATTGTGAGAGATGCATCTCGACCACAAACGTCCCATTAATCGGCAATAAACTATGAACATTGAAATTTATTTTGTGTGCTTCTATGCTTACCTTCTGCAATAAAATTATCATTTTTAACCAAAGAACAACTTAATGTTAAAATTAAGTTTTCGTTATAACAAATGATTTTGTTGATCTTTTGGAATTGGCCCGCGATAAAATTAAGTTGGACCACGCTGGTTTAGGCAAAAAAGCGGTTGTACTTTGTCAAGTAATGCAAATTTAATAAAATATGTTGATTATGACATCATCATGAAGTCACAAACGCCCTTATGACACTCACCACGGGGTGGTGATCAATCGTGAAAAGTTTGATGCTTGTACCTCTAGCAGTTTCAGAGGAGTTAAAACAGACAGACAGAACTGTGCTTTATAGTATAGATGCAATCGTGAAGATAAGTCTGCTATTTCAATCAAAGGAACTCGTACCTTTCATTATACTGAACTTATTGGTGAGACCAGACTAGGTATGAAACGCATTAGTAATGACAAGCAATTTTCAGTAGAAGCTGATATCATCTTATCACGAAAAGACATTCCTGCACAAAACACCAACATTGGAAAGTATGTTTCACCGTTATATAGTAGACAATAATAACCGGGCTTCTGGCAGACAACTTCCAAAGCCTTTCCTTTGTTGTACTGTATTGTTTTTCTTTGATCTTTGCTCTGTGGTTAAATAAGGCCAGATGTTTGACTCATATATATGACAGGTGCATCTGCTCAAATATATGTAGTGACCGCGTGTATTTTTACTATTGTTGTCAAAAGGTAAACGTGGTGAAACGAGTAGAGATTTGTCGTTTCAGCCTGATTACGCTTTGGATTTCTGTTTGGAACTGCGTGTTGGTTCCCCTGCTTGATCGTTATTAAGGCTTCGGGGCAGCCTTTATCGCCGTGAATTTTCGTTCTACGCACGCTGGATGGAGCTGCGCATATTTGTAAAAAAATAGTAAGAAAACTTCAACCGTTTCTTGTTTTTGTTTGACGAAGCAGAAAGGATCCGTAGTCCTAATATTACTAGCTTTACAAAGTAACTCGACTGGTTCAGTGCTAACCAATGATGGTACGTTTGGCGCGAGAATCAGAGGATTGAAACCTGATGTTGTCGCATCACACATGCAGAAGAAACCTATAAAGGCTTGATTGCACTGGCACTTTGTGATTTGGAAAATAAAGAATGCGTGCTGAAAAATGCTTTCGGAGAAGTTCGAAGATCTAAATGAAAAAATTTCTTTTGAGCAATGGGTATTCGTGGGAAGAACGGACGTCATCAGTCAATATTTACATGTTTTGGGCAACATCAAGCTTGTAATTTCAAAACTAACAGCATTAGCTACACATCATTTTATTTCAAAATCACAAACCAATTACTTTAAAAAGCAAAAATAAAGTTTAAATAAACAAGCTGCATTAATTTTGATGAATTTTTCTGAAAACTTTTCTTTTCACATACAAGACGAAGCACAAGGCTATCACTGGACACACAATTGTTGTACCATGCACCCTGTCGTTTTGTTGCCACAAAAACAGTGTTGGAAAATTGATAACTACTAGCCTTTGCTTTCTTTCCAGTAAACTGCTGCATGATACTGGTATGATTCATCTAATTTAATGCAAAACCATGCATTTTTTAAAGAACTTGACACCAGAACAAAAGTTTGTTGAATATTTTAGTGATGGATGTGCAGCCCAACATAAAAACAGAAAATGTTTTTATAATCTATGCCAGCACGAAAAAGAGCTTGGTGTCAAATCAGCATGGTCGTTTTTGCCAGTAGTTATTGCCAGTCTCCATGTGATAGTGTTGATGGGACTGTGAAGAGATTCACTGCAATTGGAATTCTTCGGCGTCCATTCTAAAATCTCATTCTCAGCGTTGATGCAATGATGGCATACTGGAACAAAGATTTCAAACAGCTGTGACAATTGAAGAAACTCGTGCCTATTAAACTTATTGGTGCGACCAGACTAGGTATGAAACGCATCAGTGATGACAAGCAATTTTCAGTAGAAGCTGATATCATCTTATCACGAGAAGATATTCCTGCACAAAACACCAACATTGGACAGTGTGTTTCAGCATTATATGATAATAATTGATATATAGGTATAGTACAGCATGTTGACTACACTAATGAAGATGTTTTTCTACAAATTATGCATCTCAAAGGATCATCACATTATTTTTACTGGTCTGAAAGTGAAGATGTATGCTGGGTATCATTTCAGCATATTCTGTTTGCAGTCACTCAACCAACACTTGCAAACTCTCTAGGAGAGTACCGCTTATGTGCACAGTCAACAAAAAGAATAAACAATGCTCTTTTATCTCGTAGTAGAAAGAAGTTTGTGTATGTTTAACTCTTTCGCTCCCGCGATCATCGATTGATGATCTCGTGTTTTCAGTGTTTCCCTCAAATTTTTTTAAATTGAGTTACAAAATTAGTTTACTTAAAAATCGATTTGTGACTTTATTTTTCATCCGATTTTCATAAAATTTTCAAGAGATCACGCTTATTTCCTCACGCATCCGAAGATGTACAATTTGTGCCCTAAATCTTGGATTTTTATACCCAAAAACGTTTAAAAGGATCAACAACACAGTTGCAGACGACAAAAACGGCTAAATTCTCAGCACGTGCCAACTACGCTAAAATCAAATTGAGATTACATCTTCACCACAAAACCAAACCCTTCATCATTGATACAGTCTGAAAACTACGCTTTTGGGGCATCATTTGACAAAATTTCAAGCGATAATGATAAATTTTACGTTTTTGAATTTCCAAATTTTTTAAGGATCTCAAAACCTCCACAAACAAATTTGAATGATAAGTAGATAAAAGTAAATTTGGTGCGTAAAAAATATGATATGTTGCTAAATATCGGTCTCATTTGAAAGCTTAGGAAATTTGCTTTCCAGCAATATATAACTTTAAATAGTTTAGACTAAGTGGTATATGATATTCACTGATCAAAAATGAGTACTGTACATCATGTCAGTTCAAAACCCCCAAAATTTGTTGACTTACGTTTACTAAATTATAATTTTTACAAAAACTACACACTATAAAAAGATAAAATAAATTGCAAATGCTTCACTACTAAAGTCGTCATTTTGTATCAAGTTTCCAAGGAGACAAAGACTGAAATACAAGTTTAAAAGCTAGCAGAAGTTTGGCTTCTCTAAATCAAAGTTTGCTGTATACCCTTGTTTCTCAAGAAATGGGAAGGGTGTAAACAAGCGGCTGTTTCATTGTCAGTGACAGCATATTCTATTTAAACTTGATATTTTCTGAATCTTGAAGAAATTCCTTGTTCAAAAATACATAATGTTACACGGTTTAGGCTAACGTCTAGCAGATAATAACTGATCATATTTTAGGTACTGAATTTAACTACCAAAATTTGGTACCGGTCGGTACCGGTCAAAAAAAAGGTCATGTGCCTCAGAAAATTCCAAATTGAAGAAAACCTAGGCTTTTAGGTAAGTTTTGATTGGTGTACCTTGAAAGCTTATTTCCTTAGCATCATTTTGCGACCATTTCTAAAAAAAATTGGTTGAAAATAAAATTTGTAATGATCTTTGAGGTGAAGGTACCTCTTTAATTTTGAAGACAACTACCCCCCAGTTGGGGGGGTTAATTTGCATAAAATTTGCATATTCAAAAAAATGTTTTTTTTCTATTTGAAATCCTCAAGAAATGTAGATTTCAACGGTATATCACACTTAATGTAGAAGTAGACAGCTGAGTAATGATTTACAAACAAACTTGAGGTACATAATTATGATTAATTATGATTGATTATGACAGTTTTTCGCGCTGCCACCTTACGGATTTTTTTCGCTTTTCACGCGGGAGCAAAAGAGTTAAGCTTACCTTTAAATACAAAATATGATGAGTTGCACAGTTACTCATTGTAATAAATTTAGAGTTGCACAGTTACAGGTGCACATATTTTGATTTATAGGTATTGCATGTATCTGTATTGAATAATATTTTGACATGATTTCTGCTTCTAAAATATGACCAAACTATGTAATGCACAACGTGTACATAGTTTGATGAATAAACAAAGACTGTCCAAGAACCCTACATATGTTTAATTGCCACTTTTTATAGGATGATGCCATTCTGAAGGTATTTATCATAACGAAATTTTGTGATACTAGAAAATGCCCACTGGCTTTCAGACACAAAGTTTAGTTTGTTCTATCAAAAAAGCAATACTCAATAAGCTATTAACTTTATTTGTGATTCGAAATTTCATTAAAATTTGCTATCAAATGATCTGTCACCCATGATTGTAACTGATGGGCATCTCGAGATATTTACGATCAAAAACTACGTTCCGCATGATTGAGTTCAGCGAGGTTCACCAATAACCCCCACGGTTAAAGGTCAAAGATTACAGTCCAAAAGTTTTGTTTTCGGTTCTTTGGCTAAAGAAATGTATGTTTAACAATATCTGCAAATATCATAGCAGACGAGTTTTCACTAGCTGAGAAGCATCTTTCAGAAGTTGAACATGTGAATACAAAATTTTTTTTTCGCTTCAGTAATCACAAAAAACGGCCAATTTTAATTAGCCATAACGTTTTTTCTAGTTGACTGTTTTTTTTAAAAGATTAGTTTTTTGCAATCAGAAAGAGAAGTTCTATCACTCTGTCGAATTTCGTCAAAATCTGAGAGGGTGAGTGAATTGCCTTGGATCACTTGACATGGAATTACGCAAGAGTTAATCGTTGAACTCAAAAAATTATTTTTGACATGTAAGCGGAAAATCAGCTTGTTAAAAAAGCACTTCACTCTGGCGTTAAAAGCTTAACCTTGTAAGTGCTTGATACAACTCGCGGAATCATTTTCTGCAAGAGTGCGCAAATGCTTATACAATCGAGTTAATTTCCCTGTAGTGGAAGATTCCTCCAACTAGTAAGAGCGTTGTGTTGTATAGCGTGTACCGTACATAGTATATAGTGTATAGGCGTAAGACTGTATTGTATAGAAAGGCTGATGGCTAAAAAACTTTTTGGCGATTGTTTTGTCAGTGATTATTTTGCCAATTTCTGTCACTAAGCAGATTTTAAGACATCTATTTTGTTTGTAAGATCAGCTTAAAAAGTGGGCCTCAAAAAGACTGAATTTTGAAGGCTTCAACATTAGAATGAATTTAATCTTTTTTAGATAAAGTGTACTGTAAATGTGAAGGTTGAGATTTAATCTCATTTGTTTCAAGAAATGACAAAAATTTGTTTTTATGTTTCTCGCATATTTCTTGTTGTTCTGATATTTTTTCTTGTTGCAATGTGGGTTGAATATTGGAGTATATACAACATCGATGAAAAACTTGTAAAAGGAAAAGTTACAGCACTTCGGCAGCAAAATTATTTTAAGTAAGTAGAACTTAGGGCGCTGTTTTTCCAGATTGATTCTTTTGCATCCACTGATGAAACCAGTGGGAAAACGGACGATATAGGTTTCATGCTTATTCCAATTTTTTGAAAGAGTTGCCTGATAAACACGGATTTTAATATTCAGCTGAAAAAATAGTTGGGGAGCGTTTTTTGTAATCATCTGTGAAAGAAGTTGCCAAAAATTTGAAGAGAAATTTGCCGCTGTGTTCTGCTTGCTTTTGTTAGTTATCAATTTTATTGCTATTTAGGTCTTTTTTGCGTTTCTGACTATCTATTCTATTGGTTAACTAACCTGAGTTTCTTGAACGGCTCTTCTTCTTTGGTAGTATGGCAGAACACCTATGTATCAGGTCAGGCACAAGAAAAGGGTAGGGACCGAGGGTTTATCCTTTTACCACCCAAGTCTGCTGTGTTGTATAGATCAAATGCTGGCAGCGACGGAGTTGAGCCAGCACCTTGTTTCGTCATCCAAAACTGTCAGACCCATTGTTCCTCGATGTGCCCGATGTATGCGACATGTTAAAATAATGTGGTCTGCAGTTTGATTATTAGTGCCACACTCGCATTTTGCTGAAGAAGCGAGACCACATTTGTGCATGGACGAACCAAAATGCCCAACGTCAGTACGCAGGCGATTGAGTTTGACCCAAGCTGTTCTGGTCAAACTCATTCCAATAGGCCTTGTGCTGATCCTTCAGATGAACATCGAAGGCCTCACTGCAAGCAAGATGAGCGTTCTTGAGTAGCTCAACTAATTTCAAACTGGCAACGCCGTGCGTTAGAGATTCATTTGGTGATTGTAGGCGTAAATTGAAAAGCATCGATCAAAACAAGGAAAAAACGTATCAAAAACTTTTATTTATCACTTTAATAAATAAAACAGAGCTTTGTCCATAGGTACGTGCGTACGTATGTACATACGTACGCTTTAATTTCTCCAAAATTACTTGGCGCATAAACATGAAACTTGGCACGATTGATCACTGACACTAGGTGATCGTCATAGAGGAGTTGGTGATGTCATCATGGCTTCATATCAAAATCTACGCTTTTTTAAATTTTCATTGATTGATGGAGAAAAGTAGTTGTTTGCTTAAACGAAAGCAACCTTTCAACAGACCAGCTTGCAAAACTACCTTCTCTTTAAAGTTTGAAATGACGGCACAATCAGCGCTGATTGCAAAATTTGTTGTTTTAATGTTCTCAAAAAGTAATGATCGTAAAGACGCGAGCAAAAACTTTTTCAGGAGACGGCAACGAGCTACTTCCAATAAAAAAGAATTTTAAGATTTGGAGGCTTTTGGCAACGCAAAAAGCGATTCCTTTTTACTTTTTTTTTTATTGTAAGCAACCGTTCATCTACTGTTTTTCTGGAAGGCCTGATAAACACCTCAAACATGTCATAATGTTGCCTAGTACGATTTCAGCGAAAGCACCTGCAGGCGACCGCTACACTTTCATTCACTGCATTATGAAATCAAGGGTTAATCGCTAAGATACTGCCTGTTGATGTAAAATGAAATCCCCTGGGTACGCTTAAACAGGCAACAGAAAACATAAGGCGTAGCCAGTTGGGACTTGAGAAAGAATAAGAAGAAATTAAAAAAACGATATCCCTGTGTAAAATTGCACCCCATGGAAGGTATTTTTACTATACTTCCAAACTAAGGGAAATGCATGGATCCCTTGGTTGCGTATAAGCAACGAACGGAGCACATTGATCTAAGGCGCAGACGAGACTTTTAAGTCAAAAATTTAATCATGAGGAACGCACTAAGTCATAAGATAACCCTATTACATAATACCCAATTTTGTATTTTTGAAAACAATCGTTATTTTGTCACTGCTATTCCCTAGTTTAACTTTAATTGTGTCTCCGCTAGCTATTTATTTAAAGGAAAAGAGAGATCGATATCATGGCAACAAATACTATGCCTATTCTGTTCAAAATGTTTTTGACTTGATCACTTTTTAAGGAACATTTGATTTAGGAACGAGAATTCAATGAGCAGGCAAACTATCAACTTTCGATTGGATGAAGCCAGCTTAGCTGGCTGAACAGATATTCTTTATCTCATCGTTACTGATTGTGGCCACGAGCGCGACGCAGGCAGAGCCGGCTAGTTACCGATAAAACTTCTGGAAGGTAGTTACCGATAAATCTTTTGGAAACATTTATTTCCATTTTGATCACTACCACCCCCCGCCCACCCAACCCGCATCCCAAAAACTAAATGCGACGTTGTTGCTAATATAAGTTAATGGTCGAAGCAGACACTCATTTTGATGTCCCCTATTTGCACGGTATGCCACTGTAGTTTTCCAAAAAGTTTTTTTCCATTGGAAAATGCAAACTTGTAGCAAGATCACACAATAGTACTAATTATACGGTTTCCATTATGTGTCTTTCTTTTGATGGTTACGTGTGTGCTTTATTTTCGAGAAAAAAGCTTCTTCTTCCAAAGTACTCAAAGATACTTTCTGTTTTGGTATCATTTTTTTAAGATGTCAATTTTTAAGAGTGAGCGGCGAATACTTGAAGCAAACTGTTTGAAACCAAAAGCTAAATTCAAAGATAAAAGCTAAATTGAAAGGAGAAAGCTAAATTCAACAGAATAGTAGCCTAACCAACTCTATGAGCTCAATTTTTGTTTTGTGTTGAAGTTTTTGTTTGTGTATACATACTAAACGCGTGACTTACCCTAACTGCAATTGCCTCTATTTAATTGACATAAAATATTGCAATTTGTACCTAAGCAACACGTCACGCTTGTAGTTGAGAATTTTCCAAATGCTGATTTAAACAGTTCGAAACTGCCTGTAACTACAGGAAAACAGATCTGCAATTTTCGATCCCTAGCAAGTTTTGCAGTACGTTACCTTTATGCTTTTTAACTCCCAATTTATTGATGCTTAATGCTTATGCTTTTTAACTTAAAAAGCTCTGAAGGAGAATAAAAATATAAGTCCATACTTGCCATTCAAACAGTAATCACTGGCGTATAGGTGCCAACAGTGTAAAGTACAATTTAGCTTGATTAACCCTTTTGACCACTTTAGTTGTTTTTAATCTAACCTACGATTTAGCTTTATTTCTATAAATTTTGTTTTGATTGAAGTCATCACTGTGGTAGAAGCTTACAAGTTGTTGGCTTCTTTTGTAATAGTTTGTCAAAGCAGATTTTGTTTTCCGTTTTTCATTTAACTTTCAGACTGGTAATCATGGCATTATTGCCATCAAATACCAAATAGAAGTGATTTTTTGTCCACTGTGCATACTGAAATTTATCTAGGTTTGCCTAGGCTAACTGTATAGCCTACACCTATATATTTATTTTTACCTTTCAATCGGCCGGTTACGCCGAGCATCTTCAGAAAAGAGTATGAAGAAGTGAGTAAGTCATTCTTCCATAAGCCAGAACACAAACACAGCATAACTTGAACAATTAAACTGCCAGTAGTCGAGTTGTGCTGTTTATGTATTCTGACTTATGGGGGAGTGATTGATTCACTTCTCCATACTCTTTTCTGAAGATGCTCGACGAAACCGGCCCAGAGAAACGTTGAAAATAAATTTAGCCTATAACTTTTAGGTTAAATTGTTTGTTTTTACTCTACCGTAATAAAAGAGCCTAGACAAATCAAAATAAATTGTCATCAAAATCGATTTTGTTTTTGTAACCTTCTAATATCAATGAAAAATACTCGAAATAGGATTCGAACTTACCTCCACAGCAACTAGCCACAAAAGTGATTGATTTGTGAGTGTATAGCATTATTTAACCGAAAAATGGCAAAAAAGTAAGAAAGACGAAAAAAATCATCATTGCTTTTAAAATATTTGAATATAAGTAGTAAGCGGTAAATTTGCTTCCTTCTGTTGATAGAGCGTTAATCAAGGTAAACGCTCGTGCCGATTCCAATGTTCTGCGCGTCAGTCTAATAGTCTTAACACAATCATATTTTTAAACGTCGTTTGTTGCACTTGTAGAACATCAGCAATTCCCGCGACATTGCGTGAAGCCAACCATGACGACCGCCTTCCAAAACCAAGCGTTGTCTTTGTTAAAACGCACAAAACTGGAGGAACAACAGTTCAAAATATCTTGCTGAGATATGCTGAGCGATACGATATGTTTGTGGGCTTACCTAATCGTAATGGAAATTTTATGTTCCAATACCAAAGTGGTACGAAATTTCACAAAGGCTTGCTTCAGCCGTCCGATCACGAAGTCAATTTGCTCTGTCACCACATGCGTTTTAATGAAGAACAAATAGCAGCAGTTATGCCGAAAAACACAAAATACATCACCATTCTACGTGAACCAGGGGAATTATTTGCAAGTACTTTTGATTACATGCATTGGATAACATCATCTTTTAAAAATGTAACACAAACTACAGAAGGATTGGAAAGATGGTTAAACAATGTAGAAAAGTAATTTACTCTGCTCCGTAATCTAACTGTTATTTATTAACTTTATGGCTTAGTAACTCATTTACTCATCTGAAGCTTGAAAGTATAGATGCAGTATCGAAATCGCGACTAAACTTGGATGTTACATTTTTGAAAATTAACGAGTTTACGTGAGAAACTTCACTAATGGGAAACGACAATCCATCTTAACTGTCACTATTTAGACAGTAAAAGTGTAATTTAAACCAGGGTTTCTCAAACTATTGATAAAATATGCTATAGATCTATGTTAGTACCAGGAAGTGAAACATATAGTAAACTTCACTAGAAAATAAAACTTTTTGAAACTTTTTAAGCGAAGATCTTTTTTCTGTGGAATAAATCTGTGAAAAATTGCCAACAATTTTCTTGAAATGTGGTGGTAAAACGAAAATATTAAAGAAGGCCAACATTAAACGCTACATCCAGTTGAAAGTTCCTGATAAACGTGGATGCTGAGTTATTTGCCTTTGCATGATAATTAGGTTTGATCTACCTTGAGAAGAGAGAACAGCTCATTCTTTGTTTGTTTTATTTTGGCTCAGCCGCAATCCAAGCCATGCCAAGGCTCATCTGTTAATTAATCTCTTATTTATTGTAGGTATTTTCATGGCCCCAAAGACAGAAGATTCTGGTGGTTTGCTAAAAATGGAGTTTTTTTCGATCTTGGTTTTGACAATTTACAAGATGACGACGGCTACATTAATCAATCGATCGAACGAATGAACAATCTTTATGATCTTGTTCTCATCAATGATTATTTTGAAGAATCTGCTGTTTTATTGAAGGAACTACTCGGCTTGAAGCTGCCTGAAGTCCGGTTTCTTCAGCTGAATGCCAGATTGAAAAAGCGGATTGTTGTTAACGATGAAACTCGCTCCAAAATACGAAGATGGAATAAGGCAGATGCCGCAATGTTCGATTTTTTCAATAACACACTTTGGAAGCGAGTTGAAGCTTTTGGGAGAGAAAGAATGAAAAGAGAAGTCGCTCGATTGCGTCAATTGAACTCCGGATTACAGGACAGCTGTATGGAAGGAAGCGCTATTTCAAATGCGAAAATTAAGGGTAAAAATTTCATTGGTTATAATCCAAAAAATGTGAAAATAGGAGGATTTGTTGTAAAAGACGAAATGGAAACCAACAAAACATGTGTCGATTTAGCAAAAACAGAAATATCTTGGTATAACTATCTTATGAAAAAACAGTTTAATATAACGGTGTAGGACTTATGGACACAATCTGGGAGAGATTGTCAACTTTACTACAACAGAACAATTTGTAGTTATCATCAACAAAGTTCAAGCGCAATATTTATGTTACAACAAATATCATTATTAAAAGAGCAAAAAATAATTAGCGCATAAGGTTTATGTTGATGCGTTTAAGTAATTACAAAAAGGTTTACAAACAAATTGAATTTAAATACAAAAAAAAGTGGATGCGAGAATTCATGTGTTCAAAATTGTGGCTGTAGGTTTTGAATTAATAACAGTTGATTTAATTCGAAGTGGTCGTCAATTATTTTTCAGAATTACTGTTGCTGTTTTGTAAAAGTTTGGTATGGATTTTCTTTTACTATATTACTTGCTATATCACTTTTTTGATTACTTGAGGATCATGTTCTTTTATTCTTACAGTAAGATCTCGTTTCGGACTAACAGAGCCCAAAAATTAACCTTTGTTTATATTTTGAATAATGTTTGCCTTTTATCTGAATTCGGTGGAATGTTACTTCGAGAAAAGAGAAGCGAAATGTAGAAAAAATTAGATTTGTCAATGTTTTTTACTATTTCACTCATAGAGGTTGGTGTTTTTCGTCAAGATAACTTTTATGTGTCTATCGGAAACGGCGTGCGGCTGACTATTCTATTATGTTAGGAAGGCTACTTTTTGCGATTCTTCCTGTATATTTTCGGAACATTCTTCAACCTGTGCCAATGAAGAATTTGATGATGTATGTCGTGTATTTGGAAAAGATAAATCTTTGTTAACTGGTGCAATATCTAATACTGGTTTTATTGATTAATTTTTCTTCAATTACAACATCTAAGAGTGGTTAGCTATTTTATCGTTTTCTTCCTGTTGCTACCTTAATTTGATTTGAATGTAAATGCGAAATGCAAACAAATATTATTTTCTTCGTAAAGATGTTTCATTTCTTTATCAAGAAAGAAAATATTGCTGTCAGCCGTTTAAAATCTAGATAGCCAAAACAATTTTAAACTAAATATGCATGCAACTTTGATAACTCGCTGATTACTCAGTTCTGTCAATAACGGATCAATGAGGCATTATTTAGAAAACAAAATAAACCTTAAATTTGTTTTTGCCTGTGTTGTTTTCAGTGGCGGCTCGTGGTTGAATTTTCTGGTGGGGCTACTAGTCATTTTTTAATTTTTTTGCACTCTTTGTAGGCAGTTTATTTGCCGTTGTTTAGCTATAAATGTGCAAATTTTCCGAAACTCTGCGCTGTATTAGTTGTAAGCTATAACTGTACTCAATCAAGCATTGCGTGCTTTGGCTGAATATTATGGATTGCGGTAGGCTAATTTAGTGTGCAGTGTAGTAATTCTAATTTGTGAAAATGTTTTGTAATCTACAAAGAAAATAGAACAAATGCAAAGTCTCGCACATATCATCAAGCTAAGGACTAGCCTGAAGAGTGAAGCACATGAACAAGTGTAAATCGTATGAATTTATCGCACTTGAACTTAAAACTGGTTAATTCGACGACCTCCAAATCTCTTTCAGCATCCTTGGACATCAGCAATATATGTATATATTTTTTTTAGTTTTTACAAAGAGTCACGATCCAAACAACATTAGTACAGGAAAATAGGCGGAACCATCCCTCGAATACGGGTAATGAAGATGCATTATCATCACTAGGGCTCTTGCCAAGTGTAAGATACTTTACGTGGCTCCTGGCTAGCCCGATATCCAACATTGGACTGTATACGTAACAAACCCAAACAATCCAACACAAAGCACAAGACTTACGTACCGTTTACTTTTGAACCAGGATTCCCATTGACGTTACTGCTAACCGTGCAAGTATGAACTAAAACTGGTATCCTTACATGAAATTGATTACACAAAAGCTAATTAGGAATAGAAAAACCTTCCAATGATTATACACTAAATGTGGTTTTTTAAGGCATTCATGGCAGTAGGTGATTACACGATAGCATTTCTCGGCATGCACGGAAAAGCAGCTCGAAAAACCCGGGATCGAAGCCCACAGGAACCAGACACGGCGCAACATACCTCCGGGCAAAAATTTGTTTTACGAAGAGTCACGATCTAAACAACGTTAGTATAGCGAAATAGGCGGAACCATCTCTAGACTCAGGTTTCGGCCTTTTGGCGTCATCAAAAAAACTCGTCCCACCCAAAGCAGCGCACCCGGAGGGGACGTTGTGCGCCTAGAATTAGAGATTAAGGTTGCCCTCTGCATTGCAGGTGGATGCGAAGCGTGACTAAACAATGAATAGTTGCGGTTTCGGAATTGAGCGATGAGGTACTGTATCACGAACCTTAACAACGCATTGACCAACGTTAAAAGTGCGAGCCCCGGCGCTGGTGGAATCTAACCATCGACGCCTCCAAACCAAGTCGTCAGAATCTACGTAGCTCGGGACTGCCATAAAGCGGGCAGTCGGGCGTGTGTTGTTTAAATGAAACTTTTGTAAAATACGCGAAATAGATTTTGGCGGCTGGACGAAACCAATGCTTTTGCACCACTCGAAAACGAGGGTCGGATGCCTCGCCCTCCTATCCCCCATTTTCACCGGTTATGCGGGTTCAATCTAGGGGGAGTCATAAGAGCTCAGCCACCCTTGGTTAGTCGCGTCCAGCAGCAATATTCCCCCACGCAGTTGCGGTAGTCTAATACTTAAATAACAAAGCGAAAATTTTACGACTTTTTTGACCGGTAGAAGAAAAAAAATAAGTTAAACAACATTCTCGCCTTTAGATAAGTTTTCTTATTTCCAATTTATTTGCCTAATTCATTAAATGATACAACTGAATAGCAAAATTTTAATTTGCTTACCTACAAACAATCTAACCAATTACGGCAACTAGCCCTGGTTTAGAGCCACAACATCAGCAAGCTTAGCGGGAATTGTTACGTCGCAAGAAAAGTGACAAGAATCAAGCGACCGTGAAAGCAACGCCATACGTCATGCGTCTGGGCGCAACTGATTTTGCCCTTCCTGCTGCTATTAAATTTATGCGGCCCGATTAAGCGGCTTACCCGATTATCCGAAGTCTTGCAGTATCTGTGCCAGGGTTATCCTTGGTACACCAGTTATCTCAGCTAGCTGGCGATGACTAATGTTTGGAGGTTGCTCTCTAATTTTTCTTAGGACAACAACCCTTTCAGCAATTGTTAATTCTTTTAGTGGCATCTCTGCTTGGGACTTCACAAAAATTGCAACAAAACACAACAATTACCATGTCCAAGGGCATGAAATGACAAAATAATTTGCGCCTGTATTTTTCAATTGTTAAATAATATAGTTGGCTTTGTGATATTGAGTTCTATTACATTACAAAAGCGGTTTTGCCATTAAACCAGTGTATGTCTGACTACAGTTGTGGCCCGAATTAGCGGAATAGTGGCCCGATTATGCGGATTTAAAGTAGTTCGTTTTCTTTGATTGGATTTTGTTCTTAACAATTTGGCCCAATTAAACGGCAGACCCTATTAACCAGCGGCCCAATTAAGCGGAATCTACTGTATAGGAAAATTAGTCTTTTAAGCAATATAAACTGGTGCATTGGTGAATAAAATATGAACCAGGGATGTGGAAGCGGTTACTTTTCAAACGCTTCCGCTTCCACACCTATCGCTTCCGCCAACAAAAAACGAAAAAACGACTGTTGACAATTTTTTTAAACTTTTGTGGCTTTGTAGCCTGCCTTCTCCTACACTTCATCATTTTGAGAAAACAAATATCTTAATTTACTGCTATTACTTTATCTACTTCGCTTGAGCTTATTGTTTTGAACTACTCTGTGTTTATTTTTCTTAGATATCAAAACTCGTGTTGAATGTGGAACAATGCTTTTCAATCTTTTTTGTCATCACGGAGCCCCTAATGTACTTTCGCGTTTGTCACGGAACTCCCACTAACAAAAATTAGAAATCACGAACTGCTTGCAGGAAAATCAAATATTTTGTTACTATAATTCAAAAAATAATTAAACACTTCAATAAATAGACAATTATTACAAGTTCCTTCACTACTTACAACCACTTTTACAACAGTTGACTTAATGCTTCTCAGATCTAAACCGTATGATTCCATATTACAGCTCTCGACAATAACTTGTCGTCACTACAACAAATTACACCGTATAGCGTTGATTTTCCCTCTCTGTCCTCAACTAACTCTAACTTTGATTTAACTTTAACTCTAATCATCATTACGAACCTTCTGTCCGTCCTCCAAACAGGTATTGACTCTAATCTTTTTGGATAGTGAAGTGCGAAATTTCTGTCGTATATGTAGTATGGAAATGTAAAGCGAGCAAAATTGAACTGTACCAATCAACAGCCGCCTCAACGTGATGGTGCGGTCCCCGACCCATTTGGATTGGGTCAAAATTGCTGTTGGCCTTCTGGAGGGTCCCAGTTACCCCGGGCACTCCCCTCACACAAACCATTTTTTTGCCGTGCAGCCCCCTGAACGACCGCAGAAGGGTAGCACGCAGCCTCTTTAAAATTGGCCTGTTTTTTCTCTACTCCTGCCTTTCTCTTGCCCGTCTTCTCATTCGTCTCCTTCTCATGATGAGCGGCAACGTTCATCCAAACCCTTGTCCCGTCTTTCCCTATTTATTGTGCGCTGGAAATGTGACCTGGCGAGGTAGGTCAGTGCAATGCTGCACATGCTCTAATTAAGTTCATTTAAAGTGCTCACTACTCTCATTTTTTAGATTCAGAACTCTTAACAGCTCTCACTACTGGAGCTTCCACACCTACCAGCACTGTGCTTTTCTCCTCGGACTCCTCCATCTGGTATACCTTCATTGCTCAATCTGGACCCCTTCTGCAAATGCAGCACTTGCACCCCACCCTCATCTTCAAACCTCTTATCCTTTTTCCGCCCACTTTGTATCTTTTCCCTCTGCACTCTCACCACCGCGTCATGCTCCTGGCTGTTTCTCTTTACCTCCTGGTTTTTCTTCCCCTCCCTAACTCTCTCAGGGTTTTTTAATGGAATGCTGGGGGTCTTCAAGCCAGGAGCACTAAACTACTGCACTTTATTTCGTCTCATCCCGTTGACCTTATATACATCCAGGAATCTAACCTTAATTTATGTTCCTCTTTTCAGATCCCTGGATTCTCTGCTCTGCGATCCCATGGCACCCACTCCCGATTTGGTATTTTTTCTACTGATGTCGCAGACGCGAGCGGCGGCGTCATCATTTTCGTCAAGCAGGGCTTATCCTTCTCTGAGCTTTCTACCTCCTCTCTTTCTTCGCTTGACCCCTACTCTGATTATGTATAGGTCAACATCTCTCTAAACAACTTCTCCTCGCTCTCATTTCTTAATGTGTATGCTTCCCCTATTCGTTCTTCTACGAAGGATAGCAGAACCAATTTTTTTTCTCTCTCCATTCTTCCCTCCTATGTTGAAGCGAAAGCGGTGGATTTTTCGCGCTTTCGCTTCCACAGAAAAAGGACCGCTTCCGCTTCCAGCTTCCGCTTCCGCTTCCACATCCCTGGTATGAACCATGACGTTATAAAAAATATTAACATTATAAAAAATTCGAAAAAAAAAGATCACAAAAACGCGTGGGGGGCTGCAGCTCTGCAGCCCATTGGCACGAGCCGCCACTGGTTGTTTTACATCAACAATCAGAAACATATTCGGATTTGAACGTGGTTTGAAAACAAGAATGGAAGAGCCTGTTCTAATAGTTTGAAACAAGATAATGTAACGAGTCGTGTAAAAGTAAACCCAGATCACACGAATGATATCAACAAATAACACCGGTTCAAGAAAATCATCGGAAAAAGAGCAAACTAAACAAATGTTTTGATTCAAAACTACAATTACGATTAAACATTGTAGACTATTGTGTTTCAGTAGCAACTTGTTTTCTTTAGTTGCTGATATTCACTGCGTATACGTTCAGTGAGTAAGTTTATTTTCTTGTGAAGCTACTTTTTTGATTATTAGTTACCTTTGTAATTTACACATGTTGTCGTCACTTGATAGATCTTCGTAATGCTGTTATTAACGTCTGTGTTGATTTCCAAGCTGGTCAGCGAACATTGACGAGGACTGAGGAATAAGTTGAAGAGTACCCCCTTTTGGTATCGATGCAACGCAAATGTGTAGGCATTATTGGTACCACGGCGCTGATGGGACCCCAAAATTATCCTGGTCCCAAGGCTCACAGAGATCTTAACCGTATCTGTTACTGGCTCTTGAGATGCGCGAAAGTTACTAAAAGGAATTTTAAAGCCCTCTTTAAACATTGAATAATAACTTAACCTGTGAATACCGCACATTTGCGAAAATTTAAATGTAGCCTACAGTAGATTCCGCTTAATGGGGTCACATTGGGACAAGCACCATTTGGCCCGATTAAGCGGCTGACCCGATTATCCGAAGTTAACATGACGTCATTGTCTTGACGGCAATAAACGAACACATGCGCATATAAGCATTGTGCACATTGTTTGGAGGTTGTTCTCTAATTTTTCTGGGAACAACAATTTTTTCAACAATTGTTAAATTTTTTCCTGACATTTCTGCTTAGGTCTTCTCAAAATTTGCAGCAAAGCACATCAATTACTATGTCTAAAGGCATGAAATCACAAAATAAGTTGGGCCTGTATTTTTCAATTGTTAAATAATATAGTTGGCTTTGTGATATTGAGTACTATTACATCACAAAGGTGGTTTTGCAATTACACAGGTGTATCTCTGGCTACAGTTGTGGCCCGAATTAGCGGAATAGTGGCCCGATTATGCGGATATAGCGTAGAGTATTTTCTTTGATTGGATTTCGTTCTTCACAATTTGGCCCAATTAAACGGCTGACCCAATTAACCGGCGGCCCAATTAAGCGGAATCTACTGTATATGATCAAAATAAGTTTGCTAATTTTTAGATGCATCTTTTTGCGAAACTAGATTTTAGTTTTTGTTTTGAAATCATAATTTATAAAGAAATAATTTTTGTCAGCATTTAGTCAGCATTAGCTTTTCAGGAGGAGACGAATGAGAAGATGGGCAAGAGAAAGGCAGGAGTAGAGAAAAAACAGGCCAATTTTAAAGAGGCTGCGTGCTACCCTTCTGCGGTCGTTCAGGGGGCTGCACGGCTAAAAAATGGTTTGTGTGAGGGGAGTGCCCGGGGTAACTGGGACCCTCCAGAAGGCCAACAGCAATTTTGACCCAATCCAAATGGGTCGGGGACCGCACCATCACGTTGAGGCCGCTGTTGATTGTGTAGCGATCATGTTACCTTTGCTCTTAGGCCTACCCTGCGCGTGTTTGTTTTCGTGTATTGCTACCTCGAGTTTATTTTCATTTTTCGTAGAAACGTGAGCCATGCATTTTTTTGTCTTTCTAAAGTAATTATGTAACCTTTGCTCTCACCTCACCTATGCGCTTCTGTTTCAAATATTGTTGTTTTGCGTTTGTTATGTTTGCTTAGAAATGTGAGTCATGCATTCCTTTGTGTTTCGGAACATTAATCCTCGTGCGTCATTTTATTTTTCTTAGAAACATGACTCATACATTGCCTAGTCTTCACCCCACGAAAAATTATTTCTTGTGCCTTTTTTTTGAGATATAAATATCTCTTGGTCTTTGGATAAAACAACAGATCAGAAATCATAAAACGGAAAACAGAATTAACTTTTGGACTGAAGATGCTGCTAAATTTTGAAATTGTACAATAATTTTTGGTGAAAAATTTAATAAACAAACCAGAGAAAATTTCGTGTCAATTGAAAACTTAAGAATAATTCGATGTCAAAGAACTCCCGTGAATTAAAGTAATTAAATATAGGTCAGTAGGCTCACGGTACAGCACGCGCTGCCTCTGCCGCTACAATTGGTACAGTTCAATTTTGCTCGCTTTACATTTCCATACTACATATACGACAGAAATTTCGCACTTCACTATCCAAAAAGATTAGAGTCAATACCTGTTTGGAGGACGGACAGAAGGTTCGTAATGATGATTAGAGTTAAAGTTAAATCAAAGTTAGAGTTAGTTGAGGACAGAGAGGGAAAATCAACGCTATACGGTGTAATTTGTTGTAGTGACGACAAGTTATTGTCGAGAGCTGTAATATGGAATCATACGGTTTAGATCTGAGAAGCATTAAGTCAACTGTTGTAAAAGTGGTTGTAAGTAGTGAAGGAACTTGTAATAATTGTCTATTTATTGAAGTGTTTAATTATTTTTTGAATTATAGTAACAAAATATTTGATTTTCCTGCAAGCAGTTCGTGATTTCTAATTTTTGTTAGTGGGAGTTCCGTGACAAACGCGAAAGTACATTAGGGGCTCCGTGATGACAAAAAAGATTGAAAAGCATTGTTCCACATTCAACACGAGTTTTGATATCTAAGAAAAATAAACACAGAGTAGTTCAAAACAATAAGCTCAAGCGAAGTAGATAAAGTAACAGCAGTAAATTAAGATATTTGTTTTCTCAAAATGATGAAGTGTAGGAGAAGGCAGGCTACAAAGCCACAAAAGTTTAAAAAAATTGTCAACAGTCGTTTTTTCGTTTTTTGTTGGTGGAAGCGGAAGCGGAAGCGATAGGTGTGGAAGCGGAAGCGTTTGAAAAGTAACCGCTTCCACATCCCTGCAAACCATTCACAAGTAAATAAACTATGTGGAAGCGGAAGCGATAGAATTTTCGGATTTCTGCTTCCACAGAAAAAGGACCGCTTTCGCTTCCGCTTCAACATCCCTGGTTACAGCAAACAAACAGCATACATACATACATACAGCAACCAGAATTGCGTTTTGTGAAATAGATATAGGCTATAACTTATATTTATACTAAAAGCACAATTCTGTACTGTAAAGCCGCTAAAGCACAATGCGCCATTATTATATGTGTTACGCATTGGCTAAAATATATTTTTTTATCCATATACCATATCAAAATGCGGAACAGTAACGTAGATATTTTATTTTCCGCATTCGGATTTTAAAAAACAAAGGAAACAGCAAGTTTGCCATTTTCCTTAATTGGAATTTTAAAATTTGTAAAAATTTCGGAGTGTGTGTGAGATTGTCCACTGAACTAGCCTAAGATTATTAGTGACGTGTCCATGAGATGCGCAATAGTATATTTGATGATTACCGGTAGTAACAAATTAGCCCTTAAATTAAGATTGGTGTGTATGTTTTTCTGCGTTTGTAGCAGAAGCAAATATGTTGAAAGTAAGTATAGCATAACCTGGAATAGCATGAATTGGCCGAGCCTGCAGCTAATAGTAATTAACATGCCACAACTTATTTATTATAACTGTAAGTGAAACTTATTCATTATTTAGTATAACCTGTGAACATTTAAAAAGATGCTGTTTTAGATTTTCCTAGCAAAGGTAACTGGTTCTGTGCAGTAAACTATTAGCATCACTGGCAGCACTGGATTAACCATAAAGCAGTTGAAGCATTTGCTACGGGTCCCGCGCTTTCTAAAACCATAATTCAGAATAAAGAAAAGGCAGTGGCTATTTTGCCGTCGACGGCAATTTACCCTCAGAGACTATTTTGCCGTGAGTTGTTTGTGATTGGTCAATCTTAATGACGTACTAAACATGTGACTTTTGGTCGTCTCTGATTGGTCAATTTTAAAAACCAAAAAAAAAAATTTTGCACCCCCAGGTCTCTATCCCCCACCCTGCACACTCCCTTGCAGTGTACACTGCCCCGTACATTTACATACCAGGCCTGCCCCTTCAGTGTACACTGCCTTTCTTTTAAAGCCCTGGCCAGCTGAGATTTGAACCTGATACCTTGGTATCTCAAGACCAGCGCTCTATCCACTACACCACAGAGTCACTGGTGCGATAATAGCAAATTTGGCTATATAAACACACGTGAATGATCACGGCAAAATAGATTCCAAGGGCAAATTGCCGTCGACGGCGAAATAGCCACTGCCTAAAGAAAAACTAGTTGTATTTACAACACATACACTTCATAAGCAGATTTAAGCCACCTACTTGTCTTCAGTGTGTTTATGACATCACACTGACATTGTCTGTCTTAAATATTGAAAGATTTTTCTAGCTCTATTCAATGATTATTTGTACTTAAGACCATTGCTTAGTTTTCTGCTAAAAAATAAGTGGTAACACCAGTCAAGTTGGAGACATGGGTTGACAAGATTCCTCTAGATGGAGCAAACATAAAGCAAAGAAAGACAGACTGAAAAAGACTCAAATAGCGATTTCAAAAACTCAAAAAATGATGGAATATTTTACTAAGCAAAAAGATATTGGAGGTACCAGTAGGTCAGAAAGTGAAAAATGCCCAGTAATTACTGAAGCTGATGTAGAAATTGTGCAGCAAGAGAAGGGAGCTGTTAAGGAAGAAGATACAACTACCACTATTTCATTTTTTCAAATGACCTTGGTATGTGGCTGAAAAGATTGAATGAGAGTGACCATTAGTACTGGATTCAAACAAGAAGTAAGGATTGCCAACATTCTAACAGCAATTTTTCTAAATCAATGCAATTTTACGAAGGCAAAATGACTACCAGAACCTGCTGCAACTCTTACTTCTAAACTGTTCATAGACTCACAAAAGAGCAATATGCAAGTAATTGGTCCGTTGGTTATGCTATTCTGAAAGCAAAGGTAGGCTTTTCTGTTTTCTTTGCAAAGTAATGGCTTGCTCGGGTTTGGAATCAAAAAATAAGCTTGTCGAAAAAGGTTTTAATGGTTGGGAAAATGCTGACAATTTGCTGCAAAGACATGAGAAAAGTAACTATCATCAGCAACATTTGATAGAGCTTCTGATGTGCAAAAAAGAGGTGGTTGCATGGATTCCTTGCTAGCAAGTCAAATAAAAGAAGAACAAACAAAGTGGAGTGCTCTTTTAGAGCAAACAAAAGAGGTTGTCAAGTTTTTGCTGAACGAGGCCTTGTGTTTTGTGGTAGCGATGAAAAAATTAGTCTCATAACAACGGTAACTACCTAGGCTTGTTGAAACTTTTGGCAAAGTTTGACCCATTTATGGCAGAACATATCAAGGCTCATGCTAACATGGGAAAGGGGCACACGTCATATCTTTTCAAAACCCTTTGTAAAGAGTTCATTAGCTTAATCAAATCTAGTGTGCATGACAGCATCATCTGCTAATTAAACAATAGCAAATATTAATACCATTTCTCTAGATTCTACACCTGACATATCAAATGTTAATCAGTTGACTTTAATTGTATGTTGTTTTACTAACTGGACCAGTAGAAAGATTTATTAAATTTTTGGATATGGATAATCATAATGCTGTACATCTACAGGATAAATTGTTAAGATTTTGAAATGAAAACAGCATAGACTTTGAAAACTGTGAGGTCAAAGCTATGTTAATGCCAGCAATATGAGCGGCAGATGCAATGGCTTGCAAGCTACAGGAATTAAGCAATTGAACAAGTTTGCAAAATATGTTCCCTGCTTTGCTCATTCATTGAATTAGGTTGGAAAATGTGCTGCTGTATGTTGTGAAGAAGCAAACATTTTCTTTGCTTCTGTCAAAAGTATCTACACTTTTTTCTGCATCAACCAATTACTGTAGTGTGCTTACAGCTGCCCTATCTTTTGGCGAAAAACCCTCACAATAAAACATATGTCAGATATCAGATGGTCAGCTCATGCAGATTCCACTAAAGCACTTTTTTTCTAATTATTCTTCTTTAATGCAAGTGCTAGATAACATTGTTCAAGACAACCAACAAAAGGCAGAGTGTCATCAACAGGCTCGTGGATTACTTTCAACAATGACAAAGTTAGATACTGAAATTTTTTTATGATTTTTTTCTGGAATCAAATATTGCAGCATTTTCAACTGACCAGTGCTTTCTTGCTGTCTTCTGGGCAGACCTGAACTCTGCTTGTGCACTTTACAAATCAACCTATGGCTATATTCAGTCTTTTCTTTCCACCTACTCAGATATTGAAAAAAGGTAATTGACTTGGCTCAAACTGAAGAGTATGAACAACAGCGGCAAAGGAAGTGGAAGATAAATTGCATACATGATGATGAGCGCAGCACATCTTCTGGTGCCAGTCCTTTGGCTCCAGTTTAAACACCTCAGAGATTCAAAAGAACAGTATTTTTTGCCATAATTGATAACTTGCTAGTCACTTTATCCAAACGCCAAGCTGCTTATGAAAAGTTGAATGGTGTTTTTGGGTTTCTACATTGGTTGCAACTATCCAACTATGATGAAGTTGTAAAAAACTCCCTAAACCTTGTCAAAATGTATCCAAAAAATTTAGAACTGAGCCTTTCTGAAGAATTATTGCAGTTTACTGAGCTTCAAAAGTCCCATCTTTCTTCAAATATTAGTAAGACTGATGTTCCAGTTGAATTGCAGTATTATCGATTGCTTTCAGAAAATTCTTTGGATGTTTGCTTTCCCAGCTTGGACATAGTGTTGTGAATATATTTATTCATGATGGTCACGAACTGCAGTGCTGAGCACTATTTCAAAACTAAAGAGAATCAAAAATGAACTCTGGACTTTCATGGGCAAACAATGGTTAAACTATCTTTCTCTAATCAGCATTGAAAACCAGCTAATGCATTAAATAGATATTAAACAAATAATTTGCAAATTTGCTCATCAGAAATCCAGAAAAAGTATTGTGTAAAAAATGTCCTTGAGGTAAAACAATGAGAGCAAAAACAATCATTTAGACCAGGGGTGGGCAAACTTTTTAGTCAGAAGGGCTGCATTGACCATTTAAGAGTGGTCGAGGGCCAATACTTATCATCTTGTACAGCTGTATGCAATGAAGGAGCTTTTGCGATATGTCCTAGCAATGTTGTATTACAGGGCACAAAAGCGATGGTGTCTCTAAAAAAAAAAAATAAAAGTAAAGGTCATTTCCTTTTGCTTAGTCGGAAAATGCATCAGTGGGAGCAAACAATTGTCCTCCTTCTGATGACTTCTAAAGTTTTTGGCTCTTAAATACAGCAAGCGTTCCTCAGGCTGCACAAAATGCTCTGAAGGGCTGCAATTTGCCCACCCCTGATTTAGACTTTATTGTAAAGTGGTGACAATTTTGATTGTGGAAAGTATCTGCATGTGTTTAGGCCAATAAGTGGAATTGTCTTCTGGACAATTTCATATTTGGACCGGTATTAAATGTTACAACATGATGTATTTTTCTGTATAAATAATAATGCAATTTTCATTGTCATTTAATAGAAATTATGTGTAATTGTTCTTCAGACCAGCAAAAATTAGAGTCCTGCAGAAATTTTGCTACAGGCCCTGCACCAGCTTAATCCAGCTCTGATCATTGGGCTGTACAGGTGTACATAACCATGCATGTTCACTGGCACATGTATTGATGGATATTAGGGTCTAACAATCGGTCATATTGCTTAAACTAACTTTAATCCTAATGTTAATTCCAACTCTAGACGATTGAAATTGCAGTTCTGCATGATCTGTGCATTTCAGTAGTAGACCTATCCAATTAACATTTTCAACAACAGAACAATGCAACCAGTTCTCAAGTAGACCCTTATATTACACATTACTGCTTGAGACTGCAAATGTACAACCTGACAAATCATTTTTCAGGTTTTGTATTTGGTATTGTAAACATCGTTTATGTGAGATAACATAAATGGCATTAAATCAAGTTAATATTATTGTTCGTGCTTCAAATGGCACTGAGGACTTGGTGCTCTCTTGCAGTATGCATTGGTCAATCACCAAGTTGAAAGAGTTGATTCAAAATACACATTTATCAAAACCAGTAAGTGTTTCTCCTGTTAATTAAAAGAACCTAATTGGGTATAAATGATATTTTTAAATTCAAAATTTTACATTACTTTGCATTTTTTGCGCTAAAAGGCATAGCTGTGAATGTTTAAAATCTTTTTGATTCTCATGGCAGCTCAAGTTTTGGCTGTTATACTTTTACAAAATGCTGCTAGCATTGTACGCTATTAGGCTTACTGATGTGTTAGCATAAATCACAAATTTTTCTTGATCACCAAGAGAAAATGTTTTGTTTTGATATGAGTTGATATGTCAATAGAAAGTATTACCAACATCTTAGTTTTTTTGCAAACTTTTATGGTAAGCCAACATGCTATTGATGATAAATCTTGTTTTGTCTTAACAGGAGATATCTTGTCAAAAATTATTTTACAATGAAAAAGAACTCAATAATCACGAGACACTACTATCGGTTTTAAAGGTACTTAAAGTAGAATTCTCATATTTAAGTAAAAGTGTTGATTGAGCTGAGTCACTAATTGGAATTTCTAAGTTTATGTTTAGGTTGACTTAATGTAGTAGTTAATGGTTCAATGGTTTCTGTATTTTTTTAAGGCAGTGGCTATTTTGCCATCAACGGCATTTTACCCTTGGAGGCTATTTAGCTGTGAGTTATTTGTGATTGGTCAATCTTAATGACATATTAAACATGTAACTTTTGTTCGTTTCTGATTGGTCAGTTTTAATAGTCAAACTAAATTTGCACTCCCTCTCAGTGTGCACTACCCTGCATATTCACGTACTGAGCCTTCCTTGCAGTGTACACTGCCTTTTTCCAAGTGCCCTGGCAGCCAAGATTCTACAACCATAGCATTTCAAGGCAGGTACGCTACCCAGTACCACGTGCCACAGCGTTACTTGCAGGGTTGAAACAATCATGGCAATATAAACACACGTGAATGATTATGGCAAAATAGTCTCCGGGGGTAAAATGCTGCTGACGTCAAAATAGCCACTTCCTCTTTTTAAGGCAACCAAAGTTTCTAAAAACTTTCTGACTTAAAGTTACTCATAAATATGCTTTCTAAAAGGCAGGTGGTTGAGATTTGTGACAACAAAAAATGAATGACGTCAAGGTTTTACATTGAGATACATCCCACTATTACTTATTATTGTGCAGCAGAAAGGGCATAGCCAGAAAAAAATTGACTGGAGCCAAATTTTTGATACTTTAATAAAAATTCATACCAAAATTATGGCAATCTTATCCAGATTTGTTTAGATTTTTAGATGAATTTATTTTAAGTTGGCTTTGACAGCAACTTGTTTTGATTGATTGTATACTGACAAGCATATTGATAAAATCACTATTTCATTTATTAGTGCTTGAATGACACTTTTTTAATGATGTGAAGTTTTTAACAATGCCAGCAGAGCAAAGCTTCACTTTATTAGAAAAGTGTCATTTTAATACTGAAACCAAGCTACTGGAAGCGCTGCTAATCAAATATCTTAACCCATCATTAAACATAATTTAACTCTGTCTCTCACAAGGAGCAAAGTTGCTTTTGCACACGTTTGATTGAGAGATGCAGAGCTAAAACGTTACCAATTTATTTAATTGTGTTCAGTACTCTAATATCATATTAAATTTAATTTTAGACTTGAAAATTTATTTGTTTAGCTCCGATGAAGTCCCTGAAAAGAGATTAAAAGCTTTAGTGTATTCTGTTATGTTAATTTTTCTTAGATTAATCATGTTCAATAAAGTATCATTATGGATTTTTGTTTGGATTATCAAAACTTGGAAGAATAGTTCCCCCTTGTCCGAAATCAATTCTGTGATGATAACAAAGATGAATTTATGATGTCCCAAAATAAAAGAGATGAAAAAATAACAGTGCCTCTTTCAAAAAATTTCTTTAATTTTTCTTTTAAAACTGGGATCAAGTTTAAGATATTTAGAGGGGCGAGGTTCTTGTTGCTCACCTCTCTTTTGTGGTGATATTTATGTGCAACAGTTGGATATATAAAAACAATGTGAAAGGAAAACCAAGCAACCAAAAAATTTTTTAGGTGACCCACTCTAGGGGATCCACTGCTTTGCTCTAATCAGCATTGCCACTAAACGTTATGTTTTATGATGCACTTGAGAAGGCAAGAGAAGCATGCAGTCTGCTATTTAGGAACAACGCAAACTATGATTGTGAGAAATGCTGACAAATGCCTATAAACACAACGCAACGTTGACGTCATTGACGGCCAATGACAATCTATCATTTCCACTTATTTCTAGGATTTAACAGCACAGATTTTGCATAATAGGTTTTTTACAACTTTCATCTGAAAGTGATTGCTTTCTTTCATGATAACTTGCCGCTTCATACATTTGTCATGCCCTTCTAAACATTGTGAAGTGATATAACTTGTCGCTTCATAAAAATTGTAAAAAGAAACTCAGCAATATTCCACTATAAATGGCCAAATGTTTCTGCGAAATTAAAACTAGGATCATGGGCTCATAGATTACTGGTGGTTTTAGCAAAGTCTGTGAGATGCGTCACGAAGGTTAGAAAGGTCACAGTACTGTTACTGTATTTCAAAGCTCAGCAATTTCTTACATTGTCCCCATCGAAGCCTGCACACATTTTCTCTATTGAAGCAATGACTCTTGAGCCTGATGTACTTATCCATTTTTTGCCATGCATTGATGCACGCCTGGAGCAATTTCTGGAGTAAACCCTAAAAACCTTGTTTTGGTACTTTTGATCGCATGCACATTTGGAATACCAGTCTCTTTCATCATGCTTTTTTAGCTCTGGGGAAAAGACTAAAGTCACATGGTGCTAGGTGTGGGGAGTTGGGAGATTGCTCTAGCACTGTACTGTTTTTTTTCCAAAAACTTCCAGATGCTCAAGGTGGTGTGTGCAGGTGCATTATCGTGGTAAAGTAACCATGAGCTGCCTTTCCATTTGTCGAAGTGGTTGTGCTGAAAAACTGATTACACTATCGAGATGTAGCGAATTAGGGTTTTACTCTAAGGTAGGGCCGTAGTACAGCTGTAGTATGAAGTAGCTTCAAGTAGTACTATTGTATTGGATTGTTTGAGTAGCTTTGCCATTTTGTTCTTATGTTTATGAAATAATATTTTTAGGGCATTAGTGTCCAATATTCTAACAATCTTGATATTGTGATTTAGCCTTCTACCGAGACTCATGTCATACATCTTCAGTTTGTGCAGCCTGAAAATGCTTCTTCGGTGAGTATAAATAAGTGATTTGCATTTGTCTTCTTTCTCTGAAATTTTTTACTTGCAAAGTAAATTGTAAATTGCTATGATATCGGTTTTTGTGCGAAGATTGATCAACTTATTTTCAATTGTTTGTCAGTGTTAAACTTTCTGTTATCAGAAGTGTTTATATTGGCTCTTTAGTCATGCTAAAGAAGGGATAGCACTGTGCTTTAGCAATAGTGGGAATAAAAGATAAATGTGAAGGGCCATGCTGACCCTTTCATGTCTTTTTGTAGTGGTCACTGCATTAGCTGCCCGTTTATCGAAAATTACTAATGTTGTTACCAGAGAACAATGATGACTATTGACCGATCGCTGTAGAAAGCAAGTAGAAGTTTAATTTTAATTTTATTTTTTTGCAGTGTTCCAGTGGCATTTCAAATAATGCAAGCACAAGCCATGTACCACATACCCCTTCATATCCAATGATGGGAAACTAGTGAGTTTACTTGTAGTCTGTTTGTGGGAAAAAGTTCTGCTTCTAGTCATTTTGTTACATCCCTCAGAAAGAGACGAGTGTCCAATCACTGAGCTGTGTGAGCTGGAGTTAATAAAGCTTGGCATTGATTCGACCTAATTTTATGATGTGGATTGTAGAGTAATAGTTATAAACCTTGTAACGCTACTCTTTTGAAAAGTTTATTTTAATGTTTGGTGGCGTAAAAAATGCGTGTATTACTGTGAGCATGTCAAATTTCAAGCATTTTTTTTCTTTATAGTCCGTGGGCGCATTGGCAAGGACAATCATCGATGCCTTATTACCAGCAGTACCAACACATGAACAAGCCTTTGTCCCCGGAAGAATGGACCGCTATGTGGCAGCAGTATCAACAGCAAGTTAGTGAATATATGCGCTTGTAAGTATTCCTGTGACCACATCAGAAATTCTCTGTATTTGTCAGTATTTTCTTTTGGCTGCGACCTCTTGCAACTGTGATTGAGATTCATCAGGTCAGGCGTTTAAAAACTAATCATACACTTGTTCACAGTCAATTGCACGAACTATTGGTTAGAGATAGACATACCTATCATCAGCTTTTAAGGTTGAATGTATGGGAAAATGGCAAACACAATGTTGTTTTGCGTTAGCAAGTTTGCTTACAACGTATATTATACTTCACTTTAAGCAAACAACGCCGTGTAGCTTATTTAAAAAGGTTATGAAACACGTGTGCTTTTATTGTTTGTATAGGATGTTGTTAAACCCGTTCGATTGGCATTGCATCAGACGGTATGACTCTGATGCAAATGCAAACTCTGATTTGGTATTTTATCAGTCAGAATTTCTAAAAGTATTTTTAGGTTTAGAAGGGACCCACTCACATTATTGATATAGTGTTTAAAGATTTTTAGACCAATTGGCTTGTTATCAGAAATATGTTGGCATTTAGTCGATCATGAAGCTTATTTATTTAATTTATTACTAAACTTTGGTGTTTGACAATAAATGCTCCTATGTTGTGAAAAACCAACTTGCTTAAACACTGTCATAGTAGTGATGTATTTCCAGTTATAATGAGCAAGTTGCTGCGCTCCATGCACAGCAGCAACAACCAAGCACATCGTCATCATCTGACACTGGTGCTCCTTCCGAGCAACCTGCCGCTGCTGCTGCTGAACCCCCTCCACCTGAAGCCAATCCTCCTGCTGCAGGAAACCTTGCCGTAAGTGTCTTTGTCATATCGTGAGAAATGCATAATTTCTTTTACTCAGCAAGTACAACTTGGGTTTAAAACCAGCTTTTAAGTTGTTTGTACAGTAGCTGGTAAAGTGTCGTTCTTTAGTTCAGGAGTGAGGGAATTTTTTTGCAAACTGGTCTGTTTCACTCTACTGGAAGATTCCCCGGGCCACTAGATCATAAAGTAAAGATCTTGTTTTGAGATCGAACTTAAAAAATGTAGAGAGAGAAATTAAAGTGGATTCCTGATTGCGGTGTGATGATAGAACTCGAATGGCAAAGTGTTCTAAGTGAAGACCGTTTTTTAAATGTCGGCCTTGAAAGAGTGGACCAGAGGATCAATCGGTGGACGCGGGTCGCATACTGACTCGTCGTGGCTTGGTGTTTGCTCACTCCTTCAATAGCTTATCAAAGCTCAGAAATTATTTGACGCCGAAGCCAAAATGCTACGTTGCCGAATTCAGCTACTAATAGGTAGATACAACGTAGTTGCTTCAGTAGTTTTATATCGAAACTGTGCTTTGGGGCGCTAACAATTTTTAGTGCTTATTTTTGAGTCGAAAGTGACGTGTCAAAACACTTTGTGTACTGCCGATGTCACCACATGAGCGGACGCTGATGTTGTGGGGATCAGCTACGCCCGTGGTTTAAGTAGATTTTTGGAGTTCAAACTGTTGGCAAATGGGTAGTTGCAGTTGTTATATTATTCTTGATCCTTTTATATTTTTTAAGTGTTGATTGAAGCTCATATATTTAAGTGTTGTGGAATACTAACCAAGCTGAGATGCAATGTTTACAGATGAATGCACAAGGTGGATTTGCAGTTGCCGACGATGATGCTCAGCCTAATGACTGGCTTGATGTCCTATTCACGATGTTCCGTTACATGTTTTTCCTTAGTATCATTTATTTCTATTCCAACTTCTGGAGGTTTATTTTTGTTGCGGCCTGTTTTCTTCTTTTATACATGTAAGTTTTTTTCTTTGTCTTAATTTAGGAATTAACGACGTCATTTAACTTCATTGAAAATCAGATAGGCGGTTCAGCTTTTTCAGATACGCTTCCGTTGGTAAAAATAGCATGAGAAAATCAAGTTTAAAGTTAATACTCGTCTGAGCTGCGCAGTAACTTTGTTAATCCATCGCTCGTATACTGTTGTTTTTGAAATGGGATGAGAACATATGGCACTTTGCTAGATTTTTAATTCATCTGTGGAACTAAGAAGCAATATTCTTTGACTTTGTTATCACTTGCATCAAGCGTTGTTATGGGACCAGATGTGATTGCATTATTATTCAAATTTGACAGACCAGTCGCTCTGCTTGGTGATAGAATAGAGTAAAAGTTCAGCGTTCAGTATGCGATTTGCTAATTGCACCACGCGCATGTCACTGCTGTTAAAAAGTTTCTACCTGACGGTGTTGGTGATTACCTCTCCTATTCTTTAAACGAAGGCACGGTGTGTAACGGAACATCCGGGTCTCTCACTGCAAACTTAATCACTAAGAGAAGGAGCACGCTGATTGGGCTAGGAGAAAGTGCCAATTGTTTTATGCTAGTCATCAATAAGGTGGACTGCAATTGGTAAATCCCTAATTGCGTCTTAATACGTGCTAGGTAAGCAGCCTTTCTATTCCAATGCGCTAAAGCTTGTCTCAATCTAACGGTTGCAGGAAGATATGTTCACGAGATTAGTTGCGAAATCAATCCATTGTTGAAATCTATATGTCTTCAATGGATTTCACTGTTAAATTGGTTTTGTAGCAATCATTTGTTGAGTTTGTGCTTGGTTGTTTTAAACAACACAACACGGGAATATTTAAGTAATTATTAAAAACCACTTCCATCGCAAAGTCCTCAGAACTGCACCAATCAACAGCCGCCTCAACGTGGTGGTGTGGTCCCCGGCCCCGTTTGGGTTGGGTCGAAAGGTTGTTGGCTTTCCTGAGGGTCCCAGCTACCCTGGGCACTCCACAATCATTTTTTCGCTATGCTGCCCCCTGAACGACTGCAGAAGGGCAGCACACAGCATCTTTAAAATCGGTCGCCTGTTCTCACTTTCTCTTCTCTCCTGCCCTACTCTTGCCCTCCTTCGTCTCCTCATTCTTCTTCTTCTCCTGATGAGCGGTAACGTTCATCCTAACCCTGGCCCCATCTTTCCTTGCTCTGTGTGCGCTGGAAATGTGACCTGGCGGGGCAAGTCAGTGCAATGCTGACCATGCTCCAAATGGGTTCATCTAAGGTGCTCACAACTTTCCTTATCTAATTTCAGAGCTCTTGGCAGCTCTCACTCTTGGAGCTGCCCCCCCATGCTGTAACACTATGACTCCCCCCTCCTCGGACTCCTCCGACACGTATACCTCCACTGTGGGATCCGGGCCCCCCTCTGCTAATGCTGCACTCTTGCCCCACCCTCATCTCCAAACTTCTTATCCCCCATCTGCCCATCTTATATCTCCTTCCCCTGCCCTCCCACCACCGTCCCTTGCTCCTGGCTATACTTCTGCACCTCCTGCCTCCTCTCCTCCCCCTGACTCTCTCAGGGTTCTTCAATGGAATGCTGGAGGTCTTCGAGCCAGGAGCACTGAGCTACTTCACTTTCTTTCATCCCATTCTGTCGACCTTATCTGCATTCAGGAATCCAATCTTAACTCATCTTCTTCTTTCCGGATTCCTGGATTCTCTGTTCTGCGTTCTGATCGCACCCACTCCTGGTCTAGCATTCTCTCTTCTGATGCCACACATGCCAGTGGCGGCGTTGTCATTTTCGTCAGACAGGGCCTATCCTTTTCTGAACTTTCTACCACCTCTCTTTCTTCGCTCGATCCCTACTCTGATTATGTAGGGGTCAACATCTCTCTAAACAAATCCTCCTTGGTGTCATTTCTTAATGTGTATGCCCCCCCTATTCGCTCTTCCCCAACGGATGGCAGAACCGATTCCTTCTCTCCCTTCATTTTTCCCTCCTCCAGAAATCTCTTCATTCTGGGGGACTTCAATTGCCATCACCCTCTTTGGGACTCAAGAGTTACTTCCGACCCCTGCGGGGAGGAAGTATTCGACTGGGTCATCTCCTCAGACCTCCTCCCCCTCAATAACCCTGACACACCCACCCTTCTCCATCGCTCCTCTGGTAGTCGCTCCTCTCCTGACATCTCCTTTGCTCCTTCTACTCTTGCTTTTTCTTGCTCCTGGGAGGTGCTTCAGGACCTTGGTTCTGACCATCTACCAATTCTTCTATCTACCCCTCTCTCTCCGGTCTTTCGCCTCAACGAGCGTCCCCCTTCCTTCAATTTTCAGAAAGCTCGCTGGGATGGCTTTGCCTCCTACTTTGACTCTCACTGTCCTACTGCAGAGGAATACTCGTCTCTTTCTCTTTCCTTTGCAGCTGCTCTCTTTACCTCTCTGGCACTAAATGTGGCCAAATCTTCCATTCCTTTCGGCCGCATCAAACACCCTCCTAAAGCCTGGTGGTCTGCTGAGGTGGAACAAGCGGTTAGTGAAAGACGCAAGGCTTTCGCTACCGCTCACAGAAGTGATGAAGAACGCCAGGCTTACATCTCCGCTTCTCGACGTGCCTCGTCAGTCATTGCCAAAGCCAAGGCTGAGGCATGGCAGACGACCTGCACTTCTCTTTCACCTAAATCTAATCCTAGATCTGTGCACTCTCTTCTTCGCTCTGTTGCTGGCTCTCCTTCCTCGTCTTCCTCCTCTCCTAACTTTTCTAACTGTTCTTCTCTCAGGGAATCGGCTTCGGTTTATGCCGCTTACCTGAGATCTCACTTTTCCGTTTTTCAGCCAAATGCCCTGCGTAGCAGAGCCAGAGGCTACCTCACTGAGCTCCGTCGAGCCACGTGCTCTGTGGAATCTCACTCGTCCTTTTGCTCTCCCTTCTCTCCTGCTGAATTTCTTGCAGCTGCCTCCAGCCTCTCCTCATCCACTGCCACTGGTCCAGACAAAGTTGCCTATCCCATGCTAAAGCACCTTCCTCGCTCTGGCATGGATTTTCTTCTTCACATCTTCAATCTTTCTTGGTCTTCAGATTCCTTTTCTTCCATCTGGAAGACATCTTCTATTATTCCCATACATAAGATGGGAAAACCTCTTGACTCTCCTGCTTCCTTCCGGTCTATCTCTCTCACCTTCTGCATATCAAAGCTTTTTGAACGCATCATTCTATCCCGTCTTCTCTTCTTTCTGGACTCTAATTTCATTCTTTCTCCCCGCCAGGCCGGTTTCCACCCTGGATGGTCTACACTCGATCAAATTCTGTACCTTTTTCAGTCCATTTTGGATGGGTTTAACAAACCCAGGCCGGGCTCTCGGACGATCCTGTCTACTATTGATTTCTCGAAAGCTTTTGACTCGGTCTGGCATCCCGTCCTTTTCCACAAACTTATTTCGGCTGGCCTCCCTCCTTGCTTTGCTCGCTGGACTCAATCTTTCCTTTCTGATAGGCACGCTTCTGTGGTCTTTCAAAATCACAAAAGCCGTTCCTTTCGAGTCTGTCTAGGTGTTCCGCAAGGATCCGTTCTTGGCCCTGTACTTTTCTCTCTCTTCATTAATGATCTTCCGGCTTCTCTTCCTTCTTTCGTCAGCTGCTCTCTTTACGCTGACAATCTGGCCATTTGGTCCTCCTCCCTCTTCGGTCCCTACTGCAATGGAGGCCACACATGGAGCTCTGTTTCGATTGGAGCGCTGGTCTGAGTACTGGTGTCTTCCTCTCAATCCGAGCAAATGTGAGGCTCCTTCTTTTCAGTGGATCCCCACCAGGCTAACCTCCAGTCCAACCTCCTCATAATCGGCTCCCGCCTCCATTTCAATCCCACTCCAACTTTTCTTGGGGTCACCTTCGACCGCACTCTTTCCTTTTCTAAGCATGTATCTTTGCTGAAGGCCAAGTTTTTCCCACGTCTCAAGGCCTTACACTGTATCTGTGCTTCCTCATAGGGCCCCTCTAAGGAGTTCCTCTCTCTTTTGTATAAATCTTTTCTTCGGTCCCTTCTCACTTACGCTTCACCCAGATGGTTTCCTTTCCTAAGCGCTACCAATCTTACCAGGTTGGAACGCCTCCACCAAGCAGCCAGTCGCACCATCACCGGCTGCCTCTCATCCTCCCCTATCCCTGTACTACTTACCGAGGCTTCTCTACCTCCCCTACGAGTCACTCTGACTCAGTTCACTCTTTTATCTTATGAGCGGGCCCTTCGTCTCCCAACCTCCTTTCCTATTTCAGACTAGGAGTGAAACCAAGACTCTGCAGATCGTCCTGGAGAGCTCTTGCATCCACTCACCCGCTCATGCTTCCTTCTACCTGTTCTAGGGAGGCTCTTCTTGCTTGTCCTCCCTTTCCGCCTTGGAATCTGCCTTCCTTCATGGTTGAGTCCACTCTTTCCTCTCAATGCTTTCGCTCTGATCCCCCCTCACTCCTGCCAAGGTGCGGCTCTTGCCCATCTTGACTTTCTCCCCCCTCATGACCTGGTACTCTGGACAGACGGCTCTGTTCCTTTTCCTTTTGGCAAGGGCGGCTCCGGCGTTCTTGCCAACTGCTCTCTCTGTGGCACTGAGGCCACTCTTTTCTTTTCGGCAGGCCCAGTATGCTCCAGTTTTTCCGCTGAAGCGTGCGCCATTCTGCACGCTCTTTGCTGGTCTCGGCAACACCATAAAGTCTGCCATTTTTCTTTTCTTCTTCTCCTGTCTGACTCTCGTTCTGTCCTCGCCACCCTGTCCTCTCCTCCACCTTTCCTGTTATCTCAAATTTTGTGGCAGATCTGGCAGGAACTGTCTTCTCTCTCTTCCTGTTCTATCAGGCTACAATGGGTCCCCGGACACTCGTTTCTCCCGGGGAACGACACAGCTGATGAGCTTGCCAGACGGGGAGCGCTGCTTGCACCCTGCGCAAAATCTTGTAGTCTCTCTCCTCTTACCTCTCGTATCCACTCTCGTCTTTTCTCGGACTGGAGGCGTACTGTCTCCTCAAAGTATTTTGACACACAGGTTCCCTCAATTTCCACTGAGGAACTTGTGCTCCCTCGTCATGCTCGCTGTGTCCTCTCTCGTCTTTGCTGCAATGGACACAGCCTTCTTTTAGGTTCCTATTTCTTCAGGATTGGCAGAATCAAGAATTCTTCTTGCAACGCCCATGGACACCCGTCCCAGGACATCTCTCATCTCATTCTGCACTGTCCAGCTACGGACTCTTTGCGCCGCTCACTTTTTGGCGACTCTTTGTCTCTTTATGACCTCTGGTCCAGACCCTGGGGAGTTGCCCGGCTTCTGGGGCTCCATGGTCTTCCGCCATGCCCCCATCCCTTGGAAGGGGTCGGGTAATCAACAAGTCCTCAGAAACTGTTGCCAATATGCTTAACAAATTGATGATATCCAACAACCAATAATACTTGATCGTGTAGAACCACTTAACTGGTGTTTGACTGTAATCGAGTTATGGCATCCATAAGTCAAAGCAAAACGTTAGGTAATCAATCGAATTAGGATTCATCGCATTTTTCACTATTGCGATTGCTTTTGATCGGTTAAAAAATAGTTTAAACGTGGACTAAATGTTTTTTTATGAAAATTTGCCGCGGTGGCAACCGAACACTTTTTTTAATTACATTTACATCTGTTGCAGATTGCTTTATTCTAGCTTTACAGTTTAAAATGAGTAAAATTACTATTAGCGTTCTCTTCTTGGAAAGCCCACAAAATTTTTGATAAACCATTTTCCAACCAAAGTTGACGTATGTAAACAAAACCTGCACACCCTAAAACATTCCATTCTCTTTAAAAGCTAATCCTGCAGTAGGAGACGTCTGCAAGTTAATTGTTACTGATTTGACATCTGTTTGGAAGAGATCTAATTTATCAACCAATACCGAAAACTCTATTCCAAACCGACTGTTGCTACAAGTAGATATGCTAAAAAGCTGCTGCATTATCAACGGAATAAAAGAAGTTCGACAACATTTTTTGAATTACGAACCAATTTTGATAAATTGTATGATATTTGCGGTTTGTAAAAGCGTGGAAGGAAAAATAATCGGCCGCAATGCCTGCACATCTAAATCTGAAGTACCTGCAGCAGCATGGCAATTGTGATTGGATCAAAAAACACAGAGACAAATATTTATAGGACCAGTAAATGTAGGTGCGACAAAGAAAAAAGGATTAGTAGTTCAAGAAAGCTGATATTCTTCCCGTAAGAAACTAAGTGCAAACATCTGCTGAAGAAAGACTAGGTGAAGATTCCCAATTACCCAGTTTATGAGATTCTGAAGAGTCTATCGATTGTCAATAAACTGTGGACTCTAAATTTAGATTTGAAGAGTATCGAAATACTTTCAATTCAAAGGAGTAAGCGAAATTGTGGAGCCAACGGAGTAAGTGGCCGAAATGCTTGCAAAATTATAAATGTCTGCGTGAAAGATGCGGGGTTTGCTTCTTCGACTTGTCTGCTTGATCTTGCTAACATGAGATGACGAAGAAATCATTGGATAGAAGTACCTACAAAAAAGCATACTACTGGTTTGGAGTTTGAAAAAAGAATGGAGGCCACCAGGTTTTTGGCTTATAAAGAAGGTTGCACTCAACTAGTATTCTTAAAAGAAGATCATAATGTGATCGTTAGATATCATGGAAATGTTTGTAAAGAATAGATCATATTGCTCTTCAAACAGGTATCGCCAAAGACTTGATTTCTGTCCTCAGATAAAGAACTTTAGACACAACTCTAATAGCTGTTGTTTGTGATGGCATGAACGTTTATACGGAACACAAACACGATATTACTCAATCGCTGGAAGAGCAGGTTTTCAGACCTCTTACAGTGGTTTGTATGCTTGCTACACTGTAACAAAATGCCACTTTAAGCTTTCATTATAAAATTAGATCGGGACACCAATGGACATGAGGACCTAAAGGTGAACGCACAAGCGGCAATTGTGTGTGCAGCCAAAGCGTTGAGCACGGACCAAAAATATTTGTTTATTGCCAGTGATAAAATTTTTCTTCAAAAAACCTACTGAATCAAGACCTAAGCTTTTTGCTAAGATCATTTCCTGGCACCTTGCACCATACAAGGTGGTTGACCAATCGACTGCTTCATTTTTACAAGTCTGTGCAAGATCCAGAATAGAATTTGCTAAGATCATTTTACTATTGTGGAAGTGTGTGCCAAGGGTTAGTTTTTGTGGGAAACCAACTCTGCAGCACGTGGTAAAGTAAAATTTTGCAGAGTTTAGGGCATATCATACTGCAACGATAACATTTTTCTTTTCCAAAGATAAATCATACAGCAGCGAAAACATGGTGAAGTGCGGTCTGTAAAATAGCGTTACTTGTAAAATAGTGTTTCGTGCAAAATATGTTCGGAAATTTTCGTCGTAATTTAGAAGTGTCAAGATTTCTTAATAGCAAAACAAAGCCTAGGCCTTCCTAAAAATAACCAGTACATGCTACTGTAAACCAAACCTCGCCGCTTCGGAATTACCACGAAAGTTTCCACACGTATTTTGCACGAAGCACTATTTTACAAGTAGCGCTGACCGCACTTTCCCATGTTTTCGCTGCTGTATGATTTGTCCTTAAAAGGAAAAATTGTTTCGTTGCTGTATGATTTGTCTTGGAAAGGAAAATCGTTTTCGTTGCTGTATGATTTGTCTTTGAAAAGGAAAAGCGTTGTTGTTGTTGCTGTATGATATGTCCTAAACTCTAACATTTTACTTTACCACGTACTTCACAGTTTTTCCGTCCATAGGTTTTCAATATAGTGGGATTGCAAATGCACATTGGTAGCCAAAACCTTCGTTTCCATATTACGTTGCTTCAATATCACGAGGACACAAAACAAGTCATGTAGAAAAACTTACTTCGCTAACCCTACATGCATAATTGTTGTAGCAATTTTTGATTTGGGTGAAGTAATTGCAAATAATGCTTCGACGAAAATTCTAGAGGTTTGAAAAGCTAACAATGCTACTTCTTTGCATGTCTTTTCCAAGCTAGGGTTATGTCCAAATTTTGGAGCAGTATCACATTATATTGACATGACCGACAAGTCGGGCCGAAATTTGTCCTCCAATTTTACGAAAGATGACTGTTGCAGAGCTATCAAGCTAGATTGCCAAAAAAAACTAGCAATTTTGATTTTCCTTGCCATAGCCAAGGCGTGGAAAGATAGATAGAAAATAATTACATGAGCATCTGCAGTTGTGTCTGATAAGAAATCCCGCCACGGCTTAATTGCTTCTTCAGCCAAAAAAAAGAACAAGTTTCCAAAACTGGACAGTAAGCAAAATTTTTGTATAAAGCGTTCACAACGTTTTTTATCCTATGCTTTTGTTTTGATTTTGAGCTGTTACTGTTGCAACATCTCTTGCTACTCTTGCTGTAATTGTTGTTGCTGTCATTGACTGGGAGTGCCTTATTTGTTGTTATTGTTGCAACATCTAGATAAAAACAGTAGGCTCGCATTTTGAATTATAAAACCCACAAAACTAGTCTCATTAAATCGATAGAATATAACTCAAGTGAATTCATCCCCAAAAGTAGTTTTTTCAAAATAACTTTTCCTGCGCAAGATAAAATAGAACGTCTTCTTTGTCAGGTGCAAACATAAGCCTTGCGCAACTTTTACACGAAAACGAGCTCTCTGCGTCCAGTACTTCAAGCATTATCGCAAGTTTATAAAAATAACGCCATTTAGACTTTTGACTTCAATGTAGGTGACGTAGAGTCAAAGAGTCGATGTTTATATTTTTCCTGTGATCATTTGAGATGCAATGACCACTTTTCTCACTAATCAAGCTGATTTCTCAAAACAAAATTTTTTTAGTCACCCTGCTTAAGTCGTTCTTTCAATCCAAAAAAGAGGGGGTGAACTCAACAGCGTAAAGATTTGGTCACAGAGCAACTAAAGAAGGAGTCTGCCCAGTCTGATATCGTTTCGTATTTCTGTAGTAGCATTCAAGGGCTGGCAACATTTTACAAGCGCGTTCAACACTAAGAATCACACCTGTTCAGTTGCCAATGGTGAATTAAGGATTCGATTTAAAAGCAAAATTCCCCCCTTTATTTTTCAGTAGTATGGGAAGATTCCCGTGAGGTTAATGAAATCCTTCGTAACGTGCTACATTATTTATGTTCAAAACTCTGCTAAAAGGTTAAAAGAAATTGCATGCTGTAACTGTTGGATTCTACTGTAACAAAACAAAACGCAGGTACATTGCGCAGCACGCCATGCAAAGCAATGAACCGCAACTATTGCTCTTTGGTCTCGGCATTCTGCTCATTTAAACTCATCGCACATAGTTTTAGGTTTGCACGTTACAAGTCGACTATTTTTGCATTTAGTTGGCTACGCAGCATTTGAAGAAGTTAAAAATGTGTGGGTAAATCATATTTTTTAGATTATAATCTTTGGCATTTAAGCAAGGAAAAAAGTTTAACAATTCAAGTACGTTCGTGCGGCAAAGTTTACATCAGTTCGTCTTGTTTGCTCGTAATTTGATGTACTGGTCTATAGTATGCCATATGCGAAGAAAACGATCTAAGCTATTGCCGTAACTAGGCTTTAGTCATAAGCCTGGCTTCCGTGAATCCTGCAATACAAGTAAAGACGGAAAGACAACATTTTAATTTGAATGTCCTGCAGATATCAAACTGACTTCTTTCAAGCCCGGAGAAGGCCTCCACATCCGGATGAGGTTGAGAGAAGGGAGATCGTTATAGAAGGAAGAGAAGGAGTAGAAGTGAACCCTGACGATAACAACAACGGCGGTAACTCAAACAATGAAAACGTGAGCGGCTATGATAACGTCTTGTTTAACATGGTTTGATACATGTCGCAAACGCTAGACAGTTAAACATGTAGTGCTCTGACTCTTCATTTTGTAGAGCCGTTGCACTAAGGAGCAAAAATTATATTTACATCTTCCTTGTTTAAAAGCTTACATTTATAGCAGGAAAAAACATGGTTAGAGAATAAAATGACTAGTTTGCTGTATGCACCTTTGGAAAAAGCACTTACCGTGATTCCGTCATTTTCATGTGATGGACAGTCGGTGGAACCAAGCACTCTACTCGTCACGATGGCTCGGTTTGACTAAAGACCAGCAAAGCGAATGAGCTCACCCGCGTAAATGAATTATTGTTGTACAGTATGTTCAACAAACCATGTGTTCAACCATTGTTTATGTGGTTTGTTTTTGTGGTTTTGTTGCAGGAAGAAACAGAATCCCAAGAACAAGTGGTCCCACCTCCATCGATATTTGCCACTGCCTGGTGTTTTATCACTACGTTTTTTTCATCACTTATTCCACAGCCACCAGCGGTGGTTTAATTTGGTCTTCCTTTATTGTGCGTGTTTTTCTTGTGTTTGTCGGTTTTGTTAATATTGCAACTTTCGAAATGGTGTAGCGAGCAGTTGTTGAACAAAAAGATTGCTTCTCATCCTGTCAATAGTCCTATGAACTTGATTAAGCCCAAGCAGATTGGGATAAATTCTTAATGATTCAATGTAATATGAGAAGCAAACTTTTCTTGTGTAAACGTCTTTTCGGAAAGGTAAGCTCAGTGTATTGATTTGGTTACAATTCGATCAATGTGAAAGTTCTACGTAACTACGTGACATCTTCACTTTCTTGAATCATATTTGCACTTCTTTTTCTTTGTGGTCTGTCAAATGCGTTTCTACGCTGGCTTCAGTTTTCAAGCCTGATCTTGGGTTAGGCTGTTGTGGTTCAAACGCGGTTGTTTTAGAAGAAGTCCTTTTTTGACAAAGCGACTGCTTGTATCAAGATTGCTGGTGTTGTGCACCGCTTCGTTGAAATGAAGGCCCAGTTTGAGCGGCAATTGAGTTTTACGCCGTGAACCCAATTGTATTGGCTAGAAGTAAGCTGCAGCTCGTTTTGGACCAGCCATGCATGTTCCAGTTCGAGACTGATAATCGACCACCAACAAGGCAGACTGCAATTGGGGACCTTAAACGTGGCCTGTTACAACATGCAGGGTGGGAACGTCAAGGTTTCTTTGAAGAGTTTGGATCGTTCTGAATCAACCTGGGTTTATCAACAAGGTTTTGCTCAAATACTGATGGCAGTGGACTTTTATGCTAAGCTGATCTATGAATTTAATTTAAAATAGTGCTTGAAAATAGCCCTTAACTCTCAAATTACAGTGCCAGGATCATTTTATCATCTTCGCGTGTAATACTGTGCTTTAATTACTTATGTTACACGTATCAGAATATGATGACAGCTTACACTTTGATCAGTTGTTGAGCATTCGCTTAACGTATTACAAAAAAAAGTAATGTGCCATATGTAACATTACGTTAAGCCAGTTAATAATATACTGTAAAGCAAAGCCGCATTGCAAGGTAGTATGCTTCACTAGGTGGTTAAGGGTATCGATTTCCAATTTTAGACCCAGTGATAGTTTGTGATTTTCCGCTTGAATTGCTTCTGATGACGTTTGGTTTACGTAACGTTTATCTTTTGAAGTGTCGAAAGATCTCGCGTTGTTGTGTCAGTGTTTCTGTAGCTAGTGGTCTACCGTGTGCCCAATAATCGAAGTTCAACCGGAAAAAGTATATTGTTGAGCTGATTTTGATTTAAGTGAAAGGTAGTTCTATAAAAGTACGTTTAAGTGCAACCTTGTAAAAGTTTGGTGTACAGCATTTTCTAGGTTTTTGTGCTCTTAAATTTCTTGCTCTGCTGTAGTTATTGGAAGTTAGTGGATGCTTTTGGCATGTGAGAGTCAAAGTTGAAAATAAGCCGTTGGCTGTTAGGTGTGCCATTGTCTGCCGATCAGTTGTACTTCAAAGATTACATGTTTTAAGTGAGTATAGTTAGGGAGCGAAAACATCTGGAAGAACGTCGGTGGCTAACGACACGTGTTGTCAGCCATTTATGGTGTTAAGTGTTTTGAATAGGAGTAATTAGGATTTCGGAGATACGTTAAAACCTGCGTGATGTACAGTTTTTGTCATGTCTATTCAGTGTAAAATGCCAGGGATTGCTCAAGACAAAGTTGTGAAGCAATATAAAATATTAATTGCGGTTTTTAGCTTTGCGATTTGCAGCCACTATAATTAGTATTTGTAAAATTTAGCTTTGTGGTAACTAATTTATTTAACGTAAGCAAACGACATTTCTAGCATGTATATTTTGTAATATATTTTGTGGTGCGTATTTTGACATCTCCTTAATCGGTCTGTTTTTACGTTTTTTCCCGTGGCAATTAGAGTTTTATGTCTGCAAAATGTTCCTTTTTTTGCTACTTGATAGTTAACTATAGTACGCGGCCGATCTCTAAGCCTTATTTTAAATGTTGTGCTTCAAAGCAGATCTTCACTCGGGTTCGTTTTTTACTTTTGTACATTTAAAGATTGCTTTTGACCAGAATAACGGTGTGGGTTTAATGCCATTCACATGATATAGATTTCGACGGCCATATTGCTTGTGATCCGATTAACCATAAACGAAACTGCATTATTATTACTATCTGGTCTGTTTTGACAGTTGTATATTTTTAGTTCATTAAATAATTCAAATTGTTTTGTTGTTTTATGTTCAGGCTAGAGCTGTGTTCCTCAACTAAATGAGTTTGTGGACCCCAATGGACCAAACCAATTTGCAAAGCATAAAGATTGATAGAGAATTTAAACAACGTAACGATAACTTCGTATTTAGTTCACTGTAAGCCTAGTTTTAGATGTGCTTATCGCTGACTAGCTTTTCAATGTTCAACACAAACCAAAATTCACCCTCACATTATAGGGTGAATGCAAATAGCAGAAAATCTGTCTGGCTCACTGCACCAAAATTTTTGTGTCTTGAATTGCGTGTACATATCCCTAGTAAGCAAGTCATTTTTCGGTTTCAAAAGTTGTTTTTGTAGGTTCATCGGAATAGTACAAACGTTAGCGGAAAATGGATCTCTGATAAATGATGTATTTTTTCTAGTCACGTCCACCACCCGGAAAGTATTGCTAAATTTATTCTTCAACTTATATAAATGTTCGAAATTCTCCCCCAGATGTAGGCTATTTCTTTCCACAACCACAGCGTTGACGCACGGTAATTAAACAAAGTTGTGTTCATCTAATGTTGTTTCCCTTTGGACCTCAAAAAATGTTTAAATTTACCTTACAATGCAGAAGTAGTTCTGGTCAGCACATTGCCAGCTGAAAACCACCGCATTGAAATGTAAAACAGCCGCTATTCAAAGTCAAAACACAACCAAGGCCCTGGCGTAATTTTCGTTAATAGCCTAGTATTCACCGCCAACAATTTTATATTGCTAGTTCCATATTACAATTGATCTTATAAGCGAGAAACAAAACAATAAAGCAAGTGCTGAAGGCGTGAGGCTTCCGAAGGAAGCAATGCTATTGAGAGATATTTTCAAATTTAGTAAGCCATCTCTGGATGCGTTTCGTCCTTTTGGACTCATTGGCAGGGCTTTCCAAGGGCCAAGAGATCCTCCAATAGCATTAACGTGGACTTTTATAAAAATAAAGTATTACTTTTGAACAAGGTTCGTTTTGAAGTGCTGCTAGCCACTCAACCATGGACTAAAACTGATATCCTTATGTTAAGCTGATCACACAAGCAGTGATTAGGCATAAAAAGGTCTTCCAAAGGTTACAAACTAAATGCGGTGCTTTAAGGCATGGCTGGCAGCACGTAGTGCATGGCAGCGAAACTCTGCGCGCGAGGAGGCCAGTTCGCCAAGAGGTCAGCCAATTCGCCTATTCCACTCCAAGCATAGCTACCGGTTTCGACTACTAGCACACAGCACGGGCAATGGCTAGCGTTTTACATAGCGCGACATAACTAGCGCCAGATACCACTTCACAATCACACGCGAAGATTCCCCCACAAAGTTCTTCGGCAGGGTTTGCGCGATCACAGTGCTCGAGCTACTAACAGGGTCCCCGCCCCACAGGCGCCCACCGGAACGGGCGTTTCACCGATCGATGAACTTGTTAACATGAACGGTCTCAGTGCTCCGGGCCTGGGTGTTAAGCTTGAGGGATGCATACATAGCGAGCGATATTATATTATAATTCTTCACCAGTTATTATAAAATAATGTTCCGGTAAATTGGAAGTGTTTTTGATGTTGTAGTGAGTTCGTTTATTTTCTATTCCACGGTGATAATACTAATTCTCACTTGATATAGAATTTCCTCCTTTTTATTGGTGATGATAATCGCATTAATCTTGCAAAAATTAAAATACCGAATGAGCAAAGCAGAAGAATAACCAGCAATAAATATATAAGTGGGCACTGCGAACATATTTATTACTAGCCGACGTCGCCCGGCAGAGGCTCTCTATCAATAATGTCTGGGTTTAGTATTTCGGTTCAACCGGCAAGCCGGCTTCACTCGTTTGGCTCTTGTGTGAGCAGTAGCGAAAAGTTAATGAATTTATGCACTTTCACAATTTTTCTACACGAAATTGTGATCATCATATACTCTTAATCATGACTGGCAATGCTCACAAAGAATCTTGCCACAAATTATCGTTAATACTTGTGAGGGAGCAGGGATTAATTAAAACTGATTGTTGCAGCAAAATGACAGTTGCTGTTACAATTGCAGTAAAAAACTATTTAATGGTAAGCCTATTTTGCCAATTGGTGCTGCCACTTTTCTATTTATATTTGTGATATTAGGTTCCTATTTTGGCTGCGCTATTGGTCTTGTTTCCGACATAGCGACAAAAGCGGCTATTCTCTCTATATTCAGTTTTACAAATTGCTATTTATGGTTTTATGTTGATTTTTTCTTAAATTTGGAATTTTATGACAATGATGTAGAGCAGGGGTGGGCAAACTGCGGCCCGCGAAAACCTCAGGCAAATAATTTAAAAAAAATTAATTAATGTAGAAGAACGTGATAGGGTGCATTTTCTCATTGATAGACTTTGAAAATTAAATGTGCTTGCATCGTCAATTGAACAAAAATACTTTGATTCATTTGTCTAATGATTGTCGGTTTTCAATGTTATACCAAATTAAAAATACAAGTCAATTAGAATAAAATACCAATGCGTTCGTAAAAAGTGCGGCCCTCAGCTAACTTTCATGACCGCGATGCGGCCCGCAAGTGAAAACATTTGCCCACCCCTGATGTAGAGTATAAACATAAATGATATAAAATACCACAACAGGCAGCATATGAGCATAAGAAAAAATCCTTGCTTTATATGTATGTACGACGGCGTCACCCGAAGAGTCCCCATCAGTAACGTCGGGATTGAGAGTGTCGGTTCAGTCGGCTTTACCTATCAGGTTCTTGTATAAAGAGTTACCAAAGGTTTATGTGTTTTCTGCACATAAGATGTTCAAGACTTTTTGTGCTCCTTTTCCTAATAGAATTTCTCGTTTCAAGATACTGGCTGTGCCCTTGGTCTATGTGCTATGTTCATTGCTGACACGAACTCAAGGGAGCCTTGCGTTTCCCATAGTTTGGAAGTAGGGATTACATTTGTGATACTAAGCTATTCTAAAGCAAAATATCAAAAATGTCTTTCGTGTGGTGCGATTTCACCAAGAATGTGGGAGCGGTTATTTTTCAAACGCTTCCGCTTCCACTAACAAAAAGTGAGAAAACGATTGTTGACAATTTTTTTTAACTTTTGTGTTTCTGTAGCCTGCCTTCTTCACTTTATCATTTTGAGGAGACAAATACCTTCATTTATTGCCATTACTTTACTTACTTCGCTTGAGCTTATTGTTCCAAACTACTCTGTGTTTCTCTTATTTAGATATTGTTCCGCCAATCGCCATGTGGTCTTTTACAGCGATTTGACTTCATACAGCGTAGTCTCTTGAGAACGTGACGCAAAGACTTCATAAGCAATTTTTTACAAAATTGATTGATATTGTGGTAAATTAAGCGATCTCGTGTTGTTTTGTTAGGAGTTTAAGTAAATATAGCTTCAAATTAGACCCCTACAGCGAACCGAACAATTAGCCCCTACTGAGAAGTAGTAGACGTTATAACCGGGCTTCCTACGGACTACCGGTACTTCTAAAAGCCTTCCTTTGTTGTATTGTTTTTCTTTGATCTTTGCCCTGTGGTTAAATAAGGCCACATATTTGACTCATATATAGAACAGGTGCATCTGCTCGTATATATATAGTGACCACGTGTATTTTCGATTTTCTTGTCAAAACGTCAACGTGGCGAAACGAGTAGTAAATTTTCGTTTCGATCTGATTATGCTTCGGATTTCTGTTTGGGCCTGAGTGTTGGTCCCCTTGTTTAATTGTTATTAAGGCTGCGTGGTAGCCTTTATCGCCGTGAATTTTCGTTCTGCGCACGCTGGGAGGAGCTGCGCATATTTGTGAATAAAACACTGCAAGAAAGCTTCAACCGCTTCCTGTTTTTTGTTTGACGAAGCAGAAAGGATCCGTAGAGCTAATATTACTAGTTCTACAAAGCAACTCTACTGGTTCAGTGCTAATCAACGACGGTACGCTTGGCGCGGGAATCAAAGAGTTGAAACCTGGTGCTGCCGCATCATAGAATCGAAACGAAAATTGCTCGATCGAAGATTGAAAGAATAGACCAGATATAAAAACTCGTGTTGAATGTACATTAGTGCTTTTCAACCTTTTGTCATCGCGGAACCCCGAATGTACTTTTGCGTTTGTCACGAAACCCCCACTAACAAAAATTTAGAAATCACGAATTGCTTGCAAGAAAATCAAATATTTCGTTACCACAATTCAAAAAATAATTAAACACTTCAACAAATAAACAGTTATTACAAGTTGCTTCACTACTTACAACCACTTTTACAACAGTTAACCTAATGCTTTTCAGATCTAAACCGTATGACCACATATTACAGCTCTCGACAATAACCTGTCGTCACAACAGCAAATTACACCGTATAGCGCTGATTTTCCCTCTCTGTCCTCAACTAACTGTGACTTTGAGTTAACTTTAACTCTAATCATCATTTCGGACTTTCTTTCCGTCCCCAAGCAGGTATTGACTCCGATCTTTTTGGATAGTGAAATGCGAAATTTCTGTCGTATATACACCCTTGTGCAAATTAATTGCATCAAACAACAAAACAAAGTAAAATTGAAAATTTTATTCACATCAACAGGTTTTTACACAATACATCAATTTTAATACATGATATGAGCACCATTGTTCTTTAGGGCTTGTTGTACTCTGTTTGGCATAGAATCAACCAACGTTTGACATTTTTTTTTGATTTCTGGGTCCCGATACCATAATCAGATTATTGCCTCTATAAGCCTGGTTTTGGTTGTACAGTCTTCACTGTGAAGTCGAAGTTTAATTGTCGACCACAAATTCTCAATTGGATTGAGATCTGGGGAGTTTCCTGGCCAATCCAACACTGTAACTTTCATTTTCTTCATGTAATCCATCACTTTTTTTGCCTTATGACATGGCGCCGAGTCCTGTTGATACACCCTAGATCCATCCGGAAAAACATTTGCAAGATCAGCGGCCACTTTTTTTTCCACAACTTTTATGTACTTCTCTGCATTCATCATTCCCTCAATGGGCAGCAATGATCCAACTCCATAGCAACTGAAACTACCCCAAAACATCTTTTTGGGAAGATGTTTCACAGATTGATTCATGTGGCATTTACGGATGGGCTTTCCAATCGACCGACGAACATGCTGACTGCGCTTGCCTTGAACCAGAAAATGGCTTTCATTGTTAAAAAGCACTTTTCTCCAATCGGTTGCAATCCAGTTTCGGTATTTTTTTGCCCAGTCAAGCCTTTTCTTTTTCATGTTAGCGGTTAAAAGTTGCTTTTTTACTGGTCGTCTTCCCATTCGCCCACATTCAATCAGTCGACGACGTACCGTACTTGAACTAACATTCACTCCAGATGACAATAAATCCTTTCTCAGCATATAACTCGTCCTTCTTGGATCCTTTTTACTCTCTCGCAATATCCTGATATTGTATCTTGTTGAAGTCTTTGTCTTCCTACCACACATTTCCTTCCTCTTGGGTGACAATGTGCCGGCTAATGGGTTGGGCTTGCTTTAATATTCGTGAAACTGTGGACTGGTTTGCACCCACGATGCTGGCTATTTCACGTTGGTTTTTCAGCGTAAGCTCGTGCAGGCTCAGTATTTTTGTTCGCTTACGTGGAGTAGTATCCACTACGACTTTTCTGTGACTTATGAGACAATATATAGCAGAAAAAAAATGGCAAAACAGCTGCAGTCTAACCAAATTACATTAGTTAATCCATTTGTTTATTTTCCAATTAATTTAGGATCAAGTTAATGAAATATTGCATCACCTTCAAAGTAATGGGTGAAAAAAGCAAAATCAATTGCTAACACTGAATTGTGATTATGTCGTCACAAACAATCCTTATCCTTTAATAAAAGACAAGTCTATGCCAAAAAATGCAGTTTTTGGCGTAAAAGCAGGTTTGATGCCATTAATTTGCCCAAGGGTGTACTACTATATACATGTAAAGCGAGCAAAATTGAACTGCACCAATCAACAGCCGGCTCAACGTGGTGATGCGGTCGCCAATCCTGTTTGGGTTGGGTCAAAATAGCTGTTGGTCTTCCCGAGGGTCTCAGTTACCCCGGGCACTCCCCTCACACAAACCATTTTTTTGCCGTGCAGCCCCCTGAACGACCGCAGAAGGGTAGCACGCAGTCTCTTTAAAATCGGCCTTTCTTCTCTCTTCTCCTGCCTTTCTCTTGCCCGTCTTCTCATTCTTCTCCTTCTCCTGATGAGCGGCAACGTTCATCCAAACCCTTGTCCCGTCTTTCCCTCTTCAGTGTGTGCTGGAAATGTGACCTGGCGAGGTAAGTCAGTGCAATGCTGCACATGCTCTAATTGGGTTCATTTAAAGTGCTCACTACTCACCTTTTCTAGGTTCAGAATTCTTTGCAGCTCTCATTCCAAGAGCTGCGCTCCCTGCTGCGTTCCTGCTTTTTTTTGGAGATGCCACACCTACCAGCACTGTGACTTTCTTCTCGGACTCCTCCAGCTGGTATACCTCCACTGCTCAATCTGGCGCTCTTCTGCTAATGCATCACTCGCACCCCATCCTCGCCTTCAAACCTCTTATCCTTTTTCCGCCCACTTTGTATCTTCTCCCTCTGCACTCTCACCACCGCCTCATTCTCCTGGCTGTTTCTCTTTACCTCCTGCTTCTTTTTCCCCTCTCGACTCCCACAGGGTTTTTCAATGGAATGCTGGGGGTCTCCGAGCCAGGAGCACTGAACGTCTACACTTTATTTCGTCTCATCCCGTTGGCCCTATTTGTATCCAGGAATCCTATAGCTGTAAACAGAATTACGTCACAATCTGCAACTTGCTATCACAAGATTCCATCACTATTTGTACTGCATGTATGGAACACCACTATATAAAAGAAATCAATATACTGAAATAAGAATAATTACTAGTAATAAACGAAGAACCTTCGCGGTCCTCTCACGGAACCCTTAAAACCCACGGAACACAACTGCATGTTTTGCGAAACCCCTGTTGAAAAGCACTAATGTAGAATGATTAAGTTGTTTCCGTCGGGAGTAATTTTTTTTTCAACGTTTTTAACTCCCTAACCAAGGTTAGTTAAGTTTAATCAAATCATCATTTTATTAGCTACGTTTCATTGTCCAAACTACCTTTTTCTTGCCCGTAATCGATATAAAATGTGATGCTAGTTATACTTTTTCTCGTTCTCTCGCGCTAATGATATCGCACATTCAATCAGACTTATAGCGCAACTTCACCGTTTAATCCACATTGGGAAATGGAGAAAACTTTTTCGCCAAGTTACTCTTCAAGTCAAATAACCTATGTGGAAGCGGAAGCGGCAGGTTTTTCGCGCTTGCGCTTCCGCTTCCACATCCCTAGATTTCACACAGTGACGCTGCTTTCTTTTGACTTCATGATAAACTTTTTCAAGTCCTCGCTGGCTAGGCATTATGTAGCATGCTCTTTTCTCCCTGCTTGACGTGCCCTGGGGAGTTTAAACTGTCTTTGCTTATCCTCAAATGTTTGGTTTGACCCCAGTAGCTTTATAAAGCAAAATACCAACAATATCTTCCATGTGGTGCGATTTAACACAATGACGTTGTTAATTTTGATTTCTCCCCAAACTTTCTTAAGTTCCTGATGACTACGCATTATGATTCACATTTGTTTTTCCTTGCTTAGGTATGCTCGTAGAAGTTGGATAAGTTCTTGCTTTTCCCAAATTTTTAGGTTTGATTCCGGTAGCTCTATAAATCTATTATCAACCAAAATAGAAAAATGTTTCTCCTAAGTATGGTGTGGTTTTACCCCGGCAGGCCATACTATCACCAGTGCTGATACAAAACGTATCAATTAATGCAGCTGCGCCAGCTTCACCGTACAAACATATGTTAGAGCAACAACAAAATGCTTTACTAAATATAAGCCATAGCACCTGTACATGTAATGGTGATCATGTTGGTCGATTAATCAAGACTGGAAGTATTCAAAACAAAAGAACAATGACACAAACTACCATTCATAATTTTTTTAGAGTAAGGGGGGGGGGGGGGGGGATGAAACATAGTCAAAATTGATGGCGTCATGCAAATGGTGGTCGTTTTAACTCATAAAGAAATGAGCAGTTTGGTGGTAGACATGTTCCACGATTTGATGGGCCCGCTTTCATATTAATATTGGTAACATTAAGATTTTTGCCCGCACTGTTTGCTTTAATTCGGCCATAGCATGAAAAGGAGTCCTGCCTTTCCTTTAAGTCATACAACCTATTGCAATAGGAACCTATTAAGCTCTTTTCAAACAAAAACATTTCTTCTTAATCCAGTGTTACAGATTGATGCTATTATTGTTTAATTTTGATTTTTTCTTCAATTTGGGATTTTATTGCATTTGACTTTTGCCCCTAATCCAGACCTCCCTACTGTTAAATGAAGACTAATGTTTTGTACCGATAGGCCTATCCTTGCAATTACAAATATCAGTATTGGGCTTTACCATTTATGTTTACTATCAAAATGATAGTGGATAATTTTGCTGCGTGCTGCTGCATTCACTAAATAGTGGCAAGCATTGCGATGTCATTATAACTTCACAATGCCATTATTATTAGAAGAGCTACTTACCACTTTTTCATCACTGCAGGCGAATTAATATGAACTAATGTCTCTGACTTGCGTGCACGTTCCTTGGCCCTGGCATAAACGCCGCCATGCAAGAGCAAACTAACCTGAAATGAAGCAATCACAGTTCAGCCCTTGGCCCTGGCATAAACGCCGCCATGCAAAGAGCAAACTAACCCGAATTAAACCACCTACAGTTCAGTTATAGCAGTACCGAGAACCCCTATTAATAATGTTGAGGTTAAGAACATCAAATCAGCTGGCTGCTGCCACAGCCTTGCGCTATTGCAAAGGAAATTGCATCAACATTTAGATCATATGTAGCTCGACCTCTACATTTTGTTGCAAACGATAAGAAAGGACCATGTTTACTTCATCGTCTTTTTCTTGGGTGATCATCAAGTGTTTTGCTTGGAGTAGGCTACATTTCAAAATTTGTAGACTTTGAGTCTTTTGATAAATTTGATTGATAATGCCAAACATCCATGCTATCGAGAAAGAATAGGCAAAATGTACCAAAGGCCTTAGTTTTTCTAGAAATTGCAATTTTGTGAACTGCCGGCACTAAATTTTTGTGTGTTTTTAACCGGTAGACCACATTTCATAAACATTTGAAGACTTTAGTTTTAATGGATCTTTTGAAGACGTTGACAGACAATGCAAAAGAACCACGCTTGTGAGGAAAAGTAGTCAAAATGCACCAAAGAACTAACTTTGTTTAACAATTGCAAGTTTGTTAGGTCAAGTAGGATAATTGTAAAACTAAAAATGAAACATCAGGTAGGGCAACCAATTTTTGATCAGCCATTATAATCCAATCCTTAGCCTCAAGTTATTGGAGTCACATATTGCTGGAAAGGGAATTTCCTACGCTTTCAAAGGATAGTAATTGTTAGTACCAGTACTTAATTATAACGTTTTTGTATTTAAATCACCTGTTTTTACTGAGCTCTCCACATATGGGAGGGGTAAAAAGTTACATTGCAGGTCCTAAAGTTGTTTTTTTAGTATAAAAACTAATATTAATTGTATATATCATACACTATTGGATTCGCCTTGAAATAACCTTTGATTTGTTGAAGAAAGTTTGAAAATCAGTTGAGAAATGACGTCACAAATCGGTTTTTAATAAACTGATTTTGCAAGAAGGTAATTTTTGAAAACATCTTGATATTATGATCTGGGGTAGCGAAGATTCTTGTTAATCGTACGGCACATATTATGACGTCATAAAGCCAGTTTAAGGGTGCAAATTAAACAAAGAAGTGCTCATAGCATAATCAAATAAACATTAATTGTTGTAAAGTTGTTTCCATCAAAAGCAGCTTATTAATACCTCCTAAAAGAACGTTTAATCGCATTTCTGCGATTAGTACTTTTTAAGAAAACAAAAAACAGATTGCGCAATGAATCGTTGATTGGGACGTCATTTTAAACCTCAAACAAATGAAAGTTTTTGAAATGTGGTAAGTCGGAAGCTGGTTTTCGTTTGAGCAAAAAGCGGTTGTCCTCTTTCAAGTAATGCAAATTTAAAAAAAAATTGTTTGTGGTTATGACGTCACGAATATTCCTATGACACTCGCCACGGGGTGGTGATCAATCGTGCAAGGTTTGATGCTTGTACCTCAAGCAGTTTCAGAAGAGTTAAAATAGACAAACAAAATTGCGCTTTATTAGATGAACAGGAATCACGAGACACGACAAGAGTACGGTTCTGCGAAACATTAAATTAAGGCAAAGCAAATATTTAGGACATAAGTACAATTACAATGTAAGCCAAATACATAAAGCTACCACCATTATGTCATTTCCTCTCTGGGATTGAAACCGTAAACTCCAGGGGAGCACGTTGTTTCGCTAGCACTTAAAAGCCAGATGGTGAGACTAACATAGTTAGCGCATCAGTAGTAATTACCACCGAATTATCGCAGTTCAAACCATTTCCTTCAAAGACATTTTTAACAGGAGCATAAAAATGGGATTTATTCGCAATTCTTAGTAAAAACAATAAAGCCAAAATGCTGGTAAACATTTTATCAAAACGTTTCGCTTTTACACTAAAAGCATCATCAGTTAAATAAATGGTCACCTAAGGCTAGGTTAAATAGATACTGCATTCACGCAGCATTCATGCAGTATCTATTTAATCTAGCCTTAGGTGACCATTTGTTTAACTGATGATGCTTTTAGTGTAAAAGCGAAACGTTTTGATAAAATGTTTACCAGCATTTTGGCTTTATTCTTTTTACAAAGATTTTTAACAGTTTGTAACACGTCATCTGCCCAAGATATCAATGTTAAGAGACTTACAAAATATAAACTCCTATAATGATTTTTTCAAATACCACTAGTAACAATACTGCCAGACATCAGTAGATTCATCCAACTGCATGGCAAAAAACGGAGACTATTTCATCCTCAACGTGATCAGTAATCTTTTGTGAGACATCATTTATAGGTCTCTATACAGTGTTATTAGAAACAGATAAATTACCAAGTTTCCAAATTGCATCTTCACCAATAACATGTCTTTGAATTTCTTTTGCACAAGGCAATAATAGCTAACAAGTTGTTGAACAATATTTTGAGGTTTTTTGGCTTAAGCGATATTGTATGCCATAACGTAGGATTAATCACTGCACTCATTTTCCTTTCGCAGTATGCACCACATGTGTTGAGACCTTTCAGTTAAAACGATAACTGCTGCTCAAAATAGCTTTTATCCTTTTCAATCAAACCCTAATTAGCTTTATTGCATCCCTTTTGTATTTTGATGCATAGCAAATAAAACTTGCAATTATTTTAATCTTATCTCAGTATTACACAATTTCACAAAATCTGTAATTTTTGGATTACTTACACAAAAAACATCCCCAAACCATCAACTGTTCTTTTTGAACTACGGTACTATGCAAACCAAACGTACTTCAATCTATGCTATGACCAGCCTTAACTTGCAAAACATAAAATCACTGCTTTATGATCACATACGTAGGTTCATTGCAATCATTACTCGTTTTACTTTGTTCATATGTACCAATTTTTTAAACACACTACGTCTCATCTTATGTAATGAATTGAATAGCTTGTACACCTATCGGCAGAAAAAGGATCGGCTGGTAGGAAGTCTTGTGAACCCCCTCGACAGTTTACCAAGGAACCCCAAATTCAAACCTATGGCTTTGAGGAAAGGTGTTGTCAACATTATGCAAATCATTATTGCAAATATAGTGCCGATAACTCCACGACCAAATCAGACTGCCATTGTTGGGTACTCAAAAAATTGTGGCTTACAACATGCCGGGAGACCAGCTTCACTTTTTGTCGCGGGAAAGCAAGCATTGTTAGTCCGTGGGCTAACTAGGCCCACCGTGCACCCCCCCTCCACCAATAAACGAAACTATGTTTTTCTGATAGTTTTTTATGTGCTTTTTAATATTAGATGTCTTAACACTGAATAAACTCTTACGCACTACCGGTTTTGAGCCACTTTATTCGGTGTACCGACAAAAATTTTTTTACGATTTTCGGGGGGGGGGGGGGGGGCAAGAAAAACATAAATGGCAATATTTTTATATTGAAAAATCACAAATATACAAGTGACCACTCAAAATGTTAGTACTGAAAAGCTCTACAATGTGCGTTTTGATTTATGCAAATTCGATAAAAAGGGTGTCAACAAGGGCCATTATGTAATCACCAGTCGCAACCACCGCTAGAAAGCTTGGCACGCGGTTTCTGTTTATGACAGTTTAACATACAATGGAGTGTGCTTACATTAAAGCAAATTCTTCACTGTAATGCTTTGTGTTCAAACTTACCAAGCTTGTTAATTTTCGTTTTTCTACTTTTTGCTTAGCAACCATTCCACGCGCTATTTTGTTTTTCCTTGTCTCGTCTTAATAAAAATGGTGTTTAGCAGGCTAGTGCAATTGTAAACGATTGCCAGGTTCAGTTTAGTTTGCAGTGATTAAAAGTCGTTTTGAGTGATTTTGTTAGGTTTTGGACGACTAACTGAGTTTTTCTAGATAAGAGGTCGGCAGCCTGCAGCCGCATGTGGCTCTTTTTCCCCCATCTGCGGCTTTCTTCCTTTTCCTTGAAGCAAGCGAGAGTGTGCAATGATGCTCAGTTCAATGCCTCTAACTACAGTGAAGACCTTTTCCTTTGGAAAACACTTATGACCTATGCTTCGTAGAATTATTGTGGCTCTCATCGGTCCCCTTGATGTGGAAAACGGGTCCAAATGGCTCTTCGACGGTAAAAGGTTGGTGACCCTTGTTTTAAAAGAATGCAAGATGTGTGTAAACAAATTCCGCTAGACATTGGTGATAATGATGGCTATCTTAGGGGCTGCTATCAGCGGTTTACGATAAACATGTTGTCTCAAAGTAACTTCTATGCCTAGAAAAAAACAAAAAGAGAGGATGCCAAGACGAGGTTCTATTGAAGGTAAAGACAAAACTCTCTTTCAACCATATTGCATATTTTGCAAACGTTATGGTCGAATTGGGGTCAAAAAACAAAATGTATGGACATTATAAAGTTTGACAAACTTTGAACGTGAAGATGGTCCCACCATTATCAAAATAGCGGAAAAAAGGCGATGAAGAACTTTCAACTCGCATTCGTGGTAAAGATCTTTTTGCAAAGGTAGCTAAAGATTACATCACTTGCCGAATGAAGTACTCTGTTCCAAAAAGGGGTAAAGTGACTGTATTCGATCAAAGCAGCATCAAAGTGAAATGGGGGAAGTCCATGGTGTTTGTTTTGCTAAACTTTATGAAGTGACTGACAGAGAAATAATTATTGGTAAAAAGGTCATGAAAATGACAGATCTCCGTAGTTTGTACTGTACATATCCGTCAGAAACACCATTTGCAAACCCTAATTACAAGTCAGAGAAGATCAAATCAATATTAAATAGCCACGAGGTCTACAACAACAAACTCTGTTTTGTTAGCCTTGGTAAAATTCAGAATCAATATCAGTCAGATCTTGTTTTTAGTAACGAAACTGATTTTTCAGAAGCTGTTAAGCATGGGTATCTATTGAGATGTTCAGACAAGATTTAGGATGTAGCCATCCTTCTGCACAAAATAATCAAAAATGCATTTGAAAAAGCGGAAAAATTACCTTGGCCACCAACTGCATCATGCCTAACTACTGAAAACCCTGCCCCAAACAGTTTGCAACGCTTCTTGCGCATTCTCATTAGTGGGAAAGCTGAGAGATCACAATCAAAAAGAATAGAGCTTCTCGTTTCATCTATCGGTAAGGACCTGTCTCGGGCAGCAACTAAAGGCCAGTGGAAACTCCGAAACACATTTTGGTTTGCATAAGTTTACGCCACTAGTTCCGGAGTGCCAAACTGAGCATATTAATCAATAAATTAGGTCATTCAGAGACTTACTCCATTTCATTACAACTTTAAACCGCACTTGCAGAGGCTCTTGAAGAGGCTCATACTATACTAACACTCCAAATAATACGAAATCTTCATTGCCCATCATTATTTCACAGCGACTTTGATCAGTTTGTCAAGGACCTTTCTGGTGCAGTTTCGATTCACACCTGCCACGGGATAATGTTACAAGATATTCCCTCTGAGCCTACTGCTGATGAGAACAACACAGATAGCCAGGCAGAAAGCCTGCTATCTCTGCCAAGGAGAGGGGCACGCTCTCTGAAATCCTTGACAAATGATACCTTACCTCCATGCTACATGAATAAGAGAGACAGACCAAAAACGACAATTTCTTACATAACATTGATAGAATATGAAGATGCTCTGTCAAAGTCGATGTTGAAGTATCTCCTGTGGTGCATCTGCCGATTGCATAGCAGCACTGTATCTCAGCAAGTACCTGGGTGGGCGGGCTTTACATCTAAAACTGGTCAAATTCCAAATCACCTTACCACAATAGACTATTATCCAATCATTAATCACCCTATAATAGACTACTCCACTGTACAAAAGAGTGCCTTAGAATATCAAAAAATGCATCGCGAGAGGTCGGTCAGAAGTGCGCCGTCACAACATTTGACTTAGGCGTGTGCATGAAGGCTAACCCTATTATTTGGAAGAATCCATAACTCTATGATGATCATATTGTAATGATAGGATCCTTTCACTTGATCTGTGCATACCTAAAAATGATTGGTAAAAAAATGAATGAGTCCGGATTAGCTGATGTGCTGTTAAAAGCGGGGTTATATCTGTTGGTTCCATGAATGGTGTGATGTCCGGAAAAAACTACAGTTGTGCAATAAATTGCACAAAGTGGTGGCTGAAAGCCTGCTTCTTGACAGATATTTGGAAAGATCTTTAAAAGGCCTACCAGGTGATTTGCTACAAGCAATAGATCATATCATTAACGAGAGAAGTTCAGAAAACTTGGATGCTGCAATGCAAAACAAAGCACTTGCCAATTTTCGTGAAGAATCTTCCTTATTCAGGCAACAGGTCCGCGGTGGAAGCCTTGGTATAACTGCCCGATTTTGGCTTACGTATATGAATCATGTTTCGTTGGTCCTTTCCTTACTGTATGCTGTGAAGAACAATGATTACTACTTGTAAGGTGCTTGTTTAAGTAAAATGGTAGATCTATTTTGCAGCTTTGATGGTCAAAATTATGCCAGATATCTCTGCTACTTCTCGTTGTTCTTGGTCAACATTGAGAAAACTCACCCGGGCGCCACCGAGTTACTCAAATTATGTGCAATAAGTGTGGCAAGGTCATTCATACCAGCGAACAGGTGTGCAGTGGATAGAACCATTGAAGAAACATTTGTGCGACATGCCAAATCTCAAGCAGGCTCGGGCGGGCGGGGTGCCGGCATTTCAGGTCACCTGAATAACTATGAAGCTTATCGTCGTTGGGCACGTACAGCCCCCAAGATCGAGATATATTGAAGTAATGCTTCAGATGGCAAATATGTCCGATGATGGTAGTGGCAGAAAACACCGTGATACTCGGCCATTGCAAGTAAAAAAAAGTGAAAAAGCAGCATTTGCTACAGTGGAAGCAATTCAGAATTTCATGGACCTATTCCAAGTAGAGATGGATGATAAACTTTACCGCATTTCATCTGGTGCTGCAGTACCATTAAACATAGAATCAGACATCATGAATGCTGAATTGTCTGGCACTGCTGCAAAGGAACCTTTTATTTCTGGTAGGTTGCGAAAGAATGAGCAGTTTTTTGAGCCAATCAAAAGGCTGAACCAAAAAACATATGCACATATGGGGAAGGCATTAGTTGTGAAGACATCAAGTAATCGTGAAGTTCAGTACATGCAGCAAGCAAATGTTGCATTTCAATTGTTAGTGCTTTCACAAGAACTATCAGAAGATTGTGGCTTGAGAGAACTGATGAAATATCCACTTATGCCAGTACTCTCAACAATTGGTACTCCCGACGACTACCTTTTGAAGACAGATAAGAGCAAAGGATTTACTTATCTCACAAAACAATTGGATGACTTAACCATGCCATCAGATGCCAAAACCTTGAATGTTGAACAAGGGAATTCAATTTTTTACTGCATGAAAGAAGTGCCAGCAACATTTAAACAGATATGCGAAAAAATATACGATGTCAGTATTGTGGGAAAGTCTGATCTCCTATTTAGCACTGGCATGTCCAAAAACAAAACGGTTATATTCACCTGTGAAGAGAAGGCCTACCTACTTAAAGACAACGGAGCATTAGTGATGATGACAGAGATTCCCAAGTTGGAGTCTGATCAAGAGGAAACAGACACAAGGGTTGTTCTATATTGCTTTTATGCAGCCGATGAAGATTTTTTACTAATACAGTCAACTTCGAATATAAGAGATTCAGATATAAGGGATTTTCGCTTATAAGGCACTACGCAAAAGGTTACAAATGATTTTCAATATAAACTAATAAGTCGGTTATAAGAGAATTCGGTTATAAGAGACTGATTAAGCTGGTCCCGGCGGATCTCTTATATCCGAAGTTGACTGTATAACTATGTTCTAGTCAGAAACCCAGATAGTAGTATTTTCTTCATTCTCCTTTATTATGCATCAAAAATAAACATCACTCTCCTGTTTGACACTGGCTCCAGATGCAAGATAAGGTTGTTAAATATCTCTCAACTGGCACATGACTTCACGTCTCTTTACTGAGATACTCTGTTGGGTCTTCATGCTTTTTCAAGATGTGACACGACCAGTGCTTTCAAAGGCATTAGAAAGGTGAAACAGATAAAACTTCTTCAAAAGAAACCACGCTATGAAATTGTTTTCCAGAACCTTGAAAAGTCATGGGATGTGTCGGAAGATCTTTTCTTCAACTGGAAGAATTCACGTGTTCCATGTACAAGCCCAGAGGTCGCCTTTTAGATGTTGATGATCTTCACTATGAAATGGTTTTGAATAAATGCTGTGGGAAAGAAAATCAACTGAATCCAAGCAAGAGCACCGAATGGTCATCTCTTCCACCCCCTAGATCTTGCTTAAGGGAACACATAAAAAGAGTGAACTACCAGGTGGCAATTTGGAAACGAGCCCATATTTCCAAACCAGTGGTTTTATTTCCAACTGAGGACAATGGATGGATTTTAGTAAACAAAGTCATTAAGCCAAAGTGGTGTGATGGGGATATACTTCCAACTTATCTCGCTGACATTTTGGACAAAGCAATTGAGACAGAGAATAAGTATAGACTAAGTGATGGGAGCACAGACCAAATATCCACTGATGACGAAAGTGATGAATAACCTGATTCTGAAACAGACAATGACGGTGACTAAAAATAAAATCAAAGCAAACAAAAATTTACATAACAAAAGGAAGTGTAAATGATTGAGAGGAATTAATAGGCATAATTTCAGCATTTCCTTGAATAAATCAAAACGCACATTGTAGAGCTTTTCAGTACTAACATTTTGAGTGGTCACTTGTATATTTGTGATTTTTCAATATAAAAATATTGCCATTTATGTTTTTCTTGCCCCCCCCCCCCCCCCCCGAAAATCGTAAAAAATTTTTGTCGGTACACCAAATAAAGTGGCTCAAAACCGGTAGTGCGTAAGAGTTTATTCAGTGTTAAGACATCTAATATTAAAAAGCACATAAAAAACTATCAGAAAAGGTGGGCCTAGTTAGCCCACGGACTATGTGGTAATAAGATGATAACTTGAAATTTCCTAGATTTACTCCCACATATAGAATTGCTGTGTTCCTTTAAAGTTGGCATCACTGCAACCAACAAGGTAAAGTGACTCGAGTTACTTGCTTAGATGGCAAAACCACTGCCTGCGTAAATGGTCAATACCAAGCTTGCTGCTCTGCGAATTGAGAAGCTTCTGCTAAGCAAACTTGACATTTCAACTGGTGGTTACATCTCCAACTTGAGTCTGGAGTTAAACTTAACAGCTGGATGCTCAATTTTGTATTACGTTGGTGAAGATCAATTTTGAGTCAAGTCCACGACTTCCACTTTCTCGGATTTTGCAGCCCGATGAAGATCTCATTGGCCGCTTAAATGCGGTTGACGGCTATTTTTCTGGCTCCGTTGGCGTACCATAAATGTTTTAATTGGTTTTTGACCGCTAACTGCTGATAAAATGTTTCTGTATTGTAGTTTTATCACTAGCTGGTTGCTGGATATGGATAAATTTCAAGATTAGTACAGAAGGCTCGGCGAAAATTTTGTGCGGATGTACTAGTCACGAAAAAACCAAGCCCAATTTAAAGCATCATATGAAACTAATCAAATGTATTTGGAATATCGAAATAGTATTTCTTCGTTTTCAAAAATGATGAGAGTCCCCTTCAATTCAAGGAAACAAGATTCTGCTCGCTAATAAAAGTTTGGGGACTACTGCTGTGCATGGAACTAGTCATTAGGAAAAGTTTGGAGGCACTAAAAAAATATGGGACAATTTGATTTTTTTCCAGAGGATCATACAAAACCATGTCCTGACAATCATTTTCGCGTCGGGTTGATTCCTTGATGATTGAATCGACATAGGTGGGTGATCTGCTTCTTAACCAACAACGTCCTATTGAAAGCACTTTAACTGAATGCACTGTTTACCGTCGTATATTAAATGCAGCCACTTTCCTCTTCGTTAATACTTGAAAACGCGCATTATCATAAGTTATAACATACATTGTTGTACATTGCTTGGCAACACAAATACGTATATTTCCACCAAAAATCAGCTTTATTGGCTGATGAACGTGAAAATGAAAAACACAGAGTGATCACATGCATTAAAAGGCTTCTGGGCCATGCAGCATGGTATCAAAATGATATTACGCAGCCACTTTGTAATCAGTACTTCGAAAGTGAAATTCCAGAACTCGGTTTGATGTAAAAACAGTAACCAAGTAAAAAAGCAATATTATGATGCTATTCCGGACTTCCTGACTTTAAAATCGCGCAATTATTGATATTGCAAGCTCCAGATAATTTTAATCACTGTTCTTCGGTTGATTTAATTTTTTCATAAGCTTTTTCATCAAGTAAAGAATCGAGATCTGCTTGTGCATTGCTGTCGAGTTTTACCTTTACAAGCCAACCTGTAAAATAATATCGCACTCCGCTGTATGAAAATAGCAAAATTAATTGAGAAAAGGAGTAGCCCAACAACTTACGAATTTACTGGGCTTGGAAGAAACTATTGAAAGACTGGCGAAAGAAATGAGGTGAAATTGTGATGATGTGGTTAAGAGTCTCAGAATTTAAAGTGGTCGAAAGAAAAATTCGTGGGCTATTGAAGGTGACAAGGAGGGAGCAGGTGGAACAAACTGAATTAAAAAAGATGATATTGCCAAAATGAAACAGCGCAGTGCTGTATATAAACTTTCATTGAACATGAAGCGAATCCGGTCACCAACTTCAACGGAGATAAACCGTATTTGAAAAATAGAATCTCTATCAAACTACTACATGTCACTTTGTAGTCCAGTTGGAGCCTGACCAGCAATGCGGTTGTCAACAGTAAGAGTTCCAGGGCGTTTCGTAATTTCAATACAGGTATTTCTAAAATCCCAAATGCTTGGGATCCAATATTACGTGATATACGAAAAAAACGCAAGCAACATTTTTGCTCATTATGACGTCAATGAAAACGTAGAACGCGTTTGTTGAAATCCGAATCTCATTTACCTATAAATCCAATCATAACAGATTGATGAAATTGGAGTCAAAATGTGTGGAAGGATCTATTTCCTAGGACCACTTTATACAATTAAAAGCTCCACCTGCAACAGACAAAGTTATGGCAAAAAAAACTTAATCATACGATTTTACGTGAGCAGGACAACATATGCAATTTTCAAGTTTTTGTCTATTTTCGTACTGAATATGTGACGTAATGGCCGATAGCCATTCCAATTAAGTTACTGTACAAATGCATGGTAGTAAATGTCTTTTACACCGACATTAAATGATAGCTAATTTTAATCCTCTTAAAGTCTAGACCAATGATTCTCAACCATTTTTTGTTGCGGCACACTTTTAACGATTTCTAAATTTGGCGGCACACATAGAAAAAATTATTATTTTACCTATAACACATTGCGTAAAATAGTTTATGATAATAATTTTAAATTATATATCTAAAATTTGGCGGCTCACTTTTATAATTTCGTGGCACAGTGGTCGCGAATCACTGCTCTAGACCAGGTGTGGGCAAACTACGGCCCGCGGGCCGCATGCGGCCCTCGAGAGCATTCTGTGCGGCCCGCGAACACTTTTTGAAACTTTGCCATTTGGAAATAAATACAAGGGGATTGACAAGGCGCAAAAGCGACGGTGTCTTTAAAAAAATGGTAATCGCCTGTACCTTAGACAGAAAATGCGTCAGAGCCTACAATTGCCCCCAATCAGGCAGTTACCGTCTACGAAAAGGTGAAGACCTTTTTTTGTTTAGAGACACCACCGATTTTGCGCGCTGAGATACCACACTGCCAGAAGATTTCGCAAAATTGTGATCTAATGCAATTTCTTCTATAGCATGCAGCTGTACGAGACAACAAGCCCTGGCCCTCGACCACCCTCGAAATGGTCAATCCGACCCTCCGGCTAAAAAGTTTGCCCACCCCTGCTCTAGACGATTAAAAATCACACAATAAAATCGATCAGATTGAATGGAGCAAAACTGAATTTTTTTCATTGAATGCATATGAAATTTTTCTCATATCAAATGCAAAAGCAGGAAATTTAAGTTAGATTTTCAACTATTTCTATCTCGCGTTCGCTCTTTCGGTTTTTAATTCTTCTTACTTGTTGCTAGCGTTCCCACCCCTTCGCCAAAAAACATCAGAAGTCCCAGCAACCAGAAGTCGTAAATAGAGCCGACAAAGAGCGTAGTAATACAAAACACTAAGTTTGTATTAGGGTGAACGTAGGGACTTCACAAAAGACGCTTAATTGTGTTCATTCTTGAGAGATAACAATTAAAAAGGCTGGGTAGCAGCGAAAATGACGGCGGACACGAGTATGACGAAGTCCAGTTCTTCAGTGGATAATGGGGAGATTCTCATTCAAAAAATAAATACGCGGATAATAGGGAGAATGAAGACAGCAACGTCAATGGACTAAGTAGCGTACCTTGCCAAGCCAAGTCATCGGCCGTGTCGTTACTCGCAAGAAATGAACGACAGGTAACCCATTGCGGCCTGAAAACAGGAAGAGAAAAAGGTGGATAATTGTAGCCAGATTTGCCAGAGCCTCAGACAGAAGACGGGGAAAAGCAGGGAAAGAGTTGGAGAGAAGAAGTGACAGACTTATTAGAGCGGTCGAGTGTTTCTGTAGAATGGTGTACGCTTCAGCATGAAAACTCAAACAAACTGGGCCTGCCCAGTAAAATGTGACTTTAGCGCCACAAAATGAGCGATTGGGAAGGACGTCGAAACCCTCTCTGCAGAAAGGATAAGAAACACAACCACTATTTCACATCGAAAAATCGTGTTTTGAAAGAGAGTTGAGATGTGCAAAAGCAGCACTTTGGTTAAAGGGAATGGGTCAGAGCGACAACATAAAGAGAGAGAGCACCACACTGAAAAGAGGGGAAGAGGAAGGTCATGAGGAAGAAAGCCACCTTAAAGGAAGAAATTATGAGTGGCCGCAACGTCTCCAAAGAGGACCTTGAAAGCCTGGTTTTACTTGGTGTCTAGCTAGTCCTGCACCAATCAACAGCCGCTTTAATGTAGTGGCGTGGTCCCTGACCATGACGAGTAGGGTTGAAATGGCAGTTAGCCTTCCCAAAGTTGCCAGATATCACAGGCACTCTACCATCAGTCATTTCTTCTTACGTTGTCGATTAATTTACTAAAAAGAATGAATGTGAGCAGCTGCAACGCACGGTGCTTCTTTGCTTCTACATGTGAACAAATTCTTTAAGCGCGTGATTGGGTATTAAGAGGCGGACCAACATCTATGGATTGCTATAAAAACTGACATGATTTTTACATCTTTAGCAGATGTGGCGTAATTTCAGAGTTAAACGCTTAGTGCAAAATTTTACCAATCAAGAACCATTTCATCCGTTTTTCGTCAACCTGATTTTCTTCTTGCATTATCATGTGCTTTTAGCAGCATTATACTTGCTGATGAGATATTTAAGCTTGGCCTCCACTTTCTGTTTGCTTACAAATGAAAAACCTACTTTTTGGCAAGGCAAAAAACTCAGAAAGCTTCTCTTTTAATTTTCAAACTTTAAATTTGATTAAGATTTTTTCCAATAAAAGTACACCCGAATGCAAGGGCAGCATTGCCCTTAATCTGCTTAAAATATTGAAGATTTGCTAACATCAATCCTGGAAAACATTGGAATATCAAATCTTTAGGAAATGCTGTAGGATAGGAAACAAAAATGTTTTGCCCAGTAATGATTAATTCGAACGAATTCTGCCGAAGCGCAATTACGCTTTTCAGCCAAATTAATTTCATAATTACCTATTGTGTTCACGTCAGCCTTTTGGTAGCATTGCGCAATGCAATGCTACTGGTACGTTTAAACATATTGCCATGTATCTTACACGCACTATTAGCTATTTACATTGCACTGCGCAATTACAGTAGCAATCACCTACAATAACATTGATTTGTGAAAATTATGGTTTGTTTCGTTCGTTAGTTCGTTTCGTCCACATGTGGAGTGTAACTTTATTGAGCGGGTTATTTTTTGGTCGTCGTATAGCAGGGTATCTATGATCCAGGTCAGACACAAGGATAAGGACCGAGGGTTTTTCTTTTTTCCACCCTAGCCAGCTGTGTTGTCTCGATCAGATGCTGGCAGTGATGGAGTTGAACCAGCCCTTGTTTCGTCATCCAAGACTGTAAGACCCATTATTCCTCGAGGTGCCCGATGTAAGGGACATGTTAAAATAATGCGGTCTGCAGTTTGTTCACTAGCGCCACACTCGCATTTCGCTGAAGAAGCGAAACCCCATTTATGCATGAACGAGCCGAAACGCCCAAGGCCAATACGCAGGCGATTAAGTTTGACCCAAACTGTTCTGATCAAACTCATTCCAATAGGTCTTGTACTGACCCTAGGAATGTAGACACCAAGCGCTGACATACTCTTGGAGTACTCTGTGTTCCATGTCAAGTTCGTCCAATGGGCAGCGCGGATGCCCAACTCAGATAAGTTGTGTAATACTTTCGGCACGGCAAGAACAAACGGGTGTCTAGATTTCAGTCTCTCCTTGTCAAGAGCCTGCAGCTCAGTCAGCTGGCCATGAAGAATGTGGTCAAGGTCCAAAGAACGGCGATTAGGAAAAGAGAAAGCAAGCTTTGCTCCTTGGCAGCGAAGCTCAACTGGCTGGATGCCTGAAAAAACTGGAAGGTTGTCCGTTGGAGTGGGACGTAGGCATCCAGTGACAATGCGTAAAGCGTCATTAAGAACGCTGTCAATGAGTTAATTTTTTGGTATACGAATGCTGTCAATTTTTTGGATATTACATGTATTCAATAAAGACGTAATACAGGACTATTTTCACTTTTAAAATCCTGTTTTTTTCCAAATAGGATTCGACATTCCACATTCCAAGTAATCATTCCAGAATATTCTGAAATATTCACCTAAGTTTAATGGGAGAGTGATCTCTCAAGGCCCGAGTTCAAACCCTCGATCACGACGTTACCCTCGACGAAAATCAGTCGATACGTCACCGCCGACAAACAGCATCAGTAAAAATTGACTTCTGATGGGATCGTATAGGAACGGCACCAGTTACCCTGGGATGTGAACCCAGGCTTTTGGTAAAAAGACGTTCTATGAAAAAACATCGAAGCATGCCGATTAGCTAGGCGAATTTGGGTAGATGAACGTGAAGACTTTTTTCTTGATGATCTGCACAGCTGAAATCTTATTGTGAAATAGTGAATCATTTCAAAATATACATCACTTATCAGACCTCTGAGACATAATAACGAGTACTCCGGATTTTCCCAGCGATCCCAAAACGACTCTCGTGCATTTGGGAAGACACAAAAGATGTATAAAAACAACAATAGAACATTATTACCAAAATTCAATATGGAAAAGACAAAACGTTGGAAATTGTAGATAATAGTGTATTGTCCAGGTAAAATCGCATAAAGATTTTTTGCCATAACTTTTTTTTCTGCTGCAAATAGAGCTTGTCATTTCTTAAAAGTGGTCAAACGAAATCGACTCTTCCCTACGTTTGGACGCCATTTTCATCGATCTGCAAAGAGCGGTTTCGAATATAAGCAAAAATTCCAAAAATCTGGAGGGTAACCAACGCACGCCAAATTTTTGCAATGACGTAATGAGCCGAAATTTTAAGAGTAAAGTTTTTACGCCAAACCACGTCATACCAGACCCTAGGCATTTTGAATTTTCAAAATGATGAAATAATAAATCACCACGATGACCATCCTCGAGATTGCAGTCAAGTTATTATGACCACATTGCGGGTGATTGCAGGCACGCAAGCAAGGTTCTTGTGAAACGAGGGGAAAGTGGAGAGCTACTCAAAAACTATTGGTTTATTCAAAAAAAAAATTGTCAAGTACAGTATCTCTAAAAAACGTCTTCTTCGATACTTTAGTCAAAGTAATATGGCGAAAAACCGACGAAGTGGTTTGAGTGCCCGCTTTGCAATCGGTAAACATGGGTTCAATTCCCTTGTCGAGTCATACTGAAGACTATACAATTGTAGTCACAAATCTGTGCTGGGCGCTCAACAATGGGACCACAGAAAGCGAAATCAAATTTACTCAGTCATGATTAAAAACAGTGCAAATGGGCATCTATGGCCTGAGTACGTAGCAACTGCTGGCTCTACAAATAAAACAAACATGTCTAAAAAAAGGAGAAAAAGCTTTAGCCCTACCTACCCTCTACCCAGTGGCCGCTAAACGGGATTTCATCCTGTAATTGGCAATTTAACTACCGGTAGTTATAATTGCTATCCATTGTTTCGAATACGTGAAGTCCAGTCTACCAGAGGGTTGCCGGTTCCTGCAGCTCTTATCCAGAGAAAAGATCGGGTAACCACCAATCAAAACATGTCACATTTTAGTGTAAAACACGCGCCAAAAAAACCATGCAATGAAACTTTTAACCAACTATTAAAACAAATATAGAATTTACGATTAATTACCACCAAAAACAAATGGAGACATCACACGCTACAGTTTGATTTATGTTTTAGCGGTACTGCTGGTCATTCTTTATAATTAAAATGCATTTACGCTCATTTCAAAGAAAGCAATGTCAAAATTAAAACTCTTAAGCTGGTCTTATGTTTGTGGTAATTAGTAAAACCGACAGCGTGGTTTAAATAAGGATGCCCAAGTAGAATCACACAAAAGCGTAATAAGTTTTGTATACTTCACCGCGCAAGCTTCCCACTACCGCAGCTTTCGTGTGCGTTATACTTTTTGCAAGTATTTATCGCGCGCCACCACAACCTAAGAGCCACGTCTCAGGATTGTTATCGCTCATGATGCGCTTATCGATCACTTGCGGCAAGTTTGATAAAGCAGCTCGTCCGAATTAGCGAGAAAAAGCTCTCGTTTACATCAAACCGGTCGCTCATCCAATCACGCCACAGAAACATATTAAAAATCAGCAACTTACTACCACTCTCAATGCGTATAGCGTTTAAAAGGGAATTTAATGACCTTGCATTAATGCAGCAACTACTACCACGTGTTGTTTTGGAGCCCAATCAAACTGTATTACAAAAAGAAGCCTATAGTTATACAGTGTGATTGAAAAGTATCTAGGCATTAAAAATTGCTTGTGATCTTATTATTATCTCTGAAGTTCAGACGATAACCGTTTTAGATGAAACAACACTAATAGGAATTACTTGTTTTTTAGATTTTGTTAATTGTGTTAACGTTATGTATGGAATGTGGTAGCATTTTCAAAAATGACCAACCCCTTGACCATTAGGGTACGAGCCGAAATTGCAGCACGTTATGAAATGAGGAATTCCATTGTTCCGGTGCAGAGACGGTGGGAAGCATGCAGACATGAAACACTACGTCCAGAGAGAAATAGAAGTTGTCGAGCAAAGCTTATGACCACTGGCTCTGTGAGTGATAAAAGGAGCATGCGTCCATTTACAAGTCGATCAGCGGAAAAGATGGAATGAGTGCTGAAAATCTTTATGCGTAGCCTGCAAAAATCATCACATCAAGCTGCTCGTGAAACCAGTTTAACAAGAACATACAATACTCTCACTGTTGTACAAGGAATTAAACTATCGTCCGTGGAATACCACTACGTGCAGGAGAAGCCTGCAGACCGCGACTGCAAAAGGGAATACAGAAAATTAATGTTAGGTTGGCCAGGTGTTTTGTTTACGGTGAAATATGAGTGGCGCTTATGACTATTTAGCTTAATTAAGTCATTTCAAGTCATTTTTTCGGTATAGTTAAGTTTTATACTTAATGTTGAACATGCATCACTACCTTTCAATGAGTTTAAAGCGAGAATTTGAAATTTATCACAAATTTTTAATGCCTTGTGACTTTTCGATCACCCTGTATATTCACCAGTGAGAATGGAAGGAGCTTCTGAAAATGCCACCGATTTTCATAGTTTATCTACAATACTTATTTGCGGCTTACCGGTCTTTCATACAATCAGTGAAGCGTTTAAAACTTTTGCTTAAATGTGAGTGTGCCAATATCAAGCGAAGTAGGAAAACGCCAAAGGTGACAATAAATGTCACTAAGCAATTCATTTGTCAAAACTGTCTTATTTTTTGCAGTTAGGAAGCGATAACGTCATCTGTCTTTCCCAAAAATCGAAAACAAAACTCGAAAAAATACATGACAGCTAAGCTTTAGACAAACCTGTTTTGGCAGTGCATAACTTTAAAATAAAAAAAAAAAATATAGCACATTTGCAATATTACGGTCAATCTAAACATGGAGTTGCTAAACTGGGGGGGAAGGCGTGGGAGGTCTATTAGGAAGTTGTAAGGCCACGGTGCCATCGCTTACCTTTAGATCAATCAATAAAATTGTCCAAATCAGTGCTTTAAAAAACTTGATCTAAAAAAGTTTTCGTGTTGTTTTAGAGAGCAAATGCAGGGAAATACCGCTTAAAAAGTGATCACAGCAAGTTATGGGAGGACACCGGTTTTTGGAGGCATTGCTCTCAGAAAGTTTAAAACCCCTGATTTAAACAGTATAACCAATAGCTTCACGACACCAGAACGCATTCACCCAGCTAATACCACTGCAACCTTGAGGATAAGTGCTAATGCCAACGCTGTCATGGTTGAATAACATATACATATATCGCAAAGATTATTAGAACCAGCTACCAGTTGGACGCGTTATAAGTGGGAGTTGTAGGTTATCGCGTCACCACACCTTGGTTTCTGGCTACATAAGCACGCTCGACTCACCCCTATTGTATGCCAGTAAAAACAAAACAACCAGAATGGGTAACTGCTAACTCGAAAGCCGTGGGGTCAACCTTTCGGTTTAAGTTTTTTCGATAAACTATGCACGTAAGATCATACCTTTATCAAATGGTGATTCGTTGACGATCGCAGGACTTTCTGACAAATGATTGTTCGTTTCAAGAATCTCAGCAGACACGGGCATGTACAAATCACTAGCAGCTTTTACACTCTCGATAGTTGCAAAACATTCTAAAATTGAAAACAAATGTTTAAAAGCACTGTGAATTGACGTGAAAAGCAGAATAAACAATCAGTATTTGCTAGTTAACTATTTGCATGCTCCCGAAAACCTTTGCCATTGCAAATGTACAACTACATGCAAAGCGAATTTGAAGACTACACCGTGGATCTTCAGACTTCTTACGGTGTCATCAAACATTAAGGTTGTGAAGATAAGCAACCAGCTAAGCATGGTTTTAACGCAATTCTACCACAAACTGAGCAGGAGAATTGTCATAGAGCCTTGCCCAGATACACAACAGAAAGCAAATACGAAAAATAAACTCAGGATATCTAAATTGCCAGAAGATCAATGCTGAACCAGAAAAATATGATTTAAGCTACCTAATTTAATGGTTGTAAATTCGCCCTATATAAGCCTTAGAAACTTTATGTCTACATTTTTAGCGAATGTGTGTAAGCTAAACGCAAAACAAACACGACTTTCAATCAATTTTCACAAATAGCATTTGGAGCAATGTCAAAATTAAAGCAGTTTTTTAATTAAAAGCAGTTGATCGTCTGAGCGTACAAACAGCAATTTGAATGCCTTCGAACAAACTTGGTAAGTTATAACGTTCGCTTCAGGACACCAAATGCAGTTCAGTTTCTACCTTCAAAACGAGTTGGTGTAAATTAAGCAGGTCAATGCACGAAGATGCTATACATTTAACCACATACACCAACAACACTCGTAAAATGACTAATCAATAACAATAACGAGCAAGTTATCAATTAGTATTACTCACCTCCTTTATCAAACGAATTTCCCACTTCAGGTAAATCAACGAAAGCAATATCACCAAGTTGTTCCTGCAAAACAAATATGTTAACAACTGTTAGCAACACATCAAAAGCAATTTCCTTTGTTTAAAGTGATGCTGCTAGCCTGAATTTCGCATTTATAAATGCAGCCTTTCCTCCATCTCAGCATTTGCATATACTGCTCGAGTTAAGGTTACAATGTCATGTGTATCCACACCATGCTTACGTCCCACGGCAATACAATTTCACTGGATTAAATAACTGTGTCAATGTGATGCAAGAATGCAAGTAGTTAAAATCCCCGAGCCTGAAACCGCTTACATCTCACATCGAGCTGGAACTCAAAATCAACAACCTTGCCCACTACCAGCCAGGCTCCAGTTCACGCCACTTAACTGCCAAGTACTGTGCACCACTGAAGCTTCGCAGTGCTTGCACCCATGTAATACACTAACTTATTAACAACCCCTTACACATTATTACTAGAAACCTGAAATGAATACTAGCATTTCTTTCAGTTTTATCCTACACATTTTGAGCACTGTCGCAATCAAGTGATACAATGCAGCTGCAAAGCAAAACGTTCACCTTTAGAGAAGAGCCGAAGGAAATGATGCGAACACTTCCTCGGCCCTGCGTACTCAGGAAAACGATTTGCTCTACAGCTGCGTTGCATAACTGACAACTACACAATGTTTCAAGTCCCTGATATCACTCAAGCACAACACTGGTTCCCAAAACCTGTATCAGTGCCCAAGCATGGATTCATAACACCAAGAAACAGAATTGGAAGCATAACACATCAAGGTTACACTTCTTTAATCGTCATGCTGGATCAACACCACCCGCAGTGGGCTGGTGTAAAACTAAATTGTCTTTATATCAACATCGAACATTTCGGTAAAATCAAAAATCGAATGACACTGTCACTAGGTGAACAAAATATATAGCCAACAGTAATCTGGTCATCAAAAAACATTTTGACAGAAAATTATTTCATTCAGTGATAATTTGGTTTTATGCAGCAATTTAGTCAAACGGGCAAAATGCGCTGCCATTTTGCCCTTAGTATAATTAATTTTAAAAACTTTGAGCAATTTGCACACTCCACTTTCTTATATATACTGAAAAAATGCACTTTATACATTTAAGCAATCAACGCACCCAGTTGATTAACCTAAGTGTCATTACGATTTTAGCGCCTTTTAGCCACTTAGTGCCAATACTGATTAGTGGCCAAGTGCTATTCCATACCCCACACTTGCTGATCCAGTGGATGGTACTGCATCATGTGTGAGCTATTTAATCAAAACCTTCAGAAGCTTCAAAAACTTTTTAGAGACGCACCAAAAATTGAATGAAAGACCTTTTTCACAAAAAATGCACGTCTAACATAAATTTTGAATTTGCCAATGGCCGAAACAGCTCAACATTTTTCAGGATGGCCTAAATAACTGTACCTATCACCAACATTAAAGATATACACATTTACAGAGTATTTTGAGTTTGTTATGCCGTCGTTTACCTTTCTTAAGACGTAACAAAGGTATAGAAGGGGTTACGAAAATGGATAGCTTGTGGGAGGGAATGTACTTTACTTTTTAAACAAGCTCCTCCACCTAAGTCTCAAATGCGAAACCTTTTTTAATTCTGCACGACATCCATTGCAGTATGAGTAATAATGATGTTCTCTTCCCAAAATATATATTTTTCGAGACAAAATCATCATGAGACAAGATAGGTGGCAAGTGATAATAATCAAATTCTACTTTTCTTTAATCTTATCGTCTAGAATGTCTAGCCTATTTACCTGACCATCAAATAACTAAGTCCCACCTAAAAATGTACCCAGACATACAACTTCACAGAAACCCCTCCATTTAAGTGATTTAAACTACTAATGACCTAAGCATATTTCTATACACAACAACGACTACTCGTTAGCTTTTCCAAATTAGCGTCTAGCCATAATTATAAAGAAAGACGGTTTAACAAACCTGAGCAAAGTCCGTTATTCCAATAGTTCCTATATCATTTTCCACTCGAAGCCATTCATGAGTTTCAGTGTATAAAACTTCTGTAAGGTGAATGTATTGCATTAAAACAATGTCACAAAATAGCTGTGAAAAAAACGTCGACAGATAATTTCATAGTATTCTTTTAAAGCAATTGAGTGAAAACTAATGCTTTCGCTTGACGCTCATCAGAAGCCGTCGCCAGAATGAAATAAAGAAGAGAAAGCATCGCTATTTATAGGTGGTGATACTATCAAAAGTGTTGCATTTTGCCATTGTCCAGAATCGAAGCTGCTAGTGGACTAATTGCAGTACACAAACAAGTTCTTTTTGGCGGCATAATACAGATTGTTTGTTTTTCATAAATGTTGCTACAAAGGCAGCTAAATGAATGGACGATCTAGCCGTTGCCAACACTAAGCACTGACTGCCAATGTAGGTGGCAGCGCGGTCTTGTTTTTCAAGTAAATGTTGTCAAATTACCACAATCAGGGGTGGGTAGGGGGACAGGAGTGTCCTACATTTTTGTATGGGTGCTAGTCTTTCTTCATTCATGTCAATCAAAATGATTTGGGTACGAGTTGGTTGGTTCTGTCCGATAGTAATTGGGATGTGATGTCGAAGTACTTACAGTCACAGGAGCATACGTATTCATTTACGACGCTACTTCATTGAAGAGATGGCGCAGCATCCAAGTGCACTGCAGGTAGAATAAATCTGGTCGAAAATATCATCCAAAGTTCAGTTGCTTGGTTGCAATTGCTTATCGCAGTTATGATCTGTCTTTGGAATTTAAGAGAAGTGTCAGGCAAACTGAATAATTTTGGGGATCTTTGTGAGGGGCACCAATTTTGACAATAGCCTCGGACATGCCTACCCGAATAACACCACCTGGATAGCCATTTTTGCAAAGAATATCTTGATGTTGTTCAGCTCTTGTGTTAGTCTGAGTTTGGAGCAGATAGACAGAACCCTGAGCATCAAGGTTCCAAGGATTGTCTTTCATTTTTGGGGTCGTTTTATCAAAAACAAACCACTAGTAAGCAGTATCATGCCACCAAGAAGAATTCATTTAGGCAATGCACTTGGTCTACCAGCAGCTTAGATTCCAGACGCTGGCAAAATGCAACACTGTCAATAGTGCTGCTGACAATAAATAACAAAGCTTTCTCTTCTCTGCTTCATTCATACGATAACTTCTGATGAGAGCCAGACAAAAACATTAAAACTTTTACTCAGTGCTTTACATTGCAATACATCTGTCCTCTGATGCTTTATTCAAAGCTATTTGAAATTTGTACCACTAAACAAAACTATTCAAACTTATGTTTATAATTAGACTTTTGTAAGATGTAAACAATTCCATTAGACCATTAGACATCAAAATTTCAAAGACCATTAGAATTTCAAATACCATTAGACATCAAAATGTATCAACAAAACGTTAAAAACTGTGATGGCTATTAAGTTACTCTTAAATATTTTTGTTTTGAAACTACTAAAACAAATAAGGAATACTGGTTTTAATCGTTGTAGAATAAGTTGTTAGTGGGCATAGAAAGACATGCAAAACAGAGAAAAGATGAGAAGTGGTACAAAATTTTAATACAGATTTTGTTATCGACCATTTCATTGTACTCTTTTAAAAAGAATAAGTGAAAACTCTAACGTTTTCGTCTAGCTCTTTTCAGGAGTTATCGCTAGAATGAAGCCTGATGTTGATGGCAAGGTATTTACAGCGATTGAAATTAAATTAGAGATATGTCCCAGAAATACAACAATTATTTATTATTCATACTCACAAAACCTATCTCCTACAAGCAGCATGTCATACTGTGATACACCAAATTAAATACTGTAAACTTATATCACCGCAAACATGAAAAAAATAGAAAAAAAACAGAATTGGTAAAACTACAACATCGAATTTACAGCACAAAAAAATCACAAAATTAACATGGAAAACGACAAAAAAATCTAAGTCAATATCAAAAATGAAAAACACCAAAACATTACATTTAACAATCAGTAGTAAATCCTAAGGAATAAAAGCAGGACAGCTGCTCCCTATTTGTGTCTTGAAAGTATTTTTTACATTTGTGGTTTAGTGTTACCTATACATAATCTTTTTTCATTAAAAATGGGGGCCAGGGGTTTAATCATTTAGTTGGGCCCAATCAGTTTCTTGTTTCGTTTATCTTTCTGCATCATTAAATCATAGTACCATAAATAATTTTCAAAGCTAGTTTTAAGCTTGCGTTTAGCCCAATGAGTTGCCAAACATAGAGCAATCAAACTTCAATGTGGCAGAGTGAGAAAAAGTTTAAATTTTAGTGTGTTATTTCTAGTAATCAAGATTAAGACTAACACAGAATAAAAGATAGTTAGTGGCTATTTTGCCATCATCAGCATTTTACCCTTGAAAGCTATTTTGCCATCAGACATTTGTCAATTTTGGTCAGTTTCAACGACATACCCAACACGTGACTTTGGTTTGTTTCTAAGTGGTCAATTTTCACGACAAATTAAAAAATTGTATAATCTTGCGCTTCCCCTTACATTCAAATACTGGTCCCACTCCAGTGAACATTGCCTTTGTGTAAGTGCTCTGCCAGTACAGAGTCAAACCCACAACCAATGTTTCCTTAAACGTAAGAAAAGTGTGGAATTGTGAAAACAAGTCTGGCAAATTTGCAGTTAAAATTCAAAAAAAAGACTAACAGTTTTTGGTAAGTTTTTTTCAGTCAGTTTAAAGTTTTGCCATTTTGCCAGCAAAATTTTCAACCAACTGTTTAATGCATGGGAAGACAGTGAAGAAAAATCAAAGTTTGGCCAATGCTTGTTTTGACATCTCACATAAACATTGTGAGGCCATATTGCAATGGCAAATGATGATGACTTGGATATTACGTTGCCGTTAGCACACTTTTATTGTATAACAAATTATCTCTCCAGTGAACAAAAAAGCTTTGCAATAGCAAATGTTGATTTGCATATATACTCATGCTCATTTTGGGCATCAGCTTAGAATGAATATTAATTTACAAGCACCATTAACCTGATGTTCTGTAACACCTACAAATTGTTGTCGCAAACATCGCAGATTTTGAGAGATCACTTTTTACTTATGAAACAGCAATAGCCAAATCTCTTACCACCCATGTTTTGTAACCGGTAGGATACTTGTTTGAGATCTTTCTAGAGCTGACATACTCACTGGAATTATGACGTCACTAAAGCGCAGCATTAGTCTTGCCTTCCCAATCGCAAAATTTTTTTAAATTTGGCTCTTATGCCTGCGTAATTGTTTGGACAAATGATCATTTGCAATGGAGACAATGGCCTAGACCAGAAGAAAAATATATAACTGGGCCACATGCTTCAGTGTAGTTTGAAAATGAAGCACATGGCAAAAACGACCGAGGAAGCACTGAACTAGACAAAGAGTGCTGTAACAAACCAACAAAATAAGGTTGAGGGACAATTTAAGACTGCCGTTATACATGAACCAATGTTGCAGATAAACTCTAAAAGCTGAAATCCTGCAGACTCAAAGGAAACTGGTAAGTTATTGATGTGATAAATTAAGCCATTTGACTAATTCCATTGTACAAATAAGCATTAAAATGATTCTTTAGTAGCTGTGAATCACTGCTAGGTCATCATGACATAATGTTTATGTGAAACATTCAACTGCTCTAGAAAAAATTTAAGATGAAGCACTGGAGATGTGAATTGGAAAAAATGACATTGAATCTTCATATATTTGATAAACAGCAGTTGGCTACCAAAAATATCAAGAGTAACAAAATTTTTTACAACTTTAAAATAAATCATTGAAGATGGCGTAACTCTTTGCTCAACAAAATTTTGTCCAACAGATTTTATGCCTTTGCTAGCATTTGTACATGTGCCAGTGTTTACACACTTTCTAAAATCTTAGAAGGAGCACTGCCTGTAACCATTGCATTTGAAGGCAGCTGTGTTATCTACTACACCACAGCATCACTACCAGAATTGTGGCAAATATGCCTATTTAAATACACATGAATGGTGACATCAAAATAGCCTACCAGAATAAAATACTTTTGACAGCAAAAGAGCCACTACCTAACAAGAAGCATTTATTATAATATTCTTCCACATGGAATGTAACAACATAAAATTATGCACGAAAAGCTTTCAATTCCCTTATGCAGTAAAAAATAACAATGAGCATCATGCACCTGAATACTGGGATAAAAGTCAATTTATTGTTTATTTATACCCTTTAGCCACAGTAGTAAATACTGCATTAAACAATGTTAAGTTTAGATCCATTGCAAAGATACCACCACTGCTGGTGCAGTGCATGTCTACCACAAGTCTGCAATCCAGCAAGGAAAGTTGCTGTAAAGTCCACAAGAATGCTGAGACCATGTGAACATCACACTTGCAATTTCATGATCACCAGCCAGGGACAACACTAAAATAGAAAATTTACAGAATTAAAGAAATTCTCACTGAAAGATGGAAAAAACACCAACGAAATTTTGAAAATCACAGAATTACAAAATTTTATGAAAATGCCTGATCTAACTCAGCTCAATTATTTACTTTTAGGCAGTGGCTATTTTGCCGTTGATGGCAATTTACCTCAGAGACTAATTTGCCGTGAGTTATTTGTGATTGGTCAATCTAAATGACATACTAAACATGTGACTTTTAGTCGTTTCTGATTGGTCAATTTTAAAAACCAATTAAAAAATTTTGCACCCCCTGGTCTCTATCCTTCACCCTGTACACTCCTTTCCAGTGTACACTACCCTGCACATTTACATACTGGGCCTACCCCTTCAGTGTACACTGTCTTTCTTTTTAATGCCTTGCCAGCCGAGATTTGAACCCACAACTATGGTATCTCAAGACTAGCGCACTATCCACTACACCACAGTGTCACTGGTGTAATTGTAGCTAATATGGCTATATAAACACACGTGAATGATTACGGCAAAATAGATTCCAAGGGCAAATAGCCGTCGATGGCAAAATAGCCACTGCCTTACTTTTACCCAATTGGGTGATCATACTTTTAGTTCATATCAAATTCCGTAAATTTCCATACTTGTGTGATTTCCTTGCTTCTTTAGTTAGTATCAATAATTTTTTGGTATTTTTGCAAGTCAGTAATTTCTTTTTTTACAGTGAATTTCTGTATTTCAGTAATTTTATGACTAGAACAATTTTCCATATTTTCGTGATTCAGTAATTCCACAATTCAATATGAATTTTCATTTCTGCTAACTTTCTGTATTTTAGAGTTGTCTCCAGTCAGCACTTTACCAAACTGACCTGCTGACATATGCTGCCAAGAGAGCTGTGTTAAATTGAAAGCAAGCCATTGAACTGAATTTGTATGGACAAACATTTAATCTTTATCATGCACATCACAAGAAAAGTCATGGATTAAACAGTTTTTTAAAATTCTGGAATGCTAATCAAAAAACCGGTAATAATGGTATAGCGAGTCATAACCTTAGCTAGCAATCTAAATCCTATCTCCAACTAAAACCTCTTTTATATTTTACACCAATTAGTAAAATTTTTCATGCTTTACTAGTCTTTGTACACTATAATGCTTACACTTTACAATGTTTGGTACAAAAAATGAAAAATTTATCAAGCGTAAACAGAGTAAAACCAAATCAAACCAAAACCAATATAACCTGGCCTCAGCCTGCTCTGTCAGGTATAGAGCCTATGTACTTACTGGAACAATTCACAGACGTTGAAGCAAAATTTCGATAAAATGATGGTTGATAACAACGGCTGACAGCAACAGGAGTCTTGGAAACCGCTTTGTATGCAAAACACTTCCATAATTCTTTTGTGACAGGCAAACAGCTTCTTTGAAAAAATTTATGCCTTATCAATGATGCCATAGTGCTATTACGTAGCTGTGCTGTATATTCTGATTCAGCAATTGTAACAACGCTCTTTTTTAGTTTCAGGCAAGGAAGGAATGAAACACTACCCACTACAACCCTTTAGGAGTTTATTATACCTGTAGTCCTTCTCTGCACAAACCTACTGCAACTACACAATTAGTAAAATCGGTAAATACAGCACTACGAAAATGCAATTTTAAGCATGGCTCTGTAAACAAGCAGAGTTGCCAACTTGAAATTTTCCAGTATCCCAACAAATGCCGGCAGGAAATTATTATACACTGCGAGAAAGATGAGTACCAGTACATGCTTAACTACACTGTTCGTGGCTAGGGCAGTTATAAGCAGTAAATGTAATTTGTTTTTCCCATTCGACTGGTGGTTGGAAGTAGCGGTACCGAAACCTTACGTGGCCAAGGGGGACATGATATTGAACAGAGCTCTTTGATTTGTGATCGAGGGCTGAAGATGGCTTATATCTTTCTTTTTTCTTTTGAAGATTACCATTTTGAAAAACAAAAATAACCTATTTTCACTCAGAGCTGGATTGAATTTTTTTTTGGAGTTCACCATTAAACCAAAGGGCTCTTTGCCCCCACTTGTTTAGAGGTTTGGGGAGTAACCGCAACCTCTGGCCCCGTTCCAGCACCATTGGTCGGCTGGAAGGACTAGCTATGTTTACTGCTTACAATTGCCAGAGCCACGAATAGAAAAGTTTATCATGTACTCTACCTGTTTGCGGGGTGAAAATACATGGAAAATTGGAAAACGTTTTTTTCGGCATCTGTTATATTGTGACTATACCCTTTAAGAGATAGGGGAAGTAAGGAACCAATCGGGATAAAGTTTACATAAGTCAATTTTCCGCCAAACTAGTTCGATAATTTTGAATGCTGTGCGTTTTTTTAGGTTTTTGTTGATGGGGAGCTTACATTGCCACTAGATATAAGATATAGATTATTGAAAATAACTTTATTTACCGTACATTTGAAAATGTCCCCAAATTGTGTAAATGGTCCCTACCCATAGACATCTTTCGTCTACTCGGTAGGGACTTTCCGGTCGTTTGAAAATGGACAGCCAGATATAAAAAACTTAAGAAATTGAAAAGCAAACAATATTTTCCCTGTGACACAACAATTACAGGAGTTACAAAACATTGTTAATAAGTAGGTACCAACAAACGTTTCGGGAGCCCAGATGAAATCACAGTTTATAGGAAGCAATATCAGCCCCAAACTTCAAGATTCCACATAGTCACTTTGTTGCTACTACTGAGAAAGGTTTCGGCAGCATTTCTACAATATCATCCAACCTAATGGATGCTGCATCAGCTTCTTCAGGTAACTGAAAACGTCTCTAATCTTCTCTGATCGCCTCATAAGATCAACCTATTAGTTACCATCTTCGTCAGGCGCCAGACAAATTTTTCCAACAAAATTTTAGTTTTCCTTCCGTTGAAAAAACTTTAACAATAGCAATGCCCCCAATGTTCAGCTAGTGTTTTGTAGGAGCAGGGCTACCAGGAATTTCGCTGATTCCACTTTTAATGGACTCATTGCCACTTACACTATCATCGGATGTTAAACGTCCAAATATATTACTGTCGCTGGTGGAAAGAACAGTTCTTTTTGGGCAATTTTTTGGTAATTTTTGTGGTGGGAGAGAATCTTTTCTTTTTCAAGAATTTCTGCAATTACTGTACTCTTGAATCTGTTTCTATTGGGGCGTTTTTTTTTGCAACATTAACTTTGGGAAAAGAAGTGACTGTTGTAAGAAGTGCTTCTCTCGTTCAATTTTTGAAGAATAGCTGTAATTGTAGCACTTTCAGGCGAAAGACTTGTCGATGGAACACCAGAAGAATCTTCATCACGTTGCAGGGAAATATCTGTAACAAGGGCTGGTAGAAACACATCATCGACAAAAATATTTGGATTACAAAGATGGATTCCAATGGACTAGAAAGCAGAAGTATTTTTGATAGTAAACGACCTTTGAAATGCTTGGCCAGACAATTCAGCAACATTATAAATTTAAAGAGAATTTCCAAGATTTGATGACATTCACGAATCGCAAAGGAAAGAGTAAAAGTGTTTGAATGGGCCATACACTCCTAACGTCATGTGGTTGCAGCTTGTAGCTGCAACTTGGGGGGGAAATACGCAAATGTAAGTCATATTCTTTGGCCATATTGATAGCATCAATAGAGACATTACTGATGTAATTAACCACTAGTAGCACACCAAGATTGCTCTTGTTCACCTTCATGAATTTAATAAATTGGTATATTGCTTCGACAAAGAGATCACCAGTCATACAACCGTGCGGATATGTCAAATCTAAGCTTTCTAAAAGAGCATCTTCTAGTATGTAACTTTTGAAGTGTACACGAGGAAAAATGTACACGGACGGAAGTGAGTTGCCTATGGCGTTAATACAACAGCACATTGTTATCGTCATCCCCCTTTCATTCAGCTCAAGAAATTTGCCCGATCTGTTTTACCCTTTTCTCTGCTAGGACTTTGCCTAGTTTAGCACCAATAGATATCCCCGTCTCGTCCAAATTCCAGATGTTTCGGGGTGATATAGTGCATTCTCTGATAAGAACGTTTGGTAAGTTGTAAAAGAAGGCGCTGACGACAGGGCGATTAAATCCGATTGATCGAGCCAAGCTTGTCGACTCTAAATTGCAAAGAGATAGATTTTCACATCTCTTGCAGAATCCACGAAGCCAATTTTCCCTTGCAGCTTCCTTTTCTCTCCAGATGTTGGGCATGAAGATATTTTGGGCCTTGGCAAATCTGTGGGCCGATAGTCGGGCCTGTAATTTTGTCAGACCACAAAACATTTTTGAAACTTAAAAACTATAGTTTTCCAAAGCCTTTTTTCATCCGTGTTGAAAATCTGCAAACAAAGCAATGAAGTGAGCCCAAGAGTAATGCATTCATATTGTAACAGATTTTTTACTCATCATGGGCCAAGCGCTAAATCTATTACACGCCCGGTCGAAGCTTTTAGCCAACGCGTCTCTAGTTCGCCTCCCTTCTTTTACCGCTTTTACACGTCTATGCAACTCTTTTATTTCCAAATAAACGCGACAGCTACACTGGCGACACAGAGCGTACTCGGAAGCGGTTTCTGTTAAAGTAAAAACAAACCATGAATAATCATGATAAGCGATAGCTTTCCTACAACAGAATAATACTGATGTAAATACTTACCTAACTATTTAAGCTTCTGAAGAACTTGACCCAAGCAGTAGAGACAACGCAAATTCATTTATATTCTGTCGAGGGCAAGTAGCAAATCTTCTAATAACAAAGGAGTGAAAACTGCCGTTCGCTCGCTGGCAACTCAAAACAACAAATAACACAAAACCAACCAACAAGTGTAATCGTGGCGGTCTTGAGGCAGCCTGAAGCTCAAACAGGCGAGACATGTGCCAAATAAATTAATTCATTTTCCATTAATTATAAAGCAAAGTAAGAGGCTTAGACTTCAAAACTGACACGTAGCAGTATAATAAAACTAGTAAATAATATTTAACACATTTCATATTGAACGTTAAAGTACGGATATTAAACTGGATTGGGTGGGATATTTATTTAAATGCATAACAGTAAGCGAAGGAGAATTGTCATTGAAGTTTGTCAAATACCGTTTGGATTAATTTAGCATTGACACACAATAAATAAATCACACATAAGTTGTAGGCCATGCAGTAAACCTTGTGCTACCTACTTTGTTGTGATAGAGAGCTTTGACACGGACTTTGAGCCACTCATCTTCACACATTTGATATAATCTGATAGAGTTGACTTGGACCGCTGCTCTGATGCTTGTTTTTCTTCGAGCGTGCTTTTAAAGGCTAGCTGAAGTTGGGCATCGGTAAACAAACCTTTCTTTTGGTTTTTGAACATAGGCATCTCTACAAACTAAACATAGCTCCAATCTATGTCTACATAAAAATATCTCTCAAAAGTGGGGTCTTTATAGCATGCCCGAAAGTTCCCTTGATCGCCATTTTAAAAATATCCAATTGCAAAACTTTCATTTGTAAAAGCACTGTTTGGATTTTAACTCTATGCCTTTATTAACCATGACTAATAACAAAGGCATTGCTGTAAATCATTTATGAAAGAAATTGCGAGCTACCCAAAAATTTACAAGATTTTTTTCTGACTTTTTTACTTTGAACCAAAAAAACAATTTTTTTTCACAACAATTACACTTGCTGCTCAATCCTGATAAAAACATGGCCTCTGGAAAAGAATGAAATTTTATTCTCGAACAGAAGTAAGAGAGAAAAACAACCACGTGATTGTAGAAATATGCTGCCGAGTGATTGGTCCCCATGTCCCATAAATCCCTCGTCTCCTCTAGTTTTTTTTCAGACACGAGTTTAGGCGGTTTTGTTGATAGCCGTTTCCAGGATACCTGCGAGTAATAGGAAAACAACTGCCTCCTGCCGTAGTAGATTGGAAAAGACAACTTGTTGTTACTGCTTATCGCAACAAAGGACCGAAAATTTTTGTGTAAGAATTTCCAAGATTCTAGAACGTTAAAGCACATAAATTTTTTTTTGTTGATCTCCAAAAAAATGTCTTCACCAAAAAATTCTCTTCTCTTTCTCCCAAATATAAATAATTTGCTCAACACACACAACAAATTTTTCAACTTTTGCCTGAATAACAAACAACGACTCTTTTAATTTCAGGTCACTTACCAAAAAATGTGTTTGTATAAAACAAGAAAATACCGAGTTTGATCTCAAAAACCCCTACAACGTTTCTTAACACTTTTTATGAAATCAAAATCACCAAGATCTTGGGAAAAATTTCCTAGTTGGCAACCATGTAAACGAGTAAAGCTATGGAATCTTTTAAAGAACCAGCCGCATTTCTGAATATGAGAAATGGAATACTATACCGAAAAGCGGATTTGCCAATCAGCGTTTTAGGGTTGGCTTTGAAGTTAGCGTTTAGTCGGATTTCCATCACCAAGAAACTCAATTAAAATCAGGAAATCCCCAAGGTCTAAAGATTTTGTAAAGACGCTCAAGCAAGATCAGCCTTTCTGTTGTTCTTGACAACTCCATGTCTCAAAATCACATCGTAGCAGTAAATATGCTATAAGTCAATCGTAAAAGTCGTATCTTGTCACGACTGAGCGTTTTATCGAAATCTAAGAGCAGGGCTACTCAATTGGCGGACTGCGGTCCGAATCCGAACCTTTCAAGTGTTGAAGCTGGACCTCAAGCTCCATGATGAGTAACAGTAAGTACTGCGACGGGTTTCGAAAAAGCCCATGCCCCTCTTACCAAATTTTGTGGACTTATTTTCTATACTAAGTTATTTTCAAACACAATATCTAAAATTTTTCGCATCTTCGGCGCAACTTCACATTCTTAGCGATTACCAACGGTACCTTTGAAAAGACTAACAAACAACATGATCAGTATGAAAAACAGGAGAAAACCTATTTACCAGTGTTGAAAACCTGTTATTCATGCCTGTCTCGTCCATCAAATTTGCCACTGTAATTTATATAATCAAGGGTGGTAAAGCTTAAAACCCAGACAATATTCCGCAAGATATATTCTGAAGCACTGCGGCCCCAAATGTATTTTATGGCTTCAAAAATTCTACACAGCCTGCGTGACCTACCAAACAATCCCCTCAATATGGCGACTGGCCACAGTAACTTCGATACCAAAACCTGGCAATGCAGCTGATGACTCAAAAGCTTCCAGCCCATATCGCTGCTGAGCGTTTCTTACAAGCTTTTCGAGAGGTTACTTTTGAGGCGTCTGGAACCTGTTTTTGACCCCCAAAGTTGGCTTTAGGCATAGTCAATGCATAACTGATCAAGTGTCTAAACTAACCTATGACGTTAAGCATCGCTTTGAAGAAAATATATCAGGCATTGTATTAGCAAATCTTACTGCCGCACAAGATTGCCTACTGTATAGTACCTGGACCAAACACACCAACGCCGCCTTTGATTTGGTGTTACTTCTATGGACCAAGTTTTAAGAACGGGCGAAAAATAAGAAATGCGCTTTTTTCACAAAACTAGCAGAATAGAGCACAACAAGCTCATATTATTTTTGATTTTGAAAATTAGTATAGACTATGAGAAAATTCAATTATTTTTCTGTATTTAGGCCTACTGGTTATGATAGTTTCATTTTTATTGTTGCAAATCAAGAATTTTGCTGGACCTTTGGAAATACTGAACTTCTCCAACTAGACCTTCGTTAAAATTAGTTGAGTAGCTCCGTCTTAGAGCGTAGTGATTTCCCAATCTTTATCGCATCTTTTGCCGGTGGAAATCCATCTTTCCTCTTTTTCTTTCGGCTTATTTTCTTTCGGCCTTATTCTTCTTCTTCTTTCGGCACATTCGTACAGAGCAGCATTCAATAAACGTACCAAGCTTAATGCTTTACCAAAGCTGATGGATACTGCAGCATGGCTTTGTGACCAATGCTTTCTTCAATCTGCCGCAGTAGAATTCGGGGCTGTTATTTATAATGATTTTGGGGTAGTTTCTCCAAATTGGAGAAAGTAGTTTGAATAATTTGTTTTCCGAATACGAGCCGACTGTGGTCATTGGAGAAAGCAGTATCCATGAGTTGTTTTCCAGGTACAATTCCATCTTGTTCATAATAAATATACTAAAAGTGATATTGACCCCCTTCGGTTGTGTTAAGTTGTTTTCCATTAAAACTGCATCTCACTAGTATGACTCATAGCATTACAGCCACATAAAAACACATGTCAATTAGGCGTTGAGATTTATGTCAGTTAAAAATGAATTGAAAACTGCCCCTATCGCTTGTTCATAATTCAGGATTTTTTCCTTCTTATGTTGTTATTTGTCAGTTCGCTTGACACCGGCATCGTCTTACTTTTGTAAGCCTTTGCTCTGTTGGGGTAAATTGAAGACTGCATTTTATTTTCACAGCAATTTTCAAAAACTTAAAACAACTTTTTTAGGTCTGGAGCCTGCCATCTCCAACACTTTATCATTTTGAGGAGACAAAAACGTATCCATATATTGCTCTTACTTTACCTATTCCGCTTAAGCTTATTGTTCCGAACTACTCTGTGTTTTTTTTTTTTTAGATATTAGAACTCGTGTTGAATATAGATTTTAATCCTTCTGAATAGCGAAGTGCGAAATTTAGGTCGTATTCATATAAGACGAGCAAAATTAAAATTACGAACGCACTATTACGTAACAAATGGAGTTAGCAAATTTAGACGTTCTTAAAGTTGAAAATAGGATTACATCACAATCTGCAACTTGCTGTCACAAGATTCTGTTACTAACTATCTATATACACGGAACACCATTACATATAAGAAATCAATACACTGAAATAACAAATAAATACTATTAATAAACAATAAACCTTCGCGTTCCCTTTACGGAACACAACTACACGTTTGGCGGGGCCGCTATTGAAGAGCACTGATGCAGAATGATGAAAATATTTTCGTCGTGAGTAATTTGCTTTTCAACTTTTTCAATCCTGTAACCAAGGTCAGTTAACTTTAATCAAATCATCATTTTATTGGCTACGTTTCATTGTCCAAACTATCTTTTTCTTTCCCGTAATCGATATAAAATGTGATGCTAGTTTTTCTCATTCTCTCGCGCTACTGATATCGCACGTTCAGTAAGACTTATAGAGTAACTTCACCGTTCAATCCACATTGGGAAACGGACAAACTTTTTTGCCTAGTTATTCTTCAAGTCAAATAACTTATGTTGAAGCGGAAGCAGTGAATTTTTCGCGCTACCGCTTCCACAGAAAAAGGACCACTTTCACCGCTTCCGCTTCCGCTTCCGCTTCCACATCCCTGGTTCAGTTACTGCGGTGGCTTGAGTTTTAACGTTTTTGGCTTTAACCGTTTCTTAGTTAGCCTATAGAGAGCGCTTTACCGGCAGTGGTGTATTATTGCTGTCACCACCCTAGTTAGAGCTAGTGGCCCACAGCTTATATTAGTGCTATAGTGCAAGTTAAACCTGATCTATCTAACTGGATCGACCAAAGCGGTCCAGCTTGTGAAATATTATTGCAATATTATTTTGTTGTAGGTTATGCACACATTGCCTTCAACGTGCTGGCTTGTGCTCGGCTAGTCCATGCATAAAAGTTTGTGTAAATAGAGCATTTTATCTAAGTTTCTCATCTGACTCTGTGCTGCATTGGTCCAGAGATCAGCGTAGCCTGTTGTTGAGGCTAGGCCGTCTCCCTTATTTAATAGAATCGCCATTTGGACTCTCCTTGAACGGTACGGTTTCATTAGAGTAGGCCTATGACCTGCTGCGTAATAAAATGGCAGAGATACGTTCTTACAAAGTGGGCTTGTGGGAGGAGAAAATCCAAGTTCTCAATATGAATGAAAGTTTAGAACAAGATTTTACCCTGGCTGGTTATGCCATCACCCGTGCCCAGTCAGAACGTATCAATTAAGGCAGCTGTGCCGGCTTCATCGAACAAACTTTTGTGAGAGCAGCAACGCAAAGTTGTTGAAAATATTGGCCATGGCTCCTATAGACGTAATGGTGATCATATAACTTAGACTGGTAGCACTCAAAAAGAATGATGTTACAAACTATCCTTCGTCATTTTTGAAGCTGTAGGTGAGGGGAGAGTGAGATATAGCCAAAATTGATGGTAGCGCCCAAATGGTGATTGTTTTGACAATTAAAGAAATAAAGTATGCAGTGGTTGGCCCGTTTGACGATTTGGTGGGCTCCCTTACGTACTTGCATTTGTGGCATTAAGTTCTTTGGCTGCGCTGCTTGTTTTAATTCGGCCACAGCATGAAAAGAGGCCAGGTCTTTCCACGAAGTCATATAATCTCTAACAATAGGCGCCTATTAAGCTCTTTTCGAGCAAAAACGTTCCCTCTAAATCCAATTTTACAAATTAATGCTACTATTGTTTCATTTTGATCTTTTCTAGAACTTGGGATTTTATTACACTTAAACTTGCCCTAATCCACACCTTCCTACTTTTAAATAACGATTAATACTTCGTACCGATACAAAGAGCCTATCAATTACAAATATCAGTAATGGGCTTTACTGTTTATTTTTGCTATTAAAATAATTGTGGATAATTATGCCGCCCGCTGCTATTCTCACTATATAGCGGCAAGCACTGTGATGTCATTGAAGGTTATGATTAGGGCCCGCTAAAGTCAATAAAGTCAAAGTTTTTTTAGGACCTTGTTACATGATCAAACGTGTACTAACGTTCGTTTCAGGTGTTCAGGAGTCTGTTTTGGTAGATTTTATAAGTCTAAATCAACTCAAAATTTTGCATAAAGTCAAAACTTGTCAAAATTGTCTTCATCAAAAATTTCCTTACAAAAACAAACAAATTTATATTTTTTTGATATTTTTTGGAATTTTTGAGGTGCTATTAAAATTTTATGCGCAGTTTTATTTGATTTTAAGCTTCTGAAATAGTTGCAATGGCAAAAATGCGTGCGGTAATTGAGAAGGAAATAGCACTTATTATGCATGAAATCGTCATTGTTGATGCAAGAACACATAATTGTTAGGCAATTAATCTATTCCTATAAAACCTTTGCGCTCTTTACACGTGGTCTTTTTAAGTCGTAGCTTGCAAAGCAAAGAATGCCTAAACAAGCCAAATCTTCTACAGCGAAAGTTAGGCAAATTTTCCAGGAATATCCCGATGAGTTTTCGGCAACTCCTGCCCGCGACTTGCGATGCAACCTTTGTGAGGTGTTAGTCAAATGCGACAAAAAGTTTTTTGTGGAAAACCACCGAAAAAGTAAGCAACACCAAAGAAAATTGGAGACGAAGAGCAAATCCCAAAGTAAGCAAACCTTTTTACAACTCGATCAAGTAAACTTCAAGGAACAGGTTGTCTCTTCATTCTTAGCTGCAAATATCCCACTTCATAAACTGAACCATCCTTCTTTAAAGTCTCTGTTTGCTACAATGGGAAAAGTATTGCCTTCGGAGACTGCAGCCCGGGCATGTGCTGCTAAATTAGCAACCCAAAAAGAAGAACAAATTCAAGAATTACTTCGTAACAAAAACATTTTTTTAATTGTGGATGAAGCAGAGATTGCTAAACAAAACTATATTGGTGTGCTTGTGGGCAGCTTAGATGCCCCAAATCGGACATTCCTCGTTGATTGCCATTGACAGCGGTAGCAATGTTAATAGCAGTATTATTCTGCACACTGTGATGACATATTGCGACAGCTTGAAATAAAACGTGAGAATTTTTCATTGTTCTTGACTGATGCTGCTCGGTACATGTCTTTGGCTGGAAAGACATTAAAGAAATTATACCCTTCTTTGATGCATGTCACCTGCGTTGCGCACTTACTAGATAACTGCGCTATGCGTGTGCGTGCTCATTTTAAAAATATTGATGAAATAATAGCAACGATCAAGGCAACAACAATCAAAAACAAAGATCGCAAGAAAGATTTTCATGATGCTGGTCTGCCATCTCCTCCTGACCCTGTAATTACAATTTGAGCTGCTTCATATTACAGTGAGAACCTTCCAGCTGTTCGTACCATTGTCAATAATTGGACAAGTGCAGGCCTCTTAGTCAGCAGAGCAAAAGACGCTATCAATGTGGAAGATTTGGTGCCGGAATTGGTTAAAATAAATCAATACCGGAGTCTAGCAGCCAACGTAGAGTTCTTAGAAGGAAGTGCCTGCACGATAACCGAAGCATACGGACTGCTGAAGAATATGCAATTCGATGATGATCTGTGCGCAATTAAAAATTACATTAAAAAACGACTATCCAACTCTGATTTAGAAACAATAACAAAATGTACCAACTTGACAATTGACCCAACAAGCTACGCATTAATGCAAAAAGCCCAGCCAACCTCTGCTGCTGTCGAGAGGTCGTTTTCATGCTCAGTAAATTACTGAGAAAAGACAGAAATTTTGATGTTAAGAACGTAAAAAAATATATGATGCTGTATTACAATAAAAAGTCCTGGTAATTATACTGTGTGGCTTTCGTTAAAAACATCATAGACAGACTGTTAATGTACAGTACAGTTGCGATAACAACGCATTTTTTGTATTACACACTAATTGATACTGGTACACACAACGGCTCGTTATCCTAGGTTTTGACGACATGCGTCACTTTGTTGCATTAGCTTCAAGATTGAGTGATTGAGAAAATGTTTAAAGTAGGCTACCTTCTTCTTTAAAAACTTATGTAAATTGCGGATTATGAAACATTTTTAATCAAAAAAGTGCAACAAGACAAAAATGATGGGCGAAAGCGGTTAGGTCAAAATAAAGTCAAAATTTTGCTAAAATAAAGTCAAAAATATGTTTTTTTAGGTCAAAAAAAAATGGCCCTAGTTATGACAAAATACTGCTTTGTAAAAGAATTTAAGACAGAAGAAAAATGCATGCTTAAAAAAACTTAAATAAATAATCACCTATTGCACCGTGATACAGCGTAAGAGATCATAGAATTACTTTTAGCAAAAATTAACGTTTTTTGAAGATCAGCAATTTATTCGATCAGAAGTATAGAAATTACTGCATGATAACATAATTGAAACATCCACGTTTCCAAGGCGAGCTCAAGTTCTTAATGCTGATGATGGGTGGTACAAAAGGCGAATGCTGATCGATTATTCTAGAACTATCAACAAGTTTACCCTTTTGGACGCATATCCGCTTCCGAGAATTCCCAATCAAGTTAATCAAACTGCTCAAGGAAGAATTTTAAGTACATTAGATCTAAAGTCGGCCTACCATCAAATTCCCCTTTGTGAAGTCGATCGGGAATATACAGCTTTTGAAGCTGATGGAAAGCTCTATCAATATATTTGACTTCCTTTCGGTGTTACCAACAGGGTGTCGCATTTTCAAAGAATAATTCAAGAAATCATTCAGACATACCAACTGCAAGAGACATAGGCTTATTTAGACAATATCACTGTTGTGGGAGCAAATAAGAAAGATTATGATCGAAATTTAAACGCTCTTCTTAAAGCTGCTGCAAAACACAACTTGACTTTTAACTAGTCGAAATCGACTATTGCAAAAATTGAGATAGATTTGCTGGGTTACCGCGTATCGCTTGGCGTTATTCTACCCCACCCGAAAGACTGAAACCGCTAATGAGCTTACAATTGCAATCTTGGAAATCAGCGCTGCAACGATCAGTAGGTATGTTTGCCCACTATGTACGTTGGATTCCTTAGTTTTCTGAGCGTATTCGGCTGCTCAATTTGGCTATCGCTGTAATGATTTCCCTTTGTCTAAAGAGTCTGTCGAGGCATTTTAATCTCTAAAAGAAACTCTTCTCAATTGCTGCTTGTCAGATATCAGAGATGATGTACCTTTTCAAGTTCACTACGATGCTTCCAGGCATTCCGTGGCTGCTGCTTTAAGTCAAGAAAAAAAAACACTTAATAAGAGCAAGAAGCTTTATTCTGTTGTTGAAAAAAAAAGCTCTCACTTTAATAGAAGCAGTCAGGCGTTGGAGTTATTACCTCTGTGGCAAATGTTTTGATCTTGTTGTTGATCAACGAGCTCTATCTGTTGTGATCGACAAAACGAGCAAAGGTAAAGTTAAAAACAAAAAAATTCAATTGTGGAGAGCCGAGTTGGGTTGTTTCGATTACTGTATTTACCATCACCCCGGCATGGAGTTCCAGATTCCTTGCAATGCATGCACGTTGCTGCTAGTATCTACCAGGGATGTGGAAGCGGTTATTTTTCAACCGCTTCCGCCTCCACACCTATCGCTTCCGCTTCCACACCTATCGCTTCCGCTTCCACTAACAAAAAACGAAAAAACAACCATTGACAATTTTTTTAACTTTTGTGGGTCTTTAGCCTGCCTTCTCCTACACTTCATCATTTTGAGAAGACAAATACCTTCATTTATTGCTATTACTTTACCTGCTTCGCTTGAGCCTATTGTTTCGAACTACTCTGTGTTCCTTTTTCTTAGATATTAGAACTCGTGTTGAATGTAGAACAGTGCTTTTCAACCTTTTTGTCATCGCAGAACCCCTAATGTACTTTCGCTTTTGTCACGAAACCCCCACTAACAAAAATTTAAATGTCACGAATTGCTTGCAAGAAAATCAAATATTTCGTTACCGCAATTCAAAAAATAATTAATTAAACACTTCAACAAATAGACAGTTATTACAAGTTGCTTCACTACTTACAACTACTTTTACAACAGTTAACTTAATGTTTATCAGATCTAAACCGTATGACCACATATTACAGCTCTCGACAATAACCTGTCGTCACTACAACAAATTACACCATATTGCGCTGATTTTCCCTCTCTATCCTCAACTAACTCTGACTTTGAGTTAACTTTAACTCTAATCATCATTACGGACCTTCTTTCCGTCTCCAAAACACGTAGCCTATTGACTCCGATCTTTTTGGATAGTAAAGTGAGAAATTTCTGTCGTATATATACTATATATATGTAAAGCGAGCAAAATTGAACTGTACCAATCAATAGCCGCCTCGACGTGGTGGTGCGGTCCCCAACCCCGTTTGAGGTGGGTCAAAATGGCTGTTGGCCTTCCCGAGGATCCCAACTACCCCGGGCACTCCCCTCACACAAACCATTTTTTAGCCGTGCAGCCCCCTGAACAACCGCAGAAGGGTAGCACACAGCCTCTTTAAAATCGGCCTGTCTTCTCTTTACTCCTGCCTTTCTCTTGCCCGTCTTCTCATTCTTCTCCTTCTCATGATAAACGGCAACGTTCATCCAAACCCTTGTCCCGTCTTTCCCAGTTCAGTGTGCGCTGGAAATGTGGCCTGGCGAGGTAAATCAGTGCAATGCTGAACATGCTCTAATTGGTTTCATTTAAAGTGCTCACTACTCACCTTTTCTAGATTCAGAACTCTTGGCAGCTCTCACTCCAAGAGCTGCGCTCCCTGCTGCGTCCCTGCTTTTTTGGGGGATTCTACACCTACCAGCACTGTGACTTTCTTCTCGGACTCCTCCAGCTGATATACCTTCACTGCTCAATCTGGCGCTCTTCTGCTAATGCAGCACCCGCACCCCACCCTCGCTTTCAAACTTCTTATCCCTTTTCCGCCCACTTTGTATCTTCTCCCTCTGCACTCTCACCACGGCGTCATGCTCCTGGCTGTTTCTCTTTACTTCCTGCTTCTTCTTCTTCTCCCTAACTCTCTCAGGGTTCTTCAATGGAATGCTGGGGGTCTCCAAGCCAGGAGCACTAAACTTCTACACTTTATTTCGTCTCATCCCGTTGACCTTATTTGTATCCAGGAATCTAACCTTAATTTATCTTCCTCTTTCCGGATCCCTGGATTCTCTGCTCTGCGATCCGATGGCACCCACTCCCGATCTGGTATTTTTTTTATTGATGTCGCAGACGCTAGCGGAGGCATCATCATTTTTGTCAAGCAGGGCTTATCCTTCTCTGACCTTTCTACCTCCTATCTTTCTTTGCTTTACCCCTACTCTGATTATGTATAGGTCAACATCTCTCTTAACGACTTCTCCTCGCTCTCATTTCTTAATGTTTATGCTCCCCCTATTCGCTCTTCTCCGAAAGATAGCAGAACCAATTTATTTTCTTTCTCCATTCTTCCCTCCTATGTTGAAGCGGAAGCAGTGGATTTTTCGCGCTTCCACTCCCACCGCTTCCAGCCTCCGCTTCCGCTTCCACATCCCTGGTATCTACTCTTGCGATCTCAAAGACATTCACAAGAAGTTAGGACATCCTGGAATTACCCGGTTAGTTTATTTTGTTGGGATTAAAAATCTTCTATTTTCTGTGGATGATGTAAAACGAGTATGCAGCTATTGTAAAATTTGCGCAAAGATAAAACCTCGATTTTACATAAAAGAAGAAGAATTGCTTATAAAATCTACTCGCCCATGGTAGCGTATAAGTGTTGACTTCCAAGTACCTGTACTTGGTCCGGCTCCATTTATTTTTATTGTGACGGATGAGTACTCACAAAATCCGTTCGCTTTTCCGTACAAAGACCTTTCAACTTCTACTGTAATCAAAAGCCTAACTGAGCTATTTGTTTTGTTTGGTCTACCAATGTACGTGCACAGCGATCGCGAGGCTGCATTTATGGTCAGAGATTTAAAGGATTATCTGGTTAAACGAGAAATAGCTGCCAGTCGTATTACCCTCTATCACCCGACTGGTAACTCTCAAGTTGAGCGGACAAATAAAACAATTTGGAAAACAGTTTAGCAAATGGTTTTTGCGACCAAAAAATTCTTATTAAAAGGTGGCAAAATGTGTTTTCCGATGCTTTGCATACTGTTAGGTCCTTGTTGTGTACGTCAACCAACAGTACACCACATGAAAGATTTTTTGGTTTTGGAAGACGGTCCATGTTACGGAAAAGTCTATCTTCTTGGCTACTGCAAAAAGGACCAGTTTTGTTACACCGATTTGTTCGAAATGAAGATGAGTCTTTGGTGGACGAAGTTGATTTACTCGATGCTAACCCTAGTTTTGCGCCTATCAGTCTTCCAAGCGGTCTTGAAAACACGGTATCAACATCTAATTAGGCACTCTGCTCGATAACTACTGCAATTGAGCGTTCTTCGGAGTTAACTAATAACTTACTATAGCAATCAGGAAATTAGAGTGTTTTAAATACAGGGTGTAAACGTGCTTGAAAGCAAAGCTACAAGAGTGAGCTAACTTGTCTTTCTTCTAAAGCAAGAGTTCCCAATTTTTTTATTGTCGTAGTCCACTTTTGTTTGGTAAAATATTTCGTGGCACACTTCTTAAAAGTTCTGCGTTTGTCGGTTTTCTTATTTTCAATCCAAATTGAAGGCGAAGACATTTTTATTGCAAATCAACTTTTTCAAAGTTAATGATATTGTATTTTCAATCAAAATAGAAAACGAAGATCTTTTTCGTTTAAAGATGAACTTTTTCGAAGACTATATTTTTGTATTTTCCCTCACATAGGATACCATTGTTTTAAATATTTAAATTGAAGTCGTCGAAAACTGATGTGCTGTGACCCACGGTTACCATCCGCTTGTTCTATTGCTATTTGCTTTTGTGATTATTAAAGTCAGCATCAAATCTTCTTGTTTAAAAATCTTAATTAAACAAGGAGCTAAATAATTGGCAAAACCGTATGTTTCAATCTATTTGGAGCTTTCCTTCATTTCAGGTAAATCTCGGTTTGGATCAATAAATTTGGCTTGATTTAAGCAGTGGGTATTCACCGGTTGGCCATGGTCGACAAGTGGATTACGGTACAAGAAAATTGCTAAGTGGGCCACGGCTTCAGATTTAACTACTTAGGACTGTGGTTTTCAAACTGGGCGAAAAATACAAAAATCTGGACTTCAAAAAAGTCGATCTCCGAAAAAAGATCTTTCCCTTCCATTTCGATTGAAAATGGGACAGCATATATGCTAGAATTTGAAAAGTTGATCTCCAATAAAAAAAAAAGAAAAATATCTTTGACTTCAACTTGGATCGAAAATACGAAAATCGATAAAGGCAGAACTTTAAGAAGTGGGCCACGACGTATTTCACAAAACAAAAGTGAACCACGACTACAAAAGGTTGAAAACGTTTGAATTGCAGCTTTTCTTGGAAACGATTTCAGTATTGGAGTATTTTTGAGTAAAAAACAAAATATTTTAACGTATTAATTTGTTACAATTTATTTTTCTTTAAACTTCAGATTTCATTAACCTTATTTGTATTTGTTGGATTAATTACCTGTGTAAAATCAAATATTAGTTTCTCTGAAAGTCATCTTTCCCCAAAATAAGAGCTTGGTGCGACAATTAAGGTTAGTCTGAATAAGAGAGAGTTGCCGCAGTAGCACGACATCTTGCATACCCATAAAACAACAGCATATTCGAATCCAAATATGGTAGCTTTGATAATTTTTTAAGTTGTACAGCAGCGTCTGAATTTCAAGCTTTTTGGTGTAGCCCATTTATTTCCTAAAAGATGAAAGCTAGAGCTTGCTGATATTATAACGTATTCACGACGTGTACAAAGTGAGAAAAGCGATACAGGTATAGCCAAAAGTGGTCAAAGTAGCTTAAAAATTTAATTGAACAAAAGTGTTGTTACTTATTCAAAAAAATGCTCATATAAACACACAAAGTCATGATAGGCAATTTTGCTTGAGAAAAAGTAAAAAAGTTGTCGAGAATTAAAACTACTGTTGTAAAATTATTGCTTTGTTGTAAATGTTTATCCTCCATTCACGAGAAAGCGAATTGTATCGTTGTCTTTTAAACGGGATGTCCGCACTCGCTTGGGAGTTGCCATTTTCGAAATGTCTGGCCCACCTCTCCTTTACCTCTCCTTCAAAGTGGGGGCGTCCCGATAAGTTCTTTGCCCAAGTGCACAACAAGTCCGCAAACCCACAACGTCCCTCAAATGCCGAGCGCCAAGCAGGGAAGGTCTATGGATAGCATTTTTAAAAGTCTTTTGGTATAACTCGGCAAGGGAAATGAACCCCAGATCTACCGACTGCAAAGCGGACGCTCTAACCACTACGCCATCACGTAAAACTAAGATGTTATATTTTTTAGCAATGATATCCTTCATCTCTCTAAATTAATGGTTTTCTTTCGGGGTGCTAGCGCTACACAGGGTACGAGAAGGGAGTTGTGAAGATGTCATTTTGCTGCTTAATTTAAATTATCGACCAAGTTAATGGTTTACGTGTGTGGCAAAACCAATGGCGTCACTACATAACAGGGTCGTTTGCCTCGGAAACACTAAATGAAGAGAGGTAGCACTATTTTGAGAAAACTCCAAAGGATTTACCTTAATTTAAGCGGTTGAGTTTCCTGCTTTTGAAGAACACTTTGAAGAGTTAGATTAAAAACCTGTTATTGGGGAAACTTTTTTTATTGGAGTTTCACTGTTAAAATGGGCACCACTAGTTATGATAGGAAGGAGGATAAAAATTGATTTCGTTTCCTTCAGAGAGTGAAAGATGCCAAACAAATTGAAATTCGCAGATCTAGACCTAAATAATACGACGCAATAAACTCAGTCTACTAAATTTAAAGCTAATTGGCATAGTCACCTAAAAATTTCTGAGGTTGGAGAGGCAAAGTTTTTATATCTTGGACCACATTTTTGATGATGACCTTTTTTCTACCATTTTTTAAAACCCTACAGCATTTTGGCCAGAATCACTGATATTAATCAACTATGCAGGATATTTGTAGCGGTTAAGATTACATGACAATCTTCTTTAGAGGGCATTTAAGAATTCGGCAAAAGATAAAACTTTTATAAATTTTTTATGAGGGTGATTATCCGTTTGTTTTTCCTTGCTATTACCTTGGCGGAATCAGCAGCTGGTTGATGGACAAACTGCTGTATGGTTGGCAAGATAAAACAAAATGCAAAAATTTGTGGCGCTAAGAAATTTTGTAAATTAAAAGGCGTGACAAAATCGTCGACCGAAAATAACTCATTTTCCTATTAGCATTTGTGGGTAATAGGCCGACAAGTTCGTTTTCAAAATTCGAACCAAATTGGCTCTCTTTAATGGAAGATTTGCAAGAAACAAAAACTTAAAATCAAAGTTATTTTCAACGCTTGCATACCGGATTCTAATTCAACAGACATCAAATTTTTAGCATCTGAAGTAATAGTTATAACTACTCAAGTAGGGCTATTTCCAGCTTAATCTACTCAAGAAAAAGTAAAGTAGTAAACAATTAAACTACTCGAGTAATAGGTCGTTGTCGGAAAATCTACTTAAGTAATTTACCATTGTATAACCAACTTTGTTGTCAGCTGCCTCTGATCTCAGCATTGCTTGAGCATACAGTTCCGTTTGTTAAATTTAACAAACATTGGCAATTAAATGCAGCCAGAAAAAGTACGAAGAGTGCTAAATTTTTCAGAAATGACTGATACTAGGCTGAGACCCGCAAACAAAATTTTGAGGTCGCAGAAGGATGTGATTTCGACCAGAGTTTTTGGCCTGCGTTTTAGTCGATAAAATTGATCTCCAAAAATGGTCAACGAGCTAAGAAACAGCAAAAGCAAAGATTTGACAAAGGATTGGAAAAAAGTTCAGAAAAAGCAACAAATTAGGCAAAACGATTCCTTTAGAAAAATTAACTTTTAAACAAATCTTTAAACTGAGGAAGGGCGTAGATATTGACTTTTGGAAGTTGATCAACAATTGAAAAAAGGCAGAAAAAGTGCACGACAGCTGTCCTCAGACTTTGGTATCAGGCTCGAGTCAGCCTCTTATCCTTGTAAAGACAAAAACAGCAACTTTAGGTGAGACATTTGCCTTAGCTGACATCAGTAACAACGGATAGTGTTTTTCATTTTTTGTTTTCAATTAAAAGCTATTTCATTAACATCAAGTGACTACAAGCGTAAAGAAATACGTAGGCTCTATCAGGAATGCGCAACCTTGTTGCAGGTGAGGCAATTTCAGACTTCTTGAAAATTTCGCGGACTAATCGAAGTTCGAAATCCATGTTGTTTCTACGCACATATGAGCTTCGAAACAGCGGCCAGTGCTAGTGTTTCTGCAGAATTATGGTGCAGATCTTTTCTTTTGGGGATAAATACTTTTAGAGCAACTTTTTCGCCAAATTTTCTTAATTTTGCGTTTGGAGACTTTTTTCTCTTTGGTGATTGGTCTTTCCGAGATGTGAAAAACGGGTATAGCATTCAAAATCACCAAATTTCACGTTACGAGCCATCTTCCCACAGGTAGCAGGTTGCCCATCCTTGGGCTACACAGTCAAGTTTATGTCATATACTGCGGTTGACAGAAACTATGTATGGTTTATTTCAACACTTAGTCGTCATTGAATATCAGCTGCGGCATAGAATAAACAAGAGCGTAGTTGCGACAGGGACGTACGAAGAAATTTCTTGAAGTGAGAGCGCGAGATGAACACAGCGCTCAAAATCGTGCGGAAACAGACAGTGCTGATCTTTTTTCTTTTCTTTTGGAGATCGATTTCGGCGGTGGTCTCAATTGTGCCCAAGTACACGGTAATGACTTTTTTTGCAGATCGACCGTCCACAGCGTTAAATTTGGGCAAATGCATGCTGCAGTTATAATCATGGCAACAGACAATCACGTTCCACAATTTCCTGATGGGGGAGTGAGGATGATTTTTGGCAAATAATCGCTGAAAAAGACATTTTACTGTTATAGAGGGGAGAGCGCGTACACTGAACTGCGAGTATTCAACATTTCAATGTTCAATAACATCAAATGGGAGTTTACAGTGCAGCGTTCTGGCAGACATTAGACTATCGTCCGGCGTGAATAGAGGGCACTCGCTAAGGCGACTACTCACTTCTATGATGATGACCACCTCATCCGGATTGCTTTCCGTTTATGAATTTCAGTGCAGTTGATATGATTGTATTTGTCGTTCGTTGCAAATGTTTTTCTCGCCCATCCGTCACCGCAACAGCTAGGCATGACTGGAACGAACTTGTTGAGCTTGCAACGTCAAATCTAACAATTTGGCCCTCTGAAGTCAAAGACAAAAATTTGTGGCCCTCTTTATTTCCGAAGTCGCTTATATCGGTTCTACTACCGGTTGAGTTGTATTGCCCATAAATACGATTGACATAGATCTAGCTTCTAAGTCAATGATCTTGGTTTTTTGTCAAACTGATTGCGAGACCGAATTCTTTACTAGCAACCGAAACGATATTTACCAAAAGCTGTTGGCCTTTCTCTGCTTGTGCAACGAAAGCTGCATTACCTACACTCAAGAAGCATTGCCAGATCAGCCTGCGAAGCTAACATTATATTAAAAGGTTAGATTTCGGTTCTCGATTACTCTCCCATCAACCCTTAATCAATATAATTGTTAAGACAGCTCATTGGTATCCCCAGCTATAGTCATATGAATAGCTGGTCTTGCTGGCTGATCTGGCTATTTATTCCTTAAATCGTGCTCGCTACTTGAGGACGCAATTGATCCCATTTTTGCACATTGTTAAGCGTTCATTTTCCGAAATGCACATAATGCATCAGCCTGTTTCAGGGGCAAGTGGTTAAGGCGGTGCTCCATGACAAAACGTTCCGTTACTTCAAAAGCCTGGGTTTATACCTAAGGATAGCTGGTGCGGATAGTGGTTGAGGCTTACAGTAAAATCGAGGGTTAGATCTCGGTTATCGCTTGATCACTCTCCCATTATCTTTTAACTGATACAGTTTTGATGATCGTTCACAAAGATCCCTGCTATGGCTGACCTGGTAATTTACAACTGAAATCTTGATTCTATACATGGAATCAAAAAAGCAGCGTCGCCATGGGAGGAGGAGAGGCTTTAGTCTTTTTTGTCCGCTCGTGAAAGCACCCCTTAATGTAGCCTAAGACTACGTGATAGTATTTACAGACAAAGAAGGTGAGAAAACATCATTTTAACTGCATAGGCTTGTACCTTGATCGGTGTTGACAAATTTATTCCTGTATAGGGTTTGTTACATTATTTATTTATTACGTCGATGAAAAATACTTTTCAAATTAATGAAAACGAAAACCACTTCGATTGGTTTGCGGCAATATTACAAGGAACGATCTAATTTTTTCTCTTTTTTTCTTTGCCTAATCAAAAGGACAAACCAATTTATTCGATAAAGGTTCCGATTATCTTGAAAGTTGAAACTTCGTACACCCACAATAATTACAACTAAATTGCGTGCGCACGAGGCCAACACTGGGTAAAAAATAATCTCAGGACCAAGCATATTTTTTCAGAACATTTGAAAGCATGACTCTCATTGATCTGCTTATTAAATACCTAAAATTTTCATTTATGTTGTTCCTCAATGTCATTCGTTTTGATAAACTCTTTTCTTTTCATTTCTGAAGGAGAAAAAATTTTCTTGAGATTTTCACGATACCTAAATAACAGTAATATCTTTTTTCAGTAAAACACATGATTCGTTTGTTTTACATGTTCCTTTCTAGCTTACATTTTAGTGTTTTGACTTATCGCGATGGTGTGTCAACTTGGCCAATCACTTATGGGACAAGTTTAAAAGTGTGTTTTTTCTAATTAATTCTTGAAAGAATCTAACATAGTTTTTATATAAAACCTGACGACATAGGAAGTTCATTATCTATTGGAAGCTTTTTTGATATTTCCACAATCAAGGAGAAATAAATGCAGGTCTATTGAACTGCATTGTGCAAGCTAGCCTCTGTATTTTCTAACAAAGTTGTTTTGTTCTTCTACGTGGTTGTCACTTACAGTAAGAGGTCGCAGTTGATGGTAAAATTCCTCGTTGCCTAGATGTCTTATTCTCTGTACCCTTTTTGGCCAATCCCATTTATTCCAGATCTTCCCCTGTGATCCTCCGAGAAGAGGTAAAGCTAAAGTTTTTTTGTGATAAATCAGAAAGAATACTAGGCAAAAGTTAAAAATCTCAACTTTCTAATCAAAAAAACAAGTTTTCATTAATACTAAGATTTTTAGTTAGGGATACATCTCAGTCTTTCATACCCCTTCATATTTTATTTCGAAAAGAACCGTAAAGAGATAGCAATAAAAGTAGTAGATGGTATGTTTTTCTTCCCAAAATTTTTTTGACTTGGTCTCCCATAAAATCCATTTGGTTTTGGAAAGGCTGTAGACCCTAAGCTTTAAATATGGTCTACGGTTAAGGGTCGACGACTAATTAAGAAGGCCCAAAATTTTTGAAAATGCCAATGTATATTAAATATTCGAAGGAATTTTGGTTTTCACCCCAATTTTTTCGCAAAACATCTTTTTCTGGAAATATTTAGGTGACCCTAAAAATAGGACATCGTTGTGATGTCATAAGTTGCTGGTAACGTGTCTGGGTCAGGCTTTCAACACTTTTGGCTTTAGAAAGATGGGAAAACTATGCAGACCTATGATAGAACCTCAAATATCCATATTTTAAGAAGTGGCTGCAGTGAGCGCTGAGAGAAAATTAGGCTAAGGCAGTGGTTTCTAACCTATCTGTTGTCACGGATCTCTAAGGAAATTGTCAGTCCAGCGGACCCCTACATCAGTTTCGTTTGGAACTCAATAAACATGCCATTGATTCTTATGCTACTGATACAACGCTAAAACTTTTTTACCAGTGCAGAAAAAAATTTTATATTTACGCAGCGTTGTTGTTGTTGTTGCTACCCGACCCCTTCCGAGTGATGGGGGTATGGCGGGAGACCATTAAGCCCCAGCTACGCTGCGTTCGCACATGGCGGTTTCGCAGCCAGGTATAAAACTTTTTACTGATATTTAGAGCAGGTTTTGCTGTTTCATAATGAGTGCGAACAGAGCGTCGGTCTGTATGTAATGAATATCAAGCAGCGAAACCTCGTTTCAAAACCTGCTCGAAATATTGGTGAGAAGTTTTATTTCTATTGGCGAAAACCGTTGTGTGCGCACACAGCTTTGGACAATTGCAAATAGTTACAATATTTTGATGTTTACGCAAACAATATACTACCGCAGCTGTCAACGCAGTTCTTACTTCATAATTTTTGGGTGGTTCTCGATCTTCATTTAAGGCAAACCCAGTTAAACAAAATTTAAGTGACCAAGAAATAGTGGATTTAGTAATGTAGGCGCCTGAGACAAGATTTCATAAGGGGTCCCTTAAGTGCCCAAGATTTCCCAACCAGCTACTCCAGTTGGACTGTAGCGCGTGAGGCGAAAACCCAAACGGGAATTCAGTGGATACATAATCCTGGCCTGCTTGCTAAACAAAGCACATGAGACAAATTTTGTCTCAAAGAGCATGAATGAAAGAACTAGTCTGTGCAGCAGTAAAGTTCGGTGCGTAGAGTGCGCTGTGTATAGTCGGTGTTGCGTTTTTAACATTTTCAGTTTTCTTGATTTTCTGCCGATGGTGTTGTTTTTGAAATTATGTCTAGAAGTAATCGGTAACGAAGTAGTTCTCCTTCAGTAACTAATTCAGTATCTTTTTCAGTAACGAGCTACTTGAAAAGTTTTGGTTTTTGCTACTTCTACTTTTACTTGAGTATACCAAGCATAAAGCAACGTTGCTTGAGCAGTTACAACTTTTATTTAGATGGATGCTAAAAATTTATTGTTTGTTAAATTGAAATGTGGTATGTTAACACAAAAAAAACAGTTTTAATTTTCAAGTTTTTTTCTACACATCCTTTATTAAAGTGGGCTGTTTTTGGTTTAAATTTTGAAAACCAACAATTATTGTTTATCGCTTACCTAAGCAATGTGTGGCGAGTAGCTATTGGTGAGTCGTGTCGTTATAAAGCTTTTTGACATTAAAGTTTTTAGCGCTAAAATTCATTCAAATATTTTCTAGAGCACAATTTTGTGCTGTTTGCTTTAACTTTCCGACCATAGGTTGGTTTGTTCATAAACTATCTACTGCTCTTATAGAGAGAAAAAGGGGGCAATTACACATTTCTAAGAGATTTATGACAGGATTATTTTTGGCTGAAATCTCTAGTGACCTCTAAAAGAGGTTATCATGAAAGCTTCATTTCAGGAAATAAACCTATCTTCAAAATTTACTTATAGATATCTTCAAAATTTACTTTCTTATTACTTATACGTAATGCACTGATTTTTGCTACTATTTTGTGGGTCTTTAAAATATATAAAAAAAAAAGGTCATTTCCAAAATTTGATCCAAGAGATAAAGTTTTTGCTCCTTCTTTCTTCAAAATTTCATACTGACCACTCCAATATTTGCTTCATCTCTTCTAAAACCATTTCGCTTCAGTTTTTATAGATAAATCTTAAAAATCATAAAGGTTAAATTTTTTAACAAACGTCCTATCAAAAAATAAACTACGGAAAGTCTAATCAACTAGATGAGCAAGAAAAAGAATTATTAGAATAAATCGGCCAAAGTATCTGTGCTATGCTCTAGCACAGTGGTTTTCAACCGGGGTTTAGCCAGTACAGTCCAGGGGTTCCGCGACGTTACGAGTAAATTTTTACTGAATACCGTACTAGCTTTTTTTTTGAAAGATTTGAGAATTTTAAGCATTTTAAATTGTATCGAAATTTCTCGTGACAAGGCAAGGCCACCTAACCTAGATAAAGTTTTTTAAATTTTCTATGTCCGTACAGCCAATTTATGATGTCATAATACTTCGTCAAATTGTCAATTTTAAAAAATAAGTCTGCTTTGCTAGTTGGCTACTACTTTAAGTTAAAAATTTTGCACGAAAACAGTAGATTATTTGACAATAAATAATAATGTAAAAAAATATTTTTATACTTCTATTGTAAGCTATTTTTGCTAAAATCTAAAACTAACAAATTTAATTATTACAAACTGTACTACCGTTACTAGTTGTGAAAGACGAATAAGATTGTGTTTAATGTAGGGTGACCATATTTTCATTACCAAAAAGGAAGACATTTTTTGAAAATGATTATTATCAGCCCTACAAGTTGTTCTGCAAGGCTGGAAAAATTTTTCTGAACATTTGTTGGACACTGACCGCTTTTGATAATTACATTTTGATAATTAGTACAAATACAGCAGTTTATTTTTTATAAATTTATTATGTCAATAAACAAAAAAATGTAAATCGGGCAGCTTTTTTATGCTTTGAACTGTCTACATGCATGTCTAGGCTTAGTTTGCCTTTATTTGCTACAGAAACAAAAGTTTCTTAGCCACAAGTATTGCATTCTGCTTCGAACTCATCTCGTCCTTTTCTAAAAAATGAATACCGGTACTTCTGTTGAAGTTCTTCAGTAAACTTTGATTTTCTTCTTGGCATATCGCATTTCTTTTTTGGCTTTTTGTTTTATTTTTCAAAAATCACAGAAATGATAATTATAAACAGTTTAACTGAAAATGTTGTTTGATTTTTTAAACTAAAATAGATGTGTACCTAAATGGTTTCTTTGAAATTAGGTCAATCGACCAGAACAACAAAGTAAAATTTATCTCCGTAGAAACTTATCGGTGTTTGTACCGTTTTCCATGTAACCTTATTCTTTCAAACCTAAAGCAACAGTCAGTCTGACGTAGACCGTTAGAAAACTCTCTTTTATCATTCCTTACCAGTTAAACTTATTATCACTTGAACTAATATGCAGTGACATAATTTTTTAATCACAGGGTAAACGTAAAAAGGGGATTTTTGAACGACTTTGGACGACCAAATTAGTTTTTATTAAAAAGGAGGACAAAAAAGGCATTTTTAAACATCCTCGGAGGACCAATTACTTTTTACCAAAAAGGAGGACATGTCCTCCAAAAAGAGGACGTATGGTCACCCTAATTTAATGTGTATATTGGTAGGCAACTAGGCTACTTATGACAAATCGTTTTAGGTTAAATTTTTGCAATTCTGCACAGCCCTTTGAATTATGGAACAATTTTTGAAAACACGTAGATTAGAAACAGCTGAAGAGATGGAGGATTTGAGACAGCCTGCTAGAGCTGCAGCCAATAGCAGTGATGCTGCTTCGTCCAAACTACCAAAGCATGATAAAATAAGCCTACAAGTAAAAGTTCGACAATATTGTGAAAATTACATAGCTCTGGGATTTACTTGGACTGGAAATCCAGACTGCCCTTTACCTTTGTGTGTTGTTTGTGGGGGAAGCTAGCTAATAGTGCTATGGCACCAGCAAAACTGAAGAGTTATTTAACATCTAAACACCCAGAGTTGTCATGCAAAAATGAACTATATTTTAAGAGAAAATTGGCATCAAATAAAATGCAAGTTTCTATGTTTACCGAAAAATTCAAGTTGAGTAACAAAGCACAAGAGGCAAGTTATGTTGTGTTGGAGATAGTTGCAAGCAAAATGAAATCTTATGCCATTGCTGAAAGTGTAATTTTACCTGCATGCCAGCAGATAGTGAGAATAATGTTTGGAGAGGAGGCTGTATCAGAACTAAGTAAAATTCCACTTTTTGACAACACAATAAGTAGGCGCATTCACGACATGTCAGAAAATATTAAATGCAACACCAAGTCAAAAATACTAAAACATAAGTTGTTTGCACTTCAAGTGGATGAGAGTACAGACATCACTGGTAAAGCACAGCTCCTTGTGTTTATTCGTTTTATTGATGATGAATCTATTGTAGAAGACTTCCAGTGAGGCAAAGAATTGCCAGAAACAAGATATATTTGATGTTATAAATTCGTATTTTGAGCATTGTAAATTGAAATGGAAAAATTGTGTTGGTATTTGCACTGATGGTGCACCTTCAATGACTGGGTGTCTCAAAGGTTTTGTCTTCATCGCACAAAAACAGAATTCAAATATTATTCATACTCACTGTTTTATTCATAAAGAAGCACTTGCTGCTAAAACCCTTGGAATTGAACTAAACTCTGTATTGGATATGGATGTGGAAATAGTTAATTACAACAAAATGAGGCCACTAAAATGTCGACTATTTACGAAACTTTGTGTAAGTGTGGAAGCACAACATTACACTTTAATTCAGCACACACAAGTACGATGGTTGTCAAGAGGGAAAGTATTGTCTTGTTTCTACAAACTAAGAGAAGAGCTATTGACCTTCTATTTAAAAGAAAATTCGAAAGAATTTGCAGAATTTTGAGTGATGACCATTGGTGTTCCAAATTAGTTGCCGATATATTTTATGAACTAAACCTCTTGAGCAGTGGCATGCAGGGTAGGAACGAAAATATCTTGTCTTCTACTGACAAAATAATTGCTTTTCAGAAGAAATTGGCAATATGGAAGAAACGCATTGCAGCAGGAAATTTGGAAATGTTTCTTAAGTACTCCTAACAGCAATTGTCCCAAAATTGCACTACTAATTTTGAACCACTTGAACACTTTGCTAAAAAATCTCGACAAATATTTTCCTTCAATATCTGTTGACCAGTATGACTGGGCTAGAAGCCCATTTGTGGAATTTGAACCATCTAAAGGACAATTTACTTTAGCAGAAGAAGAAGAACTTGCCAGTATTTCAAGTGAATAGAACAATAAAGCTGAAGCATTCTGAGTTAAGCCTGGATGCATTCTGGTTGTTGGTTGAAAAGGGATATCCTGCAATTGCCCAGAAAGCGCTGCGACTTCTTCTGCTATTTTCAACCACCTATCTGTGTGAGTTCGGATTTTCAGCTCTGACAACCATCAAACACAAGAAGCGAGCGCAATTGCTGTCTGTGGAAGATAGCTTCGTGTGTGTCTGTCAAAAACGCGATCCGATCTTAAAGAGTTGTGTAAGAAACACCAGGCTCAAGTTTTTCATTGAACTTTTGATGAGAACGAATGTACTTTGTTTACAGTTTGTATTTTTATTGTAAATAAATCTAAACATGAATTTGTTTGTCTCGTCTATTTAATTAACTACTTGGTTTGTGCATGACAAATAAATTAATGCACTGGGATTCCTCGAGCCTCTGAATGTTATATTTGGGTTTCGCTTTACCAAAAAGGTTGAAAACCACTGCTCTAGCATTTAGGCCTACGTTCGCGGACATTAATACATTTGATATCTTGCACTTCCTGCAAGCAAAGATTCATTTCAAACTGCTTGTTATCATAGCTGGCGACACCCGAGGATTTAAAAAGTGTCAACCCCAAATTGAAAATTTTCCCCAAAAAAAGATTCTTCAACCTATTTATAAAGTGTTATTGAAAAGAAAAAAGTCATTCATACAGTTTTTTGAGAATAGTGCCACGCCCTCAACAGTGTCTCCCAGGCAGACTCCTTTTGTAGTAACGTCACAGCAAGTACCATGCAAACAAACTGTTAACTTGGTCAATAATACAAACAAAACTACAAATTGGCGAAGAGACATTTGCACTTTTAGATAATCCTTCTCACATTTTATGCGGTGTGAGCATCTTATATTGCGACCCACTGGTCTAGAGTAGGGCTACCATATCTGATGAGGCAAAATCTAGGACACGTTTTTTGATCATGTTTCCACTTTTAAAGTACTGGCAGCAGGGTTGTCATAGTTGTAACTTTTGGTAAAAAATTGTGACCTTTTGCTTGCAAGTTTGGAATTTCTTACTTTTGTTAAGACGCTACCAAAAGTTGTTACTATTTTACATGACCATTAACATATATATTGGGCCTAATTTAAGTAAATATTGGTCTGAAACATGTTAGAGCTCGAGCTGTGTCACTCCAAATAGAGGTGTTCTCCAAAAAAAAGATCATCACCTGTCTCGCTATCACCAATTGTGCTACTCACGGAAATCTACACCAAATGCAAGTGGCTAAGCCCGTTTGTACCAGGCCAAATCCGGCCACTTATGGTGGCTAAGCACTAAATTCCTAATATTTCTTCCTGACCCAGATTATAACACTAAAATCCCGGACATGTCCGGGAAAATCCTGACGTATGGCAATCCTAGACTAACCACTAAAATTTTTGACATTTAAGCACTTTTTGGCGTTTCTCCCTGACGCAGAATATAACTCTAAAATCCCGGACATGTACGAGAAAATCCTGACGTACGGCAACCCTAGTCTGGAGATACCGCACAAAAGTGCTAAAAAAATTGAACTGTATCTACTTTACTTAAGTAACGGCAGTTTTATTCTCGACTACCTATTTTGCTTTTACTCAAATAAAAATACTTATCAGTACTTCCTAATTTTACTTGAGTATGTTCTTGAGTAAGTAACGATATTTTTATTTTAGCAAATTTTTTGGTTGCTTTGACCACCTCTGATTTTGTCTCGTTATTAGGTTCTTCAATTTCAAGCGTAGACGTTTCAGGATGATACGAATTTGGCTAATGTACAATAGGCCCACATACGTGTCTATCAAAAAGTTTTTGCAGCACTGCTATCATCTCTTGTCAAATACTTGAAAAAATAGTGTCAAGAGATGTGTGAAAATTATTTTTCGTCACTTCGCTGCACACTAACGTTCTGAATAATTTTTTGAAGTGACGTAAATAACGTGACGTTACTTTGTCCAACTCATATTCACTCAAGTACTCTGTGTGGACGCTTTGTGTGAAATCGCTTATTGCCCGCTTCATAACGCTCATTATTGTCTTTTACGAGAACGGTTGGCTAGTTGCAGTTTCTTTTGTTTATATTAGTGAAAGCTGCTCGAGAACGTGATCACAAAGTGCCAAAAGAAGGATAAAATTAAAAATTCAATAATGATACTTAAAATTTGCAAAGGCTAGCAATGACTTAGAAAAAATGGATCGAGACAGAGAGTAGGATATAAATAACCTAGCCGTGAGAAAAAATCACCATTGCTTTAGCATTTGATGCTCAATTCAACAGAGCAGTTTCTGTGACATATTGTCCACAGTGCCCAGACACGTTGGCTGTAGTAAAAAAAGCATTCTGCAATCGGCAAGATACAATGCCGCATGGAACGAAAGATTTCAGTTTTATCAAAGGGAAAGATTTGGAGCTACGCACAGTAGTTCAAAAGATATTTTGAGATTGATATTTCCATTTAGTCGAGTTTAATAACAAGAGTACACACAAAAAGTGAGCGAGATGTAGGCAATTTAATTGATAAATAATTGAGTTATGAGTGGGGCGATATATGAATTGATTCGCTTTTTTATTGATTATACCAAGGCATTGTATTGCTGAGGTTGTCTCCGCTCAACAGTTGTCTGCGTTTGCTTTTGGTTTACCAATAATATAAAAGAGTAAATTTAGCTTGATGTGTGTGTGGTGTAGATTACGGTACTTCAGATATCTCGTCGTTAGACTACTGAAAATTACGTTTTGTATCGATCGCCATGGTCGGAAAGCATAGCGAAACTTCATAATCAAGAGGTCGGCTTTCTCAGTAGTTTCATTTTTGCTATCGGCTTTGGTGGATAAAGAATTTTAGGGGCCTGAGGCAAGAATTAATGAGATGCCCCCCAACTGCCCAAGTTCTCGACAAAGACCTTTTTTTGGAGAATACTGCTCTCGAAAGGTTAAAATAGCTTATTGGACATGTCTGGAGAGGGGTCCCTTATTCTTGAAAAAGAGGGAGAGCGAGGCAATTGTCTTACCTGAAATCCACCACTGGCGATTGATGACTATGCAGTCTTTGGTCACTGCATCGGTCACTATGCAGTCTTTAGTGGATGACATGATAAAGCTACAAATCTATATAGTGTACTATTTTGCTTTAACCGTCATGTTGCTTGCTTGTTTTGCTTTGTTGTTTCCTAGTGTGCTCAGGGTTATTGCTAGATGATAGTTACCTCTCTGAATACGGGGGTTTAAAGTCCGAATTTCCGCGTTGCTGGTATTTTCAGAAAAAGGGGCATTCATCAGAAGTTGTGATACTAAAAGAAAAGCCATATAACAAAAAGCTGGTCTTTGAGATATTAAGGGCTGTACACTTTTGACAGCACCCAAAAACCATCTGAAGCATCATAATGACATATGAACAGGACGGGAATGGTAAAAACTTTGCTTTTCTAAAAACTTTTACCTCCTTTCTGACATCAAAGGGATGAATTAAAGAGGTGAGGCTGCGCGACCGCAAGTGCTCTAGAATCACTGTTGAATAGAGAGCTTGAGGTTGAAAGGAAAATCTTTTTTTAGAAGCACCTCTTGACAGGGCCTATGAGAGGGGGGTCCAGCAGGTACATTGTTCCAGGGCCCGAGAGCCAAGGAGGGGCCCACGACTCCTCTTAAACATTTGGCCAAGATCGTGTGTACGCATGTAGGAGTCGCTACATTGCTTGAACACTGGTTTGTTTTAACACTGATGATAATCTTCTATATGATTATTAACTGAGCATTTGTTGAAGTTTAATAGACATTAATTTCCCTCAATTTTATTGCAAAATAATTTAGCAAGTGTTAGGGGCCCCACATGGGCTTTGTACCGCCTTGAAAGATTTCTCTTGGAGGCCCTGCCTCTTGATTTGGAGCAAAGTTAGGGTAAATTCTTATGAGAAGAGTGCTTTATAATGAAGATGCACCCTGGTCCCCTATAGACTAGATTCGGCTCTGAGAAAATCCAATGAACTTTTCTGAACAACATTTCTTTTTAAAAATTTAAAACCAAGTGCTACATGCGACCTAACGTAACGGAACAAAATATCTCAAAATCGTGGTAGTAGACGTATGTGTGTAATCAACCGACTCCATGGTTGCCCGAAGTCTAAAGATTTCAAGATATTCATGGCCCAAAACATTTTCTGAGTTTAAAACGCGGACGAACGGCATATGCTGTGATGTGCTTACAGTACCTTTTAAGCCCGTATCTACATATCGCAGTGTATTTGAGTGACAGATCTTATCTTTTTGATGTCAAACCAAAGTTGAACATTATCGAAAAATATGTTGGTTAAGCGAGCATTAGCCTACTAGATGGTTGAGTCACGAAACTTGGAAGAAAAAAGATCCTTTCTCTAAAGGGGTTTTGAACAGGAGTGGCTACAGAAATGGCAAAAGGTGTCGAAAATTCCTCTTTGCTTAATTTGTTTTCAAAATAAGAATGAAGATCGATTTAAGTACAGCCCGTGTTATTAAAATCTTGGTGCAATAAAACCACAAAAATACTGAACTCTTTACCTTTATCTTAAGCAATATGATAGCTTGACTACAGGTACAGTAGGTTACAAGTGTAGATTAGTCAGACAAAGGGTTTATAAAAAAGGTTTAATACTTCGCCTAATCACCATAATTATGCTTTTAAATTATTTCTCTCTTACGTTTGTCGGTTTGCCACCGCCAAGCTGTTTATTTCGCTTGTCATGATTTTTTTTTATAACGATAAAATATGCTTGAAATCATTAGTCAGCATAAAAGGTCTAAAACTTTTGTCTTGCGACTCGACAAGTTTGGTAGCGTATTTAAGGGAGGATGAAGAGTGACGGTACCTCCAAACAATTTGGCAAAGCCAAAAATGTATAAGAAAACACTCTGTAGAGATCCATCACCAAAAAAGAAGATATTCCAGTTGGCAAAAGATAATGACGCGATTTCAACTCACAACCTGTCAAAAAAATTTTGGTTGTTAATTGCATATATAGTCTTCGTGCTTTATTAAGCTCAGCCCCCCAGAATACATTTCTATTGGTGGCATAATCACGATAAACAAAGGGGCAATTGTCACGCTCCCACAGTCTTTCTCAGGCTACGTCTCTGGCTGGGCATGTATGTCAAACATAACTTGAAAAAGATAACTTATGTTAAAAGTCTAAATTAGGGGTGCACAAAGCGTGGCCCAAACAAGAAGATTTTGCGGCTCGCGACTGGTCGCGTGACCATTGCCTACGGCTAAATTCGAGTTCCGAACGTTGATTTTGCCCCCTCAGATATAACAACCCTATCTTAAGCCATTTGAACCCTTAAAAATAGCTCTTTTGCGGCTCGTCAACATTTCATATTAGTGAATTGTGGCCCGAAGTGCAAAAATTTTGGGTGCCCCTGGTTTAAACGCTTGTTGATGCATATTTGATTATAATCAATATGTTTGAATGCTTGTGATTTAACAATGGAAAAATGTATTACTTTCTCAATATATTTTAAAGATTTGATTTAAAATCGATTTAAGTTTAGCATTGCTTGGGCCGCATTCAAACGGGTGTTATTGGTATTGCAGCAGTAGTCTCTTCCTAAAATAGGCCCAAAGCCACAATGTGTCAAAAATAATTGAGAAAAATTTTTGGAAATGGTGAACTCTAATTTTACTGCGAAAAAGGTATTATTTCATCGCAGTATTAGGTTCCTCTTTTCTTTAACCCGGCCCTAAGTGTTTCCTCAATTTTTTCTTTAACTGATCGACTGTTTTAATTTCTTATCAAAATGATTGAATTATTTTACAGTTTTAATCGAAAATTTTGCCGTAGTCTTGTTTTGCTAGTTAATACTATAATTTAGGTCTGAGTAAAAAAGTAGAGAAGCAACCTAAGAAAATGCCAGTTAAACGAGGACATGTAGCGTCGCGCCATATTGGCTTGGATGCAATCATCAGAAAACTGGAAGAAAAAAGTAAGTTTGGCGGTTTAAAAGATTAAGAAAAGACACGATAAAACGCATTCTTGTGCGATGCTGTAACTTTGTCGTGGATGAACCGTGTGCTGGAAATAAATTAGGCTGCGTTACTGGTAATTCCAAACATTTTGACGATTAACTGTCAAAATGTTCTGCAATAAGTTTATGAGATGAAAGCAAGTTACGTTGTTTCGTTCCTGTTCGAAATTCTTTACTGGAGTGACGCCACGAACGTGATCATTTCAAACGCCCAGAAAAAGTATATTTCTCAAAAAAGTTCTTTTACCATTACGAAAGTTCATTGACGTCGGTTTCAACAAATGCCAGTTGTTGCCAAAAATTTTGTTCAAAAAAAGGAGCACCAAATAATAAACAAGATAATCGTTTAAAAAAATTAACCTAACAAAAGATCTTCAACTAGAAATATAGATCAATATCTTGCGGAAAGGCAAGCAAAAACTTCGATGTTGTCAGATGCGTCGAAAGTGCAGCCAGATTTTTAAAATGTACAATATTGAAAAAAGTTAAAGAACCACTGCTCCAAATAACAGGATCGAAGTCAAATATCAGCCCTATTTTTATCTCTCGTAAAGTTGCTTTCCAGCTCATTTCCTATAATTAATGAGGTAATTTTGCTCACAGTGTCTTGTTTGAACCAGCTGTTCCGTAACTATTTAATAAATTTTCTGTGACGAACCCCTTGTATTTCCCTATAACCAAATCTTTAAAGAGTTCCCTCTAATTAGTTTTTGAAGAAAGTTTTTCAATCGATTAGGAAAGACTAAAACTTTTCTTTTGCGGTCCTCCTGACACTGCTTCACGGACTTTAATTTGGGATGCACTGATTTAAACCATTCATTTTTGCATTCACATCAAAATTTTTTCCAACATAACGGCAGTTAAATCTTTTGACCAAACTTGCTGCACACGTAGAGGCGCGAGTATGATGATGATCTGTCATGTTTAAAAGAACATTAATTTGAAAATCAGGTCAAATTGAGGTTGCCGATTAATTTTTTGAAAGTTTTCTTGCAAAAATTTATTGCCTTGAAAAAATATACACCTGTCTGATATTTTGTAAAAATAGCTAAAATTTCTCTTGTATTAAACACATTGCGCTACATATTTGCTCCAGTATATGATGTTTGTTATTGTAGCTAGTAAATATGGTAATGAAAGATGGATTTACCACACAGGTCTTTGCAAAGTGAATTTTATGGTCATTGAGAGCAGAATTGAAAGATCGTTGGGTCTTCCAAACCCAATTAGCCTACTTTAAGCTGCGCATGATTCTGCAAGTGTATCAAGAGTTCGTGATATTTCTTAAAATTTAAGTATAACCAACCCTTCAAAAGTGTTTTTGAGTTTCATTAATCCGGTTGATATGCAAAAAGTTTATGCTTGCTTAGGCATTCTATCAAAAAACGTTTTAGAACTGATACATGTGAATTGAGCTGCTTATTCTTAGTACAAAAAATGCCAAAGTGCCCCTGTTTCTATGACCAAAGAATTGTTGGTGAACTGCCGGTTAGATTATCTTTAGTTACATTGTTAAACGCGTGACCATTTTTTGCTTGTAAGTCATATCGACCACGTGTAGCAAAGTGAAAGACGATGCAGACTTTAGAAGTGAAGAACTGCAGCATTCAAACCAAATAGTCCCCTTCTTGGCACATACATTGTTCTATAGGTTATCCACTTCAACGCGGGGCCGGCAACCTTTAACGCCCACGGAGCTACTTGGACCCGGTTTCTACGAAAAAGAAATCACTGGGGGCCGCAAATACTTTTTGGCATATAAAATATAACCTCTGTGCATTTATGATGTTTTGCATCTACCCTTGCAGTTAAGCGATTATAGTGTGTAAACAATTAAATCCATGAAGTGCTGCAGAGAAAATTAAGTTTTGTTTATGTAATGAAATCATTCTGAACGTTTTGGCTCTTACAAAAATATTAATAAACACGCCCAGCTCCACAATAAAGGACTCTAATTTTCTTCTCTTTCGACAAATGAAATTGTTTCCAAAACCAAGCTTGCATCGTGGTGATTTGCAGGCTACAAATACTCTGAATTTACCATTTTGTAAGCTTGTTTGAACTTCCTCAAAAAGGGTGGGAAAAGCAGTGTGACTTTCTGTAAATCTTCGGATAATACTGTTAATATGCGCTCAAACGCCAACACCTCCTCCGGCACTTAAACCCTTGCGCCTCCTCTCCCCTGAAAGGTTGTATTCGACCCATTCACATTCGCTGTCATGCCCACTGGATGTTGGGTCTTTCCAGCCACTCTGGCTGTTCCAGTTTAGAAAAGGTAAACCCACTGATTCTCGAAAAAGTTTTCACTACTCCGAGATATACAGCAAAGCGTTTCAACACCTCTCTTCTGGACCGCTATAACTCTCTTTATACAGCAGACCAGCAAATGTGTTCTTAATCTCATTCAATAATGAACAGAACTGACGATGATTTACACCTTTTTCCACTGTGTAAGTACTCACAGAAAGAACTCTGCTTTATAACATAAACATTTCCAATCCACGCGGAGCCGCATTGCAAGGATGAAAGAACCGCACGCGGCTCCTTAGTCGCAGGATGCCGAATCCTGACTTGAATCATAGTTTATTCATGCTGCACTTTGAGTTAGACTACCTGACCTAACTAATAGGGAGGACCTGGGCCTTACTCATTTGGGGGAGTGGCATGCTCCCCCGTAGTCTCTTCTATCTGAGCCTATGCCGGCACAAGAAAGCATAATGGTGGCTAGGAACTTCCGGCCACAAACGCAACTACGAAAAAATTGTGAGCAGGTTCACCAGCTTCTGGTTATTTTTGTTGGCACATCAATCACTTTGTCGCCAATTCCAAATTTGCTCTGTATCGTTACCCCGCTTAAGGAATGGAAAAATAAAGCTTCTGGAAAACGATACGCTTTTTGTAAATGAGTTCATTTTTGATTTAAGAAAAAAGAGGGGAGGATTAAGGGCAATTCGGCATTCTCCCACCCCTTTAAATTAGTTCTACCCTTATCGTACGTAGCAAAAGTAAACGAATATTTTTAAAATGATTTTTTAGTTGCTAATAAGACACACTCTTTAAAAGTAAGAAGGTAGGGTTGAGGGATATAGTTAGCTCTGATGAAGTTTCAAGTTTGAAGCAATAGCGTAGCCGGAAGCAAATTTTTAGTGGGGCAGAAAATATTCTGCGGGCTTTATTGTCTTCGTTTTGTTTGATAACCTTATCACTAGGAGATTAATCTTTTATTCCTCAATTTTTTTTAGAGATCGGCATGTTGTTGCCATATTTTTCCTCATTTGGCTTTTTTAAGAAATTTGAAACACCATCTCTTTCGTTCCTCTAGCTACCCCAATGATTTGAGGGAAAATTAAAATAAAAAAGGCATACCAATTGCACGTGGAGGGAACGTTGATGCTTGACATTAGCTTAGTAGGCGTACTGGGATCGGGTGCCAGGCATTTGGGGGAAGCATGAACGATTTTTTGGCTATTCTGGAACCAGGATAAGTAGGCGCAACCAAGGATTTTGACTTCACAAATATAATTACAAAAGAGGAATTATTTGGTCATAAAATAGGTCTTGCACCAACAGTTTATTTCTTTAATCGATCACTATTTTGAGACCTACTTCTGGTTTTGGCTTAGAAAGATCGGAAGAAAGTTTGTGAAATAATAGGTTTTTATGAGTTAGATAAGTCTTGATTAAAGAATAGGATAATTATCATTAATGGTACAGGGATTATGACCCATATAAACAACAACTTTTGGTCAATGCTCAAACAAATGTTATCAGGACTAAGTGGGCGCAAACAGCAGAACCTTTTTTAAACCCCAAATAACAAATGGGTAGCCATGCTGGTGGACGCCGGGGGGGCTAGTTTAATACGAACAGGTCATTTTTTTATACACAAGACACAGGTTTGTGTCCGACAAGTTCTTCGGGTACTCCAAGCATTAAATACGGGAAATAATAAAATTCCAACCCAAGCACATTATTCGTTTTGTCAATATTAATCTTATTACACAATGTCTGCTTTTCCTATTATGTGGTCCCACTCGTGACTTATGGTCGTGAAGAAGTTGCCATTTCGACAGTAAGAATAATGATACAAACATTATTTTGATTCATGGTAATGTAACGGAAAAAAGCATTAATTAGGGTCAAACATGCACCTCTAATTAATAGCGATCAATTTCTGAGGCAGTTGCTTGGCACTTTGTGGCTTCCGCCACGGATTTATCCTTAAATTTGCATTTGTTGCACATTTTTTTGCTACTTTATGAATTTAACCGCAAAAGTTTACCACAAAAGTTAAAATAACATAAAATGTAAATTGGCTTGACACAATTTTGAAAAATACCAACTCATCATCCATTTCTTTCTTCAATTTCGGGACTCGGCGTTTGTCCCTGCTAGCAGGAGCGCACCGGTTTTTGCGCCCCTTTCGCCAAGCGCCTCTGTTTTGGAAATCAATTTCCACCGGTTTTCTTCTTTTGATGTCCCATCCATCTCCTCTTTGGTCTGCCAATCTTTTTTCCATGAACGAGAAGTTTTCTTGCCAAATCGGTGCTTTATCTTAATTCATTCTTTCCACATGCCCGTACCACATCAGTGGTTGCCTTCTCACACACTTCTCACAAAACTTCCGTAACGCTTTCAACTTCAGTTATTCATTGGATACACCCATTTGTGATCTTATCTCTCGCGCTTGCTCCGCGCATAATGCGAAATAGAGAAACAAAAATTTTTCACCCTACGCCTGCAATCTACTATGGAAGCCAGCCTTAACTATACTTTTTAAATCCTGACCGTTAGCAAGTATCAAAAAGCATGTAAAGTAACAGGTAAAACTTTCAAAGAAGCGGTTGGTAACAGGTAATGAAAAGTAACAGTTCGAACACATCTCTAAATTGAATGGTAAATAAGACATGAATGTGATGCATTTGACATTACATTGCTGAATAGCAAGGCTGATTGAGCGGTAATACACGAAATAATCTTTTGTGAACAAACATTATACCTCGTATTAAACCTCCCTTAGCAGATCCACAAATCCAAAATTTCCTTTAGCCTTTTAGTAAGGGCCGGGCTAAAATGCCTAGGGTTTTGACATTTGTGATCACGTGTCAAAAATAATATTCAAAGGCGTAGGCTTTTATCCCTTTTTTTGTTTTATAGTTTTTTTATGACAGAACTTTTTTATTGCTACATTAGATTAGTACAACAAAATTCTGCATGATATACTTTGGCCTTATGTAGTGATAGATGTGTGAGATAACCTGAGATACCGTCATTACCTTTCTGCATTACCCTACTCGTTTTGCTGCGACAAAAAATGATCTTATTACTATCACATAGAATTATTGGGATTTGGTACACTGTCACAATATTCATTGGAAATAAAGTTTGATGATGATTATTGGTAAGTTGACGAGGTTGCTATTATGGTCCAGTACTAGTACCGCCAAAACGGCATGCACGCTAGGACACTAATTTAACAGATCAATTTTTCTATAGCTCTTCATTTTCAAAAATAGTTTTTACCGTCGCCAATAAGCTACTCCACAGCCAAATAGGCTAACCGCACTGAAACTCTTTGCTACTACGTAGTTGAAATTAGGCCACTTTTCATAAGCTTTTGCCTTCTTGAATGGAAGATGTCAGTTTGGTTAATCTCACCATTTTGCTCGTATACATAGTTGCAGATGTCTAATTAAGTTCTGTCAGTAAAACATTGCTTTGGAGTATTGAAAAGCTAAGACATCTACAACTAGAGCCAAGAAAAAGCCTACGCTTTTTAGTGTCCCGACAATTCAAAGTCGCAAATTCAAAGCCGCAAATTTAAAGTCGTCAATTTAAAGTCGAATTTAATGAAGTGCCTCAGTTACATATACGTTATATTTAGTTTTTTTGAATTGTCGACTTTGAATTTTCGACTTCTTGAATTTGCAGCTTTGAATTTTCGACTTTGAATTGTGTTGCTGTTGTTGTGATTACCCCTCCTCTTCCTTGGGATGGAGGTACGGCACCAAAGGCAATTCAGATTCACGCCGTCAACCTGATTGAAATTAGGCTAGGGGAAAGATGACAGGCCATTTCGAACCAGTCATTGCTTTGAATTGTCTCGACTTTGAATTTCCGACTTTGAATTGTCGCAGAACCCACTTTTTTGATGCAAGGTTCCGAGAGCACGTACTCCACTAATTCAAAAAAACTGCAATATCTCAGGCTTTTAGATCATACTAGTAGCGACTCCGCTAAATGCAGGCAAAAAGTTGTTGGCTTCTGGACACGTGGATCGGCTAAATGTGACTTACTTGTCACTTCCCCAAAATTTGAAAGCATGAAATTTTAATTTGTAAACGCTAAGCTTTAAAAATTTCACTCAAAAGTTTAGTATTGCTTGCTTGGTCCAAAATTCTGTGGCATAGCAATGGAAGAAAAGAAGACCCTTTAGTAGATTTTTAACATTTTAAAAGATGTAAGTTATATAAGCTACTAGCTGGCTTATTATATTATACAATTAAATTATATAAGCTACATTTGAGTGAACAGAAACGATAAAATTGTGTTTTTCATGCACATCCATAATTAGTGTACTGATGATGGTGATCATTTTATACACTTGATGTAGACTGGTAATGCACTTGTAATACTCAAAAAGAAAAAATCTTGCTACAAACTAACATTAACACTTTTAATAAATGTATAGAGGAGGGATTGAAACACACTCAAAAATCATCATGGCGGCTAAATGGTGGTTGTTTTCTCAATTACAGAAATAAACTATTTCGTGGTAAGCCTATTTTGCGATTTAGTCCCGCTCCTTTCGTATTTGTATTTGTGCTATTAAGTTCTTTGGCTGCGCTCTTTGCCTTGTTTCCGGCGTAACGGCAAAAGCGTCTATGCCTTTGCCCAAATTCATTTATCATATTCTAGTGAGAGCCCATCAGGCCAAGTTATTTTCAAACAAATATTCTCTCAAAATTTAGTTGAGCAAATTGTTAGGTTTAAGAATATTTTTGATTTTTTCTTAAACTTGGAATGCTATTGCATTGCTTCATGATATAGGTGTAGTTAACTTAACAGGCAGCATATCAGCAAAATAAAAAGTCCTTGCTTTATAGTAAATATCGGCGTCGCCCGGCAAGGCCCCGATCAGTAACGTCAGGATTGAGAATGTCGGTTCAGCCAGTCAAGCCTGCTTCACCATTCAGGCTCTTTTGATTGAATAGTAACGAAAGTTTTATGTTTTTCTGCGCATAAGATTTTCACGACTTAGAGCGTTCCTTTTTACTGATAGAATTTCTGATTTTAAGTTTATGGCTATGGCTTATGTCTATGTGCTCTGCTCATTGTTTACGTGAACTCAAGGGAGCCTTGCGTTTCCTTAATTTGGAAGTAGGAACACATTTCTGATGTTAAGCTATTTTCAACTAAAATGCTTTTTGTGGGGTGCAATTTGACACAGTGACGTTGTTTTCTTTTAATTTTTCCTTAAACTTTCTCAAGTCCTCGCTGGCTACGCATTACATTGCATATTCTTATCTCTCTGCTTGACGTGCCCAGTAGAATTGAAAGAGTTCTTGCTTTTCCCAAAATGGTTTAGGTTTGATCCTAGTAGCTCTATAAAGCTATTATAAAGCAAAATATCAATGATATTTTCCCTGTGGTACGATCTGACACAGTGACGTAGTGTTTTTTTTGATTTCCCCTCAAACTCTCTTAAGTCCCTGCTGACTACGCATTATAATTCATGTTCGTTTTTCCTTGCTTAAGTGTGCTTGGGAAAGTTAAAAAAGTCCTTGCTTTTCCCAAAATTTTTAGATTTGATTCCGGTTGCTCTTTAAAGGTATTGTCAAACAAAATAGACTAAAATGTTTCCCCTAAGTATGGTGCGATTTTTTTTAAAGGTATTGTCAAACAAAATAGACTAAAATGTTTCCCCTAAGTATAGTTTGGAATAGGATTTTACCCCGGCTGGTTATGCCATCACCCGTGCCCAGTCAAAACGTATCAATTAAGGCAGCTGCGCCGGCTTCATTGAACAAACTTTTGTGAGAGCAGCAACGAAAAGTTGTAGAAAATATAGACCATAGCTCCTGTAGACGTAATGGTGATCATATAACTTAGACTGGTAGCACTCAAAAAGAAAGAATGATGTCGCAAACTACCGTTCCTTCTTTTCGAAGCTGTTGGGAAGGGGAAAGGTGAAACATTGTCAAAGTTGATGGCAGCGCCCACATGGTGGTCGTTTTGACAATCAAAGAAATAACGTATGTATAGTCACACCTATTTGATGATTTGATGGGCCCCCTTTTGTATGCATATTTGTGACATGAAGCTCTTTAGCTAAACTGTTTGCTTTAATTCGGCCATAGAATGAAAAGGAGCCATGTATTCAAGAAAGAATAGTCGAAATGTACTAAAGGACTTAGGTTTTTCTGAAATTTCGATTTTATGAAATGCAGGCACCAAAATTTGGTGTTTTTTTAACCAATAGGCTACATTTCATAAACGTTTGGTGACTTCATTTTTCGATAAATATCTTTGAAAACGTCGACAGATAATGCCAAAGAACCATGCTTGTGAGGAAAAGTAGACAAAATGCACTAAAGAACAAACTTTACCAAACAATTGCAAGTTTGTTAGGTCAAGTAGGATAATTGTTCAATTAAAAATAAAATATCATGTATGGCAACCAATTATGAACTAATCCTTAGCCCTAATTAATTAGAACCACATATTGGTGGAAAGCACATTTACTAAGCTTTCAAAGGACAGTAATTGTCAGTGCCTTATCATAACTTTTATGTAATAAATTTTCCTGTTTTACTTAGCTTACCACTTTTGGGGAGGGGCAAAAAGTTACACTACCGGTGTTTAAGTGCAGTTTTTTTATTGCTAGCAATTTCGCACTTGCGCCGGCGGTTACGCACTGACTAAAATCTTAGAGGGAACACTGGTTTTTAATATTTGTGTACATACTAAAAAAACTGCATGCTACAACAGCCTAAGTAACGAATTTTAAAATTGTAAAAAAAGATATTTTTGGTAGTCTGTTGCTGTTCAGTGTAAGCCTACGCTAAGTTAAAAAAGAAGCCGATTACCCCAATTCATATCTTGAGTCTTTCGTCTAAAATTTTTTTGAAGGACCTGACGTAACAGCGATTTGTAAGCTAAGCACGCACTGTTTCTACGCATTTATCGTACAGTAGAATTAGTCCAACGATTTTATCTATGACGTCAACTTGCCTATAATAACGTAACATTTCCCTCAGCCCCTGAAGAATTTCAATATTTCGCTTACAGTGGTACCTCAAGATAGGAATTTAATTCGTTCCGGGACGGCATTCGTAAGGTGATTTATTTGCATGCAGCAGCAAGATTTACATGTAAATTGCCTAATCCGTTTCAACCCACTCAAACCCAGTCTTATAAAGTGTGAATATTATACACCCCGGGAAAAATTTGGTATTATAAGCACATATTCAATGATACATATCTAAATAAACAACCAAACATTAATAAAATCAATAAAACAACAATAATACTACACATTGTTGTTGTGAATAATGACAATTTTGTTGTAACCCACCCGAGAATAGTTGTAACCCACCCGAGAAATAGTCGTACAGTACACTATGATCATAGAAGACAGCGGGTACAGTTGTCGGAAGATAGCCAATAAGAGAGCAGCCTGTATGGCGCTACATTCAAGACAACCAATGGAAGGGCATCTATCCTGGCGATAAATCACTGTACTGTATTTACGATCAAAGCAAACTCTCACGTGATGCCAACGGGCAATTCTGAAAATCTACGGTACTCCTACGTTATAAAACCTATGGTAATAGGCGCGCATTTTCAAAAATTGCATTTAAAGCATTGGTTTGCGTATAACCGCAACCTTTGTTTTTCCCGCAGACGCATTTTTTTCGATTATGGTATTTTCAACCTTGTTTAGTGCTTTTCAATCGTTTTTGACATGTGACCTATTTTTGAAACGCACAGAGGCACGTGGCCCGATTACATATTTTTTTCAATTTCATAGGCGACTTCAAAAAAGCTATCAAAGTAAATTTTCAGGGATGATGTCGATGTGAAGGCTAAATAAAGCACTGGCCCTGTGAAGACTGTAGTCCGCCCATTGAAAATATCTGATCTAGGCCATCATCATCTGTCACAAATGATCTTTATTTTTTAATTCGATTAAGACGCCAGCTTACGATTTGTAGCTTGTTTACTTTGCTACTTCTTTCGCAGCAGGAACTGAGTTAACTGTGTGTCAAAGATCTTCAAAGATGAACTCAAAACAAGTCCGAACAACAGTTGTATGGGCGTAAACGCAGAGTTTTCAAAATTTACAGATGGGAGAAGGAGCAAAACCGTGACGTTGCGCTTCGGTGATGTAATAAGTCGCATGTCTATATCAGCCCTAAAAAAGATTCGCAAACAAGTAGTGTATCGGTTACTAATTGGCCGCGGTGAAACACCTGGTTATTTCTGTTTAACTAGTTTAATTTGGTCGCTCAAACTCTGCGACCTGAGCAACAGTAATTTGTAAGCATTTAAGAATATCAGGTAAACAGTGCATGTAGATAAAATTAGCCTAATCCCATGGCGACGCCCAACATGAACATGAAAAATATGACTTCTTTGAACTTATTGGATGTTTGGTAGGTTACCACGACTATGACACCAGAAGAAATATTACTGGCGAACTTCAATTGTTGCTTGACTGTGGTAAAACAATCAAACTAATCACATTTCTCAATTGTAATCACTTAACACTTTCGGTGCGACATGTTTTTTCCGGAAAAAAGTGCCTTTTATAATCTCTCGATTGTTTACCAGAAGACAACGAAAGAAAGGAAAAAATTCTCTTTTTTGCGCTTTCGACTTTTGTCACGTAGAACTACGTGAATATATCCGGAAAACTTCCTGCCCCCAACTGATGAGATTTTATTTTTACCTATTTCTACGTGGTTTAGCACCAAATATTTGGATCTCAAAAACATAGATTTACGTGGATCCGCTTTCAAAGTGTTAAACAGCAGGATTTTGCAATTGCAAGTAAACTTTCCTTCTAAAATGGAAGCATTTGACAGCCAAAGCCGCGTAATTTAGAAGAAAATTAAAATTTTTGTACGATTTAGTAGTCATGCTGTTTGTGTTTTGCTTTCTTCGTTCAACTCATCTCAGACAGCAATGTCGTTGGTAAGCGATAAAACGTTTCATCCTAGTTTTGTCAACTAATTTCCCAAACCATGCACGAAAACAAGCGATTCAATTTTTAAGAAGTTTTTTGTCCCAAATGCGAAAAAATAGCAAAACATTGTTGTCTGGCTAGGTATTGTGGAGAAAGTAATGGTAGTTTTGAGCCACGGCTGAAGCTTGTTTATAGGATCGTCGATAATACTGTAATTGCGGAAATATTTTTTTGCTTCTAATAAGTTTTAATTAAACATTGAACGAATGTGAGAAAAGACGTCGCTAATGATGATAGATAAAATTCTGTCTTTGTAAAAAGAATTTGAAACTTTACCGAAGTTCTATTTTTGTTGAAAAGCATTCCAAACCTGACCGAGGTAAAGGGAACAGAGAAATTCATGGACACAAATATGCCCAAGTTGGTAAAAGCAACTTTTAAGTCGAGTAAAAAATTGAAAAGCTGATATTTGTAAGTACGCATGAAATTACAGGGTATCACTTAGAAGTGCTTACCGCAAACAAAACTATGGTTTATCCTTCATTGAAAACCACATAGTTTTACAGCAATTCCTAAGGGGCTGCCCTTCCCGGAAAAAATTTATGGGCTACCTCGTCTACTTTTCCCGGCTCCACTGACCACAGGCAGATCTAAAAGACTGCAAGAGAAAGCGCGCGTACAATTACACTTCAAAGAAAGGTTTCCTTGTGCAGTGCACAACTTTCTGTGACTTTTGACAGTTTAGCGATTTTTCTTTACACTGGTAAACGTGATTAGATCATAAATCTTGATGTTGAATCAAAAGACAGTTTTGGAATGGTCAATCGTGAACGGCAATTTTTTTACAATCCCTAAAGTTGTAGGCAAATTTTACTGTATTACAAATTACCTTTCCATCAATTGACACAAAAAAGCTACATGTAATACAAAAGTTTTTAAAAAGATCGAAGCTAGAATCTACATTTTTTTCACGTTTCAAGGCTTATTTCAATCACGACTGGTAAGCTATCACATCGCACAGCTGTCAGCTTCATTTTGCTTAAAAAACATTTTGGGGGTATTTAAAAGTAAAATTAGTTGGAAGTCATATTCTTTTTTACTTTTGGTTTCATAACTGGCAAGTGTGAGAAGGTTATTAATTTGTAATGAACAAAAACCGAACCATTCCCTCAAAAAATGGTGTTTTTCGTGCTAAATTGAAGCCGAGATCTATGTGCTTTTTTTTCTTATCTAGCCCGATTGAAATTGACGTTGAAGCGTATAGAAAAAATATACATTCCACTTCCGGTTTCGAACTTCCGGTTTCGAACTTCCTTCGAAAGAAGGAGAGCTCCTTGGTATTGTTGCTCTTTAGCTGCGATTGAAATTGGCCAGGAAAAGTAAAAAGAGAGCTTTTTGATTTACTTTTATGTTAATTGTTTGAGAGACAATTTGTTACACAGAAGATATTTAAGTCGCTGTCACTCGCTATTGCGTTACAGTCACGCGCTGTCAACGTGAGACGTCGCATTGCCCAAAAAAAGTTTTGGTCCTAACTTGGATTCATATTCACTGTTTCCGATGCATTATGCAGTTGATAGAATATTTTGCTAGCAAAATTGCAAAAATTATAACCCACTGAAAAAATTATCAAATATCGCCGAACTTTTTCACGTATCGTTAAATTTAAACTTCAAATCCGCCGGACATATTTCCGCAAGTTCGCACGTTTTTCGTTTTAAAAAGGAACACTGCTAAGAACACACATCACATAGTATCGAAATTGCTTTGAAATAATCTTTAATTTGGTAAATAAAGTATGAGAATCGATTGGAAATGAGATCACAGATCAGTTTTTAAATAAACTAATTTTGTAAAAACGTTTAATTTTTGAAAAAAATCATCATATTATGATCTCTGCTAGCAAAAGAGTACGTTACTCATACCAAACAACATTATGAAATCTTAGAGCGAGTTGTAAGCGTGCAAGTGAAAAAGAGAAGAAGCATGCTTAGAAGGCTTAAAATGCTTAAACAAAGAATTGCTCGTTGCATTGTGAAATGAGCTTTAACTGTTGCAGAGTTGATTTTATCAAAATCACCTTTTTAATATGTTCTAAAAATGTGTTTGTACGACCAGTAGTTTTTAAGAAAAGGAAGATGACAAATTGCCCAATAAAGTGCTGATTGTGACGTCATCCTAGACCTTAAAAGGATGAAGTGTTTTATAAAGTGATAGATTCGATGCTAGCTTTCGTTAGAGCACAAAACAGTTTTACTCTGTCAAGAAATGTAAATTTAAAAAATAATTTTTGATTATGACGTCATGGTGATGTCACCAATGCCTTTATGACACTCACCACGGGGTGGTGATCAATCGTGCCAAGTCTGATCTTTCTATATTCAGTAGTTTTGGAAGAGTTAAAGCGTACGTACATATGTACGTGCAAACAGAATCGCGCTTTATATATTAGAAGTAAAAACCGGCTCTAGCTGCAATGTGTTGAGACATATTTAAAATTTTTGTGTTGAGTTCCGCCAGACAGTGGACTGACGAAGAAAATACTTTTAGTCCGGAACGCATTGCCACTTTACCAATAACTGCCGAATGTAAATGTTATGGGAAAAGTATAGAAAGTTGCCAGGATATTGATTACAAGAGGAAGAAGAAAAAAAAGCGCTGTTTACTAAAATTTAGAAGATTGCTAATTGTTTTGATATCATAGGTGTTCTGTAAAAAGGGCTCTTCAAGGATTTAAACGTTAAACTTTTTCAAAAAATTTAAATTGCAAGATAATCACAAGCCCAACCATGAACGTTTAGGAAAAAAGCGGGGAACACGGCTTTTTTCATCTTGCTTTTTCTTCAGGCCTAAAGCTAAAAAGCCTTGACCGAAGTCAAGGTAATGAGCTTTGTTAGTTGAAAAGATATAGCGAGTCTTCACTCTGATTTACTCTTAGATTGTATTTGCCATCCCTAAAACCAACACGTTCGCACCTCGGTTTAACATTTTTGAATTCTTGATCAATGATGTCATCTACTTGCGATGTTTTAAAAGTCAAGAGTGCTTTATATGAATGGATGTGCATTAAAATTTTACAATACAACAGTGTACATTCATTACAACTTTTCTTGCATTCACTTTGCACCGGATTGCTTTTCGATGCAGAGCACATAGCAACCACAATACGAGAAACGAATAATTGACTAAATGTAAACTAGGGTTAGGTAGATGCACGCAATTTTAAAAACTCATTTGTAAAATTATTGGATTTCAATCATTATTAATAACAAATAAGTGAAGCAGTTTTTGCAAAAGTCATTAAAAAAAAGTGGACTGTTTTTTCGTAAATCAAAAACTTTGCTTTTTTTAGTGATTTGTCTGTTTGCACCCGGTATCCATCAGTTTGTACTATCGTTACACACTATCGTGTGCATTTTAGTTCTTATTACGAAAGCAAGAATGACTTGATTGATGCTGCAAATGGTTTGCCCAAAAAAGTAACCTTTCGCTTGACATCTTGATGAATTGATGAGAAATCATTCAATTTAACTTTGCTATATTTTGAAGCGCATAAACCACACTACAAAGCTTTCAACATTACCCTTGAGTTGCTTGGTATTACTTTCAATGAAGTTACTGCTTGTTTGCATCCACTAACAGAACTTTGATTATGACGTAATCATTATTACGTGATTACGTCATAATACAGTACTTTCAACATTAACTTAATGCAACCCAGCTTTAAGTTAATGCAACCCAACTCTCAGTGGTATGAATTGCTTCAAAATATTGGTTCTTTTTTGCTTTTGATTGCAAGCCTGCTTTTTGTTAAATAATTTATGGTTTGCTTCAATTGTTGGCTTGCTCTTGCATAGTTTTTCTTTAATTGTCAGCTTTGACTCAGTGCCAAAATAGTCAGATTGTCCACTCATGAAAATTTGATTGACTGGATACTTTACTAAAGTATAGTGTGGACCAATGTGACTTGTAAAAGAAAGGACTCAAAAAATCTAAGATGAATCGAAAACACACTTTTAGCTTGTCGTGATTTCGACAAAAAATTTTGCTAAAATTTTAATGTAAAAAAAGCGACTGTTTTTTCACCACTTTTCTGTAATTATATTAATTCCCTAAGTCGCTATACAAAAACCTATGCGAAGCAGCTCTTTTGGCAACATAGCGATTTCGAATGTCTGTCTTTATTCTTGAAACAAAAGAAGCTTACGCACTATGTGAAAATACTACGTTTTTAGCGCCAGAAAATTTTTTTTGAATGCAAAAAGGTGTTGTCATAGTTCTTGTTGAGGGCTTGGGGTCAAAGTGGGTTCTTTAGAAAAAAACTCTGTGACGTGCACTTAAGCAAATTAATATGCAGAAGCAAGCTTCTCAGAAGCGTCTATAAATAATTGAAGGGAAGAAACAACTCTTCGCTCGGTTGGAAATAGCGCAGTAAATCCATTGTATTTGCTGAAGTGTAATTCAAAGTTATTGTTTTTGTCCCCAGTCAAAAGTAGGCATAAAACTTTTGCGGTTAAAGTAGCACGACTAGAGATTTTTGATTTTTGATTTTTTTTTTGTAGAAAAACATGACTATATAATAATGTGTTTTTTTTATGTTGTGTAATTTCATAATTTAACTGCTTTGGAGGCTTGAGATCTTTACTGTCTAACTTTTCGCCAATAGCAGTAAATTTATTGAAGGTCTAGTTTCATCCTATTTCCTACGATCTCGTCAACAAAACTCTGAAGCTCAATTGCCAAGTCGGCGAAAAGATCAACTTTTTTGTTGCAAGGTTTTTGGAAAATTTGCAACTGTGCTCACTAGGCTCCATCCAAGGCATCATTATACAGGATGTTTGACTCAGTCTGCTTTTATTTTCCGATAAAAATTGAAAACTATAAAAAATCACAAAAGCATACCTAAAAAATGTAGCCAAAAAACTTTTTTATACCAACATAACTTTGTCTGATGTTTACAGCAAGGGTCCGACAATGCCTGTTGTTAGTTTTGAACACACGGCTTTGCTGCAACAGACAGGATCAAATCCATTTGTTCACGGGAGAGGCTCAGCAACTAAACGGAAGATATTAAGTTTTGTTTCTCCGATGATGCACATGGTTAGAGCCAATAGGGTAGGGCCCCAATATCTTGCCCACAATACCAGCAGCCCAGGGGGAAGGCAAACGTGACTGTTCAATTTGCTATTGCTAGACCTAGGCCTAATCGATTTATACTGAAAGCGGTAAAAACGTTAGCCTGTTTATTGCTTGATATTGTGAGCGTGATCGGAAGTTGGCAGGCTAATAGCTTACAAAATTGACTTATCATGATTGAAAAATAACTGGGTGCCAAAGCTGTTGTAGTTAAAAAGCGCTTTGAGTAGACGCTGTTTAATTTCATATATTTAATAACTGTTAGCGATGAGACAACTTTTATTACTCAAACTCATATATGCTAATCTGAAAAGATCGTGATTTTGTTGTGATTGCCAGCTTATGGCATGTCGCCTTGCAACAAACTAGCCAACGTACCCAGCACGGAGCACCAGTGACGTCACATGCGCTATTACTAAGCCAAATTTTAAACCCAACACTTCTTGGTCTGTATTGTTTATATCATTACCTGTGCCGGGTTGTTGATGTTAACTCTTTTCTGCCACCAAGCGGAACTTTAAAAACCATTTTTGTGGCACCGAATATTTACGGCCCAAGGCAACTACACGAGCAGTTTCAAGCCGCATTCAGGGGAAGTAGAGAATAAAGTCAGCTCCATTAAATACTTAAATTTTTTTAAAGATATGTGATTATTGATATCAGTAGAGGATCATCTCTTGTAGAACTTTATCTTCCACCGGTTTTTTTCCGGAAGTGATTTTTGAATTTTTTAGATTTTAATTTTTTAATATGTGACACGGTTACATTTCTTTTCACTGGAAAAATATGAATTTGTAAGTAACCTTTTATGGAACAAAATAACTGTAGTCAGGTTCTGTTTTAATTGAAAATGTCAAGAGCAATATTATTTGAAACATTGCTTTAAATAATATTAATTTTTACATCTCAAAAAAATTTTTCTGCGCTTGGTTTTACAACTTGGTCATTGGTAAAGTTCAAAAATATTGTAAAATGGCACGCAACGACACAATTTTAACCTAAAATATAAGCGTTTTTGTGTAAACTGATCTACTAACTGTGCTCACGCAACAACTCATTGGCAATCCTTTAGCCTTACACGTTTGTCAGCGTTTGTACTAGCTACGTGGCCTGTAGACTTAATGTGCTGCGTAGAAGACAACACAAAATTACGAAAATTTACGTAATTACAAAAATAGGGAAATTCTTTCGGAGATACTGAAAAAACTCCAATAAAATCCACTAATCGCTGAAAAACAAAAATTTACGAAAATACTTATTTTAACTCAGCTCAAATACTAATATTACCGAATGCAGGAATTGTAGTTTTAGCTTTTAACAACCTCCGTAAATATCCGAATTTCTGCGATTGCCGTAATTTTCAGTTGGTAATTTTTCCGCACTTTTGTAAGTCATTGATTCCTTTTTTATCTTAACTTTTTGTGATCTTGTGTTTACTATGAATTTTCGTCAATAATCCCAAAATTCAATATAAATTTCCGTAGTTCAGTAAATTTCAGTGTTTTAGTGTTTGTCCTGGGTAGGTGCAGAAACGAATGCAACAAAAGAGCCTTATTTTCACCCTTTGTCTTTACGCTTGTTTTCAAAAGGCAGTGTTTTTACCCTTCAAAAATGCGAATGTGTAGCATACGCGTTTTATTTCTCCATACAGTCAAATTAACTGCTAAATTGAAACGTAATGAATCAGTAGTTGTAGAAAAGATTTTATATGTCGAAATTGCTACGTTTTGCGTAAAATTATTCCTATTTTACTTTCGTGGGAGATATCACGAAATCCTCGCCTGAGATCAAGCTCCGATTGCAATAAAATTATTTTTGTCGCAAATATTGCGAACTGTAATCTATGACTATGTACACTCACCCATTTAAAAAGTCTTAAAACATTCTTTCAGAGCGTCGATTTTTTATCGCAAATTCGCAGTGCGGTTTCAGCAGGATCATCTACTGCAATGACTTCTTCTGCAAGATGAGTGGCTTTAGTAGAAGCGAATTAATGCAAGTGAGTTTCCTCTAGGTGGTTGCGGTGCCTTTTGATTATAGCTGCACCAAAGAGGCATACGAACAAAAGGGAAAGTGTTTGCGCCTTTTGGCTAGTACCATGTAATCAATGATTTTAGTGGACCACTTATTATTGTAAATTAAAAAAATAGGATAGCTTAGTGGTTTCGCCATCCTGTTTCTCGCTATCAGTTCTCTTTCCATCCTAGGTACAGAAATAAAATTTTGGGAGGAAAGGGGGAGAGTAGCGGTGTGGGGCTATATTCTTTCACCCTTAAACAGTGTGGGCCATACGTTAAACATATTAGTTTTATTTAATAGTATGGGCAGAGTACAATAGGCGTTGAAGCACTGTACGCTAAATTTACTGATCAACAAGGCCAATGCAGCCCCAGGTAAAATTAATCGTTAAAATCGATAGAATTCATTATCGCTCCTACGCCTGCTGGCAGAGCCCGCGATTAATTTTCTGTCACTCCATTCTAAGAACGAAACAACGGCCACACTTCTTGAAAATTTACGTGATTCTTTATTTACTCGGTGATATCGCTCAACGCAGCGTCAATTGGATCGTTTTGTTTAGTGCAATACAGAGGTTTTCGAACTGGTATACGAAAAATTCCAGGGTTACGCTAAAGATATTTTGGGGTACGCGAGCAAGTTTTTGGCTAAGATTCCTCTAAGATTTTTTGACAAAAAGAGGTCTTCAAGATGAGAAAAGGTAAAAACAACGAGTACCACAAAGAATTTTCAAAAAATCACTAAAAAAACAGCCCAGAATATGCAAAACAATGCATATAAAAACTTGATTTCTAAAAAAACAATTTCAAGTTGAGAAAGTACAAAAAATATCATTTTTAAAGGTACGCCGCACATGTAGGATTAGCGGAAAAATACGTTGCTAAAAAGCTAAAAAGTTTGGGAATCCTGTTTTAATAAATGATATAGTAAGGTTTACAAATAATGTCATACAACGCACTGTTTTCTAGTCGTTAGTTGCACTGGGTCACCGCAACACGTAGGCTGCTTGAGCCCACAACCTGTTTATTTCATAAAGATGAAAAGCAATCAATGGAATATTTCCGTTATGCAGGAAGCTCTGAATACCGTTCTAAAGCACGTGGTGTGACTTTACAAGAGAATTGAAATCAGGTCTACTGAGTGCGAAGCGGACGCTCTGACCGCCACCGCATTAACTACGCCGGACATATGTCTGGTCTTGCAATTGGGAATTCAATGCTCAATAGTTTTTGCATTGCGCTCTTGAAAATACGCTTTGCTGTAATTTTGCGAGCTAGGTGGACAGAGTTGCCGGATTATGCTGGCAGTATTGTTTGGCTTCAGTTATTCTGGATATAAAGATTTCTTGTGACCTAAAAAAATCTTAGCGTTGACAAACGATTGTCTTGCTGCAGAGGCCAAGTACATGCGACTTTCTGTATGGCGAAAATACTGCAACGAGCGACATCGAGGGTCTGAATGAGGCCGTGTTGAAAACATCCAAAACCGAGATGGTTGATATTTGTCTTTACAAGAAAAACGGTTTGTTTTGGAGTTGTCAATGTGTGCAGTTCAAATGATGTAGCAAAAAATTGCTTTTTTTGTTTCTCCGGATTTGCCCTCAAGAGCTACGCGAGCCCTGATAATCTTGGATCAAAAATCACATCTTAAGTTAAGAGCCAAACGAGAGCGATCAAGTAGTTCACGACAGATCAAAGTTGGAAATAATTTGGATCATGTGATCGCCAACAGTGCATGACTTCTTTCTCCTTCTGGCATCTTTTTCTAACAACTTTTTCTTCGTCAGTTTTACACAAGTCCAGACCCAAAACTCAGACGCTTAATTAAAAGTAAAAATGGATATTGCGTTAGCACGATGTTTGAAAAACACTCGAGTAGTTCATTGATAAAGAAAAACAAACTGCTTGAAGATCAGCGCAATTCATCAATAAATCAATAGAGATTTGATTTGTACAGCAAGAAAAGAAGCGATTGCTGTTATGCTTTGGCTTCGTCATTTTACCTGTGCTAGTCAAAGTCTATTAATTTTGAAAAGGCAAAGAAAAAAGGGCTTCGTAACGTCACTGTCGCCGCAAAACAGATCGAAGTTGCTGTCAGCAACAAATCACACAGGATGATCTTTCGTAATCGTCCTGCTACAAATATGTAGTGTTGTTTTAAACAAAACGGCTTACGAGTTAGGTGGGTTAACTAATAGGTAGTATTGAATGCTTTAAGGTTTTGAGAAAGCTCGATGATAAATAATGCTCTATTACTTTATACCGTGTATCGATCAACTACTGTATTCACCCAAAAGCTTTCTGAGATATCATTTCGAAAGATTCTGCATCGATAAAAAAAGGCTTTTAAGCGTTTGAAGGAGCAGATGATAAATGGGCGTTTCAAAGTTTGAAAGCGATAATTCTTTTAAGATACAAAAGGTTATTTTGTATTCTGTTTTCTTGGGTTCAAATCCTAAAGTTTGTTTCTAAATGTAGTATTGTTTGTTTTACTGTGTAGTAAGTGGTTGCTTTAACATCAGAAGGGAAAAGAAACAAAACGCCGAGGAAGACAATTTTTCCGAAATTTCAAACGAGACTGCTTGAAGTAGGCAGCTCAATGCTTTTAGAAACTTAGATGCGTTTCTATGCAATTTTAGAAAAGAAGTCTGGAGAGACAGCCACGCTCGCCCCATAGAAAAACCATCACTATTAATAGTGTTGCTATTGTTTTTTGCTTTATTCTTGTTAGGTACCAAATTTTTATGCAACATTGTCGTTGCACCTGTTAAAAACTGCCATGGAGACGTTATGATGATCGTGATGAACTTTGAACCGAAACGACATTCAAACGAAAAGACAAAACAACAAAGTGAGAGTTATTGTTAGAATATTTTACTTAAATAACCGAATAGATCGAGATGTTTTATACAAGGATCGTTACTTTGAAAAAGACGGTAAATTTTTAAAGGAAACGTCGCTAACATGAGTAAAATATTACGGTACAGGTATATAGATTTTTGTCGATCATTGTTATAGCTGTTCTACTGTGCCGCAATTTGTATTTTAATATGAATTTTGTGTGCTACATACTTCAACAACAAGAGCAGGAGTAAGGTTGCAAGAGCAGGAGTAAGGTCGCAAAATTTAACGAGATATCTCTGATGAACACTCTCCTGCTTTTCATAGTGGATTTGCTGTTTCTCCCAGTATTGTGAACTACGAGATCACATTTCATTTGGATTGATTTTACTCCATGAAAGTCGTTTTTTGATATTAATGATGCTTTAATCGGTTTAACTGTCTTTCAATTTTGTAGGTGGTAAACATAGCTTTCTTTCAAAAAGGTTTCCTTCTGTGTTTAAAACTCCGATTCCTTCCAGTAGACTGAATAGTAAAAAGTAAGGCGATTTCTTTAAAAACGTTTTCTTTTAATTAAAGATATTTCCTAGTTATTGAATATTTTTAGTTTCGAATTCAAGAAAACTTTAGCAATCAGCTCTCTACAGAAAATGTGGTCCTCGAGTAGGGCTTACTTGAAGTAGTTGCGATGGATCAAATATGATTATTTTGTTCCAGCCACGTCACGGAAAAGTTTTGTCCTGTTCCATACAGCCACGTATTGAACCTAAAACATTGAGATTGCAAGTTTACGGGTTGCTATTCTTTTAATTTCATACATTAGTTTATTGCTTCATGCATAATTAATAATTGGGGTCACGTGTAATCGACTCCAATTATTAAATGTGCAAAAAACAGAATATAGTAAACCTTTCTAGTTCAATTTCCTTGCCAAGTCACACCAAAAGATTTCAAAAAATGATATTTACAGCTTCCCTACTTAGCGCTCGTCACAGAAATGATAGAAAAAAAGCCGGCAAGCTCACTTGTTGCGGCGTCGGAAAATAATTAACGGGATTCCTCTATCTTTACGTGGCGAACAGGTGGCGGGGGAGAGCAGTCTACCCGTCGTGGTGGCCCAGTCTGACGAAAGACATGCAAACCGAGCCTGAGCTCATACGCATGCATGGAAGGTTGCCTTTCGCTATGATTATAATTTAAGATTCTTTGTTACTGAAACGAAAATTGGTGAAAGTTTGTTAAATAGATGTTTATTTAGCTTATGGCTTACGTAAAATTATTTTGCTTTGTTTGCTCAATATGCAATGTTACCTGTGGTCCCTAAAATACGTTTCTGAAATGTTCCTAAATCAAACTGCCAATCTAAGTTGAGACCATGTCAAAACTATTTTAACTGTTATAGCGTAACTGTGTCTTAAAGTATTTGTCGGAGCATAATTTCATAAACTGTTTGGGTTCCACACACAATATGCTAATAACCCATTAGTCAACCACATGCTCTTATTAGCAAGATTCTTGATTTACCGGTGTTAACATTCGAATACAACACCCAATATGCCCCAGTACTTTAACGCAATTACATCCACAAAAAAATCAGAACACTATATTGCTAAGAAACATAATAAATTGGAATTTCATTACAAGAAATGGTCTAGCTACATTTAGACATTGTATTATGCGTTGTCGCTGTTTTTATTCTTGTGTTCCTGTTTTTGTGCCTACAATAAAAAAAAAAAAAAGTTACTTGTACAAAAACTTGCGTTGATACCTCTTTAACCTTGTTATTTGTACAGATCTTTGAAAAAGTTTGGCAAGGTGGAAACCTTTAACGAAAATAACGAAAAACAAGCCCAGTTTACAATTGGAGAGACTGCGCTTGAAGGTGCGTATCGGCTTTGCGCAAAGAAAAAAAATATGCTGTTAACTAGAATTCTGCTTTTGTAAGCTATGCAAGTCAGAATGAATTGAGCACCTTACCACAGGCGTATTTTCACCAGCGATTACGGAAAATTTTATTATGACTTTTGTAACATCTTGTGTTCACGCTTGTTTTGATTGAGCAGGGCCAAAACGAAACGAGCTTTGATAAAGCATTGATATAATATGCGGGTCTTTCATTTTTTGAATAACAAAAGCTCTTTATCTTTCATCTTGTTAACCTTTTGCGTTTGTTTTAACCATTCAAAAGCATGACAGTTTTTCTTGGATACTTAAATATTAATGGTGTTGTAGGAATTCAGTATTTTTTGAAAGTTTATAAATGCGTTTTTTAGAATTCAGCAATGAGAAAGAAGTGGAATTATCAGATTCTTACATGGAAACCAGCTGCCAAATGAAAACTCAGTCAAGCAACTTTTCAATAGATCAGGGGCAGAATAACTTTAATCGTCTTGATTCAGTGGAAAAAAGTAGCTCCGACTTTCTTCAACTTCCTACAACATCAACAATGTTGTTTGAAAGAAGTAGGATTATGAGAATAGATTGCGATCCATTTAAAAGCCTTATAAAGCTATAGTGTGTGTATTGATTAATTGTACATTATAGCAGGCTTTTAATACAGAATGATAGAATTGATAAGCTGTCACTGCAGGCCTCCCATTGCCATTTTGATAGGATCCGTCTCGAACTAACGTGTATATTATATGTTGCAAACAATACAAAAAAAGAGCCATTGTCCAGCAAATTGTGGAGACCCCTTTATGGCAGCAATATCTCGACTTAAGTTCATACTTACATTCATTAACGCGAAACATGAATGAGTTTTTCATCGAGCAGTATGTACTTTTTTGCATTCTTTGCGATAATAGGCTGCCTTTTTGAAGACTTTTTTGCACTATTCTTAAGTTAAAGCCATCACTAGAACTAAATGCTCATTTTTTGTGGTTTGTGGCGGCACTGGACCTATGACGACTAACTACTTCAGTGACAAATGTTCGGTTCGTAGCTTGTACTACATAATCCGACTAAAAAAAAGATATCATTGTGGTAGCAAGTAAACTTTTGTATTTTTTGTTATTGATTTTATTCTCCTAGCATGCTTAGTCGAATTTCATTGTGTACTGCATGCATTTTTTTTATGAGCTCATGGGCTAAAGTCTGAATTATCACTGGTCTTCGGGCGCAGTAGCACAACATGGACACCATTGATGACAGCTTAGTAGGCTAACAAGAATCATTATCGATGAAAATAACGTTTAACAAGCGGGGCGTAATAGAACTTCATACTAAAATCTTGGGCTTGGAATTTGAAATTAAGCAACAATTTAGCCAAAGGCGTAAAAGTAGGAGGCATTGGGGCTGTACCCCTTTCCCCTCCGACTGTGGTCAGCCCCCAAAAATTACAAAAAGTTGATTTCTGTTGCGTGATGGAAGTTTGGTTCTATTTCAATAATATTTTTAAATTAAAGCGACAGAAAATATCTCCAGCAATTGGTCTGGCTGCAACTTTACTGAGACCTTGCTGATTCAGTATCAAATAGCTTACTAGCCAGCTGCAGTTCGACACCACTTTTTTGTTCGAAACAACGAAAAATATGTTCAGAAATAAATTTATGTTCAGAAATAAATTCAACTGCACTATCAACAACAACAACTATCAGTTTCACCTGACCTTTACGGCTTCCAACAACAAACAATTATCCGCCGAATAAACCAACGCAGATGCACATCAACACTACCAACCTATTTTCTACTTTATTCTCTTGAAATTTTCGTCGACATATATACTAAGCAAAGAGCTTTCCTGATGTTCCAGAAAATTTACGCACTGACAACAATAAGATTTGTTATCGTGTCAGAAGCAGATTGCATCACTATTGCAATCTTACATTCAAGATGTAAACAAGTTTGGCTGAATAATCAATACCGTTGCTTCAAAAAAGCAGTTTCAAATGCTGCTACAAATAACGCCTGACAATCTTGGAAAATAATTCAACTTTATTTGGCTGCCAAATAGCGTACACAATGACTTTTTAAAAGTTCTCCAAACAATGGCCTTCCTTCTCTTTTTTCGGAGATCTAGAATGTTTTAAAGAATTTTGGGGTTTTGGTCAAAAGCAAAAAAATATTCCCTGCAATAAGCAACGTGGCTTGATGCAGGAAGCAGATCAAATGAGCGACCTCTTTCGTGGAAGCGAAATTGAGGTTCATCATAAAATGTTTTTGTCATGACGAGACAAAAGCTTTTTATTGATTTGTTTTGAGTGGGGCTTGACTCTAATGAAAAGCCTACCAAACTTGATGATGATTATGCAATTCAAATAAATGCAATTACTTCATGATCTTAGGCAAGAAATTTCCTTGAAATTTAGTGCTTTCTAACTTGAGTTTTGATAAGAGCTCATTAGCGCTCATGATTAGATCTCATGTCATGCACCCAAGTAGCAGTAGAGGTGCCTAAAGGTACACTTTTTGTTTCGCACATTAGACTCTATGAGCAATGCAAAAGCAAAATAAACTTCTTTTTGGAATGTTGTTCTAACGATTTCAGACTTTCTGAAAGAAAATGCAAGTGTACTATCACGTGTACTTTAATGATTACTGCAAGTTGTTTGAGTTAAAGCGTGCTTCCGCGCCTCGATTTTGGCCTTTTTCTTTCTGAAATAATTATAGCAGTTTCCTAGAAGCCTTTGGTCGGTTAGAAAAATGATTGACGTTGCAAGCAAGGTTTCGAAGAATTGGTCATATTAACATAGTCTCAAAGCAGGCTGATTATTTTTAATATTGCGTAGAGCATGACGACCGATGCCAAGAAATGACGTCAGATTACGGTTATGCTCGACAAACTACCTCATTGATTAATGTAAAAAGTGTATGTGATGACCTAAAATCAATAAGTAAGTACTTTTCCTGATTAATTATTGCTAAGCACTTGCTTTTTGAAGAAAAAGTATGTGCTTAAAAATCACAGTTTGCGCTCAGATTTACAAGGGCAAGGACGTCCAACCTTGTTTATAATCAGCCACATAACAAATTTAAGTATTTCATCGGCCCACGAAAGCACTAAAGCATAAATTTATTTTAATTCGAATTTTTGTGAATTTTGTAATAGGCAGCATTTAAACTAAATAAATAAATTGCTGCCACCTACTGTAGAAAAGCGCAGAGAGCACCACTCTCACCATTGCAGAGTTGCAAGCGGACTGCCTCACAGTCTGCTATGATGGTTCCATTTATCAAATACAGTAGAACGCCGATTATCCAAACTAATTAAAACCAGGGGTGGTTCGGAAAAGTGATTTGTTCGGATAATCGAACATGGACTATTACAAAAATACATCATATACATTTCACAGACATTCTGATTTATTGTATATTATTGGCATTGGTAGTATAGCAACTGGTTGCAAACTGAAATAAATACTGCATGAGTCAATATTGCTTTTTGCTTTTTGGAAGCATTTATTTTCTCTACACACAATTGACGTTCTAATGCGTCTCCCTCATTGATGACAGGCTCTAATGACTTTTGTTAAAGTCGCGTTCGGATAATAGGCGTTCGGAAAATCGGCGTTCTACTGTAGATGCAAAAAAGTGAAGGCGTTTGGAACAAATAGTTTAAACATACAGATACTGTAAACATAAATGCATTTTATCGTGCCATAATTTTATAATCGCACTGTATGAAAGTAAATTGTAATATAACTGAAAAGACACTTGGAATATAAGAAAGCAGTGGCTGGTTGGTTGACGTTCCTGCGCTAGAGTTTGCGTTCCAGATTACAGAGCGAATAAATATTTTGTAGTAACTTCTCAAGAAAGTTGAGTTTTTTACCGCCCAAGCATGAAATTGTAAATATATATCGTCATATTTAACTCTACTGTACTTTGGTTTTTTAGGTGCTGTGCTTGCGGCTTTGCTGACTTAGCATTCACTTTAAATGCATTAAAATTGCATGAATGCATTAAAGTTGCATTCACTTTAGCGTTGCTCCAGTAAAAAGTCTGGTTCGAAAGTGAATGTGTAGTGGTAGACATACATTGAATCAGCACGTCTGAGCCTGCAAAACACGGGAAAAATGACGTAAAACCAACTTTCTTTAGGGCTGAGAATGAGAATGCAATATGCATGTTCTTCCTTGATTGCCTTATTTTTTTAAATTTATTTATTGTTTTTGTTTGTTTATATTGCCTGAATTAATTTTTAGTTGTTTTCTCATCAAAAGATTCATCAACTCATTGACTGATCGATCAGTTTAAACATAGCAGTAAGAATATTTGTTTATGTTTTCACAAATGTTTTTATAACAGGAGAAACAAATACGTCACTTGTAACATCAGCATCTGATACTGATTTGTTTCGATCGAAGGTGTGTGAGTTTTATTTTTCTGTCACAGGAAAACTTTTACTGTTTCGCCAGGGCAAAAAAGAATGAAGAGACGAGGGAGCAATCGAGACCCTGTTTTTCACAGAATTTTTCATTGCCCTGTAAAAAAAGTTTGCCACATAAGCTTAACCTTAAGAAACAGTTTTGAAATTGATTAATTAATTCTGATTCTCACTAAAGTCGTAGATTGTCTCTGAAAAAAGGTCTTCGAAAGTAACCCTGCGAAAACACTTTGTCTCCGCCAATATTTTTGATTGGCTAGACCCTAGCAGTTATGCAAAAAATAATTTGTTTGTCAACTGGTTTCGAAATCACCAACAGGTTTTTGTCAGAACAAGGGATCAGTATAGAAAACTGCTACTAAGCTGGAAATTGCAATAAAATAGCATTGTTAAAACCTCAACAACACAAAATTTTTTAGCTTTAAATTTCACTTATGATTCCCAAAATCGACGTATCATTGCACTTCGCCGTAGCTTGTAAAGGCGGCTAATCATAAACTAGCAATTTGGTTTTTAATGTTGAAAACTCAGAAATTCTAATTTCAAAATGCATCTTCTTCTGCTGTTTACATAGTTGCGTAAACAATTTGTGTAACTTGTAAATGTAATTTATGTAACTTGTGAACAATTGAATAATTAATTTTTTCAGAGCTATTTAAGACCCCTACTGCAGAGTCAGTCTTCATTTGGAGACTTCGCTGACAAATTGGCTCAAGGCCACGTTTCTCCTTTGAAAGAAAAAGCGACCACTGCTAAAGTGTCCAATGTAAGCGAATGCGTATTTCTGATTTTTTTCTTGTTTTGGTTGCGAGTTGAAGCTTTTTTGTCATTGTTAATATTTCATACGTTTTTCTTACGGTGGTGATGGGTTGCATTGCTTTCTTTGGGTTTCATGAAATGTAGGATTTTGGAAAAACTAATAATTCCTTTGTTTTCTTTCAGTCCAATAAAAATATGGGTTCCAGCAAAATCTCCTAAATAATAATGTCATAAAAAATAATGATTTCATAACGTACGTTGTAGGCAAAATAGGTCTACATAGACTACTTTTGCTCCGGCTGTGAGAATTTTAAGTATCAGATAGGCCCTGCATAAAGAGCACATTAAATGAAACAATTTTTTAGTCTTTTGAGGCGATTTTGGAAATGGGTTTTAACCTTGTATTCTTAAAAATCTGACCTTTTATTATCTGGCTTCCTGGTCACTCAGACTGTTTTTTGAAAACAATCCGTATTTTTTGTATTACGCTAAAAGTAAATACTATTCTATAATTGTAAATACTATTCTTCCGTAAACAATAAAGCTTTACCAAAGAAGGATAAGATAACGTTTGTTTCATAAATGTAAAAGTGCCTTCTACAAACCTTAAAATGTACAGTCCTCAAAAGCTTGTTGTACCCTGGTACCAAGATAACTTTGAACACGAGAAGGGTAATCGAGGAGAGTAATTTTATGCTGACGTTTTGTTTTCGACAATTAAAAAATTTAAAATAAACGAAACTTCAACAGCAATGTACAGTAGCACATTAGCGCATGTGCGACATGAAGATTTATTAGGAAATTTTAGGGCTGCCGTTTGCCGTTTAGATCTTTCACCTCGTACAGCTTTGAGGGCATTAAGGCAACTCGTTATACTTTCCACAAATGGGATATCTTAGACTTTCTGTTCAGATAATGAATTGTGAGCTTTGGGAGTTTTTCTGTAAGTTAGAGTTTAATGTCGAGATTTTTTCCTCCCCTCAATCATCGGAATGTTTATTTTTGACCGGTACAATGTCCACACTATGATGTTCCTTTTAGAGCAGACGGTGGACTATCTGCTTTATTAGACTTGCCATCAGTTAAGTGAATTACTACGGGAGCCAGCAATGCGTTAGAGCTTTCCACCAAATTTTTTTGTTCGTTTGCATCTTTGTTTTGGTTTTTGATTGGGCCACATTTTTTTTGGTTTTTTCCATCTCTTTCAATTTTTTTCAGGGTTTTCAGCAGCAATAAGTGATGGACCCATTTTTTCTTCAACTAAAAGTTTGTTTTTTACCTGAGTTTTTTTTGGTATGGTTTTACACATTCTGGCATAGCTTGGATAGCACACAAGATATTAGGATTGTTCTGGAAATTGCTAATTACTCGATTTGTTGTCAAACTCCTGTCTTTTGTTGGCTGGCCCCGGTGAAAGCCTTCTGCTGTATTTGAACTACAACAGCTTCCTCAAGCGACAAATTGTGTGCTGGTGCCGAAGAACTATTTTTCGATTGCAAATCAGGATGTTCGGAAACAAAAAAGTGGTCATCCGAAGATATTCTCATAAAAGATGAAAAGCCAAACTTTTCACTCGCCGGTGTCGCGCGGGTTCGATCCCATGATTGTGAGACTATTCTCGAAAAATCATATATTGAAATGACTTGACTAGGGTGGGCAATTGCTATTATTATGAGTGTCATTGTAAGGCCTTTAAATTTTTGAGGGGTAGGCTTGATAGTCCCTGGGATACGTTGGCCATTGCATCCAAAATATTCCCGACTATTTATCTACTTGTAAACAAAAAACATGGCCGCCTGATTTACTGCTAGTCAAAATTATCATATGCTTACCTCAGTTGTGTCAATTGATTGCAACCTCAACCAACTTATAGTTTATGTGGGTTAACTGCAACTCAACTATAATCGCACACTTACAAATTCAAGATTTTGCAATCCCTGATGAATTCGCATTTTCAAATCCAATTTTCTAGCGATTAGCCAGCTGGTAGAGTTTGTGGTAATTTGTAATGGAAGCATAAAGCTTGCATGATAATGATTACACAGAACTTCACTGTGATTTTAAATCCCTTCTTATAAGGTTTTTCCAGCGTACGAAGGTCTGGTCTTCCCCAAGCCTTCTGTGATTATAAATATCAAGTTTCGTAAACTCAGACATTTTTTAATGAAAACCAAGTTTGGTAAACTTAGACATTTTGCAATGCTTGTAATTGGGTGCGTTATATAATAACACACGATTTATAGTGCCTTAATGATATGGGCAGTACTTTCGTGAATATTTAAGTAATTTTATTTTAATTGAATATTTTTTAACTGAATTTTCAAGTAGATCAGTAAGTTATCTAGAACTAGTAAACAGATGGTCATAAGCACTCAACAAAGACGGAAAGCCTTGGTGAAGTTTGGCCATCTCAGTATCTCATTAGCTTTTCATGGCTACGCTATTGGATTGATTGACAGATAATGATGGTTAGCAAGAAGATTAAAGATGCTTTTTTGAAACGTAAAACATGAGGTTCTAGTGCAATTTTGAGACCTATAAAAAATCGTTACGTTTTTTACCACTACTCTTTGGTGCAGTAGGTAGGATAAAGAAGTGAGACAAGCAAGATTATTGTCAAACAATTGAGAACAAGATACTTGACCTCGATCGTAGTGCAGAACTTTTTCTTTTGAGCTATAACAACATTTGCTCAAAAAATGTATTATGCCAGTGGTAAATACCCAGACTTGCCGTACCGTATATTTTCTTCGGTTGAAAGAGATGTCTTGCCCTTGGCGTAAAAGGCAAACTTAGGGCGGTACGTCACAGAAAACATCGACAGCGAAGATTAGAAACAGAAATTTCAAAGTTAATTGTTAGCAATTGCAATGGCTAGGCATATCTGAAAAAGCAGTAAGCAATAAATTTTGCCAGTTGTGAAATTCCTAGTGACACTAATTACTAGCAAAAGAGGCCAAGATTTCAATGGCTCAAACGAAGCATGGTAGAGTTTTTGTGTTTTTCCAAACAATCTTCACGCTTAATGAAAGTACTATATAAGCAAAATACTCCTTTTTGTTCAAATTCTTTTCGAACAGACCGACAAAAACCACCTTGTTAAACGGTTAAGTTATTAGCGCTAATACATCGATTTTTTTTACAATTTTGAAATATTTTCGATTAAAAGCTGGTTTGCTTGAAGCATGTTTAGAACCGTTCAAGACATAGTTTACTGTTGAGACAAAAACAAAATTTTTCTGATTTCACAGACACCAGAGAAACAAAACATCTTTTTATCTTGTTTTTTTATTTCACTTCTTTCGAAATTTTTGCCTTGAACGTTGTACAGAGTAAGCAATAGGCCAACCTAGGTTACATCTTGTAGATTTGCTCAGCCAATCTAACCGCGGTTCTTTGGACCTTGGCCCCATTCTGCAGGCTGTTACCAAGGAGAGACTGAAATCTAGACACCCGTTTGCTCCTACCGCGCGGAAATTATTGCACAACTTATTTGAATTGGGCATCCACGCTGCTCAATGGACGAACTTGGCATGGGACACAGAGTACTCCAAGAGTACGTCAGCGCTCTGTGTCTACATTTCTAAGATCAGCACAAGGCCCATTGGAATGAGTTTGACCAGAACAGCTTGGGTCAAAGTCAATCGCATGCGTACTGGCGTTGAGCATTTCGGTTCGTCCATGCACAAATGTGGTCTCGCTTCTTCAGCGAAAAGCGGATGTGGCGCTACTGATCAAACTGTAGACCACACTATTTTAACATGTCCCACACATCGGGCACCTCGAGGAATAATGGGTCTAACAGTTTTGGATGACGAAACAAGGTGCTGGTTCAACTCCATCACTGCCAGTTTGTGTCTCTGACCTAGATCATGGATACCCTGCTATACGACGAAGAAGAGCTTAGCCAATTCACATCTATCCAACCAAGTTGTGCACGTTTTTGGGTTGAGACCACAATAAATGCTCTTAAAGCCATAGTTGGCAACCGGGGAGAAATTACTGCCCAAAGAGGCATTTTAAACTTAGTGGAAGACTATCCGCATGACAGGGTTTACAAGCAACGAGTTCCAAATTACATGATTTCATTGCAGCTGGTAGAACATTGATTTGTTTTTCGGGATGAGCCCTTCCAATGCATTTGCTTAGCTTAGTTTAGTTGTTAACTGTGTGATGCCATAAATGTAGCCTATTTACACGCAAGCGTGCACACGCACATACACATACAAAGGGATGCTGAACGACCTCGAGGGTAGGGGGCACGCTTTGAAAAAGTCGCTTTTCCTTTTTCGAAGAGAAATTTTTACTTCACATAGGAAAAATTTTTTCGAAGGCTATTCAAAAGTCTACATCACAAATGCACCTTCAAGAAAAATGTCTTCTCACCAAATAAAGTGGCCCACCGTCGCAAGATTATCTGTAAAGGAGTAAAGATCTTTATCCTAAAAAGATAGCTTCCAATTCTTTCAAAGTTTTTCTGAATTGTCTACTCTTCTTAAAATTTTTAAGGAAATAACCTCAAAATTTAAGAATTTTTAAGCGAGCTGTTCTGCTTGCACCGCTTCCGCTTTCCTACGCTTTTGTAAACGCACGCGCAATCAATGCGCACGTGCTTCAACTAAACATTTCGTTCAGCTTTTTTTGACGAAGTTTTTTGCTTAGTAAGTCGAGAAGCAATAAATGTGAAATAACTTTTTTTAACTTTATTTTGGCAAGATAGGAATGTTTAAAAAGTTTCAAAAACGTTCAAGAAAGGAATGCCTTAAAAAAAGGTGGGAATCACTATTTCAAACTGCAGTTGCAGTTGGGACAATGCGCATTTGCATTGCTTGGGAGTTTAGATAGGTGTTTCTTTTTAGAGTTTTCATAAGCAAAATTGTTGAAATAAACACTGCTTAGCCTGCACGATGAGAAGATCTTATACTTTTCCTTCGGCCGTACAACTTTTATCCCCATGCAACACTGAAACATTCAAAGCCTCGTCAGCGTGTATGGTAGAGGCTGAATCATGTGCTGAACTTAGTCAGCCAAAAACCTGTAAGCGACATCATTTCATATCTCACTTGGGGAACCGAAGAGTAAGTTATTCAAATTCTATTTTGTGGACGAGATCTTTTGCTGTAGGCCTACTGGCTGCTTTTGTATTGCAAGTCGAGCTTGTCTTCTGAACACATAAAATTGTTTACATAGTCAAGTTTGATCATGGGCTCCAGGCTCACAATTTTTAAACCTGGCTGAGTCAATGAATAAATCGTAGCTGAAAACTGGTCCTTAGCCAGCGTGTTTGAGCCCAGCAAGTCTGAATCTTATGTGAGTAGGTTGACTATGCATGCCAAGTAAGTTTGCTTGTACTTGTAGAAAACATTTTTATATTCGATGTTTGTAAAAGGCATCAGTTTTAACTGTTTTTTTTTAGCCGGTAGAAGAAGCGTTGTTATATTATTAAGACAGCAATCTTTTTCGAGAAGAAGGCTATATATTGTTTTCTCTATCTTCAGGTACAAACACAAAATATGCAAAAATAGCCTCGTGCCAGAAAGTTATAATTATCTTTGAGGTATTGAGCTGTTTGTTGACCAAATATTTATGGAGACAGCGAGAGGGGTCTGTACTCGAAATGGTTAAAGCGGAGCACTTCCGGTTTTTAAAAAAATTCTGCTTTCCTAGCACTGTAAAATTATTTTCAATCAAGAAATTTATTTTTAGTAGACTCAGCACTGAGATCGATCTCTGAAAACAAACTTGAAAGCCCAAATTTGCCTTAGGATAAAAAATTTTTGAAAGCTTGTTGATATCAGAGCTAAAATCTTGTAGCATTTTCTTTACTGTTTATCCTGTCTTTAAATTTAAGTTTGTTTAAAACGCTCTGCCTTCATTTAATACCTTCAACCATTTGCCGTTTTATGTCTTGCTAGTGAATCGACAGTTATTGATTTAATTTTGCAAAATGAGATTGTGTTGACCTTACCTTGATTTCAAACACAATAAATTGCAGTCATAAAACTGATCTTGGCAACCCTTGAATTGATTTTCAATATTTCTATTTATTGTTGTTATTCAAAATCAGCCTGGCGTTTTTTGTTGTTCTTTAATCGCCATCGCTATACTGCATGTGTTTTGATTTTAAGGCGTTGCTTGATTAATTAACTTTAGATGACGTGTTTGGACATTTGGTTTGGGAGGGATGGATAGACGTTAAAAAGTGGTTGGAATTAAGTCAACTCTAAAATAGGGAAAAATCAGATTTACCGAAATACGGAAATTTACATTAAAACGTAGAATAACTGCATTACGGAAATACAGAAGACGTCTATAAACCGAAGAAATACGAAAATTTGCGGAAATTTATAAAAAACAAATAAAAATATAACCACCCATGTGGATAAAAGTGAATAATTGAATTGAGTTGAAATATGCCTCTCGATGTTTCATAACTACGTTGATAATCTGCGCTATGTCAAAAAATAAGTCATTTTATTTCCGCAAATTCCCATTTATCATATTTTAGTGTTGCCCTTGTACTTGCGTTTTCCCGTATATACGTTTCTCGTGCTCCTGGCACAATTGGCAGAAACATGAAATATGTCGCAGCGTTTTTTGAGGCTTCTTAACTGCAACTGTGTTTTCACGCCAGGACCTAATTGATTTATAATCAAGCAAGTTCGATTTGATGTTTTATCTCCACATTACTTCATTATTAAACGTCAAGCAAGAAATCTATAAATATCATTTTTTAAGCTGCTGGAGTGACACGATCAGAGAACTAAACCCAAGTCTACCGACTGCGAAGCGGACGCTTCAACCATTACTTTACCGCGTCGGTTAAAGCACATCAAAAATATTGCTACCGTGCAAGAAAACTTGCCGAAAAGTATTTTTCTTAAAAATATTACAAAAAAGAAGAGATTTAATATCATCTGCCGTTAGGTGAAGGCCAATTACAAAAATTGCTCTTTGCATAAGGTACTGACTTGTGGTCGTAAAGTTGTCAGTTCGTTTCATCTTGCAAGATGAAGCGATTTTGCACGGCGATCACTTGACGGTGAACGCATTCGTGAACATACACGGGGCCGCCGGCAGCGCGGTGCGATGAAATGAGCTCAGCACTTTTAGTGTCACGTTACACTCTGCATGAGCAAGTTGAGTCGTTTTTTGCTTTCAGGCTCACGTTTTACGTTGAAATCACATCTCAGCTTGCATCAATAGCAACGGCCTGCAATGAGTAACTGCTGATTCAAAAACTATATTTCAAAAATCCTACTAATTTAAAAACAATTATTGTAAAATATGCTGCTGATCCAAAAACAATACATTTCCCGTATTCCAAACTTCCCGTTAATCTTGTTGGTCAATGAGTATATAAGTTCCTATGGTCACATTTGCAAATTTTTAGGTTCTTTCAATAGGAGTCAAAGTCCCACCTGATTGCAAGATGCAATCTCCTCGGATTCATAGATGGACAATTCTTCACTACAGTTTCTTTAAGGTGAGGCGGTTTTAAAACTCTTATTTATGGCTGAGTGATGTGGTGGACAAACTGTGGTGTGGCAACGCAAAGTGACCCCCCCTTGTATGTTTAGACGGGCCTTATCGAACTAAGTTTTAGTGAGGGTTGGAGCAAACCCCATATGTTTTATCTGTTATCGGGAACTTAATGATGTTAATCTTGTTTTTGGTGTTCAATACTTTGAAAGCTTACTGTTTTGTACTTCTATTGCAAACTCAAGTTGTTGACCTTATTTTTAGATATCCATTAATTTTAAACTCTTAGCTTACGTGTTTTCAATCCAAGACGAAATTTATAATTCCTTTTTTTCCCAGATTAAATTTTCCGAACAAAATTTGTGAGGGGGGTCTTCCTCACATGCCCTAAGCCTCCCCGACTTGGGGTGCGGGGGACGGTTTCCATGGCGCTGCCGACTAATTTTTCTTGATTGAATGAAAGCTTATTTCTCCATCTCCAAAGGGTTTATAGGCGTTAAAGAAAATGCAAACCTTTGAAAGCTTTTTACACATGCCAAGGGTGGGTATTTAGGGAGTTTTTAACTAGCTGAACCGACGCTCCTGAATAACTACTGTGTTTATTCATCATATTTTTTAAGAGTGCAAAAAGATTAAAACTAGTACAATACTCCTACTTTGCAGACAAACACTAATCGTGTGAAAATTAGGTTCCTTGTCATTTTTAGAAACGAAGTCTTTACTTGCTTTGAATTGCTTTTAATTCATATTTTTATTATTTTTTAGGCAGTTTGGGATTGGTTAATCTTGATTTTAGTCATCTACACTGCAATATTCACTCCGTTTGTTGCGGCATTTCTGTTGCAGGTAAAGTTGCATAAGACAATAATTTTTATTTGGTTTTTTGGGGGTGAGAAAATAGTTTTGGTGGAGTTTTTGAGTATTGCTTAGGGCGACACTCAGTGGCGGATACAGAAATTTTTGATAGGGAGGATGAATTATTCCACGTATTGTAATAAGTCCTTTACAGGCTGTGATTGCGCAGCTTGCGAGTAGAATTAAACCACTCCAGTATTTAGCCGGACCAGAGTAGGAAATGCCACATTGATAAGAAGCAGATTAGCACATATGTGTTGACTGTATTGTTTTGACCTGCGTGAATACGAAAGTTCTTAAAGTTGTGTCTTGCTGTGCTGTTTCTCATTTTGCGACCAAAAAATAAATTCAACCCAGTAATGTTAGCAACTCGGTCTCTGTGCTGTAAAGGCATAAAGAAAAACTAAGATATGGTGAATTTTGGTTATATACAACAAAATTTCACTGATGCAAAAACCTTACAACAGTTAGCTCTCACAAGTTTTAAAATTCTGAGGCCCTGCAGCAAAAAAATTATTTTCTTGGTTTGTAGTTTCACTCTGAGGTAAAATTGGCAGCGATTTGCCTTGCCTAACGCTTCCCTTTTCCCCATACAAAAATCCTATTTGCGCGCCCACATTGACCAAATAAATTTTATTTTTGTAACTGTTTCAAGTCAAGTTGACTTACAACTTGTAGAATTAACCTGCTCTCCCCATTCTTAAATTTTTGCTTATCGCATTAATAAAATCTAGGCACTTTTTGTGAAGTAAGTGAAGTTTGTCACGCTACAGCCCAGTTGTTTTGCTGATGTGAAAGCGCACAATTTTTTACCGTGTTAGATAAGTGATTGTGGGTTTTCCTTTATTGTCAATAGTTGATAGCATGCAGTGGATTAGGCGTCAGGTTTATGGTCGAAAGACTGCGAGTTTAAAGGCCAAAGCGCAATGTTGGAAGGAGGTGTGCTGGCGGATGAAGATCGTCCTTTGCGTTCGAGCTCATTTTTTGGATTCATACTATTATGAGAGTTTGCTTGCATAAAAACTAGAACACGTTTTCGCATTTATTCGCTTCTTACATAATAATGATCAGATCAGCGATTGGAGGATATTTTAACAATTTTTTCTGTTTTTCAGCCTTTAGACACCGACCAAGAAAATATTTCAACTCGTGTATCTTACGACTTCTCGAACCCTCTAACCATAATTGAATTTATTGTGGACATCTTTTTTATAGTGGACATTGTCATTAACTTTCGCACCACGTGAGTAAATCTTTTTCACTGTAATCGGTGATGCTATTTTATAGTGCTCTCCATTGTAGTGATTCTTGAGCTGTGGTATGATACCACCAGTGGGACGCCAATTCTTTCCGGGTAGTACGTTAGCAGCTTCCTAGTGCATTCGTGGCTTGGTGTTACTTTGTATCGTCTATTGTTGTAACTACCGCTTAAATTAAGCAGCTGCAGTGACCAAATGCCATAGAAGCACCCAATCAAAGCTTTGCACAATAGTAAGGGCTGACCCAGAAACTGTTTTCAAGAACTAAAAATGATTTTTACACAATTTGTAGAGAAATAGTTTATCAAGAGTTTCTGAAACGATATTTAGACAATTTTCAAGTCAGAGGTGTTGTGGGCGTTGGCTACTAAAAAGGTGGTAAACAGGGAAGGGGAGGATTCAGCCCACTCCTTATTGGTTACGTCTTTGGTGGTAGGCTGAATAAAGAAGATTGAGAATCACTGTTCTATAGGAACAGGACAGACTTTATTTTTTGCCTTTAAATTGCACACAATAATATTCATAATCTCCTCACCGGAAAAAAAAGTTTGGAAGCATCAAATAATATATATATGTTTGAGTAGCGTTTTTGACGTGTATTTACCGTTCCGACAATATTATTGAGCACTCTACGAGCGAAGTGTCAATAACTTGCCTTAAAAGCTCCAATTATCATGCTGTAAAATATTTTTCTCATCTAGCTCTAGTGTCAGTGTATACTTGGAAAAAGTCAATTTTAAATATTCCCTCAAAAGCCGGGGTAGAAAAACAGTTTTGTGATTTTTATCCTTCTGTTTTGTGATTTTAATACATAAATATAATTGGGTGGGCCGTAAGTCGCGTACCAAAACATTAAAGACAATTTTGATTATACGAACAAGCTTATCTAAGGAACTGATGACACGTTGTACACGCTGATACAATCACAAATACTCAAAATGGTCATAAATACTAACTCAACTCGCTCGTTTATTGTTAAATGCATATCTGAAAATTAAAGGAAAAAAATTTTAAATGCTATTCACACCTAAAAAAACTTTGATTATAATCAAATTTGACAGATATAATGACTGATACATTCAAACAATGGTAACTTACTCTATGAAAGAACATTTATTATACATCAAAAGAAAGGAAAAGATATTCTACCTCATTAATTTTACATTGTTTCACATCACACTCCACGTAATTTCTTGGTGCGCGACTTACGGCCCAACCTGTATATATTGTATTTATGTGTACGTATATATGTGTAGGTATGTGTACGTATATAAATAAATATAATAAACTCGGTAAAATATTAAGTGCTCAATAACAACAGGTGATATATTGGAAAAAATGCAACAGCCTGTTTCGCGGTTAAGGCTCTTCAGATATTTCTGTAAAAAAAATCCACAGAATCAAAACCGCCTGCCCTCTTAACGACGAATGCAAACAAAAGTCAATTGTATACAAAAGAGTAATACCCTTTAACAATACTACCAAATGACATTATGGATCCTGTTCTACAGATTTTAAAACAAGATTTAGTAATCACAAGCATTCGTTTACTCACCAAAATAAAAGAAATCCAACCAAGCTATCAAAAGAAGTTCGGCGAGCGAAAGATAATGGTGTTGAGCCATCGATAAAATGGTCTATTGTTTCTGCAGTACCATCCTATTGCTGCGGAGGCAGTAGATGCAACCTGTGCCTGGGTAAAAAGCTTGCCATTCTAAGCAGCAACAGAAAAGCAATGCTCAACGAACGATCCGAAATAGTGAATGCATACCGCCACAGGAAAAAATTTAAATTACAAAGTATCAGATTGGACGGCTCTTTGTGGGTTTCTGTGTTTCGTTCTATTACTTTTGCCGTTTTTTTTTTATTTTTCGTCTATTTCACTTTCGCAATTTATTGTTTTTTACCCTATTAAACACTAAGAATATGCCTGTTTCCATTATTACGTCATTATGACTCTCATGCCAACCTTTATAGTTTTAATACGAATTATAGGAGCTGGTGTTAGCCTGTTTAAGATATTACTTTTAATTAATGGATGTTAAGGCATATAGGCTAACTGCAATCAGTTGAACTTTCAACTGATTGCAGTTAGCCTATATGCCTTAACATCCATTAATTTATAGTTTTTGTTACCCAGATGAGATTGCTGTTTGTTGGAGGACCACCAGTAAAGGTTGTTTTTCAGTATTATTTTTTCCTTAGTTTGATAGGTCTTAGTTGGTTACTCTACTACTTCTGATTATTTCCCTCGAACAACCGTAAGTAATACTGCTGTTTCTCTTTTGGATATATTTTTTCATTTATTTTTTCCAGAAATACTCGAAGAGCCTTAACGGCAAAACAGGCTGTTGTATTTTTGCTGATAAATATAAATATACATGCATGTATTTTCTTTTTGTTTATTATTATAAAGGATCACAAAAATATTTTATATTGATTTTGAATTTATTCACGCAAGTGCTGTTTCTCCCGAAGACTCATCAGGCGAGCACAAAATTCTGTTTAGATGGAATTCTACTTGAATAAGACTTTATGCACGCTTGATGAGCCTTTGGACAAAATAGCTGTTACGGGAATAAATTTATCGAAATATGAAGCATGTTTTGTGATTCTTAGTAAAAAGAGTAAAGCCAAAATGCTGGTAAACATTTTATTTAAACGTTTTGCTTTTACACTAAAAACATCATCAGTTAAATAAGTGGTCACCTATGCAGTGTCTATTTAGCCTAGCTTTGGGTGACCATTTATTTAACTGATGATGCGTTTAGTGTAAAAGCGAAACGTTTTAATAAAATGTTTTCCAGCATTTTGGCTTTATTCTTTTTACTAAGAATTGCGAATAAATCCCACTTTTATGCTTCGATGTTTTGTGATCTTTCACAATAATAATGTACTTATAATTGTATAGATATACGCGGTGTCCCAAAAAAATGTATACACGCTTTAAATAATTGCAAAGCTGTTGTTTAATATAAAGCTTTGTAAAGTACTGGCGGAACTTCCTCTACAGTGGACCTAGTTTAGGTCCAACATGTATGGCGTTTCAAGCTATGCCATATTAAAGCCTCTAGTTACCTGTCAATCACCAACTGCACTGAAGAGACCTGGTAGGTCGAAACAGTGTCTCTGTCTGCGGTTCGCTTGATGTGCATCGCTGGCCTCTTGCATTAAAATTTATTTAATTTTCAAAATGTACTCGAATCTACAAATATTATTTTATGACTTTATTGCTTTTTTACTGCCTGTTTTTAAACTGGTCCAAGCATTGCTGAAAACGTGAATTAATGGAATTGATCACTTTTACAAAACAATTCCCTCGGTATTTACGCGCATCCACTCTTAATGGAGGCTCGCAGTTAACAATTATTGTAAATCTCATAGCGTATACCTTACCTTTAGGTATTTTCATACAAAAGTCAAGTAACATAAAGTCTGGTGAACGTGCAGGGTATTCAACAAATCCCATCGGTTGCCCAATCTACCTGTTTAGACAGAAGAGTTACCATCTGCAGGATTATACACAGATATATTATGGAAAGAGAGAAAGCCTATATTCCGAGTTTAAATAGTTGGGCTTGTACAGTTATTTAGGAGTTTTTGTTCAGAGTTGTTCTTCGGTCTGCCTTTGAAATAGACAGTTTTTCGGTTGGACATTTGTTGCATCGGTTTCCTCACTCATAAGATGGTGGGCGTTTGAGTACTACCCACTTTAGTTTTGATGCCTTTGCTTTGTCTTTAGCGTCCCAGAAGGCTTTTGATGGTGGCGTCGCCGTATCTTTTTTTCTGAATGATTGTACTACATGTGATTGTATGTACTATATGTGGTCGCGTTTTAAACTCAATCTCCAGTGATCAGATATAAGACTTTGTTATATTATCTGTTGAAGTCTGATAAACTATTACCTCTGGGCGGCAATATCCAATCGTTGGGCAGTCCGCTTTGATTCTTCGGTTGCAAGGTCGCCCTTGTTTCGCTTTTTAAGATAGTATCTGCTTGTTGCCTGTCTTGATGATAATGGTCATGTTAGGCATACAGCTGTAGTTTACTTTAACAATGTTTTTGTTGCAGGTTTTGTGAAGTCGATAATGACGGGGAAAGTTTTTGGGCATTATCTTGAGGAATTCTTTTTCTTTATTTGTGTCTCGTGTTAGGCATACAGCTGTAGTTTACTTTAACATTGTTTTTGTTGCAGATTTTGTGAAGTCGATAATGACGGGGAAAGTTTTTGGGCATTATCTTGAGGAATTCTTTTTCTTTATTTGTTTCCACGTTTACATTAAATGCAGAGTTAAACCACGCGATATTTCTTCCACCCACCTGTTTTTCTTGTCAGTTTTTTGTTTTGTCCCCAACATCAGTCTTGTAACCACTGTTATGCTCCGCTTTATCGTAAGGAGGTGGAGATTTTCAAACTCTTCGGTGGATGAAGAAAGGCTTGAGAATCGTTCACTAATCATGGTTGAGATTTGCTTTCTTATAAATAGTGATTTCACAAATTGTTACTTTAATGTAGTTAACGGTTGTTGTGCTGAAAGGTTATAACTTTCCAGATGTGAGATTGAGGATTGCATCTAAGAAGTCTGTTTGAATAGGATTGCTGTCCACTGTTGTTTTGAGTTCCTTGTTTTCAAAAAGTTGAACAATTTTTCTATTTTTTTGTAGTTGGACTTGATGTGTTGTTGAGGACTATTTAGACAACTATCTCGGAATGAGCAATTTTCTTTCTTATCAAAGATTTTTGCTATTTGTCTGAAAGAAATAGATCAGCTAATTCCTTCAATTGCGCGTTGTCAAAGGAACGGAGTCCGTAGTTTTTTAATCCACATCAAACAGTCATTTGTATTTTTTAATCATCAGGTTTCTATCGCAAAAAGTCTATTAATAAGAAAAATGCACCCAATCATGTTCTTCTACATTAATTGATTTTTTTTTAATTATTTGCATGAGGCTTTCGCGGGCCGCACAAAAGTTCGTCGCGAGCCGCAGTTTGCCCACCCCTGACCTAAGAGAAAGGTTAACAAACACAATAGATCTACAAATGTAAATTGCCGATTTTTATGGCTACGTTGTTGTGTTGAGGAGCAAAGCTGTGCGGCAGGCAACCTTGCTCCTATTGGGGTAGAAATGCGCCGTGCAAGGACTATTGGTAATCTCTTTGCAGATCTGAAGCATGACCAACTATCTTGTAAGGTGGCCATGGTTTAAACACAAGTTCTTGTCTAAGAGGGCAATGAGTTTTCCCGTGACAAGATGATGAAAACATATCAAACAACTATACTCATACCGTCTATAAAAACGCCACCAAAGATATTGCGTCACTTGATTTGTAGCCTACCAAAGTACAAAACCCAAAAATGCAATCATTATTATTGTGTCACTTGACTTACAGCCTACTAAACTACAAAACCCAAAAATCTCTATGACTTGAAAGTAATTTCCACCTCCTTCTTTTAAGTTGGCTGTTTGCGTTTTAGCAAAAAAAAATCTGGCTGCGTACAAAGGGCATTTTTGCGGATAATCGTTCAAGAGCATAAACAAATTTTCTTGAAAGCTGTGAAAAAGATAAATAGCGATTTGGTGGCAGTATATCAAAAAGGAGTTCGGTTGGAACAAACACAATTCTATTTTCACTTTTCTGATAAGAAATAGATTTTTCTAAAGTTCTGCAGAGAAATTAAATAGCTGCCCACTGACCTATTTAGCTCCGAGAAAAGTTACTAAAAAAACAAAAAAGGCTCTGTTTGCCAAAACAAAATGTTATATTTTTTTAAGTATTAAATAAATCTTGATACTCAAGCCTTCTTTAGTATAGATCTGAGAATAACATTATTAAGCAAAACCAGAATAAACAGTTACACTGTCTCGATAACTGTGTGATAAATTTAAATTTGGCATGTTGGCCGAGACAAACGCCAAAACTTCAAAAAGTGGCCTTTTTGGAGAGGGGTCCCGGGTTTGATATTTTCCCCGAGAAAAAGGCACAAAAATTGATAATAAGTAAAAAGGTCCCCAACTTGAAACACGCCACAAAATTTGTTTTTAGAAAGTTGAATTCTAGAAAAGGATTTTAAAAGACTTTCAAGTTGAAAAGAGCACAAATAGCCCCCTAAAAATCTATCTTTTTACTTCACACGTTCTGACCTCAAAGCTTTGGTACTATGTCTAGGTCAGCCTTTTAGCAGCCTTGTTTTATATTTATGACTGTAAGCATAATCTGTGAGTAAAGATATTGAGGCATACTAGCGTGGCATTACTTTACTGTTCTGTTATAACTTACAGATACGTCAACAACAACGATGAAGTAGTATCTGCCCCTCGAAAGATTGCCATTAACTATTTTAAAGGATGGTTTTTGATTGATCTCGTGGCAGCAGTTCCTTTCGACTTTATGGTATCCGGTTACAGAGGACAACAAGAAGTGAGAGTGCTATTGATGGCTAGTTTAAAAGCAATACCAACAACATGCTCAAATAAAGCATCGTGGTTGATGTGTTGTACATTTTTATTTTGGATTACATCAAAACCTATACGATTGCAAGTGCAACAAACTAAGTTCCAGCCACTTTGAAGATGCTAGCACGAATACTAGCCAGCATCTCATCGCTTTGAAAACTTGCCTTCCAAGGGAAGTTTAAGAACCAATTTAAAATCTTGAATGTCCATACGAGCCAATTTTCTCAAACAGAAACGAAACCTGTGCCATCATTCTTTTGTATTTATATATTGCGTAGAGTGAACGACAAAAAGTTTGGAAATCTTATCTCGAATACTATATTTTGAAGCCACTGAACTGCAGAGTAATCAACAGTAAAATATCGGTTTTAAATTGTAAAGACCATGCAAAAACAAAGAAAAAATTTCCTGCTTTTAGACTTTTTGTAAAAAAATTTTTAGACAACAATTATCGGATTGCTTAAAACAGCCCGACTGCTTCGGCTTGTTCGAGTGGCTAGAAAACTAGATCGCTATAGCGAATTTGGAGCGGCTGTTTTGTTTCTTCTAATGTGTTCTTTCGTGTTGATTGCACATTGGCTTGCTTGTATTTGGTACGCGATTGGGAATATGGAACGACCAACTCTCGGAAACGAAATAGGTGTGTGAGTTGTAGCCTTAATTTAGCTTTATCGGTACTTAACAACATGCTTTAAAATTGATATTGTTTTGGGAACTCGTTTAAAATTTTTTGAATTTGCGAATCAAGAGCGACTGTTGAGAGGGATTTTAATGTAAGCGTTAGCTAATAAAAGAAATGCGTAAAGTCTTGTTTTTCATAAAAGGATTCCGGTATTATTTTTTTTCTTTTGAGCAATGAGATCTACTTAGTGAAACAGGGTTTATGTGATATGGACTATTGTAAACATGGTGACATTTTGTTTAACATTTCACTAATCGGAAAAAAGCCGTGAAGGACGAAGAAAGATCGTAATGTCAGAGAAGATTATTTCTATTTCTGAAACGAATTAGCGAATTGAAGAAAAAATTATGGTCGCTACAGAATAGGTGCCTTCAGTTAAAATGCGGTTAAAAGCATTAATGCTTTTTGTTTCTTTTTGGTTTTGGAAATTGGCTGTTGTTGTTAAATGTCTTTAAGACGTGTTGGCCAAAGCTATAAATTTTAGTGGTTTTGGATGTTTTAGAGTAAATGAATATTAAGCGAGCGTTAGCCCTTTTTTGATTACCTTACCCTTCTTTCAATATCATGCAAGCAAAATGGGTTTTATGCATCTTCGGTTATTTTTCAAAGAATGCGTTTTTACAGGTTGGCTTGATACGTTAGCTGACCAACTTGGAGTTCCTTACAACAACACGAATGTAAATGGGAGATTAATAAGTACAGGTGGTCCTTCTATCAAAGACAAGTACATCACTGCTCTATATTTTACATTCAGTAGCCTTACTAGCGTTGGATTTGGAAATGTGTCACCGAACACTTATAATGAAAAAATCTTCTCGATCTGCGTAATGCTAATTGGAGGTTAGTAGGTCTACAGATGTTTGAGGCCGAAGATCTGTTTTATCCATAGTATACGTAGAAAATATTTGACGAAGTTGATCACCAGGCATTAAATAAAAATTACATCCAGGCTTTTGTTCTTTTGGTCAGTAGTAATTTGTTGGGAAATTAATAGTTAGGCTAAATGAAGGCACTACCTAATCAATTTGTTTGGCAATTATACTTGCCGGAAGAACAAAAGCTAAGATATAATCTCTATGGTATACTTAGTTAATTGTCTTTTTCCTCCGCTCACAAAACTCGTACAGTCATGCATTGAACATCTTGTTTTGAGGTCTTCTTTAGGATTTTCAGTACCCTCAGTGCATTGCAATTTTTCACCCGCTTTGCAATCGCGTAAAAGAAATTCCTGGAAAGCGTTTTTTGTATAAAGAATGGCGACCAATTGATTTTGCGGCCACTGTAACATCAGAAGATTAATAAGTATGGTTTTGACTAATTTTAATCTAAAACATGCTCTTAATCGCCAGTTATCGCAGTACTAAGTGCGAAAATATTCACCTCAATTGTAAAATATTCACCATATTTTCAGCTCTTATGTACGCTTCGATTTTTGGCAATGTCAGTGCAATCATTCAGCGGTTGTACAGCGGTACAGCTCGTTATCATACACAGATGCTACGAGTGCGAGAATTCATACGTTTTCATCAAATTCCGAATCCACTACGACAACGACTCGAAGAATACTTTCAACACGCATGGACTTATACAAACGGAATTGACATGAGCACAGTGAGTGTGCAACTGAGTGTGAGTGTGTGTGTGTGTGTGTGTGTGTTTGTGTGTGCGCGCGCGCGCGCGGGCACGTGTTTACGCACCCAAGAATATCTGATGATTGCGAGCCCGTGTACTGTGAAGTGTGAGTCAGCATAAGTTATACTGATTACTATGGAAAATGTTTTGCATCAATAAAATGGAGGTTCTGAGTAGAAATATGTCATAGACTAGTGGTGAGCAACCTCTAACGATCAAATCGCCATTTGAATCCGGTTTTTTGGAAAAAAGCATTGGAAGCCGCAAATACATAAACACCTTTTTTGGAAGTTATCTTCTCGAAAGTGATAGTTAAAGACTTTTTTGAGATCTTTAAAAAGCGATTATTTTTCTATTTTCATCTTAGAGCAAAGTTGAAGATCTATTTTTAGAGTTAAATTTTTAGAAAGCGATTTTTAAGATTTATGCCTACCTTGCTTTTTTGCGTATGAGTGGTAGCCTAGTATAGATTTTTCTAAGCCATTCATAGCCGCAGTTAAAGGAAGAAATCGCCAAAGCTTGCCAGCCCTGGTTACAGAAGAAGCATTTTCTTGAAATGTGATTGGAAAAACGTTCCGAGAAAGAAATTAAACACAACGCATTTTCGATGAAGTAAAACTTCTTCATAGATTCTACGATTTATTAAAAAAAATAGACATCGATCTATGTTTTCCACAACAATAAGAACGCTTATTTCACGAAATTCATTCTTCAGCTAACAACACATGGTTTTTAGTTAATTTGTACGCAACAACGTGTCTTTATAATTGCACCCTAGTGACGGAAACGGTATTGATTAAATTAAATGCTGCTGGATTTTTAACCTAAAACTAGCAATATCTTAGAAACGTAAATGAATTGGGTTGACTTTAACTGGATGGTACATAAACAGCTGTTCAACAAGGCATATTTTCAATTAAATGATGGTTAAGTAAGTGAACACATTTTTAAGATCATATCATTAATTTTGATGACACCCTCTACCAAGTGAAAACTCTCCCCAAATTTATTAAAAACTTGTAGAGCTACAGGCAACAGAATTAAAATATGCACAAAAGTTCTCAATTGCGTTTTCAAAGCTTTTAGAATTTGCTGGATGCAATTACAACTTACGTTTAAATCTTGGTAAAATTACTAATTAAATAGGCCATCTTGATATTTTTGATGTGAAGTTGTGATGTAATGGTGGACTTAAGCACATCTTGAGTAAAATTTAGACAGTATTCCCAGAATTACTTTGTCAGGTCACTTTAAAATTTAACTAAAATGTCATTTTCTGAGTTTTACCATTTTTAAACTACCTGTAATGCGACTGTTATTGTTTATTTACTGACAGGTTGGTACGAAACAAAAGCTTAGGCTATTATGGCTATCTTTTCCATTGTTGATTTAATTTGTTTCCTGCAAGGTGTTGAAAGGCTTTCCTGAGTGTCTTCAAGCTGATATTTGTTTGCATTTGAACCGGCAACTGCTTGAAAAGTGTCCTGTTCTCAAGAAAGCAAGCCCAGGATGCCAAAGAATGCTGTCCATGAAGGTGAGTTGTATTTAATGCATGTATTTTGGTTCTGCGATTACGGAAATTCTTTACAATTATTCGTAAAATAATTTTTGTGCAATTTACAGACCTGGCAGTTGCTTCTGCACACTTCTTTTCTATCCTAGCTGTGCAACTATACAGGACATTTCTGTTAGGTGCTGTTTCTAGAAGCAAAACATCGCAGAATCCAAGAAGGAACCAAACGCTCAACCTGTCGATTGCGAATCCGGCTCGGTGTAGCAGCATACTCAGCGTGTAATAAATAAAACAACTTGAAATGAAGAATTTTATTGAAGCATTGAGCAGCAGTTATTGCACTATACAATTTTAATCTTCAGTTTTATTTTTTTCCACTCCAAGTAACAGTTGAGTTGAAGCTTTTTCTGTAGGAAAAGGCTGAGGATTGAAGAAAGAGTATAGAGATGCCAGTTGACCCTCTCCTTATGGATTGTCCACTGGCACCTTTTAGCTCCGACCAGGATATAATGCAAAATAGTAAAAAAAATATTTGTGGCTTGGTCTGTCTGGTGACTCAACAAGTAATGATAAATGATTGCTGCTCATTTAAGTTCAAACCTAGCACAACAGCCTGTTCTGACAAGTTTCTAATTTGGGATTGAAAATCCTGCTTGCTAATCAAAATGAGATAAAAAAGCAGGTGGTTAGTGGTAGACCTATGCAACATCAACTTCCTATAATGCCGTAGAATGCAAGAAGAATAATGTAAAACTATTTTTGTTTTGATCTTAGTTCAAAACTACTCATGCTCCTCCTGGTGACACATTGGTGCACTCGGGTGATCTTATATGCGCTCTATACTTTATTACAAGAGGCTCAATCGAGATCATGAATGATGAAGATGAAATTGTTGCAGTTATTAGTAAGAAAATGCTTTCTGATAGAATAATGATAGGAATCTGAAAAACTCGATGAACAAATGCGTTCAAGAAGCTTTTGTAATATTAATCAAAGTTTTCCCGTGCGTAGGTAACCATTTTGTGCAATAAGTGAGTATTACACCTATTGCCACTGAAGCAAGCCGTGGTTTGATAAATATTTACAGTTAATTTTGATAGAAAGTACATTTGCATAGTTACTTGTTTTAAACTACGCAAAGGTGTAGACATATTTAGACATTTTTTTTGAGAAGATGCTACTCTAGCTGATCTTATATTTTGTGAAACATCAAGTTTGAAATTGTTTTGGAAGCTGTCGATACCTGTATTGATTGGTAATCATTGCATGTTTTACTTGTAGCTGCTGGCGATGTGTTTGGCGAGAAAATGCAGCGAAATTTGAGAATGAATAAGTCAAACTATAAAGTTCGCGCGCTTACCTACTGCGACCTGCATAAAATCTCAAGAAGTGATCTGCTCGAAGTGCTCGACAATTATCCTGAATATCGAGAAAAGTTTTGGAGAGAATTGGACATTACTGTTGACCTGACAAAGGTAATCAGTAGAACTTAATCGACTCATCAAAGGCCAGAGGAGCAAAGAATTTCGAAAACCCTACGATCTTTAGCTCAGGAGACACCCATAGACTGCATATTGACACATTTGACGCAAGCCGAAATTTGAACCTGAAAAGTGAGTTTTTGCAACGTCGTAGTAGTTATTTAACTTCACCATGACTACATTTTTAAGACTCTGAAAGAGATTTTGCGACAGTGTTGCATAGCCGTAATTAGGAAAAAAGCATTGAGGCGATACCCTCCCCCGAATTTTTTTGAGATCGATCAAGGTATGAGTGCAATGAAAATAAACACCTTCCTACTGTTAGTCTCTAAAAGAAAGACCATCGAACCAATTGTACTTTTTGTCCCCTTCACCCCCTAAAAAATTTGCTTCTAGTTACTCCACTGCTTGATTGCACTGCCAGCAGTATTGGTAAATCTGAAGCAAGTGCGAACACTACGTTGTTTTTGTACTACTGAAAACAGAATTTTCCTGTGAGCAGAAAACAAGAACATAAAAACAGTAGGCCTTTTCTCCGATTTAGTGGTTCGATTGGCGTAATGTCTTATTGCATTTTTGTCTGTCCCTCTGAAGTTTGACGCGACGTTGTAATGGTTGAGGATTACGCTTGAACGTCAGTATACAAAGATTCTATTTTCTTGTCGATATATATCGAAGACTACGCAATGGTGCTCACAGATCTTTTTTGGCGTTCAGCTACAGAAAAAGTGATAAATGAAAAATGACGCTCTGCAATTTACGTCGTCATGAAAATTGATGAGAGGCCTCGGCCGTAAAAAAACGTTGCTGTAATAAAAGTGTCAAAATACTACCTGATATGTCGTATTTGTCACGGAGTTTTAGTAGACTTTCTGAACTGAAATTTTACTCATTGCTATTATTTAGGCTAAGATTGTTTATATTACTGAGCCATTTAATGTGCTTGCAGGAAATCCGAAAAGACAATCGTGATGCAAAAAGTAAGCGGTAGTATTTCAAAATACCCGTACCTTGTTAGGTAGTTGTTTATTTTTTGTCGTCAGGATATAAATTATTTACATACCGTTATCAGTAAAACACGGTACTTCCTCGCTCTTATGCTGCATTCAGCAGCGTCTTGTGTCTCATTGAACAACGCATTCTCATAATAAAATTGCTTAAAATACTCGATATTTAATCTTACCTATCTCCATTTTTTTAAATCAGCACTTGTTTATTTACAACTCCTGATCCAGTTTAGGCTAGAGAGACGTTTTCCGAATCTGAAAACTCCTATTGTGAATAGGCCTACAGTTCCCATCACGATTTATCGTCTGTATCATTGCAATATAAAAACTAATTCATAGTGTTTCAAATGTGTAGATGTAAATCCTGACTGTGTGAATGCGTATCATTACAATCATGTGACTGGCGCTCCGATGACATTATATCCCACGTTTAGCGTGGAAGATGAAATCGAAAATTCTAGGTTTGTTTTAAGATCAAGAGCGATCGAGCTGTCACCTTCAAAAGCAGGTGAGTTGATAAAAACTCGATATTCATGAGAGTGAAAATCTAGATTCTGTAAATTTGATGCGAGGCTAATAGGCTAATTGTGGTGCTGAGGTTAGAGCGTATGCTTCAGTCGGTAGTCCTGGGTTCAATTATGTTGTCGAGACATACCAAAAACTTTTTAAAATGACATCTCAAGATCTTTTGCTTGGCATCCAGAATAGCAGTAATGTTGCGAATGAAAATATAAAACGAAAATTTTCTCAGTCATGGTTTAAAAGAGCGCGATAAGCCGCTGATGGCCAGAGAACGCAGTCACGGTTGACCTCACTGCAGCAACAATGTAACGGCAATAGGTTTCATTAAGAGCGGTGGGCTATGACAATGAAGTCATAACACATTGCATATCTTCTTCACAGCGAATCACAACAACGAGAAAGTTGAGAAAAACAGGAAGTACATGTAACTAGTAACGCTAAATTTCTCTGACTTTCTGTTTTTATCATGAAAGCTGCAAATGTTAAATTCATCAAGCCTTTTGGTCTGGTTCGCCTCGAAGTTGAACCCCGCGCCACTGAAACCTATACAAAGCTTACGTTCTAACTCTTATTCTTACCGTTTTTCCCGCACGGCTAAGCCTGTTGGACTGCCCAATCCTGATTTCCTAACTTAATTCCAAGGTGTTTTCAACATAATTGGTCACACTAATAATCTAGACTCGGCAAAAACCTCGAGTTGTGCCAACAAGTTATAACGTTGGATTACATATGTTTGACAAGCTTACGGCTATCATGATTTAAAGAGCGAAACGAATATAAAAGGCAGTACTTTATTGAACGTATTAAAGATGACTTAGCAAAAATTGACATAAACACAAAACGCCAAAGCTTTTCGCTCCCTCTCATGGACTTCATCAGGGCAAAATAGAACTGTAAATTCAAAGATCAATTTAATGTTTCAGCACTAGGCACTATAATGACGAGAGTGGTGACGTTTTAACACTATGTTCAACAAATTACTGCTCTTTATATTCGTTTGGCTTATTAAATTATGGAAGAAAAGTTCTCCTCCATCTGAAATTTCTTACGGCTATCGTGGCTGCAAAGTGCTTTGAGAATGACTGCAAATATAATTTTAATCCTAAGCCAACCGGAAAGCCTTCTGTCAGTTTCAGAAACAACTTGTGATCAGATCCGCACTGTAGCAAGCACTTAGCACATCTTCGCAACCTGACAGAGAAAAAAGATAGAATTTCTGCCTAAAATGCAAACAACAGCAGTCATTGTGCGGTTTTGAACTTACTATCATGCGATTTTCACCACCTTGAAACGGCGCCTCAACTCACTCGATCATGGTGCCGAGAACGGACAACTGTATTAGCACTGGCAGCCTTTTAGTCATGCAATTTATACGTTTTTTGCAGGTCAAGATGTTACTCCGCTAAACTTAGAATTCAACCAATCTAGTAAGTTTGGGTTTGCATTATGACAAAGCCTATAAAAACTTATGTGCAATGTAGAATTTGAACTTTCTAGTTTTTGCCTCAACTTGTATTTACTATTCGTGCTTTTTAATTTTTCCTCAAAACGTCTGATAGCTGTCATAATGAAAATTCATTTACATATAACTCCATTGGCTGCAATTGTTGTTGTTGCGACTGCCCCTCCTATTCCTCGGGATGGAGGTTCGGCACGAACGGCAGTTCAGGTTCATGCCGTCAACCTAATTGTAATTAGGCCAGAGGAAAGATGGCAGCCCATTTCGAACTAGTCATGAGTGACTGGGAGCCCCACCACCAAAAAAGCGGACTGCCAATGGTGGGTACCAAAGAGTCGCCTCTTACGACATGCTGGGTGAGCAGCTTCACAATTGTAACCCGGTGAAGTACGGGTAGGCCACCTGTCTGCCACATAAAGATGGAGGCGTCCCATTAAGTGCCTTGCCCAAGGACACAATAAGCAAACTTGCCCGCTTGTTCTCCACACTATCCCTTTTTTATGCTGAGCACCAAGAAGGGAAGCTGCGAATACCATTTTTTAAAGTCTTTTGGTATGACTCGATTTATGGAATGAACCCCAGGTCTACCAACTACGAAGCGGACGTTCTAATCACTAAGCCATTGCGCCGGTGCCGGCTACAATTCGGCACTTCATTCAGCACCGCCATGCTTATGTCAAGCATTGGCGATAATGTGATGCCTCCAAATGAAGAGTAGAACTGTATGAAGCTAATTAAATTTTCTTTCTGATGCGTACCAGACGTGTTTAGAAAAAAGCTGAAAAGTGCGCTTGGCTTCTAATTTATTAATATTAGTTTAGTCTAATTTATTAGTTCTTTCATTAGTTCAAATGAGTGAAATTACAATCTGTACTATAAAGCGCAATTCTGTTTGTGTGTGTATGCGTGTTTGCGTGTGTGTCTGTTTGTGTGTGTTTAACTCCTCCAAAACTATTGAACGTAAGAGCATCAAACTTAGCGCGATTGATCACCATCCTTGGCTAATGTTATAAGGGATTTGGTGACGTCATGCTGACGTCACAATTAAAACAATTTTTTAATCGCCTTTCTTGATTGAGGAAAGCAATTTTGAGGTTAAACGAAAGCCAGTACCCGACTAACCAACTTCAACATATTTCTCTTTTTGGATCACACATAACATCATAAATAGCGGCCAACTGTAAAATTTGTTTTCTTAATTTACTCAAAAGGTACTGATTGCAGAAACGCTATTAAAAGCTTTTTTGGGAGATCTTAGCAGAGTGCTTTCGATAAAAACAACTCTACCACAATTTAAGCTCATTTTACGATACAACAACAGATTCGTTGTTGAACTATTTTGAGATTTCTAAGCATGCCTTTTGCTTTTTCTTGCACGCTTTAACTTGGTTCTATGATGTCATAATGCTGCCTGATACGATAAATAGTCATTTGCTACTTAATAACATTTTTGCAAAATCAGTTTACTTAAAAATTAATTTGTGGCATAATTTCTCAACCGATTTTCAAAAATCAATTAACATATTAAAGTTAATTTCAAGGCAATTCCGATAATCTGTAACACATATCTTTTCTATTTGTTTTTATATTAAAAAACTGAACTTTAACATCGATGGTGTAAATTTTTACCCTCTATAAAAAAAGGTAAGCTGAATAGACAGTTAAGTTTAACATACAAAGTTTATAATAAGGTACAAACAATTGGCGTCTTCTGAAAGCTGAAGAAATTTTCTTTCCAGCAAAATGTAAATCAAATTAGTTAGGGCTGAGAATTAGTTTTAATGGCTGATAAAAATTAATTGCCATACACTATTTTTCATTTTTAGTTAAAAAATTTTCCTACTGGATCTAAGTAACAAGCAATTTTAATAAAAAGTCAGTTCTTTGGTACATTTTGACTATTTTCCATCGAAAGCATGCTTCTTTGCCATTATTTGTCTAAATTTTTCAAAAAGATTCATCACGATATGAAGTCTCTAAAAATTTTAGAATGTAGTCTACCGGTAAAAACACTCAAAATTTTAGAGTCTAAGCTTCACGCAATTGACATTTGTAAAAACACTAATTCCTGTCGTACAGTTTGTCGTTTCTCTTTCAAAACCATGATTCTTTGGCATTATCTATCAAAATTTTCCAAAAATATTTATTTAAAAATAAAGTCTCAAAAAGTTTCTAAATGCTGCTTACTCCAAGCAAAACTATACTGACCCTCCTGCAAAAAGAAGGGGGATAAAGATGGTTTTGTTTTGTCCCTTGCAGCAAATATTATAGTCCAGCTATATTTGATCTAAATGTTTAAGCAATTTTCTTTGTAATTCTGTGAAACCGGCACAGCCAACTGATTTGACATTCTTAACCTCGACATTATTGCTGGAGACCCTGCTGTTGCAATAATTAAACCGCAAGTGCTACATTTCGGGTTAGTTTGCTCTTTCCCTGGCTATGTTTATGCCAGAAACAAACAACATGCGCCCAGCCAGAGGCTTCGGCTGTACAAACGGGCATACACTTACGAAAAAGTAGCAAGTAGTAGTCCTCATTTTTAATACGACTTGGTTGAAGCAGGCTGAGCCGATACCATAAATCAGACAAAATTGACTGGTAGCCCGCCGGACTACGCCGGAGGAGCTGGCTTGTAAGTTATAAAAATGAAAACTTTAGTTAGGTAAATAAGTCTTAGTGGTTAATAGAAAACCTAAAGGCTATTGATTGAAACATATTTTTTTAAATGAAGGCTGGTCCCTGGGCGTCTGAATATTTTTTTAAAATAATGCAAAGGAGCTAAGCTTAAGAGTAGACTGTCCTTCATTGCATTTATATTTTCAAGACACGCGGACAATGACGTTAAACAAAAGACGTTTTTCAAATCTGCTTCATAGTTTCAAGTTTCAACATCGTATTTAAACTACTTGCTATTGAGTCTATTTTTGATAAAATATGTTGGGTACTTACGTATTATCGGGAGGACCTTTAAAAAAACGACTCAAATAAATTATTTAAGCTGAAAGGGCAGCAAGGAAGGGAGTGTACAGGGTGGGTTCCAGTGTACACTGCCCCGTACATTTACATACCGGGCCTGGCCCTACAGTGTACACTGCCCTTTCAGCTTAAATAATTTACCGCGCTAATTCGGTCCTCCCGATAATACGTAAGGACCATATGTTGTTTATTAAAATCCATCAAGCATCTAAAATTGTTTTGAAATCTTTTTCAAGGGCATCCTGGACGTTGTTTCAAGGCAGGTTCATTTGATCAGAGGTGCCATAAGATGGTGCTCCAACACGTTGCCGTTTATGTGACGGCGAGCCCTTAAATTATCGTACTGGATAAGCTTACAGCTGGTGTTGTGATTTAGTTTCCACCACTTCTTGCTTCTATCCCACAGCAATATCTTGTGATGAAGACGCTTCCAAATCCGATTATCATTTCTCTCCGTCTCCATCTCCGTCTCCGTCCGCCACCGTGATTTTTAATCCTCCTTCCAATTCAAACTTTTCGTTCAGCAACGTAATTGAAGGAGAAGACGCAAGTAATCTTAGCAGGTGCGATTAAATAATAGTATCATCTGAGATAGATGTGCTTTGCTTATTTTATTTTATGGTGCAATGTCAAAAAAGCACAAAAAAGAGGCAAGTTTTAAAAATCCACCATTGGTAGTCCGCTTTGTAGGGTGTGAGGTTACCAGTTGTCACACAATATATTATTATATTATAGGTTATATATATATATGATGTCCCCAAAAAAGGAGACACTTTTTTTCACTTCTTTTTTCAACTTTTTTTTTTATTACGTTTAATTTGATTTAGACGTGTACCACTTGTCACAATATCAGATCATAGCTCAAGCAGTAGACCTAACACTGAAGAAGAAGCAAAATCAGTCTGTCAATCCTGTCAAAAGTAAGAAATTTTTTATTTAGCAAGAGGCTTATTGGCTAATTTTTTATTGATTTGCTACGTTTTATTGCTTTGGTTTTTAATAGTGAGCCTTTTGTAGGCTTAATAGAATTAACAAAGAGTTCTAAGTGTGCTTCGTTAAAGAAACGGCAAATTTTCTGAAATCGAAAAACAAACTAGTGAATTTTGGATTTTTGAAACAGTTTTGTCTCCGGTTTGAATGCTTTAGGTCTGCTTCTTTTAAATTTCACTCGATTGATGCTCAGTGCATTGCACAAGAACTTGTTCTGTTGTTGAAATCAGTCCATTCTTTTTCTTTGCGTAATTCTTGTCAGCAACGGGATCTAGTAGGTTGTAACACTGTTTGCGGTGACGATAATCGTGCGTTCAAACTTTGCAGTGAATATATTGTGTTTTAGAAAACTTTTGTTATTTTGCTGATATTATTGCTGTAGTTATTAAAAGTTTCCTATGCACTTTACAGCTTGTATCAGCACATTATTCGTCTTGAAGAAGAAGTAACCGAAGTAAAACGATCAGTTCAAAGTGATCTAAAGAAAATTCTTGAACTGCTGCAAACGAAAGCTTCAGTAAGACGTAGTTTTCAGACTTTGATTCTTTCCTTTCAGATATCGCCTACTTGGAAAATTAGAACAAAAGTTTCTTGGAGGTCGCGTTTGCATTATTCTCACATTAATCTAAGAACAGCATATAGCTTATTAATACCTCACACAGAGAAACTAGCCGCAGGCTTTCACGTGAAGTTGTACAAAATCTATAACCAGTAATCGCCTAACAGCTACTTTTTTAACATATTGCGTGTACCCAACTTTCAATTTTTTGTTTTTCAGTCAACAGAAACCAATAAAAGCATGGCAACACGTGATTGGACAAGCGCCAGTCAACCAAAACTGGAAGATTCTTGTTCAAAGCTTACTGATTTGAGAAGAGGTAGAGCTGTTTTACGATCTGCAAAGTTACGTCACCAAAATTACTTTTCCTCGGAAGACCGGTCTCCTGAGAGAAATTCAGTGGCAACAGAGGAAGAGAGTTCGGGCCTCCTACCTTTTTTCAATTCTCGTACTTATAACGGAATCTCTTACAATGATTATAAGCGACAAATTAGCGTAAAAAGTGATACTTCGGAACAAGATTCTAATTTTTTTGCTTTACCGGATGCTTCAGGTCATCAAAACGCACTTTTATATCTCAACGAAAATGATTTTCGGTTACGTGAACGCACTTCGACTTTGTAGTTCGCTGTGATTTATTGTCGAGAAATGTAGCTGATTAGTAAAGCTAGAGTCGAAGGTGTAACTAACAACTATTTGTCTCAAAGGGCCATTCATTTCATCATAAACATATTTTCTGTGTTTACTTCAATACTTGTTGCTACTAATCAACCTACAAATGGTCAATTGATGAGATAATGTTAAATCTTTGCAGAATAAAGTTTTATGTTTTTGTCTCCCTCGACGGCAATAGTGCAGCTAAGCTGAAGACAAGTGTTGTTTACTCTACAGACCTTTTTTAGACTTTCCACATTTTGTTTAATTCATTAGTATTTTTTTGATTGATTTGCTGCTACAGGCTACTTCCAGCAGAGAAAATTATCGAACGGCTCCCAAGAGCATAGTCACGCCAGGTTTTTTCATGTTATTTAAAAACGTAGGCCTCGTAATCCTAGTGTTTGAACTTAAACAATAAATTTATTATGCATTTTTATCCAACTATTATATTTCTACTATAGTTTTACAATGGTCAACTTCATTTTTGTCTCTTTTTGTTTCTTGTCTCTTTGTCTTGCACAATACAAAAGTAACTGTTGATCCATAATACATTTAACTTGTCTAATGTGTGGTTACACTTGTTGAAATTTGCTTTTGTTATCGCTTAGTCTTGCACTAGACTTATATGCTGGCAGTAAGTTGAATAATTTTAATGTAAATTACGAAAGAAACATTGTGCACATAAAAACAAAGTAATTTACTTAGGCAAATGTATTGCCACAGTATCGAACTTTGCCTCTTATCAAAAGTTTACTTTGCTTCTTACCATTTCTTGGAGAAGCGATGTTATATGTTGAAAAGAATTGAGAAGGGCTAAAGTTGAACCTCAAGAAAACCAAAGTGATGGTGAGCGGTTCGAAAGGTGAGGTCCTCAAGAGTAAAGTTGATCCATGTGCCAAGTGCGGCAAGAGGGTGATGGCAAATTTGATGATGTGTACACAGTGTGGTAAATGGGTACATAGTAGATGTGCGAAAATGAAAAGGGTGACTTCAACTATGACAAAAGGTTTTCTTTGTGAACTATGTGTTGATACAAATGAAAGAATTGTGAAACCAAGTGAAGAAATATCATTTTTTGACCAGGTTGACTTTGTGAAGAGCTTTTGCGATTTGGGGGACAGGTTGAACGCCAGTGGTGGAAGGGAAGCAGCAGTAACAGCAAGAACGATAATTGGATGGATGAAATTTAGAGATTGTGGGGAGTTACTCTATGAAAAAAATTTGTGTTAAAAATGAAAGGAAGGATTTATCAGAGTTGTATAAGATCCACAATGCTGTAAGGGAGTAAGACGTGGTGTCTAAGAATGAGATGGCAATTTTGAGAAGAACTGAAAAAGCCATGATGAAAGCAATGTGTGGAGTTGAGATGTTGAGAAAGGGAGCCAAGAACTCGTGAGTTTGCTAGGTTTAAACGATACTTTGGATGGACTAGCCAGAGCTAGTGGAGTGAGATGGTATGAGCATGTTTTGAGAAGAGCGTTGGATTTCGAAGTGGCAAGAAGAAGAGGGCGTGGGCAACCGAAGGTGACGTGGAGGAGCATATCAATCGGATTGGACTGAAAAGGGAGGATGCCATTGACCGAGTGAAGTGGCGTAATGGTGTTTACGAACAGTGGAGAAGTACGAGGCGAATCCGGCCACCTGCGTTAACGTAGACAAAACCGGATCTCTCTCTCTGTTTCTGCAGCCAGATGACCAGTTTATCTCTGCTCAAGCAGGCGTTTCAACTTTTCACCATTATAGCAAAGTACAACAGTGGGCTTGCGAAAAAGATTTAAAGACTACCACAAACGTGCAAAAAATCATTGATCGCTTGTTCAACCGTCATTGCGTGCACCACTACAAGGTGTAATTGATAATTCAGGCATGCACAAAAAGAATTTTTCTGTTTTCTCGTTCCTGCAATAGACGTTGAACTCCTTTACAGTGTCCTGCCACTACAGATGCGCCATCATAAACTTGACTAAGTATCTTTGATGAAGTCAGTCCTGCTTTAGTAAGTTCCACCAAAATCACGTCAGTAATTGATTTCGTAGCACCCGATCCGGTGCTTGATAAAACCAAATGACGTTCCGCTACTTTCAAAAAATGCTCGTTAAAAAACGAATAATGATGGAAATGTTTTCTACACCAGATGGGTTCTTTGTGCCATCAACATTAATTGTAAACCATGAATTTCCAATTTCTTGTTCAATACCCTCGGTTACTACTGCGCTCATAGCAGCATAGGTTCGTTTTGCATATCGGGGCTTGTGTACATTGCATTTCGTGGGATAGTTGTAATGATTGCACGTAAACGCTGGTCTTTTTCAACAGTGTAATTAAACAGACTTTAAAAGAGTCCATTTTCCCCTTCATCTTTGCTTTCAAACAGGTCAATTTTTCCTCTGAATGCCAATTGATGAGTAGCCAAAAAACTACTATGTTAATTAAGTTAGGAAAATAGTAGCGATTTCTTTTGATTGCTTCTGTGTTGACCAATGAAGTAATTTCCTTACCCAGTTCAGCCCGTTTGATATTTTCTTACCAGGTACTGTAGCATGCTAAGTGTTCTTTGGAGGCAGCATGCTTGGGAAAATCTCCATTCATTTGAGTACCATGCTTCCAATTACGATAGCCATTTGTTGTAAAAGTTGATTCGCAACGCATTCCTCAAAAATCTTCTCCAGCTTTAGATTCAAAATTGCGACAAGAAAAGCCAAAAGCTGCATCGAACTTGGCAGAATATTCCTATCAATCCCACCTCAGATACCACGCAGCATTGAAGCATTTTTTCTTGGCCCCAAACATGCTTACAGGAGAAGCACGCAACCTAACTTGCTTCGGGTCATCAACTCCCAAATCATTAGCATCAGCAGATTTTCGTTTGCTCATAGACCTACTTGCAGCAGATGTTGTAGGTGCATAGCGGCTATCAGACGGGCTGAGACCTCGCAAGCTTTCACTCAAATTAAAACTTTGCAATCAATTTGTCAAACTCATTTTGCGCTTATTACATCCTCAATGAATAAGCGAAATGAAAACATCTGCTGTAACCGTTTATTTTGTCACAATTAATGTTTTAGAGCAGTTGATTGCGCCACAACTGTGCAAAGAATCAACCGCGTCAGAAGAGAATTACATTAAATGAACGTTAGTTTGCATGTGAAATCTAAGTTTCTCAATACTATTGTTTGTTGTCTTGTCGTTACGTGGTGCTCCAAACAAAACAAAGAATTTATAGTAACCCAAAATAGGGGGGCACAAGTAGTTGTCAGGGGGAGTACGCCCCCTGGTTTCCTCGTAGCGATGGTACTGCTTTGACATAAAGAATGGTCTCTGGAATAGAAAGAAGCAAAACTGTTGGCAGTGTTTATAGTCTGTAGTGAGTCATGAGTGAAAAAAATGCGAATAGTCTAGCTCAGTGGTTCTTAATCTTTTTTGTGCCATGGCCAATTTCGAGGAGCCACAAATCTTTGTGACCCAGTTTATTGCCGTGGCCAACGTTTTTCGTGTGCCGTGGCCCACTTTAAGAAGTCACATATTTTTGTGGCCCACTTTCATTACGTCTGTGATGTGACGATCACAAAGTTGCTGGAATCAGCGTTAGAACTCACGGCAGCGGAGGTGATCTCCAGAAAAAAAAAGTCATTGCTTCCCCAGTGCCGTGGATGGCAGTCCGTGGGCGGAATCGGAGTTGATTTACAAAGGGAAATAAGGTCATTGCGCCTTCTATTCATGGGTGCTGGTCCGTATGGATGTTCATATGCACCGGTATTTTTCAACCTCATTCGACTTGCAAACTCATTATTAAAGTACGCAAACGTCTGTGGCCAACCCGACTTACGTGCTGTGGCCCACCGGTTGAGAACCAGTGGTCTAGCTAGTTTTCTTTGTGACGTCACAATTTATTGAGGTACTGCGGGACAAGTCGGCCCTCAACAGGCAAAATTGTAAGATTTCTATCAAGGTAAAAAGTTGATTTTATGTAGGTCGATGGGAGAAAAAGTAAAATTTATTATCAATTCCTTGCGGTCATGTCAAAGCAAGTAATTTCAATATTTTTTCATTTTTCATTTAAACAAATCACTTCAAAACCAACGATTAAAACAAACAGTTCAAGAGGAGAAGCAGATATTGTATGAAGAGCAGGAATTGCAGTTTTATGTTATTTGAATATGCCTAAAATAAAGTGATATGCTCTTAACTTGCAACTCTGTGACAACAACGGTGAAAAGGTATAATGCTTTTCAGCTCTATGCAACTCACAAAAATCATAAGTATGCTTCGTTGGAAGGAGAAGCCCGTAAGAAAGCACTTCAGAAGATGAAACTTGAAAATCATCAATAGCGACAACTATTTCAGACAGTGTCAATGCAAGAGACAAATATTGCTCAAGCAACTTGTGGAATAGCGTACATTCTCGGCAAGATGCCTAGTGATATTGAAATTATAACAGATTGCATTATTGAAGCGGTATCATGTTTAGGTACAGACAAAATCAAGCAAGTACAAAAAATTGACTCTCTAGACGAACCATAACTGATCGGCAACATGAGCAAGCGCTCAATGTATCGAAACAACTTTACAGAATATGCCAAAGCAAAGATATATACAATTCGGTTGCCTCAGATGAGTTTACTGGTGTTAACAATTCGGCACAATTGCAATTTTTTATTCGTTTTATAACTTTGGGTTTTTAGGGTTATGAGGAGACGCTAGGTTTTGGTGTCCCTACGGAAAGTACGCGAGGAATCGACGTTTTGAATTTGTTCAAAGAAAAGTTCCGTGAAACAAACCTAGATATACAGGACTTGATAGGCGTGTACATAGATGGAGTGCGTTTTATGAAAGAAAAGAAAGTAGGATTTGTGTCGTTGCTACAAAAAGAATTACAAATCAAGCTACATTTATGTCTTTTTATGGTGTTTTACAACAGAAAACCTTGTGTGCTAAATCTACTTTCCTGAGTAATATACGGAAAAAGAGAAATAAATATCATGACTTCAGGGCTGCGAATTCGATGGATTTTTATTCGAGTTCAAGTTTGAAATCACCAAAATTTGCATGTCGGAGTTTGAGTTTCTCATTTTTAATTTTTCGAGTAAGAGTTGTTGTTGGTGTTCTTACCCAACTCCTTCCGAGAGATGGGGCATGGCGCAAGACCATGGAGCCCCAGAAGCCGGGCAACTCTCCAGGGTCTGGACCAGAGGTCGTAGAGAGACAGAGAATCGCCAAAGAGTGGGTGGCGCAAAGAGTCCGTAGCTGGACAGTGCAGAATGAGATTAGAGGTGTCCTTGAACGAGTGTCCGCAGACGCTGCAGGAAAGATTCTCGATTCTGCCAACCCCAAAAAGATAAGAGCTTAACAGGAGGCTGCATCCGTTACAGCGAAGAGAAGATAGGGAATAGCGAGCGTGACGAGGGAGCACAAGTTTCTTGGTGGAAACCGAGAGAACCTATGTGTCATAGAATTTCGAAGAGACAGCACGCCTCCAGTCTGCGAAAAGACTAGGGTGGACAAGAGAAATAAGAGGGGAGAGACTACAAAGAATTGCAGAAGGCACGAGTTGCGTTCGCCATCTGGTCAACTCATCAGCCGCGTTGTTTCCCAGGAGAAATAAGTGTTCAAGTACCCATTGTAGCCTGATAGAACAGGAGAGAGGAGGCAGTTCCTGCCAGAGAGTTTAAGGTAAAAGGAAAGACGGTGGAGAGGGCAGTATGGCAAGAACAGGGCGCGAGTCGGATAGGAGAAGAAAAATGGCAGACTAGCTGGTGCTGCCGAGACCAGCGGTGAGCTTGCAGAATGACAAAGGCTTCAGCGGAAAAACTTTTAATATACTGGGCCTGCCGAAAAGAAAAGAGTGGCCTAAGTGCCAAAAAGAGAGCAGTTGGCAAGTACGCCAGAGGCGCATTTGCCAAAAGAGAAAGGGAACAGAGCCATCTGTTAAGATACCAAATCGTGAGATGGGAGAGAATCAAGGTGAGGGAGAGCCGCACCTTGGCGAGAAAAAGGAAGATTGGAAGAGGAGCGTGGGGAGAAAACGATGGACTTTACAGGAAAGAAAGACAGGTTTCAAGGAGAAAAGGGAGGGCAAGCAAGAAAAGCCTTCTTAGGAGAAGTAGAAGGAAGCATGAGCGGGTGAGTGGTCGCTAAAGCTCTCCAGGACGATCTCCAGTTTTGGTTTCACTCCAAGTCTAGCCAAACCTGGAATTGAGAAAGAAGTTGGGAGACGAAGGACCCGCTCATAAGATGACAGGAAAAAAAGAGTCAGAATGACTCCTAGGGGAGGTAGAGACGCTTCAAAGAGGAGAAGTGGGATAGGAGAGGACAAGTGGCAGCCGGTAATGGACGACTAGCCGCTCGGTGAAGGCGTTTCAATTGGTAATGCTTAGAAAAGGAAACCACCTGTGTAAAGCATAAGTGAGAAAGGGCCAAAGAAAAGCTTTATGCAAAAGAGAAAGGAGCTCATGAGGAACCAAAGATACACTATAGAGCTTTAATACAAGGGAAGAAATTGGCCTTCAGCGAAGATACATTTTTAGAACAGGAAAGTGCGGTCGAAGGTCACCCTAAGGAAAGTTGGAGTGGGATTAAAGCGGAGGAGGGGAGTCAAATAAGTAGTGGTGGGGCTGGAGGTTAGCTTGGTAGGGATCCACTGAGAAAAAAGAGACTTCACATTAGTTGGAATTGAGAAGAAGACACCAATACTCAGGCAAACGCTTCTGTCAAATCAGAGCTCCTTGTGTGGCCTCCACTCCAGCAAGAACCGAGAAGGATGAGGACCAAATGGCGAGGTCGCAGGCAAAAAGAGTGCAGCTGACGAAAGAAGGCAGAAAAGCAGGAAGATCATTGATAAAAAGTACAGAACCAACAACTGATCCTTGCGGAACACCTCAACAGATTTGAAAGGACTGACTTCTGTGATTTTGAAAAACCATGCAAGCGTGCCTGTCAAAAAAGAAAGATGAGTCTAACGAGCAAAGCAAGGAGGGAGGCCAACTGAAATAAGTTTGCGGAAAAGTGCGGGATGCCACACAAAGTCGAAAGCTTTGGAGAAGTCGATGAAAGCAATGATCGTCCGAGAGCCAGGTTTGTTAAACCCATCCGAAATTGAATGATACAGGTACAGAATTTGATCAAGATTAGACCGTTCAGGGTGGAAACCGGCCTGGCGGGGAGAGTGCATGGTATTAGACTCCAGAAAGAAGAGTAGACGAGATAGAATGATGCGTTCAAAAAGCTTCGAGACGCAGGAGGTAAAAGAGATGAGCTGGAAGAGTTGAGAGACTTTCCCATCTTATGGGTCGGAATGATAGAAGATGTCTTCTAGATGGAAGGAAAGGAATGCAAAGACCAGGAAAGATTAAAAATGTGAAGAAGAAAATCCATGCCAGAGCGAGAAGGATGCTTTAAATGGAATAAGCAACTTTGTCTGGGCCAGTGGCAGTGGTGGAAAATAGGTTTGTGACAGCGGCAAGAAATTCAGCAGAGAAGGAGGGAGAGCAGAAGGAGGAATGAAACTTCTCAGGGTACGTGGCTCGGAGGAGCTCAGAAAGGTAGCCTCTGGTTCTTCTACGCAAGATCTTTCTCTGGGAAACAGAAAAGTGAGATCTCAGGTAGTTGGCGAAGACCGAAGCCGATTCCCTGGGTCAGGAACAGTTGGAGAAGTTAGGAGAGAAGGAAGAAGAGCCAGCGACGGAACAAAGAAGAGATTATACAGATTTTGGGATTAGATTTAGGAGAAAGAGATAAGCATGTCGCGCGCCATGCCTTGGCTTTGGCGATGACAGACAATGCAAGTCGGGAAGCAGACATGTAAGCTTGACGATCTTCATTGCTTCTATGAGCGGCAGCAAAAACCTTACGAGTAAGAGTTCTCAGCCCTGATCTTAAGACCAGAAAGTTTTCAAGACCACAAGACCTTCATGGGTTAAGACTTCGAAAAAACTAAGACCTACATTACTGCATAAATTTGAGTTTTGAATTTGGCCTATTCCATTATTGAAGTCGAACTCAACCGATGTCTTCCCGAGTTCGAGGTTAGGAATTTTTTTCGAGTTCAAGTTTGGCGAAATAGATAGAGCTGTTAGAGTTCGCAGGCCAGCGTAAATTACATTCAAGCGAATGCAATACAACATAGGAAATTTCGTCAAATGTTCTACTTTAGTCATGAGACTTTTGGCGTAGATCTACCGTATCATTCAAAAGTGCATTGGATGCAGTACGCAGGGGGGACTCCTATGCGCGCACCCCACTTTAGGAACGGTAAAATGTCTATTTCAGCAATTATATGCCAAAAATTATTCTCGCACACCCTTTTCAGGAAATTGTGGAACGTATTGTTGGCTGTCATGATGGTGACTGCAGCATGCATTGGCCCATATTTAGCTCTGTGGACGCTCAATCTCCAAAAAAAGGTCAACACTGGTTATTTCCTCACAATTTTTAGCACTGTATTTATCGTTCACCGATCTGGAAAAACAAATGCCTTGTGCTACCTCTCAAGAAATTTTTGCGTACGCTCCTGGCTGGACAAAAACAAGTGCTTGAAAGAGTTTTGTCTTTAAAAAAACAATTTCAGAATGCACCCCGTAAATTTTAAAAACAAACTTTTTATAGGTGCTTTCTTGAGCGATGTAATCCCGAAGCCAAATCAGCGCAACATTTCTCTTCAAGGTAAAGCAGAATCTGTTGAGATAAGGCAAAAACTTCAAGTTTTCGAGGGAAATTGATTTTTTGAAACCTGTTTTCTATTGGTCACAGCTTACAGCAGAACATTTTTTTCAACTGACAAAAGCAAGAACTAATTCATGTGATGTGGGCTGTGTATCGGTTCTAGACTCGTTGGGTGAAAAGTAGAATGATAGGTTCAAAGATTTTGAAAATTACAATCTCATCTCGCAATTGGTTTGTTGACCATATCTGGCGAATGCCAATCAAGTGCCTGATCATTTACAAATGGAGTCAACTGAGTTGCCAGAAGATAATATTTTGAATTTTTTACTCTACAGCAAGCATCTCACTGAAATGTGGGAAAATGCTATTGCATATCTACACCTGCGTCAGCACGCTCGAAATATGTTGTTTTACTTTGCTGCAACCTACCGCTGTGAATCAGCAATGTCATACGTGACATAAACCAAGAACCGCTGGAGAGCTCAGATAACCGACATTCACCTGGAGGATCAATTAATCTTAAAATCAGCGATGCTAAAACCAAATCTCTTATCCTTAGCTAAGATTAGCAACCTTTTTTTAGTCATTAAGTTTTATCAATAAGCACACTTTGTAACATTGTACTGACGCGTTGCCTACATTTGAAGTTGCGGCCCAACTGATTCACTATAAACCCGAACGCGGCCTTTGACTGAGAAAAGTTTCTTCACCCCTGTCTTTGACCTTTTAGCAAATCTTGCCCAACTGGTAGCCCCTGCAACGCCAGATATACACTTCCTCAGCACTGTGCTGAAATTAATACAAAAATTCCCCTGCAATCAAAAACGTAAACAATACTTTTGCATTTCTTTATTTGCTCAAATTCAAAATGAATTTAGCGCAAATTATTTTCAATAACTAACTCCAACCTGACTACAAAATAATTGTTGTAAAGCTGTTATACTTTGTATACGTAATTGCTTTCGGCTAGATGAGTAGGTCACAGCTGTTTTATGGCGATTGTAATCGAAAGTTGTTTAGATTTTGGGATATAATGCATGTCATAAACATCTCTGCTTGACGGATTCTAATAACCAGTAGGCTTAACTGCAAAGTAATAAAGTTGGGGAAGGATGCATTTTTTTCTAAACTCAAAAAAAACATCGAATGATGGCTGCTAACAGTACCTAAAATACAATAAAGTTAATTGAGAAAAGAAACCGTACACCTTTAAGGAAAATGTTACTCACGAAAGCTTTCTCGCTGGTCCAGATGGCAGGTGCTTTCTCGCAGCCTCGGCCATTAGTAAGTTTTTCAGAAATGTCAGACAGAAACCAAACCTACCAACCTGAAAGGGTAACCCTTCACCCCGATGTTCATCCAGGGCCTACTACTCGGCAAACGCTCTTTTCAGGACAGGGCAATGTGCCCCTGTCAAGGCACACCGTCAACAAGTTCCAAAGACCAGCAGTCTTGCAGCTCAACATCGAAGGCCTCACTGCAAGCAAGATGAATGCACTTCATCATCTCGCCGTGTAGTACGAGGCACTCGTCATTCTCCTTCAGGAGACCCACTGCACTTGTGAAGATAAGCAAACAACACCAGGCTTTACACTAGCTGGGTTTTTTTTTAAGCAGGGTGCATAGCCTTGCCTCGTTTATCCATGACCGGCTAAAATGGATCCTTGTTGATCAGTTTCCTACTACACTCGAGGCTGAGTGGTTATGTGTGGACGTTGATGGTTGTAGAATTGTCAATGTCTACAAACCTCCACCTACGCGACTGCAACCTTTTGATCTCCCAATGTTTCCTCACCCCATTCTCCATGTTGGCGATTTTAATTGTCAGAATGTCGTCTGGGGTTATAGAACCAGCAGTGCCGATGGAGAGTGCCTGGTTGCTTGGGCAAGTCTTTACGGCCTTGTCCCTCTCCACCACCCGGAGGATGTAGCCACTTTTCATTCTGGCCGCTGGGACATCGGCACCAACCCTGCTCTGGCATTTGTCAGTGTTGGTCCAGACAGCCGTGTACCTGACAGACGCATCTTAGAGAAGTTTCCTAGTTCACAACATCAATCTTCGCTTATTGTTCTGCCTGTTCCGAGCAAGCTTGTTAAGCGATGGAACTTGCTCTGCCTGTTCCGAGCAAGCGGTTGAGCGATGGAACTTTTGCAAGACCAACTGGAGCCACTACAATCCATTGACCAACAAACTTGCAAGAGTTTGTTGCCAACAGATTCACCGAATGTGGATCTGGCCTACCATGACTTCTGCAATGTCATTAGAACAGCAGCCAAAAGTTCTATCCCACGCGGTCGTCAAAATAACCACATGCCCTGTTGGGATGCTGAGTGCGAGAACCTCTACCGGACATTTTTGCAATCCCCTGAAGGAAGAGACCCTAACGTGGCTGCCACTGCCCTGCTCCTCAGGATCGACTAGAAACGCAGAAATTGATGGTTTGAGGCAGTTCTAACTATTGACTTTTCGCATTCTAGCCGAAAAGCATGGATTATATTGAACAACCTAACTGGTAGATCACAGCCCTCTCCTCGTCACTGTGCCGCCTCAGTTAATGCTATTGCGTCCCAGCTGATTAAAAACGGCAGATACGAGGGTATTGATCGTGAGTCATCTCGATTCAACTAGCAAGAAGTGTCAGATCTTTGAAGGGACACTCCAACAAGTCTAGTGAACATCTTTAAAAGTTTTACTTCTCAGGAGTTCGCTGCTGGCCTCAAACACCTAAGACCAGGAAAAGCTGCAGATCCAGATTCTATTTGCCCAGAGCTAATAATCCATGCTGGAGCTGCACTGAAGTCCTGGTTGTGTGGCTTCCTTTCTTCCTGCCTGCACCACCCAAAACTCCAAAAGTTTGGAGAAGAGCACTGGTAGTGGCGATTCCTAAATCCAAGAAGCCTGTAGTGGACCCGAAAAGCTATGGTCCCATCTACTTGCTTCGCGTCCCCTACAAGATTCACGCTCATGTTGAGCCGATTGTTGACCCACTTCCCCCTAGGGAGCAGGTTGGGTTCCGACGGGGAAGGTCAACCGTGGATCAGGCTGTTTTGCTTACTTGAAACATCGAGGATTCGTTTGAGGCCAAGAAGAAGGCTGGTGCCGCGTTTGTCGATCTGACAGCTGCTGCTTACGACACTGTTTGGCACCTTTGTCTCAACTGCAAGTTGCGGAGGTTTCTACCGGATCAGCACATGATCCGGATGATTATGAAACTTGTCCGGAATAGAAGCTTCACGCTCACTATTGGTGACAGCAAACAAAGCAGGTTAAGACGTTTGCGAAATGGCCTCCCACAGGAATCGGCCTTGGCCCATATCCTTTTCAACACCTACATATACGATCTGCCTTCCATGACTTCTCCGAAGTATGCATATGCTGATGACTTAGCATTGCTGTATACTTCTCGAGTTTGGAAGGCTGTGGAGGACACCCCAAGCCAAGACAGGACTACACTTTCAGCTATCTCCAGACTTGGAGGCTGAAGCTCAGCAATACGAAAACGGTGACGGCGGCCTTTCATCTTAACAACAGAGAGGCCAAACGTGAGCTTAATGTTTGCAACAATGGCCACCCTGTACAGTTCCAACGTATCATGGGTAAAGGTGGACAGGTCGCTCACTTTCCGTCACCACCTCTAGGCTTTGCGCAAAAACTCTCTATCAGAGTCGCGTTATTGAGGCAACTTACTGGATTCAGATGGAGTGCAGGTGCCAAGACATTGCGCATTTATGCTCTTTCCTTGGTCTATTTCACAGCTGAGTGCTGCGCACCAGTTTGGTGTCGTAGTACTCATACTCGCTTCATTGACAGCTTGCCTGTCCTCGCAGGCATCCAGCCAACTGAGCTCCGCCGATGAGGAGCGACATTTTCCTGGGCGAATCGCGCTATCTGTGATCCCAACCATGTAGTGCACGGACAGTTGGTTGGGCAGCAGGATGCGCACCAGCGGAGAATTAGATAAAGATGCCCATTTGTACCTGTTGTGTGGAAACTATTAGATAGTTTGTCTAAATTGGACGTCCGCGTAAAACAGTGGACGAAACATAAATGAAACGCGGACTACTTGAAAGAGTACTTCAAGGGTCAGTGCTTTCATTCCCATAGTCAGTTCAAGGCCACTTGGAATGAGTTTGCCTAGAGCATTTTGGGTAAGGCTCAATCGCCTGCGGCCTAGTGTAGGGCGTTTTCACTCGTCAACACACGAACGGGATCTCGCTCCGTTACCGAATCGCGAATGTGTTGCCACTAACCAAACGGTAGATTAGTATCTTTATGTTTCCTACATCATGTACCAAGAGGAACACATGGTCCGCAGGTTTGAATGATGCAACACGATGTTGGAATTTTTTATCTTAATAAATCTAGGCTCAGGTATTGTTGCTAGCCACCATTTAGCGTTTCTAAGTTCTGTAAATGAAAGTAATAACAAGCAATTCAATCACTAACTCGGAAACTCTGAAGCACGTTTGATCAATGCTTAAAGCCACGGGATCAGTTTTAGTCTAAGGGACGTGTAATGTAACAAATAAAGGCATTAGTTATTTTACGAAAAAATTGCGAGTGAAACAGGATGGACAGTGGCAGAATTTACCTCAATCTTACTTGTAATTCACACACGAAGTAGGCGTAACATATACTAATTAGTAATTCGATAAGTGTGTAAATCAAGACTATACTTACAAGAATTGCTAACTAGGAAACACACATCCAGACTTTTTAGGTGTTAGAAACAGTTTCGTTAAAATCAAGTCAAGTTTTTGCGTACAGCACTAAAAAGAACCTTGTTATAATGCGGCAATAAATCCTGTAGTAAATCTACGACTTAAAAAGCTGAAACGATGTATTGACATTAGGAAATATAAAATAAATATCAACAAAAACATTATTTGACAAATTAATATACACAAGAGTTATTAAAATTAATCACTTGCCAAACGCATGGCTCCGAAAAGTACATTTGCATTGATTTAACATTAGCTGTAGTTAGATACGGTTTTACTTCGCAATATGCCGCCATTGAAGGAACCAAAATTGGAGGCAAAACAACTATGAAATGTTTAAATACTTAAACTAACCGGCTCTGATGGCATCGCCCGCAGGACCTCCATTAGCAACGCCGACTGTCGCCAGTTCCACCCTGTTGAGTGATGTTGCAAATTACAAGTTCGCATGGAAGTTTATTTGATCGTATTTGCTTTACATTTCGATTTTCACCAATGCAACACAAGACTCAGACTCAAAACGACTGCAAACATTTTCAAAACTTAAATATATTTTTGAAACTGTTTGTAGTCAACGTACGGATGCAAGTCATGAACGTGGACAGCAGACACGACTAAGCATTGCAGCACCAGAAATGTGATATTACCGGAGTATGTTTATGGTCTCTTACACCAATATAATCACAAACGCAGTCTTACAACGTGCCAAACAAAACAGGCTGGTCAGGACGATTGTGCGACGTCAACTTAGTATCATTGGACACTACATCAAGAAAAGAAAGCTAGAAGACTATGTCTTGGAGAAAGAATTAAAGGAAAGAAGTCACGAGGTGGTCAAAAAAAAAATCATTCAATCATTTTTCAACCAAAGAAACATTTTGAAACGCTACAAGATACCGAAAAAAGTGGTGCCATATCATTCGAATATGGTTCGTCTCAAGTCCCGATCGGGTTGAGCACTGACGACAATTACTGCTTCAAGTTCAGGCACGATCAGCTGTTGATGCAGTCGCGAATTACTGTTTCGTCTTTAGAGTGATCATTGTGGGAAAACTTTGTGTGCGTGCAATCTTAGCCAAAGGTAGTCACAAGAGTGGCATTAGGCATTAAAAATTACTCAACATTATAAAACAAAAATTTACATAATTTTTGGGACTGTATTTTCGAATTGTTTGCAGTATTGGGCAAAACATCAAAATATCAACCATATTTTCAATACACCGTGATGCAAGTGGCATACAATTCATGTTTATTTCATAACATGTAAGTGTCACGTATAAATTGATCTCAAAAAGTCTTCCAGCTGACAAGAACAGAAATATTAAGATTTCAACAAGTTATGACTGAATTAATTCCAAATTTGCATGGCCTGTATCTCCCACCTGACAAAAATTAATGCTTGGCTCCCCCGCAAAAACATCTAAATACGCCACTGGTTCAGCTTACTGTCCAGCCGTTCGATCATATTAATTTTGTACCACTTCTTTAAATAATTGGAATATCTTACGCCTCCCGAACAGTGTTGAAAGTATTTTTGATTTGCAAGTCCATGAATTGTTTTTTTTAAATCGATGAAAGCAACTTTTTTTGGAGAAATTTAGTCTTGAAAATTGCGCCCTTCGCTGCTCTATTACATCTTAAAATCGTTTCGCCAAGAGAGTTCTGTAGACTTGGCCGAATGAGCAACCGGCATGCTTGAAACAGTAGTTACATCGGCTACTGCCGGATAAAAAACGTAGTGTTCAACAAGCAGTGTCGTGATTTACAGCTTTTTCGTAGGAAAAAAGCAGTTGCCTCACTTAGTAGTTGGCAACGCTTGGTCATGTAATTTCAAATAAATTTCTGTATTGAAATTTTTGTTATCACTTACGATCAGTAATTTCATGAAAATGCGGTTTTCGCATTTCCTAAACTTTTCGGAATAAGCGCGTTTCGTGCCGCTGAATATCGAAAGAGTTCTAAAAGTGTTTAAATACGGACAAAAGTACGACTTGCGAGCACAGATATAAGGCTTTTTAATTACTTACAATACACTGCGCAAATTGATAAATCAACAAACGACGATAATTAGCGTCCGCCTACCACGGTCAAACCTTGAAGGTAGTAAGGTGGAACAATGAGCTCAGACCCACTTCAGGTTTATATACCTTTTCAATTAACTGAAGGTTATACAAAGAACTTGTTAACAAATGAAATTATAAAAGCTGATGTTTGGTGAAAAACAGCAGCATACCCCCAGCACACCTATTAAAATTGAAAATGTCGTTGATACGAACTGTGAGTTGAAAAATGTATAGCGAAAGAATTTGTTTAGATATTAACTAAAACCTAACCATCAGCATATTTGCACCGCAAACCGAATGCGATAGATAAGAGAAGGATGAGTTCCGGAAGGCACTGGATGAAACCATGAGAACAAATTATTTGAATTGGTAAAAATCGAGAAGGACTTATTGGAACAGCAGAAAAGAGAATGGAAAAGGGAGAAATTGAAAGATTGGAAGTGGGTACAAGAAACGAAAATGGAGGGCGGATTGTGAATTTTTTCTGGAGTACAGGGACGGTCGTACTAAATATCACATTTCCAAAAAAGAGAAAACAAGAGGGTCACATACAAAAGTGGAGGGAGATGGTCAAAGAGATCAAAAAGTGGGTAAAGAGATTGTAAAGTGTTACATGAAAAAACAGTAACCACTCGACATCGACCAGTACTGACAGACATGTAGGTGGTGGGAAGAGAAATACAAAATAAAGGGAAGATGAATATTAAGTGATGAATTTCGAAAAAGGGAGAAATGTAAGAATTCAAAAAGAAAGCGCTACAAGAATTGGACGCAGCGAAATGGGAAATAGTAGCGGAGAAAAAGCGGTTAGTTGCTAAGGAAGTTCTGGGAATAAAAGGAATAACAAAGAGGAAAAAAAACTTGGTGGAGGAACCTGGAAGTTCAGAAAGCAGTAAAAGAGAAGAAAAAAGCCAAGAAAGGGTGGGATTTGGACCCGCAATCAATTGCAAGAAAGGATGAATATAAGAGAAGTGAAAACTGGAGATGGAAAAGGCTAAGGATCAGGCCTTCTAAAGTCTATATGAGAAACTGCAAAGTCAAGAAGGACAAAAGATGGCCTTGTGCATTGCAAAACAAAAGTACAAGGAAAATCAGGATGTGTACCAAGCAAAGTACATTTAGGATGAGATTTTAAGACCTTTGTATAATGAGAATGACATAAAGCAAAGATAAAAACTTATTTTAAAAACTGATTAACGAGATAAAAAAGGAAAGATCAAAAGTTGATTAAAGCAAACAGAAAAAGAGTGGAAAAAATTACCAAAGAGGAAGTTATGGAGACACTGCAGAAAATGAAAAACAATAAAACAGTAGGTCCACATGAAATACCCGCTGAAGCTTGAACAGCTCTTGGTTGCAAATGAATAAACAACTTAGCGGAACTACCAAATTCCACTTTTGAGACTGAAACAATTCTAAAAGAATGGAGGTTGAGTGCATTGATTCCATCTTTACGAATAAAGGGGATGATATACAAAAATGTAACAACTACAGAGGAGTTAAATTCTGTCACACACTATAAAATTAAGGGAAAGAATGATAGAAAAACCGATAAGAAAAGTGACGCACAGTGATGAGCAATTTCGATTTATGCCTTTTAGGAGCACTACAAACTCCGTCTTTGCTCAATGTCAACTGATCGAAAAGTGCAGAAAGGACAGAAAAATATACATTACGTGTCTATCAACATGGAAAAGATATACGATTGAGTACCAAGACAGAAACTATGAAACTGCCTGGGAGAAAAAGAAGTGCCGGAAAAATATGTGCGCATGGTTCAGGATATGTACTTACGAAGCAAAACAGCAGCTGTATGTATGAGGGGAAAACTTGAGTTTTTCCCAGTTGAAGCGGGAGTTCATCGAAGCTCCGCTCTAAGCCCCTGCCTGTTCACTCTGCTGATGGATTATCTGACCGACAACGTTCGAAGAAGTGACCCATCGAACATGGTGTTCGCTAATGACAAAAGTATTACGTGCTGAAAATGTGGAGGTAAAATTTCAGCTAAAAGAATGGAGATCAATGGAAGAGTATGGAATGATCAGCAGCACCAAAACAGAGCACATGAGCACAGGACGATGAAATGGAATTGGCAGAAGAGGAGATTAAAAAATGAAAGCTTTAAAAGGATTGGGCTCTGTGGTTCAGGATGATGGACACGCTGGTGCGGAAATTAATCGAAGAATACAAATTGGTCGGCAAAATTGGAAAAAAACTGACTGGTATAATTTGCGATAAGAGGAACAAAACTAAAAGGAAAGCTGTACAAATCCGTAGTCAGACCGGCTGTGTTGTATGATATAGAAACTATGCCTCTGACTAAAGCATATGTATTAGAAGGAAAAATTAATAGAGCGAAAATGTGAATGTTGCGATTTATGAAAGGTGTGTCAAGACGGGGCAAAATTAGGAATAAAGAAATCCAACAGTTTTAGAGTTGAGCAACTGTCAAAGAAATGCGGGACAGTACGATTGCAATGGTTTGGCCACAAGTCAAGAAGCGAAGACTACGTTGGAAGCAAGATCATGAAGATGGTTGTAGGAAGGAGAAAGAGGTAGACCGAGGAAACAGTGGGAAGATTAAAGAAGATGTAAAAGCGATAAAAGAAGATATGAAAGAACTCGGACCAGTGAAAGAACATGCAATGGAGAGAACTAGGTGGAAACAAAGAATTTGTACCAGCTGACACCCTGATTGAAAACGGGAAAGCAAGAAGAAGAGGAAGAAGTAACTAAAACCTATAAATCTTGAATACATTTGATACAACAATAATATTTCTGTTGAAGAACAGAACTATTGTCTGCATAGCTGTTTTGCTTATGCAGGCTAAGTTCGCCTCGAGACTTTTCTAGCCGTGTTTGTGCATATTAATATTTAAGTTTAATAAGTGAAAGTTGGATTAGCTGTGTTACAACCCAAATTTGCAATCATTTTCATCCAAACGTGCTTGGTCAGATCATCGCATTCCTCGTCGAATCAATCCGTCAGGATCTAGAAACTCCCAGCAATCGACTGCCACTCTTTCACGGCGTAAAACCTGTATCAGTAAACTCACAGGAGGGCTTCCACCTTTCATTCTTGTCCATTCACGTAGAATTCTAACTTTCTTGGCAGCGGCTGCAATATGTAACATATTCTAATGAAAACAAATTGAACTGTTGGTAAATGAGAATAAGAGATTGAAATTGCCAAACGCCGTTTGATGCGGACTGGAAAGTAGCTCCTAAGTAGGTTACATTCAAAAATGCAATGGTTTTCAACTTCATTCGGTACTTGCACTACCACCCCAAACATAGAAATGTCATAAACCTTAAAGGCAAGAAAAAATACCTTGAATTCAGATCTAGTGCACAACAAATTATCTTTTTTTGTTCATTAAAGTTAAAATTCAGATTTTGTGAGGCAATACAATCAATCTCAACATTTTCAAAACTTTAAAATCTCTTCACCAATTTAAAAGGGTATAACTTTTAATCACTACTCTTTTTAAATCGTTTTTATGGGCAATACACTATACATAAAATCCATGAGTCAACACATTGTAAAATTTCACTTCACTGACGGTTCTACAGACCTTTTTGAGACTATTGGCAGAACCGTGGTACCCCGTCCAAGAACCACAGCTCCGTCTAGAAAAAATGTGGGAAACGCAATTGACAGATAACACTAAATTCCGTTCTTCAATAAAAAAAGAATGTACTTACTAGAACGGCAGTCGCCATTGATGTTTTGTATAGTAGCAGGATGAATTCCAATTCTGTGCGCAAACATTTCAATTCCATCAAAGTAATAAAGCCTATCAGCCAGTTTCACTAAATCATTATGTGTTAGACGACGGTCTCCTTCAATCAACTCCGCTTCAGGAGTTGAGCTGGTATCCCCATCCGGTCTTGCCTGTAACAATATGTTGCTCATCAATACATTTATTTCTAAAGTTCAGAAGTCTAAAATGCCTATAATATCTCAACACTACACACAACACAGCGTAGTTCTTCAGCGCATTTAAAACCTTGTTTGCAATCGTAGAGTAGTAAGCTTATGATCTGCAATTCTCAAATAAGTGCTTCAGAGCACCAGAATGTGTTTAAGCGCATGTACGAGATATTTTAATAGACCACTATGGTTTTTTCTTTCATCAAGATTATGTTGAGGGGTAATAGTAGAGTGATTCATCGAAATCGGAGATTTAACCCTGGATTATGATGTCAGCTGAAATAGAAATCCGTCAATATGTCACCACCGTGAGACTGCATCAATAAAAACCAACTTCGGACGGGATTTGAAACCACGATCTACACCAGCTACAATGAGATGAAAGCCCAGTCTTACCAAACGTTTGGGTTCCCACCTAAGGGTAACTGGTGCAGACAGTCCTTCCTTTCTATTACCATTCTTCCCTGCCTTTCAATGGCCCCTCTACCATATGAGCTTCTGTCATATGATCCCTATCATTCTCTTTATTCATGATCTCCTCCGTGTGATTTTTCCAAATTCTTTTTTGTCCTTTTCACTAAAATCTAACTTTCTATCTTTACCTCACATGTATCTTTCTCCTTTCATATTCTTCCAATCTTTTTTCATGAATTTTATTAGTCAAAATATGTTATTGGTTTTTGACTTAGATTTGTTAATTTTTTTTTTCAGCTTCTTTCCGCAAAGAATTACAAATTGCTTTCTGTGATCGATTTTTTATATTCTTATATCTAGCCTTGTTTTGCTCAGATCGATTCATGCACATCTTTTTGCATGCCTCTTCTTTTCTCGTATTGCTTCCTTCACCTCCTCATTCCACCACCATTGTATCACCGTGATTCCTTCTGTCTTTCTTCTTTCCACATATTTCATCGCGATTCTTGAAATTTCCATTCTCAAAAACACCCAACATCTTTTTGTTTGTTTACCCCTCCTCGTCCTCCGGATGGGGGTACGGCATGAATTCATGCCGTCAACCTAATTGAAATTAGGCTAGGGGAAGATGGCAGCCCATTTCGAACCAGTCTTGAGTGACTGGTAGCCCCACCACCAACAAGGTGGACTGCCACTGGTGGGTACCCAAGGGTCGTCTGACATGCTGGGTTAGCAACTTCATAATTGTAACCCGGTGAAGTACGGGAGGGCCACCTGTCTGACACATAAAGGTGGAGGCGTCCTGTTAAGTGCCTTGCCCAAGGACACAACAAGCAAGCTTGCCGGCTTGTTCTCCACACTATCCCTTTTTATATGCTCAGCGCCAAGTAGGGAAGCTGTGAAAACCATTTTTTAAAGTCTTTTGGTATGACTCGACTTAGGGAATGAACCCCAGGGCTACCGACTACGAGGCGGACAACCCAACATCTTCGGTACGTTAACATCAACCAACTTCTCAACTGCTTCTTGAAATCTTGGCTCTCAAATCGTTTTAATTTTTAAATCCTCCTTTTAACAGTTTGTTCGTTCTTCACTACTCTCTATGGTACATGTGTGCTACCACCAGCCTATTTTGCAATTGCCTGGGAATTGTTTTCACGTCTTTTAAATACTTTATGTTAATTTTACCAACACAAAATCAATTTCATTTTTATTTCCACCCATACTGTATTGTATGTTCCTGTGCTCCTCGTTCAAACCACTTGTTTGCAACACTCAACTCCTTTTCATCGCAAAACTAAACCAGTCTTCTTCCCTCGACATTTCTTTTGCCTAATCCACATCCACCATGTACACCTATAAAGTATCGATCCCTCTCCCAACATGTCCGTTAAAGTCACCCACACCAAGAACCATTTCACGAGGGTTTTGTAAATCCCACTCACACACCATTTCATTGTAACATTGATCCTTCTCGCAGTTTGGTCTTCCTTCCTAGAGCTTATATGGACTTATCACCCTTATAGTTGAATTAGGACAGAAATCAAAAATCAACAGAAAGTATTTAAAAGACGTAAAAATTTTCTCCTCGAAAAACAGCAACATTGCCATCACTCTGCCACTTTTTCCTAAGACTTCTACAACTTTCCCGCAAAAGTTCTTTTTTTACTAAAATTCCAACTCCTACCAATCCATTATTATTTCCAGACCAAAACAGCTGTATCTGTACCCTTGTCCCCAACAAATCGACCTCATTGTTCTCTCCATCTTACTTCTGGTAGACAGCGTACATTCTTTTCTATTTCTTAATTGCACACACATTTTTGTATCTTTCCCAGAAAAACTTCCAACATTACAACTTTCAAATCCTATCTCAAGCTTTTGTTACCGGAAGATTCTTTGCACTCTCTGTTTATTTAAGAGCTGCCGGAAATTGAGGGCCAATTCTTTGATATTCATTTTCATGAGGTAAGTTTTCGAAGCGTCGTTTCTTTTACTGGCAGGGTATGTTTTGGCGCTTCCGTTTGGGCACGGCTGTTTAGGCACAGCCTTTATGGCGCCAGCTGATTTGGCGCTGGCCCATTTGGCGATGGCGCCGAATCTTAATCTTAACTTAAGAAAACTATTTCTCTTCTCATTTACCTTTGATGAAAATGATAAACAGAAAGCGCAATTCAGTAATGAATGCCCTCAGCAATCCAGCTGACTTATAACAACTATTTGTGCCAGAATGCGACAGAATGCATGTTCCTCAACTAGGAGTTCAAGTAAATTTTTTGCTTCTGCAAGTAATGGCTATGGAGGTATTAACAAAACGTGGTAAAGAAAAATTTGCTCATAACGGATTCCTATACGTGTTTGACAAAACAAGCAAACTGATAAAGAGTTGAAATATTGGCGTTGTGAGCAAAAAAATTGTTGCAAAGCAAGGCTCCATACTAAAGTTGGAGAGGTGGTGAGAGAACTGAACAGCCACTCGCACGAAGCCTGTGCTGCACAAGTAGAGGTTGCACTTGTGAAAACTACAATAAAAAGGAGAGCAGAGGAAACCCTTAAATCACCGACTGTTGTCGTTAACGAGTGTTTGATAGACATATCTCAATCTAGTCTAGCAGCTATTCCTAACATGGCTGCTTTGAGAAAAATAATACACAGAAAGCGCAATTCAGTAATGAATGCTCCTAGCAATCCAGCTGACTTACAACAATTGTTTGTGCCAGAATGCTACAGAATATATGTCCCTCAACCAGGAGTGCAAGAAAATTTTTTACTGTGTGATAGTGGACCAGGTCGTGACCGGATATTGATCTTTGGTAGACAAGTTGGTTACAGCACTCAGTGACATGTGATATGTGGTTTGCTGATGACATCTTCAGTATTGCACCCAGCCTCTTTTGTCAGATTTATATAATCATGGTAAAAAAACACGGAGGAGTTCATCCGGCAGTTTATGCTCTTTTACCCAACAAACAACGCACCACATACTTGAAAATGTTCGAGTTATTGAAAGAAATGGAACTCAACTTGAAACCCTGTTCAATCGTCTGTGATTTTGAACAAGCTGCACACAGTGCTATAAATGAAACATTCCCTGATGTTCAAATCAAAGGATGTTTTTTTCATTCAGCGTAAAATATGCAAAAACATCTAGCTAGGATGGGGTTCACTAGTTTGTATAACACTGATCCAGATTTCGCAATAAAAGCTAAAATGATTATTGCCATTGCCTTTAAAAAAGATTGATGAATATCTTGATGCTGTAGCGACCGAACTGTCGCGAGAACTTGGAGATTTACTCAACTGGTTTGAAGATACTTATGTTGGTCGTCGGAACAGACGAGGAAATGGAAAAAGAACTCCTCTATTTCTTCCTAAGATTTGGAACCTTTATCAGAGAACATTAAATGGGGAAGATCGCACAAACAATAATGCTGAGGTAGCCCACCGTCGACTGAAACACGAACTTGGCACTTATCATCCCACCATTTGGAAATTAATAGATGGCTTGCGTAAAGTGCAGAAAGGTGGAGATGTATATTATGAAAAATTACTGGCTGGTCATCAACCACCACAAAAACTAAAAAAGTATAGAGATGCAGACAGAAGAATTCATGAAACTGTTCTTAGATCAGAAAACATGGATCCTGTTGAGTACTTGAGAAGCCTTGCTCATAATTACCAAATGAACTAAATATTTTGATGTTTTTAAAGATTTCTTTTTACAATAAAAGTTTTAAAACTTGTTTTTGGTACGTTTTACAATGAACCTGTTTAAATTTTAAAATTTATTAAAATTTGTTAAACTCGGCGCCTAAATAGCTGTGCCTAACTGTCAGCTGGCGCCCAAACAGCCGTGCCCAAAAGGCAGCGCGTTAACGGCTGGGCCAAATTGTACCATTCCGTTCTTTTACAGAGAGCATGCCTTTGCTTACCTTCAAACTCAGTTTTTAGACATGAGAGGTCCCCAACCTTTATTTAAAACATGGGCTGGTACCCAAAAGTCGCCTCTTACAACATGCTGGGGGGAACAGCCTCACAAATCTACCGCAGTAGAGCTTGGGATTTAACACCATATAAATATCCAAGCCGATGAAAAATTTCAAACAAAAATGCTTGAGAGCAGAAAAGTACAAAACCAGATACTAAGTACTGTGTACAGGTAAATCCTCCTTTAATTTGCTCACATACAATTGACCCTTAACCTGAAGTCAAACACTGTTTAAATATTTTCCACGTGAAGATAAATTAGTTGCAGCTTCAAAAGAATTACTTCAGGGATACCACAATCAAACCTCAAGAAAAAGGGCTACTAAGAAAGAAACTTCATGGCAAGTTTTCCAGCTTGGTCGCCTTGCTGCGCTGTGTCGGTAATGCTGATCGCTATGGACCAAAAATATAGCAAAAAAGCGAGATAAATCTATCACTAAGCTACCAAATATGTTTTTTCTTTGCTCCACTATTAGTAAACCTAGAAATGAGTCAGATTATTTTGCCTCACTCTCAACTTGAACCATACCCAAAATATCTAACATTTGGTAAACGGTTTTAAAACACTTACCCCCAGTCACATGCATCCGGTCATATACCCACCGGCACTCTAGCCCAAACCCTAACCTTAACCCATACCCTAACCCAGACCAAGAGACCGGGAGTGAGTGACCAGGGAGTGATTGGCCTGTTACCTTGGTAAACACACTCATTTTTGGCGAAAATGGGTGACCTCTACAAATAACTGCAATCATGTAAAGTGGATTTGATCTAGCATAACAAATTTGTCCAGCTACGCCCTGGAATAGACATAACTTAACTAATCATACGCTATAGTGTGACCAAAGAATATACAGTACATGTACAATCAGTCCAATCACTCTGTCCTCTGCAAATGACATCACAAAGCCACCATCGGCATCGGTTTCGCAGATGGAGTAATCTTAGCAATATCTCTTTACCAAAGCACTAGACATAACTTAACAATCAATCATAAAGACTGTAGTGTGACCAAAGAATATACTATCAATCCAACCGCTCTGACCTCTGTACATGATATCACAAAGGCACAATCTGCAGCGGTTTGCTGATTGAGTAGTCTTAGCAATATCTCTTTACCAAGCACTACTGAAGTTTTACTGGCCTCTTACAAAAAGCATTAACTAGTTTTACCTTATGTCTCAAAAACTTACTATTACGAGTTGGTTCCGCTCTGGAACAGCATGCTGAGATGGTGGTATAACCTGAGGATCATTGTCATCACCGTGATTAATCACTGAATCAAACTGGATTGGATACTCATCTGGATCCACTGCCAACCTGTTGCGGCCTATACGTTGCTGAAAATCAAAAGCACATGTGCAATTAGTGACTCAAATGAATTGTTGACAGGGCACGTTTTGTCAATGAAGTTAATTTTTTCATGGAAGGCATGTTCAGCAAGACACCTAGAAAAACTCTGAACACATAAAGAAGATTTTAGATCCTAAATTTCATACATCAATAAAAAGTCAATTTTCAACTAAAAAGTTAATTTTTCTTAGACTTATAAAGTCGATTTTTGCAAGATGAAACAATTGTTCTGTTAAATGAATAAAAATTGAAAACAAGAAATGATGTCTCACCACTTCGACTCCCTAGATATTGCATTAAATATTGCACGTAAGGAAAATCCACAATGGCATATTGACGCCATTCACTCCCTATTTATTTCATATTTTATTTTCCTCCACAGATTTCAATCAAGCAATATTGTTGTGGTCGTTGTTGTTTACCCGACCCCTTTCGAGGGATGGGGCATGGCAGGAGACTATGGAGCCCCAGAAGCCAGGCAACTCCCCAGGGTCTGGACCACAGGCTGTAAAGAGACAGAGAGTCGCCAAAGAGTGAGCAGCGCAAAGGGTCCATAGCTGGACAGTGCAGAATGAGACGAGAGATGTCCTGGGACGAGTGTCCACAGGCGCTTCAAGAAGGATTCTTGAGAGATCTGCCAATCTTAGAGAGATAAGAACTTAAAAAAAGGCTGTGTCCATTGTAGCATAGACGAGAGAGAACATAGCGAGCAAGACAAGGGAGCACAAGTTCCTAGGTGAAAATCAAGGGAACCTGTATGTCAAAGAATTTTGATGAGACAGTATGCCTCCAGTCCGAGAACAGAGAAGAGTGGATACAAGAGATAAGAGGAGAGAGACTACAAGGGATTGCAGAGAGTGCAAGTAGCACTCCCTGTCTGGCCAGCTCATCAGCCGTGTTGTTCCCTGGGAGAAACGAGTGTCCAGGGACCCATCGTAGCCTGATAAAACGGGAGGAGGGAGAAGACAGTTCCTGCCAGATCTTCCAGAGAGTTTGAAGTAAAAGAAAGATGGAGGAAAAGACAGGGTGCCGAGGACAGAAAGAGAGTCAGATAAAAGGAGAAGAGATGTAGCAGACTTGTTGGTGCTGCCGAGACCAGCAAAGAGCATGCAGAAGGGCACAGGCTTCAAAGGAAAAACTTGAACATGCTGGGCCTGCTGAAAAGGAAAGAGTGGCCTCAGTGCCACAGAGAGAGCAGTTGGCAAGAACACTGGAGCCGCCCTTGCCAAAAGGAAAAGGAACAGAGCCCATCAGTCCAGAGTACCAGATCATGAGGGAGAGAGTCAAGGTGGGCGAGAGCTGCACCTTGGCAAGAAAGAGGGAGATCAGAGCAGGAACATGGAGAGGAAAGGGTGGACTCCACAGTGAAGGAAGGCAGATTCCCAGGAAATAGAGGGCAAGCAAGAAAAGCCTCCCTAGAAGAGGTAGAAGGAAGCATGAGCGAGTGAGTTAAAGCGAAAGCTCTCCAGGACAATCTGCAGAGTCTTGGTTTCACTCCTAGTCTGGCCAAACCTAAAATAAGAAAAGAGGTTGGGAGATGAAGAGCCCGCTCATAAGATAAAAGAGTGAAATGAGTCAGGGTGACTCGCAGGGAAGGTAATGAAGCCTTGGAGAGAAGAAGAGAGATAGGGGAGGATGAGAGGCAGCAGGTGATGGCGCAACTAGCTGCTTGGTGGAGGTGTTCCAATTTGGTGAAATTGGTAATGCTTAAAAATAGAAACCATCCAGGTGAAGCATAAGTGAGAAGGGAACAAAGAAAAGTTTTATACAGAAGAGAGGGACTCCTTAGAGGGGCCCCATGAGGAAGCACAGATACAGCGTAAGGCCTTGAGACATGGAAGAATTTGGCCTTCAGCAAAGATACATCTTTAGAAAAAGAAAATGTGTGGTCGAAGGTGACCCCAAGAAAAGTTGGAGTGGGATTGAAATGGAGGGGGGAGCCAAGTAAGAGGAGGTTGGGCCGGAGGTTAGCCTGGTGGGGATCCACTGAGAAGAAGGAGGCCTCATATTTGGTCGAATTGAGAGGAAAACACCAGTACTCAGACCAGTGCTACAATCGAAACAGAGCTACTTGTGTGGCCTCCACTACAGTGAGGACTGAGGGGGAGGAGGACCAAATGGCCAGATCGTCAGTGTGAAGAAAGCAGCTGACGGAAGAAGGCAGAGAGGCAGAAAGATCATTGATGAAGAAAGAGAAAAGTACAGAGCCAAGAGTGCATTCTTGCGGAACACCGCGACGAACTCGAAAGAAGCGGCTTTAGTGATTTTGATAAAGATCTAATATTTTGGAGATCATGTGGCCAATCAATCATTTTACCCAAAATGAAGATGTTCTTCAAAAAGAAAAGGTCAACACCCGTTTTGTTGTCGCCACTTGTGTTAAAGGCTTGTTTTTTCCTTTGCAGATCCACCAATCCACTTTTGAAAAAAATTAAAAAATTTTTAAAACAGGCTGGCGAGCGATACATATCGTTCTCGCTGGCATACGGTTGGTGACCCCTGTATTACACCATACGAACAATTACAAAAGGTCGTTAGTAGTATGTCGAATATGTAACAGTGTATTTCTGAAATTACACAACAATCACTTTGGCGTTCCTCCTCTCCCACAACTGTACATTTGTGTTTACGTGAAAATGGTGAAATAAACGAATAAAAGTAGCGAAATTATTGGCTGTTTCAATTGTGAGCAAGTCCACTTCCTAAGTACATAACGAAAACAGGGTAAATAAAACATTGCTTGGAACTTCAAAAAATTGGAAAAATTTAGCAGCTGTGAGAACACCACCCCAACGTTTTTCTATTCGATACCTATCAAAAGTACGGTACTTTTCATTTTGAAACGAAATGTGGCTATGTCCTGTAACCAATATCGTTTCGAGGGGGTGGCACTGAGTCGTAAAGTAAGCCCAATATCACATTTATTATTTCTGTAATGGTAAAACAAACGCCATTACGGCTCCCATTTCCATCTTTGCGTTTGTTCTCCTAGACTTATTTGAAGAAACGGATAGGTTGTGAAGTGATAGTTTCTAAGACCTTTTAATTCAAATTACTCATGCCGCAATTGGGAATACGGGTGTAGGGGCAAGGCCCCCATTAGAACCAACTTGTCTTAATACAATTTGGTTGAAGTCGGTGCAGCCAGGTGAACTGATGTTACCAACCAGACATATCTGACCGGTAGCCATGCCGGGCGACGCCGGCTAGCGTGGTTTATGAATTTATTTCTTCGCGCGATGCAAACATGTCATACATGTATGACTTCTTGCCACTTAGTCATTAAAGCTCAGGAGCATTTCCATTCAACTATTAATAAAACTGCCAAATTGCAACATACAATTAAGGCTCAGGTAGTGGTAGCAGTAATCTAGGCGTTGGTTGCTTCAAAATAATTAGACAATATCGTAATGATTACGAAGCTAAAGTTCAAAAAGCATAACTCATTAAGAAACTTAATCTAGACTTGAACACGCATTATAGGTCAACGGTTGTGCTTTTTCGCTTAACATGTTATCATTCATAGCTGGTTTGTTGTTTGTGCATTTAATTAGTTCTTACGTTTTAATGTACCTTGTTGTACTGCTCGGCTTTCCTGGCGTCGCCCGGCAGAGACACCAATGAGTTATTCCAGGTTAGAAATATCGGTTAAGCCGGTTTTATCCTCATATCATTTTTGACATCAGCAACGATCAGTTGGTAAAAATAGATTTATCGAACCTACGTCCCTAATCCCAACCGTCATACTAGTACGTTGAATTAAAACTGATCTTGCACACAAAGTCTATCTCACCAATCCTAAGCGTACCTTCCAATCAGTACAGTGGCACGAAGTCCAAGTTGGGGGTGGGCGCCGTAATTCTTGCTTTGCGATTACAAAAATAAGTTATTTGGTAGTAGGTTTATTTTATGACTCAGTGCGACCCTCCTCGTAATTGGCAACACCAATCTTCCTTGGTCCTGGAACAGGGGGTTAAAACTCAATGGCACATAACTCAGATGCATCCCTCTCAGCAGCCTTTCTTAGTCTTGGTTTAATAAACTTATTTGTTAGCATTCGTGCAGAGAAAAAATTTGATTGGTCTTACACAAAGAACCTTTGGTCTTACACAGGGATATCTAGATATCCCTGGGTCCTACACTACTCAAAACACTTGTCAGAGTAAAAGCGATTGTGAAAAATTTCTAAGGGTTTTGGGCACTAGCCACCACAAACAAAGCTGCTTTACAAGCACCTGCTTTCGCTGTCTAACTACTCAAGATAAAACAGCAATATGAAAGTATGATTGTACTCATTGAAGAAATGAAAACTACGAAGTAGAGCATTAAAAAGGCTTTTGGGGTCATTCAAGAACTTACTTTAACACTTTTGTGATATTAAACGATACATCACAAAAAAAAATGTAAAAGAGCGACATATTGAAAATAATGACAATGGCAAAACCAGACATTTCAGTAGATGAATACTGTTTACTGTCAAGCCACAGCACTGTCAACCCACAACTGCTTCTGTGGAAAGAAGTTTTTCAAAGCAACAAAAGCTTCTTGCTAAAGACAAAAATTTTAAGGCTGACAATGTCAAACATTACTCGCTTGTGCACTATATTTCTTATCTTGGGGAAAATAACGCAGCAGGCGAAAAACTGAGAAATATTAAGGCTGTGCTTTTCTTTAATTTCGTTGATAATTTCCGTAAGAGTTTAATAACAAAGTGAATTAAAGGTTAGGTCAGCAAAATTCAAATTTTATAAATTTTTAAATCAAGAAAAACTTGCCCTGTAACTAATCATTTTTCGTTACATGTACTGATAGTACATCAAATGAAGAGTCAACCATTTTTGGACTAAGTAACAATTAGAAAATTTCGGCAATAGCATCTTTTACTTTCCAATTTCAATTTCATGTTGGCACAAATATCTGCATAGAGGAAAAGAAAAATAACCATTTCGACAAGTGACTTTTTTGTGACGCAAGATTACGTCAAGATGCCAATCAAAGTAACAGCAGTAAGCTTCTTCTAAAGTCACTGATCCACCAAAGTAACAACGGAAATTTGCACTCATGATCACAATCCCAACCACTACCGTAACGCAAGGTGATAGGGTATATTTAAAATGACTACTCACCAGGAACTCATTCTTGACTTTATGAACAGCTTCATCGATTTCTCTTTCAGAACTTGCATTAGAAAGTCTTCTTAAAGTCTCTAGAATGACTGCCAAAACATAAGACCTTCAGTACGGTAGTACTAATCATCCAATAACCATGTTGCTTCTCGTGCACCTCTTTAAAAAGATGCCGAAATATCATGTGCCCATTTATTGATGTATTCAAATAGCCCAACATCATCATTTGTCATCACAATTTTTAATGTAAACTTGAACAAATCTTTATTATAGTCTAATTCTAATATAAGTATTGATGCTATAATGCAGCATTTTTGAAAAGTGCATGAATTATGCAAATGAATAATTCACGAAAAATTTTCATAAATGCAAAAAAATGCACGAATTGGAATGACCCGCCGAACGGCGGAAAATTGAGTACTAGCGACGTACCGTATGATCGCCAGTACTCGGTTTGTACCCTTTCGAGGCGCAAAACGAGTTTTAGCGTCGTTCGGACTGATCGCCAGTACGCGTACAGCGGAAAGATTCCTTATGCATTTTTGTGAATTTTACCAGAAAAATTCACGAAAATTCGCCTGCATTATGCTTGTGAATAATTCAACAAAAATGCGTGAATTATGCAACCAAAAATGCACGACCAATAATGCAGCCGTAACGATAAATATAAGTAATGTATTTTATGTGAGCAATCCACGTGAGCACACCAACTTTCCCTCTACGATTCTTAAGATTTGCCAACCATGGTTTACTCAATTCGCCTATGCCAAGTTACAATGCTGTGCACGTGTTTCGACAAATCATTTGATAAATTAATAATCAAGCCAATGCTTTATGAACCCGCATTGGTGGCTGCTGTGTAGAGTGCACCAGTGGAAATCGTAGTCGCGCGGTCAAAAAAAATTTCTGAAAATTTTGACTAAATGCCGATAACAATTAATGCGCAAAAGCTTCTAATTTCCCTCAAATCCTAAAGACGCTTTTTCGGCAATTATATAAATTTACTTTTCAAATAAACTTGCCTGAAAAATCTGGTCGAGAATCTTTTTCTTGATGCCATGCACCTTCAATTAAGTTTCGTATAGTTTCTGCATTGTCGTGACCGTGGATCTCAGTAATAATCAAATCTACGTCTGGCCTTCGACTGTTGCGAACGGCTTCGATTATCTGTTGTTTGGAATAACCTAAAAATTGGTTAATTACTTAATTAGTTTCGATAGCAAACGGACAATGCAATTGAAACATACCTTCATATGGACGATGATCACCAGTCAAGACTTCCCACATCATAATTCCAAAGCTACAACAAGACACTAGCTAAAATTTAAAGTACCAGAAAAAACAAATTTTGGCTGCAGATTTTTTACATAAAAACTTGACTTCCATCCTCAAATAAATCAGTTCCTCAAAACGGTATCTTGACAAATTACAGTCGGCGATGGTACGGGTTAGTTATATAATTCTCCACCGACTTTGAATTGTCGTAGAATTCTCAATACATACTTTTCAACTTGATATCGCTTTTAATTTAGAGCAAGCTCCTTCCAATTATACAATACGTTGACTTGTTGTAAATGAAGTGGTGCTGTTTCCTAAACCGCTCCTGTGGCAATATGCGATGGACTAGGGTTACTTGCTTCATGCCACGCATCTGTTCAACGTCAAAAGGGAAAATGAGATGAGATTATCGAGTTGCTGCAAATTTCGCCAGTGCACTAACTGCTTAGTGTGAACGACGAGAACGTAAAGCAGCTCCCACCCATAACACTGACCAGTGTTTCCCTTAAACGCGAAAAAAGTGCGAATTTGCAAAATTAGGTCCGGCGGATTCGCAGTTAAAATTCAACAAAGCGTAAAAAGTCCGGTGGTTTTTGGTAACTTTTTCCGTTTGTTAAAATTTTTGCAATTTTTAACCAACTGTTTAATGCGTGCGAGACAATAATTTGGAATCAAAGGTTGGACCGCCGCTTTTATGGGCAGTTCAACGTCTCGCGTAAACATCGCACGGTGTGACGCAACAGCGGCTGCTTGAAATATCGCTCACGCCGTTACCACACTTCTTTTGTATTACAAACCAACCCCAAAGCACGTAACGCAAAGTAACCGGCCAATTTCTATCGTAGCTAAAGAGCAATAATAGCAAGTAGCTCTCAAACTTCACTTTAACACAGGAGATTGGTTTTCGAGGGAAGTTTGAAACTGGAATTGCTTAACTTCTTTATGTTTTCTTTACGCTTCAACTCTAATTTCAATCGTGCTTGTTAAGATAAAAGAGCGCATGGCTGTTTCACTTTAGCACAAAAAACGCCATTTTGTGAACTAGAAATAAATAAACTTCTCTCACTAGCTATTTTTAAAAACTAAAAGTAAAAAAAAAGTATGACTTCTATCCAATTTTAGTTTTAAATCCCTTCCAGAATTTTTTTAAATAAAATGTAGCTGACAGCTATGTGCTGTGATAGCTTACCAATCATGATTGAAAAAAGCCTTGAAAGGAGAAGAAAAAAATGTAAAAGTGCAATTTCAATTTCTAGCCTTTTTTTCTAATTGCTGGAAAGATAATTTGTAATGTAGTAAAATTTGCTTATGACTTTATGGCATTGAAAAAATATTGCTGTTCACTATGTACCATTTCAAAATTTTCTTTTGATCCAACATTGAGGTGTGTTATCCAATCTGATTTACCGGTGTAAAGAAAAATTATTAAATAGCAGAAACTAACAAAAAATTGCGTGTTGCGTAAAAAAAAATTTTTGGTGAAGAGTAATTGTGCGCGCGGCTATTGCAGTCTTTTACCTGTACACAATGGCGCGCGCCGGGTAAAGTAGGCGGGGTCACCAAAAATTTTTTTCCAGGAGAACAGCCCCCTCGAAAACGTAGTAAAGCTATGAGGTCATACATGAATAATATATCTTAATATTTTTTGCAGTCAGTGCCTCTCAGTGAAACCATGTAGTTTTATGTGTGGTAACAAATGTTGGCATTTTAATTTTTCTTCTACACTTAAAAGCTGCGTTTACCTAACTCGCATATATTCGCGTCCATAAATTTCTCTGCTTTTTTGCTTAGGTCAAGTTTCAAATGCTTTTTGCAAAAATAAAATTTCACGTACAAAATATTTGCGACCTCTTTTCATGAATTCAGTAAACGGTTAATGACCTTTTACCTTTTAATAAGAGCAAAAAAATAGCTATCATCGAAGGTTCTGTAAACCGGTTTCAGAAGTGTCTCGAGCCTACCATTACTTTCGTCACATTACCTGGTCAGACAATAGCGTTGCGCTTTTTTTTGGCATCTGGGACAAAACTTCATAAAAATTAACTCATTTGTTTTCCTGCGTAGTTTGTGAAATTAGTTGACTAGACTTAGGTAAAAGTTGTTATCGTTTTTATTATTAACATTGCATTCTGAGATATGTTATATGAAGCAACACGCACATAGAATGACTACTGCATCATACTCAAAAATCTTAAATTTCTTCTTTCAAGTTGTGTAGCTTTGGCCATCAAATACTTTCCAATTTTAGATCAAAAGTTTACTTGCAACAGCAAAACCCTGCTGTTTAAATGATTACGATTGAAAAATGTAACTCGTTAGATTATTTACCATAATCAAGCAACAACTGAAGTTCGCCAGTAACTTTTATTCTTGTGTCATAGTCGTGGTAACCGGCCTAACATTCCATTATTTCATAAAAGCGATATTTCTCATGCACATGTCGAGCTTCGGCAAAGGATTAATTTTATTTAGATGCACTGTTTACCAGACATTCTGAAATGCTTATAAATTACTCTTGCAAGGGTCGCAGGTTTCTCCTCCGCCTATTAGTAAACGTTTTTGAACTTCAGGCTACTCGTTTTTGAACTTTTTAGGGCTCACATAATCACCCTAATTATTACATCACCGAATCGCATCATCACGGTTTTGCTTCTCCCCCTGGCAAATTTCGAAAACTCGGCGCTTACGCCCATACAAATGCTGTTCGACTTATTTTTAGGTAATCTTTGAAAGTTCTTGATGCACTGCTAACTCGACTTCCCGCTGCGGAAAATGTAGCATAGTAAACAAGATACAACTCGCAGGCTGGCGTCTTGATCGGAATAAAAAATAAAAATCGTTGGTGATAGGAGATGGTCTACGTCAGTGATTTTTAATTGGTGGACCATGGTGTTCACTGGGCCAGTACTTTATTTTACCTTCACATCGAGTGAAATTACAAAACTTTTTCTTTATTTGTTCTTTTTTATTTTAGTTGGACAACACTTCTAAAATTTACTTTGATAACTTTTTTGAGGTCGCTCATGAAAACGAGAAAAATATAACCGGGCCACATGACTCAGTGCATTTCGAAAATGGGCAAAATGCCAAAAACGATTATGAAACCAACAAATGCAAAAAATGCTCATGAAAACGAGAAAAAGATACAACCGGGCCACATGCCTCTGTGCCTTTTGAAAATGGGCCAAATGACAAAAACGGTTGAAAAGCACTAAACTAAATAAAAAGTGTCATAATTGAAGTACGTCTGAGGAAAAACAAAGGATGCCGTTATACATACGTCAACCAACGTTATGGGCAAACTGTAAGCTGTGCAAAGTTAGCTTGGCAATATACACTGACTAAATAGCAGTTGGCTACTGCAAGTGTCTTTTTCCACAACTTCAAAATATGTTACTAAGGCTGGTGTAACCGATTGTTCAGCAATGTCCGCCAAAACTTGTCCGGCGATTTTCGTACATTTGCTAGTAATTTCGCACTTGCGCCGGCAGTTACGCACTTACCAAAAACTTAGAGGGAACACTGACACTAATCATTTTCTACACAGCATCTTGTACAACAAGACCCCTCCCAAAAGGCTTAAATCTCACAAACCTCTTCGTCCATTTCTGGAATCATTACAAGGCTATGAACCCCAGCAAGAACCAATATCACATAAACTGCAACCACACATCCAAGACTAATCAAACAGACCCCCAAAACATGGCCTCCCTCGGAAAGCCTGAGTTCAACTAAATAGATTACGAACTGGAATAGGAAAATTTGGTGGCTCAATGGTAAAATAGGGATTTGGTGAAGACGATCTATGCCAATGTGGAGAACCCCAAACTGCATACCACATTATCAATGACTGCAAATCAACAGATGTTAACAACCCTATGCTCATGCGATATCTGATGAACTGCAACTTCTGATGAGACTGTCATACGAATGAATGAATGGAAAATAAAACAACAAAACAGCACAGAACAGAGTTGCCTACATGAATGCCAAGTGAAAAATAATATACCTGTACACATCGTATTTAGAGGTTCTTGGAAGGGCCCTTTCTTGTAGGTATTCAGGAGCAGCGTAGCAAATCGTGCGAACATTTTTGTCATCTCTTTCTTCTAAATTACCAACACTAGTGTGGGTTGTTATATTTCCGGCACCAAAATCTGTAACCTATCAATAAAAGTCGGCTTAATTTGTTTGCGAATTGAAACGTAAGAAGTTCTTGAAAATTGAATAATCTAACAACAATCTTTACTGGTTCATAGTCTAAGTCAGTCAGTATTCAAAATATAAGAACAAACAAAAATCTAACCAAACCAAGGTAACGTAAGAATTACAAAACACTGTTTTCAGGACTCTAACAAACGAACCCAAAACACTAGATTTCGCGCGTTTCGGTGCACTCAATCGAGAACCAGTCGGACAAGTAAGCTTCAGTAAGCTTACCGCTAAAGATTACGTTCAAGTTATCGGTCTATGGGCCGATTCTGTAAATACCATGTGGAACATCCAGGCTTGAACATGTTGCATACACAATCGGCTTGAAGAATTACTCAATAGGTCAGGCTTGCAAGATTGCAGTTGCCTTGGCAAAAAACATTCGACTCCGAAACGTAGAATTGTTTACCGGGTAAGTCAATACTATGAGATTTTTTAAATAACTACCGGTACTTATATTAATTCACCATTTTAGTTAACCTAGGCTAAGCTAACCCGACTTCAGAACTTCGCAGAACTTAAAAATTAATTTAGTAAATATGCACAACATCATGATATAAAATTGTAACCATGACAATTAAGATTTAAAACACGCAAATCACGTGATTTCCTTCTTCGTTTAAAATATAAAACTATTCCTTCTCTTTTTTAAGGACTTTGAAAAGCATGGAATTAAACCAGGGCTGTTTTTTAGTTTTTTAACACCCACTTGATTTTGTGATTGAGTGTCTCTTCAAGAACTACGTTTCTTCAAAATTATTATATTAATAGTTGATTCTCAAAACTTTTAAATCAAAAAGAAATTGTTCCTTAAAAAATTAATGTATAGGCACATGGTAATTTTTTGCAGTCTACTACGTTTGCTGTTCGGTAGCCACTAGACAAAACTTATAACCTAAGACTTCTCTATCATGAAATTTCAACAGAAAAGCAACCATAAACATTTCAAAACCACATTTAAAAATTGCTACGAACTACTAATTAATTACTAAAGCATGAAGATCTTTATCAAGCATGACATTAGATGGCTTCAAATCCAGATGCAGAAGACGTTGGTCTCTTTGAATTGAATGCAATTTTTTTAGCGTCTTGCACGTTTCAAAAAGAATTCGATAAGCAAGATGCTTTGGAATTTTTATCTGCAGAAAAATAATTAAGCCTTCTTCATCAGATTAGATGATAGAACCTATAAAAGCAATGGACTTGCAACATCTGGGTTGCGAGGCAAGAGCTTCACCCAGTTCAGCTGTTGTCGCAGACTATGTTGATTGTTGGTGGATGGACTTTGGTACATGGAAGACACTTTACTGTCATTTAGTACAACATTGTAGTATCTAATCCAAAAATACCAGTTACAAAGTTGGGTTTAAGGTCAAAAAAGCTTGAATGATGATACAGTGACGTTGTCAGCGGCCAATAACCGTTGTATCAGACAGCATATTCATCACACTTTATTTAACAAGGAGCACAAAACAGCCATGTAACGAAGTTCAGCAAAAAAGGCAAGCTTTACCACTCATTTCTCCCATTAAGCTCTGCTTCAGAGCTTCGCCACTTTCTTCAAGTGCTCCATTTGCAGAGCACAACTAGCCTGTGTCCTCTGCCACCACATCATGAAACTACCAACAACAGCATATCTAATGCTAAAGTGTCATTCTGTTGCCAAAACATAGGACCTTCTATTGGCCATTAACATCAGAGTCTCATATTGGATTCAAATTAAAAAAGGGAACACACAAATAATACCTCAGGGCTTAATTTCCTGGTTTACAATACTGGACCAGGGCCCAACTTTTGCTGGTAGATTTGGGTAAACTGCTACAACAACTCAACATGGGTAAAAAACGGTAGGAAATTCACATGTATATACGGGGCCTCTTACGGTCTTAGCTGCTTCGATATACAAGCATGGCACAATAAGTATACGCAGTCACTGTTGTACCTTTGCCAGATCTTTTCCTCACCAAAAATTACTGGTCTGCGGTTACTAGATTCTAAAACAATCAAAAGCTTACTCTAAGTAAGCTCAGACATCTGGCCCGACAAGCTACAACTGTATCGCAAGAAAAAAGGTCAATACAATTTGATCCACCTGATATTTGTAGATAAGTTCATCAAGTGATCCACAAGCCATATATGTAGTAACAATTCCAAAATTTGAAGGTTCGTTAATAATTCCAAGCAAAGGTACACCATTATAATCACTGCTGGCAATTTTCATTACTTTTACTTCTTCTTCAAATTGCCTGCAAAATGAATACAGGGTTCCCATACAATTTCTTTAACCAAATTCCATGACTTTTGATGACATAAATTTAACTTTTCCATGACTTTTTTAGCGTTTTCAAACATTATTTCAAAAAGTATTATTCTGCCATAGATGGCTAGAATAAGTTAAGCTATCCAATTCAGGAATTGAATTATCACTTTTATCAAAGTCACAAAGGACCTGTGAGTTATATTCACGACATATGACCACAGGCAACCCTGATGCAATCTTTTGGTGCAGCTCATTCTAACACAAGGCCTATCCAGCTGAAAAAGAAAGAGGTTCAAAAAATTATTGATATCATCAAATCTTGTTGACCAATCAGCCTTAAAATAAGATGATAATTATATTCGTGAGTCAAAGGTGATTAACGGTTGGATACCATAGTATTGTTTCCTAATTATCAACAATCATGCATAGTTAGTAGATAAATTAAATTTTTATTACTTGAATAATTTTGTCCACAAAAAGGTTTATTAATATAACTTGGATAAGGTATAACACTAACAATTCTTTTAAATCTCTAGCTCTTTGCAGCAGGCTTAGGTCCTGTGTCAGAATCGGCTTGCGCGAAAAGATAAGTGTCAGGGTTGTACGAACAGAGTAAAAGTTGGACTCTGCCGTTAAGTTATTGCAGTACCAATACAATTAAAGCGAGTGCCTTTCCCAAATTGCTAATCATGTTATTCTCCAATGTCGACAAATAACTTGAAACAGCGAGTCAACGAAATAAAAAAAGACATCAAAAAGCAACACACTTTTTCGCAATCGTATTTACGAGATATAACACCTTTCTTACACAAAGAACACTGCTATTAAAGTTTGCAGGCAATAGCTTTGATATATCCTAATCAGCCCAAAATTGAGATGAGTTATAATTTTTAATTAACCTGAATGCGAATTGCAACTGTAATACTTAAATCATGCGTGCGTTCGCACCGCGCGACCAAAAAGTTTACATGTGCAAATGGAATTGGCAGCGACTTATACGATTATACTCGTACATAAGTATAATGGATGGCAAAGTTTATATGTGTGTGCCACTAAAATTGCTTCGCAATAACGATTTTCAAAAAAAATTTTGCACCCCTAGTTTATTCATACGATTCCGCGTAATTATACCAACATGTTGTAGTTTCTAAACGTTATTTTCGAGAAAGGAATGAATGAAATACAACAAAGAAGAAATTCTGAAAGAGTCACCAAGTTCTTTAATCGGCTAAAATTTACCAAACAAACTTGCCTGTTTACTCTGGCTACAATCAAAACCTAATGCCCAGCATTTACTAACCCAATAGTATATGCTGCAACAATATATTGTCAGAGCGAGGCTGCAAAAAATGCCATACCAGTGCAGAATACACTACTCACTGACAACAAAAATTAAGATTCAAGCTACCGTAATATACTCGCGTATAGGTGGCATTTTTTTACCCAAAAAATTGAGCCAAAATTTTAGGTGCGACCTTTACACTGGACATAAATACAAATACCAGTACTCTTGTCAAGGGATATCCACCGAATCGGTCTAAATCAAATCCGGTTCGCAAAAAAGATTCAACTCAGTCTCGCCGATGTGATAAATATGAATATTTGACAGTTTTTGTGTTAGAATGAGCCGTGTGACTTACCATATTACATTTACAGAGTGATTCATACACTATCAACCACAAATACCCATTTTGACAAGCACAAACTAGGGGTGCGACCTATACACGGGTCAATCACAATTACCCACTTTGACAGTCACCAACTAGGGGTGTGACCTATATGCGAGTATATACGGTATGCCTAAATACTGTGGAACACGCAAACAAACAAGAAAACAAACGCAACTACGCTGATAGTAAGTAACATATCCGCTATAGACTCGACTAACTTACTGTAACCGCAAAAGAAGTTACTGAACCTTTGAAGTAAAAGTCCTTCATATTAAAGAATAATACGGTTTACTTCATAAAAAGTTTTCACTTAATGTTTTGGTCGCAGGGAAACCGATACAATTTTGCATAGCATGCTCGGGTTCAAGCCCAGTTTCACGACACCTGTAACCTGAGGCTGGGCTTAGTTTCATGACATCACTTTTTTTGCATTTTAAAAAAATTTTTCACGATTGGAGATTTAGCGTTTGCACAAACTACTTACGCAACGCATTTCTACTATAAGTAGAGCAAACAAACAGAAGAAATTGGTGTAAAAGCCTTTTCCCAGAACACAACAACAAACACCCTATTGAATAAAGGAGAAACTAGTGACCTCTTAATCACCAGCCCAGTGCTCTATCAGATGAGCTGTCGCTAAAGACCGATTGACTTTTTCAGTTTACAAAATTTCATGACTTTTTGTTTTTTAGTAAATTTTGGCTTTTCAATGACTTTTCAGGAAAAAAAAATTTCAAAGATATTCAATGATTTTCCATGACCGTGGGAACCTCGTGAATACAAATTGCCAAGCAGCAGAAAGCTCTTATTTAATGCGCATCAACCAAAAATTTAACAAAATACTCATTCAACTGAATTACTGACCATGGCGAAATTGATGGACTGACTAAAACAAGTTGTATATTAGCTTAAAACAAAACTTCACCATAAATGCGATCATCTTACATTTTCACAACTTAATTAAAAAATGTTTAAAGTGCAACTGCCAAGCATATTTCATATGACTGGTCACTTTGGTAGCAGATTATGGCTCCTCAGTTTATATTTCTGTGTCAGGGTGAGGGTAGTTTCCCGCAATTTGCGTACAAAAATTCACCAATATTTATTTATTTATTTGCAAGCAAATAGGTGACGAACGTGTCACTAACGCAACATAAAACCAAGAGCTGTGCACTGGGTTTTTTTCGGAAATTTATTTGTAAAAACCGAAAAAACTTTGAAGTGATCAAAAACAAAACTACCGTTTTGGTAACTTTAACCAAAAGCAAAATTTTGTTTCTAAACATGTTTTCAATCGCAACAATCGTAAACTAAGGCAAATTCCACTGTTTATCACGCTTCACACGGTCGCACCATTAATATCTTGCGGAAACAACTTTTGCGTAATATCAACTTTTCTTTTTTCTTTTTTGTTTAATGTCAAATTTTAAAACTTTTTGCTAACCACTTTTAAACTTTTTGTTAACAACTTTAATGTCACAGTTTTACGTTTTTACCTACTAAACGCCAAACAGATTAACCAAGATTGCCCAGATTTGCTACTATATTGCTCACGTTTAATGCAGAAAACGCTCTGGTAGAGCGTGCCCTTAGTCTTCTCTCCCGGATAAAAACCCCGTCCAGAAACCACTTGCTGCCAGCAAATTCTGACCAATTTATGCGCTTTTGTCTCAATTCAAACTCATACGAGAAGATACAATTACAATAAAGCGTATGCACTATGGCAAGAAGTAACAATCAATTGCGATACAATGTTGTTTCTGATTAATTTGTACTTTTTTGATATTGTATACACTGCTCAGCGTTGATGTTAAAACATGACTGCAAAATAATAAAATGACCGAATTTTTGTTAGGGATTTCGGTCACTTGACCGTATCCAAATTTTGAAAAAAACAGGCAGTGCGCACAACAAAATTTAATTTCTTGCTAGCTTCACTACCAAACGCAAAATAAAAAGTTATGACATCACGAAAAACAATCTTAAGAAGCATATTTGAAGACAAGTCGCATTTTGTGCGAACCTACAGTATTTTTATAATGGTACCTTGTAATTAGAAAATGGTAAGTTAATGGAAAGAGAAAACATTTTTTAGAATATGGCACTTGCAACTGTTTTTACTACGACTGTTGAGATTCGCAGTGAAATTGCATTACACATAACTACCCAATTCTGCCAGTGTTGCCCGCCCTCCATCAGTAAAGTTGAGATTAAAAATATCGGTTCAGCCAGCCAAGCGGGCTTCACCCAATGGGTAATGGTGAAAAGAGTTATTTAAAGTTGACATTTTTTCACATAGCAAAATCTCCTTCCAAAACAACTTTTTCTTTTCAAATGAAATCAATTAAAAAACTTGTAACAGGGGATTACGCATAGCTACTACAGGTCTCCCAAGTTCATCAAGGCCCTGGCAACGTCTTATTTGTCCTGCTTTCACTATATGCGTCCTTAAACTTAACAATTTTTTATCAGTTACATTCAGCAATTGCTTGAAAGTATATTAAAGTTGTGGAAGTAATTGATAAGGATTTTTAGGATTAAGCTATCAAATATTAGGACTGCTACTTAAGTCTTTTTTGTGATTGTATGCCCGTTTGTATAACCAAACAACTCTGGCTGGGCGCATGTCGCTTGGTCCCGGAAAAACGCAGCCAGGAACAGAACAAACTAACCCATTGAGATGCAATTCCAGTTGCAGCACCCTTCATCACTATTGACGAGGTTAAGAATATTGGCAATTGTGACAAAAGTAATGAAAAGCTAATGTTTTTTTGACCAAGGTAATTCTCGTTTCGAAATCAAAAATACCATTTTTTCAAAGGACATCAATTAAGCCTAAAAAACCATTGTAAGGGGTTGCGCATATCCAGTATATTTCTCCCAAAGTTTGTGAAGCTCCTGGCTACATCTTGCTCGCCCTGCTTTGTGCTTTGGAGGTGGACTTACAATTCAAGCAACCAACGACTAAAATAAATCTTGTTGGGTTATTTTATGAAGTGCAAGATTCAAGCATAAATTCAAAGTAGTGGAGTACGGGGCACTTTCGATAAATCATTTTGAAAATTTTGATAGATAATGCCGTAGAACCATGCTTTTGAAAACGAAAAAACAAAATGTACCAAAACACTTAGTTTTTCCAGAAATTGCAAATTTGTGAGGGTAGCCTACCTTTAACAATTTTCAAAATCTTCATTTTTTGATAAAATTTTTTGAAAATTTGAATACATAATGCCAAAGAACTATCCTCTGGAGGAAATATAGTCAAAATGTATCAAAAAAATTGCAAGTTTTCTAGATCTAGCAGGATAGTTCTTCAACTAAGCATGGCAAATGATGTATGGCAATCAAGTTTTGATCGATCATTATAAACTAATTCTTAGCCCTAACTAATTAGAGTCACATATTGCTGAAAAACTAATTTCCTAAAATTTCCAATGGCACTAATTGCTAGTACCTTATTGTGACCTTTTAGTATTAAACATACTTAGATTTACTCAGCTTACCACTTGTTTTTTTGAAGAAAAGGGGTAAAAAGTCACACTATAGGTGTAAAAGTTCAATTTTTCACTATAAAAACAATTGCTAAAGGTGCATGTCATATGTTATCAGAATTCCTTTAACCCATTTTATTCTAGCGTTGCATATATGCAACACAAAATGGCCTGGTGTTTATTTCTTTGTGTAGACTACAAGATAAATGACTTCAAATATTTGTTTTGTTGTAGTAGTAGGTTATAAAATTACTTTATACTACATACAAGTAATTTTGTTTTTAGTTGCTAATTGTCTTCAAAAAAAATGTCAGAAGATCCTTCATGCTCAAAAAATTTTCAAAGTTACAACCCTAGAGCTCAGTGAGTAGAAAAGACATACTAAACCAAAAAATTATGTTTTAACTTTTTAATGATATACCGGTATGCAAATAGGTTCAGGCTATTTATCTATATAATTGTTTGAAAATGTTCTGTAATTTTTTTGCTGTTTTTGTTTTAAACTCGCATTGCATATATGCAACGCTAGGATAAAACATGTTCTAAACAAAATGCCATGTGTAACAATAGCTGTTTTTTTACAGGCTAACCAAACTTACACTAAAAGAAGTTCTAAATATGATAGACCTCAACCAAATTCAAGATACAAATACTGAAATTGTTGTCGAACCTCCAGAAGTGCACTATTTAACTGATGAGGACTGCAGAAGAGGATAATGCTGACCTAAATCACTTATCTGGAAATCAACTTGCAGCACCAGCATTTATCAATAGTTTATCAGCTGAAGATAATTTTACTGGCAATCCACTAAATCAAGTTCTTAGCATTACATCTTCTACAGTTGAAAAGTCTAGAACTAACAAAAGAAAAAAGGTGACAAAGGGTCATTGATACAGGTGGAAAAAAGAGAAAAAAATAAAAGCTTTCAAATCCCTTTTCCTGAGCCAATTTCAGTTATTACAATGAACTCTCTGAAACTGAACTTTTTGAGCTCATTTTTGATGGCGAATTGATTCAAATGATGGTTGAGCAAAGTACATTGTATTGTTTGTCAAAAAATTGGCCCAATTTAATTGTTACAAAAGAAGAGATTAAGGTGTTTTTAGGCATACTTATTGTATCCGGATACAACCCACTGGACAGTAAAAGGGACTATTGGTCGACAGGAGATGACTTGTGCAACAACACCATTTATGAAGCTATGAGACGTGATAGGTTTGAAGTTATCATGAAATGCCTGCATTTCAAAGACAACAATAAATTCGATAAAAATGACAAATATTTTAAAATTAGGCCACTCCTTGACCACCTTGAAGAAAAGTTCATTCAACATTTTATTCCATCACAAAAGATTTCGCATGATGAAGCAATGATACAATATTTTGGCCGGCACAGCTGCAAGCAGGCAATTCGTAATAAACCAATTCAATTTGGATACAAAGTATGTAGCCAAAATACGCCCAACGAATACCTCATAACGTTTGATGTTTATCTAGGCAAAACCTATTAAGAAGATGAGGAAATGGAGTTAAAACTAGGAAAAGCTCAAGCCACAGTGATGCACTTGCTCAGCAAATACAAGGAGAAAAGTGATGTATAATTTATTCACTACAGTTTCTTTGCTGAAAGAAATGGTTATGAATGGCTATCTAGCATCAGGTACTGTAAGAGTGAAAAGATTTGGTAGGTCTTGCCTTCTTGCAAATATTAGTGACTTCAAGCACTCTGAAAGAGGATCAATGCAAAGTGTGCAAACCACTATATCATCCTCTACACAAAAAACTTGTATAAAGTTGACTTAGTGGATTGGCAATGGCATGGTAACACTTGCATCTTCTATATTTTCTGCGAATCCTCAAAAGCAATCTAAACGATGGTCCAAATCACTGAAGAGAATTATCAATATTCCAACCCCAAACGCTGTTCATCAATATAATTCTGGTATGGGTGGTACTGATCACATGGATCAAAACATCAATGCTTTCAGAGTATCAATTAGAGGAAAAAAATGGTGATGGCCAATATTTACATGAATGTTGGATGCAAGTTTACAAAATGCTTGGCTTCTTCCACAAATGCGAAGAGAAATAATTTCTCAAAAAACCTTCAAAAGGGAAGTTGCAATGACATATTTGAAATGTCATCAAAGCAAGCCAAAAGGACCTAGTAGAAAATTTAAAAATGCAGCTGGTGCTCAAAATACAAGGTATCACCAAAGATCCCATCTGGTAATTCTCATTCCAAACAACAAAAGAAGATGTATGGGCAAAGGATGCGCTTCAATTGTGAAAACACAATGTCAGAAATGTGATGTTGGGTTGTGTGTTTCTTGCTTTGCCCTATATTACACACTGTAAAGTGAAAGCAAAATTTTGCAATTGATAAATGCTGGATTGTTTTAGATCTGTAACTGCATCAAACTTATTTTGTGGTGTTAGAATATTAAATTTTAAACTTTATTGTGCTTTGTTGTAACCATGATCAAGCTAATTTATGTGCTGTTTAGATTTTCTTCAACTGTGTTCCTAAGTTACAAAAATCAAATCAAATTCACAACTATGCACAGCAAAAACAATAATGTTCTATTGTGTCTGAAACGCGCATGCTGTTTATACCCTATTATCCTAGCACTGCATATATGCAACGCTCCATAACTCAGAATGTAGTAAATAAAAAATAACTTCATATATTTTGTTGTTAGGGTACACATAGTTCATACCATAAATTTTTAAAAAATTAATTCAGGCTAATACGGCTTCAATAACCTTCAATTTGTTCAAACAATTTTGAGAATCGGTTGAGAAATGAGGTCACATATCAGTTTTTAAGTAAACTGATTTTGTAAAAAAGTTGCAATTCTAAAAAAAATCATCAAATAATGGCCTCTGGAAGCAAAAGACTGAGTTAATCATACCAGACAGCATTACGACATCATAGAGCGAGTTTGATGCCTGCAGGAAAAAAGAAGCATACTTAGAAGACTTAAAATGCTCACAAAAACAATATGTTGCTGCATTACTAATACAGCTGTAATTGTTGCAGAGTATTTTTTATCAAAAGCACTATATCAATATCTCCCAAAAAAGTGCTCAAATGGGTTTCTAAAATCAGCAGTTTTGAGAGAATGAAGAAAACATGTGGTACAACTAATTGTTAATTGTTACGTCATGTGACAATTTACATGAAATATGTTGAAGTTGGTAAGTCGGGTACTGGCTTTCATTTAAGCTAGGAACCGCTTTCCTCCAACAAAAAATGCAACTTGAGCAATTATTTATTCTGAGATCATTGTGATGTCACAAACCCTTTATGTCACTCACCTCAAGGTGGAGATCAATCACACCTAGTTTCATGCCCACACATCCAGTAGTTTTGAAGTAATGAGGGCACCCAGACAGACAGCCATATGGACAAAATTGCTTTTAGTATAGACTACCCTGCTTTGCCAGCATTGCACCCATTAGTAATGTCAGAATTGAGAATGTCGGTTCAGCCAGCCAAGTCGGTTTCATCCATCAAGCACTAGTGCCAACAGTAACAAAAAGTATATGTCTTTTCTGCACGTAAGATTTTCACAACTTGGTGCGCTCCTTTTCCTAATTAAATTTCAGATTTCACGGTTCTGGCTACAGCTTAGGTCTTTTCATTGCTATGCAGAGCAAAGGGGACCTTGCTTTTCTCTTAGTTTGGAAGTAGGAAACACATTTCTAAAATTAGGCTTTCTAATAGCAAAAATCTCTTCCATGTAGTGCAATTTCACATCACAATTTTGTTTTTTTAGACTTCTCCAAAAAACTTTCTCTAGTCCCTCTGGCTACGCATTATGTTCCATGTTCTTTTTCCCTTGTTTAGTCATGCCCATAGGAATTAAAAGAGTCTTTGCCTTTTCAAAAAATTTTTAGATTTGATCCTGGTAGCTCTATAAAGCTATTATCAACCAAAAGAAAAAATGTTCTCCTAAGTATGGAGCAACTTTACCTCAGCAGGGTATGCCATCACATGTACTAAGTTAAAATAAATCAATTAATGCAGTTGCCCAACCTCACCACACAAGCATTTCTAAACTTTGTATGAAACAGAAATTTAACAATGAAAGCTTTAAAAAAACATAGGCCATAGTTCCAGTATACGTACACATCTTCGCCATAGTTCCAGTACACGTACACATCTTGGCCTATTAATCAAGACTGGTAGTACTCACAAAAACAGAATGATGTCACAAACTGTCATTCATAATCTTTAAAAATGTAAGGGATGAAACACAGTGAACAATGCTGGCAGCACCCAAGTGATGGTCCTTTTGATGTTTAAAGAAATGAGCTATTTATTGTGGTGTACATTTCCACTGTATTACTATGTTTGCATGTCACGTTGGCATTTTCAATGCTACGTTTTAGTAAAATTTATAAGCACGATATTCGCTTTTTATTTTATTCCAGAATAAGAAATTATTCTACTTTGGGCAACCCTATGTGTAATGCAAGCACCAAATTTTGAGTGCTTTTGACCCATAGGCTACATTCAAAAATTCTTTAATTTTTATTTTTTGTTAAATCCTTTTGAAAATTCAGACAGATAATGCTAAAAATCATGCTTGCAACAAAAAGTAGTCAAAATGTACTAAAGAATTAACTTTGTTTTACAGTTGCAAGTTTCCTATGTATAGCAGGATAATTCTTCAACTAAACATGGCAAATGATGCATGGTATCAACTTTAACAAAACTCTAATGCAATAAAATTTGACAAAGATATACATTTCACTGTTTCTGTTTTCAATCAATTGCAAAACTTTTTGCTGCGTTTTGAAAGCTATCACATTGTGTTGTATTTCAAATGCAAAGATCTGTTTCATTAGTCAGGTTTTAATGCATGTAAAAAGATAGGAAAAAAATCAAGACAACGAAAAATTGGTTGGTGCCAACCAAGGTTCCACTGGAATTTGTATTTGATTTTATCTTTTTATTTGAATGGTCATCAACATTGATTAGTCAAACTGTATTGACATGAAAAAATTGTAAACTCTATCTTGTACCAGCACATTTCTTAGAACCACTGGGACTTCAGGTCTCAAAACCCATGTTGCATGTATTACATCAGGGCATTGTCTACAAACTTGACTGATTAAAAGAATTTGATGTTTTTGTTTGATTTGATTCAAGTTTCCCTGGAACTATAGTTCAAAATTTTAAAAGATCTTGCAACAATTTACCAAGCACCAGTACCATACGCTGAAAGTCAGTTTGCATAAAGATGTTTAAATATTTATTTAAGAGCATACGATAATTATACAACAATTGTGATTCAATTACATGTTGCATTATTTCACAGTTGAAACAGAATGTAAGCAATGTAATGTATTCATACATCTCTATTAGCAATCCTTTTTAGTTCTGCACCAATCAACAGCTGCCTCAACATGGTGGTGTGGTCCCCGAGCCCGTTTGGGTTGGGTCAAAGTGGCTGTTGGCCTTCCTGAGGGTCCCACTTACCCTGGGCACTCCACTTCATTTTTTGCTATGTTGCCCCCTGAACGACCGCAGAAGGGCAGCACACAGCTTCTTCAAAATTGATCATATGCTTTCTCTTGTTCTTTTCTCCTGTCCTTCTCTTGCCCTCCTTCGTCTCCTCTTTCTTCTGCTTCTCTTAAAGAGCGGTAACGTTCATCCTAACCCTGGTCCCATCTTTCCTTGCTCTGTGTGTACTGGAAATGTGACCTGGCAGGGCAAGTCAGTGCAATGCTGCACTTGCTCCAAATGGGTTCATCTAAGGTGCTCACAACTTACCCTCTCCAAATTCAGAGCTCTTGGCAGCTCTCACTCTTGGAGCTGCCCCCCATGCCAAATCACTGTGACTCCCTCCTCAGACTCCTCTGACATGTATATCTCCACTGTGCAAGCTAGCCCTGCCTCTGCTAACGCTGCTCTCTTGCCCCACCCTCATCTCCAAACCTGTTATCCCCCATCTGCCCATTTTATATCTTCTCCCTCTGCCCCCTCACCACCATTCTTGTTCCTGGCTGTCCTTCTGTGCCTCCTGCCTCCACTCCCCCCTGACTTTCTCAGGGTTCTTCAATGGAATGCTGGAGGTCTTCAAGCCAGGAGCACTGAATTACTTCACTTTTTCTTTCGCCCAATCCTGTCGACCTTAACTGCATCCAGGAATCCAATCTTAACTCATCTTCCTATTTCCAGATTTTCTGCTCTGCGCTCTGATCGCACCCACTCCCGGTCTGGCATTCTCTCTCTTGATACCACACACGCTAGCAGCAGCACTGTCATTTTCATCAGGCAGGGCCTATCTTTTTCTGAACTTTCTACCTCCTTTCTTTCTTTGCTTGATCCCTACTCTGATTATGTAGGGATCATCATTTCTCTTAACAACTCTGCTCTCTTTTCTTAATGTGTATGCCCCCCTATTTGCTCATCCCCCAACAGACGGCAGAACCAATTCCTTTTCTCCCTCCATTCTTCTCTCCTCCAGAAATTTCTTCAACCTGGGGGACTTTAATTGCCATCACCCCCTCTGGGACTCAAGAGGTACTTCTGACCCCCATAGCGAGGAAGTATTTGACTGGGTTATCTCTTCTGACCTCCTCCCCCTCAATAACCTGACACACCCACCCTTTTACATCACCCCTCTGGCAGTCGCTCCTCTCCTGACATCTCCTTTGCTCCCTCTTCTCTTGTCCTTTCTTGCTCCTGGGAGATGCTTCAGGACCTGAGTTCTGACTGCCTACCAATTCTGCTCTCTATCCCTCTCTCTTGAGCCTATTGCCCCAACGAGCACCCACCTTCCTTCATTTTTCTGAAAACTCACCAAGATGACTTTGCCTCCTACTTTGACTTTCACTGTCCCTCTGCAGAGGAATACTCGTCTCCTTCTCTTTCCTCTGCTGCTGCTCTCTTTACCTCTCTGGCAATGAATGTGGCCAAATCTTCCATTCCTTTGGCCGCATCAAACGCCCTCCTAAAGCCTGGTGGTCTGCTGAGGTGGAAAGTGCGGTTAGTAAAAGATGCAAGGCTATTGCTGCCACTCACAGAAGAGATAAAGATCGCCAGGTTTACATCTCCACTTCTTGATGTATCTCGTCAATCATCGTCAAGGCCAAAGCTGAGGCATGGCAGACAACTTGCTCTTCTCTTTTACCCAAATCTAACCCTAAATCTGTGCACTCTCTTCTTCGCTCTATCACTGGCTTTCCTTCCTCATCTTCCTTCTCTCCTAATTTCCCCAACTGTTCTTCTCCCAGGAAATCAGCTTCATTCTATGCCACTTACCTGAGATCTCACTTTTCCGTTTCTCAGCCAAAGGCCCTGCATAGTAGAGCCAGAGGCTACCTCTCTGAGCTCTGCCGAGCCACGTGCCCTGTGGAGTCTCACTTGTCTTTTTACTCTCCATTCTCTCCTGCTGAATTTCTTGTGGCTGCCTCCAACCTTTCCTCCTCCACTACCACTGGTCCAGACAAAGTTGCTTATCCCATGCTAAAGCACCTTTCTTGCTCTGGCATGGATTTTCTTCTTCACATCTTCAATCTTTCCTGAGCTTTGCATTCCTTTCCTTCCATCTGGAAGACATCTTCTATTATTCCCATACACAAGATGGGAAAGCCTCTCGACTCTCCTGCTTCCTTCCGGCCTATCTTTCACACATCCTGCGTCTCAAAGCTTTTTGAATGCATCATTCTATCCCGTCTACTCTTCTTTCTGGAATCTAATTCCATTCTCTCTCCCAGCCAGGCCAGTTTCCACCCTGGACGGTCTACTCTAGATCAAGTTCTGTACCTTTCTCAGTCCATTTCGGATGAGTTTAACAAACCCAGGCCAGCCTCTTGGACGATTCTCTCTACTATTGATTTCTCTAAAGCTTTTGCTCTGTCTGGCATCCTGACCTTTTCTATAAACTCATTTTGGCTGGCCTCCCTCCTTGCTTTGCTCATTGGACTCAATCTTTCCTTTCTGATAGGCGCACCTGTGTGGTTTTTTAAAATCACAAAAGTCATTCCTTTCGAGTCCATTGAGGTGTTCTGCAAGAATTCGTTCTTGGCCCTGTACTTTTCTCTCTCTTTATTAATGATCTTTCGGCTTCTCTGCCTTCTTCTGTCAGCTGCTTTCTTTATGCTGATGATCTGGCCATTTGGCCCTCCTCCCCCTCAGTCCCCACTGCGGTGGAGGCCACACAAGGAGCTCTGTTTCGATTGGAGCGCTGGTCTGAGTACTGGTGTCTTCCTCTCAATCCAAGCAAATGTGAGGCCTCCTTCTTCTCGGTGGATCCCCACCAAGCTAACCTCCAGCCCAACCTCCTCCTACTCAAGCTCCTACCTCTGTTTCAACCCCACACCAACTTTTCTTGGGGTCACCTTTGACCATATTCTTTCCTTTTCTAAACATGTATCTTTGCTGAAGGCCAATTCTTCCCACATCTCAAGGCCTTACACTGTATCTCTGATTCCTCAAGAGGCCCCCCTAAGGAGTCCCTCTCTCTTCTGTGTAAATCTCTTTTTTGGCCCCTTCTCACTTATGCTTCACCTGGATGGTTTCCTTTCCTAAGTGCTACCAATATCACCAAATTGGAACACCTCCATCAAGCAGCCAGTCGCACCATCACCTGCTGCCTCTCATTCTCCCCCATCTCTCTTCTTCTCTCCGAGGCTTCTTTACCTCCCCTACGAGTCAACCTGACTCATTTCACTCTTTTATCTTATGAGCGGGCTCTTCATCTCCCAACCTTTTTTCCTATTTTAGGTTTGGCCAGACTTGGAGTGAAACCAAGAATCTGCAGATCGTCCTGGAAAGCTTTTGCATCCACTCACCCGCTCATGCTTCTTTCTACTTCTCCTAGGGAGGCTTTTCTTGCTTGCCCTCCCTTTCCCCCTTGGAATCTGCCTTCCTTCACAGTGGAGTCCACCCTTTCCTCTCCATGCTCTCGCTCTGATCTTCCTCTCTCTCGCCAAGGTGCAGCTCTTGCCCACCTTGACTCTCTCCCCCCCCCCATGATCTGGTACTCTGGACAGACGGCTCTGTTCCTTTTCCTTTTGGCAAAGGCAGCTCCGGCATTCTTGCCAACTGCTCTCTCTCTGTGGCACTGAGGCCACTCTTTCCTTTTCGGCAGGCCCAGTATGCTCAAGTTTTTCCACTGAAGCCTACACCATTCTGCATGTTCTTTGATGGTCTTGGCAGCACCAACAAGTCTGCTACATCTCTTCTCCTTTTCTCCTTCTATCTGACTCTCGTTCTGTCCTCTCCTCCATCTTTCCTCCTATCTCAAACTCTGTGGCAGATCTGGTAGAAACTGTCTTCACTCTCCTCCTGTTCTATCAGACTACAATGGGTCCCCAGACACTTATTTCCCCCCGGGGAATGATGCAGCTGATGAGCTGGCCAGATGGGGAGTGCTACTTGTGCCCTCTGCAATCCCTTGTAGTCTCTCCCCTCTTATCTCTCATATCCACTCGTCTTTTCTCAGACTGGAGGCATACTGTTTCATCAAAATTCTTTTGACACACAGGTTCCCTCAATTTCCATCAAGGAACTTTTGCTCTCTCGTCATGCTCGCTGTGTCCTCTCTCGTCTTCACTGGAACAGACAAAGCCTTCTCTTAGGTTCTTATCTCTCTAGGATTGGCAGAATCGAGAATCCTTCCTGCAGTGCCTCTGGACACTCGTCCCAGGACACCTCTCTATCTCATTCTGCACTGTCCAGCTACAGACTCTTTGCACCACTCACTCTTTGGCAACTCTCTGTCCCTCTACGACCTCTGGTCCAGACCTTGGGGAGTTTCCCAGCTTCTGTGGCTCCATGGTCTCCTGTTATGCCCCCATCCCTCGGAAGGGGTCGGGTAACCAACAACAACAACATCTTTTTAGTTATGGATATCAACTTGTTGATTGTTGATGTCTTATTAATAAGATAACTAATTTTCAATTACAATTTTGTCTAGAGTAAGACCAGAAACGTGAGGTTCCAAGATTATCATTGTACAACTGTTAAAACTTCTGCTACCACCAAAAGCTAGCTTTATTTCTGGCAAAAACAGACAAAAATTAAGCAGCACCCGACCTGTTGTTGCCCAGTGACAAATCGAGCTTAAAGTAAGTAAAGCGATGATACTAAAGCAATCAATTCTTACTGGTTAAGCACAACTATAGACACATCATGGTGCGCTGTATCTTTAAATGTTGCACTGATACAGTTGTTTGTATTGGCCAATTGCTAACCCTTGAAATAACTAGGCTAGTCTGTGTTGAGTTGCAAAAAGATGTAACTGCTTATAGTTGATTTTAAAGCATTTCACAACTCATTGGTTATTATATTGTGCAATTTCACTCTAAAATTATCACATGTAAGAGTAAAAATTGTCTATTTGCAGGTACTATAATTAAAATGCTAATTTGTAGCAATAAAACTCAATAAGCCATGAATTTTAATTTTGATTCCAATAGTCCTTGTCAGAACCTTTCACATCATATGTCACATGTCATGCTACCTGGTGTGCACCATATTATTTTGGTGCCTTGAAATATCATTTCGCTTGAGTGATTACAGCGGTCATAGCTGAAATTATTAAGTGCAGAGGTCAAAGGTCAACTCAGAAGAACATCAAGTTTAGTCAAACAAAAATATATATCCCAATTATAGATAAATGTAAATTTCAAGTCAAACAGATGTGTGAGTGGCCTGAGTTATGAGAGTTGAAAGTGAAGCATAAAATAATCACAAAATTTTTCTGCTTGAGTGATCACAAAAATCGTGATTTTCAATTGTTCATATTTTTGAACACAGTTGTTTGATTTTCAAAAAAAATGTTTTTGGGATCAGAATCTCCGGGTCTATCATTATGCCAAATTTGAACAAAATCCAAAGGGGTGGGTTACATTTTGTCTTTTTTCCTGATCACTTGACATGAAATGACCAACAGGAAAATAAAAAATTGTAACTTTAATATAACAGTAGGGATCACTGTTTTGATTGGGAAACCGTTTCCTGATCAAGAAAAAGTTGTTGATTGATCAGGAAATGGTTGCCTATTCAGAACCATCGAAAACAATAAAATTGATTTTCGTCTTAAATGCTGCAAAACCGCCTTTTTTAATCATTGCTATTCTAATCCTCATCAAAAAATAATAAAACTGACCGAGGCAAAAAAAATTTTACCTTTGTCCACTGGGTGAATTTTGATTACAAAGAAGAAAAAAAGAGCACAAATAAGCGCTAAATAGTCTTTTGCTGGATTATTGTCTTATTAAAACCAGGTAAGTAAATTCGATCCCATCCATCAATACGATGACAAATACCCCACGCAAGAATTAAAATTGTTAAGTTTATAAGATGATTAAGGTAGGCTATTGAATTAACACAATGAATAGGCATAGGATCTGTAAGATTCAAGCTTTGTTTTAGTGGATCTAAAACACTGTTGGCTGCTGGCAGTGTGACAGACATATATCGATAAAAATATTAATAAGAGACAGTTAAACATGTGCTGACTTTTACATAAAGATATTTGATTAGCAATGTTACCAATAGCCTGGGTTTAAACCCCAGGATATAGACGTTTCAGGGTATCAGTTCTTAATCTATCCCAAAATCATTTTTTATGCGGTTTGTTTTATATTTTAGGTATATCTGGCTATGAGGACCATTTATTCTTGTAAACTGCTGATCTTGGCTCTGGATAGTTTTTTTTTTATGATCTGACCTTGCTAGAGTCTTTGTCGGTTATCCTAGAACAACTTTTGTTTAAACAAGGGGTGCAAAAACACAGTCGTGCGATCATGCTGTGCAGCCAAAAAGTTTATGCGCATGACCAAAATGTCTATGTGCACAAACTGAAAAGTTTACATGCACAACCAAAAAGTTAACATGCACTTGATGAGGAAATTTTGCAACAGATATAAAGACCAAAGTCAGCAGGTGCTTCAGGTTGATTGCAAAAAAAAGCCAAGGCAAGTTAATCGCTGCTGCTATGCTTGTCCTGCGTCTTGGTTTAGGTAAATTCGGGCATGTCCTTGATGTTGATCTCCAAAAAATAAAGGTCATCTATTGTTGATCACTTTGTCAATAAAACTTTAGCCTCAGGGAAATTTTAAGACTTTGTCGGGGAAAAGCAACAGCAACCCACTGGCAACACTGGTTTATGCATGTGTGTGCGACCAACAGTTTCTCCGCGCAACTAAATTCCAAAAAATTTTTGCATTCCTGGTTTAAAGCTTAACCATTTTTTTTCCAATGTAGTGCAACCAAGCAGAACAACATCCATATAGAGCCTCTTTCAAGTGCTTCACAACAAAGCTTTTTGGGGGTTCAAACTCGTTATTTTGTCACCATAAACATTGAACATTGCTTTAACCCACTAGACGATGTTACCAAACTTTTTCATTTTGTTAAAATACTTCACAACTTAAATATCTCAGTGATTTCAGAGAATCCCCCATTCACTTCAATGCCTGAAGATGAAACCTTTGATGAATATATGCTTCAGCAGTTCAAAATTGTACCAATCTTTAATTTGGTGTAGAGGGGAGCTAACAATTCTAAAAAATGACTGAAAACACTCTTGTCCGATACCTTTTGACAATTGTCAAAGGATATTTGGAACAAATTGAGTTCTTTGTTCAATGAAATTTACACATAGATAGCACCAAGTTCCTTTTCACATCTTTTCTAGACTTCAAATTGACTAAACTGCTGTCGTTAGATGTGTGCAGAATAGACTGACACTTTTTTTTGTATTGGCTTTTTTTTGTTCCAGATTAGCTTTCTTAAATCATGTTTTCATCATGTAACCTCAAATATTAAGCAAGGCCAAATTGTGCCCTTATAATCAATACTTTCAACAAAATACAATTGCAACCACAATTTGGTAACTATTACGGTATTTATGGATCAAACCTAAAAATATAAAAATTGTCTAAAAATATTTGCTTGTATTATTTATGAAATTCCGGTAGAGACAAGAAATCTTGGATACCAAAAATTTGTGATGAGCAAATATAAATGCAAATCGTTCAATACTACAACAATAAGTTTTTATTTTTTTATTTTTTAAAAAGTTTCTGAGTCATAGACTACTTGCCTCAAATGTTTTTTTACTACCTGTTTTTATTGGCAAGCTTAGTAATTTAAAAAATTGAGTCCAGGGCTCCATACTTCAAAACAGAAAAGGACTGGTATTTTGTTCATAATTATTCACCAAGTACTTATTTGTGGAACGGCTTTATGCTAAAGCAATTCAATTTTTTTAATAATTTCATCCTTGTCAACGATTTTTAAACTATTTGACAGATGTTTCCTTGTTTTCATTTCACAGCATAAAGTTATTTGAGATTGCAATCTAAACTAGATTTCTTCATAAAACAAAGAAAGTAATTTCTGCTGAAGATTTGCTCTATACCTGCGTTTAGATTAAAAATGCCAGTACTCAACTACTTACAGATGAAGTTAATACTGCTAAAGATGCCATTGCTGCATCAAAAAAAAAAATTGAGTAATGCTAGTCATCTATTTTTGTTGGCACTTCAACAAGTTTTGAATTAGATCAAGCTGTAGTAAGGGTGACTTTTTTTGAAATCCATTTAAAATTCAGTAAAGTTTTGAAAAGTAATAGGGAATTTCCTATTTTGGAAAAGTGGGAAATTTTGGAAATGTTAAAAATGAAGATTTGTTTGGAAAGAAAACATGGATTTTTGAGATACCATGTGAATGCAAAATCTTGCTCCCCCTAGGCAAAATTCCTCGATCCAGCTTAGCAATACTTGGGACTAGCCTAAAAAGTGTAATCAACTCTGGACTAGACAGCTATTCTTCACATGCCAAGGATATAGTTGGTGAGGCGTATGTGTTCATAATCTTCTATCCTTTACTGAAAAACTTGATATTTCTGTAATCCCTTTTCGCATGCAATCAATCCACCAAATTCATTTCAATGTACAATAAAAAAGTAAACCAGTGTCATTCTGCCAAAAAAAAAACCTGTTTTTGTCTCAGGCAATTTGCAACAAAAATTGAGGGACAACAAACAGAAGAAAAGAATTTGAATTTGCCCTATCTAACCTATTACTGAGACTTTGAAAAAGGAGTTTTTGGAACACCACAAACAAAAAATTGCTAATGTATTGCAAAGTTTCATGGTGGGACCGCCATGAATCGCTCATCAAAATAACTACAAACTCATGTGGTAATGAATAACCAAGCAAGTTTATACAGTTATTCTGATGAGCCCACCATAAAACTTTGCAATATGTTAGCAAACTCATATTATTGTGGAATGTCAAAATTATATTGAAATCATTAATGGGAAAGGTATTCAATTTGGCTTAGACTGACCACAGGTTCTTCATTGATGGCTGCCAATCTGTTTAGTAAGCACTAACCCCCCACCCCCCTGCAATTATCAAATGAGTTTGTAATTATTGAGATAAGCGGTTCACAGTGGTCCCACTATAAAACTTTGCATTACGTTAGCAATTTTTTACTTGCAGTGTTTCAAAAACTACTTTTGCAAAGCCTCAGTAATAGGTTAGATGCATGCAATGTAGGGAGCTCTTTTCTTCTGTTTGTTGTCACTCAATTTTTAACACGAATTTGGCTGAGAGTAAAAGTGGATCTTTTTTTCTGGCAGAATGTCAGTGGTAAAAATTAAAGTCTAAAATTTAGCTAGCTCGATTGAAACAACAAGCATATCAGGAGCTTAGTGACTAGTCTACTTACAAGCTATGTTTATTTCCTGATTGGGAAATCAAATCTGATGTTATCTTTCATTATGTGATAAAGATTGCCGGATCAGGAAACAATTTATTGATTAGGAAACGATTTTCCAATCAAAACAGTGGTGCCTACTGTATAAGACGATTGCTTTAAAGCGAATTTATTGTACAACAAGATACATGCTAATGACATTTCTACATGCTTTTCATTGTAATCAAGTTGTATTTGTGCAAAATGTCAGACATTCCTTAATAAACTGTCACTCAAAACCACGAAAAAACTTAAAAACATACAGATTTCTTATACATACTCATGGCTGACTCCATGTTTGAATATTTTAATTGCAACTCTGTCATGCCTTTCATGCCAACCGTCATACACTTTACCATATCCTCCTTGAGCAACTGGTTCAGTACTTTTTACACGAAAATCAACAGGAAAAAATACTTGTACATTCAATTCCATTTCATCAACAAAATAGTTTCTAAAATCAATCAGCCACAAAAATATCCAATATTGATGAGCAAGCAAATGAGAATGAAAACCAAAGTTCAAGAGTACCTTCAGTACAGTTTAATCAGTTATTGATATTAATTCTACTGCCAACAAACATGGCGCACACCAGTACTACTAAACTACAGAATTAGAAAGATAGGCTAAAAATATATCTAAAAAGTAAGGACGAAGACCTGATATTACCAGATTATATAAATACTGAAATGTCATAATACACTAAAACGAGGAAATCCAGGAAAAAAATCACAAAAAAATGGATACAACTGTAATTCTGCAAAATTGCAGATAGCACTAGGGTTTGGGTTAGTTATTAGAATTAGGGCTAGACTGGGTCAGAGAAATATCTGGAATTTAGTAGTTCCTTGGAATACCAATACCAAGTACCAAACATACCAGTAGCCCAACTGCCACGTAATTGCTGCTATCACCTATTTACTAGTTGCTGTTATGCTCATTGCTGTATTGTTGGCAGTACTGTGGAAAGAATTACTGCTTAATTTTTACAGCTACTTATTTTTGAATGACACAAATTATAAACCACTTAATGACTGAGCTATTACGTTTTGGGGAAAGACACTTGTTAACAGTAGTTCTAATTAATAGGCTACATGTCCATGATATCCTAATTACAAGATTAGGGTTGAAGTTAGTTGACATCGCAAGACATTGTGCACATCTGAACATGTACTGCTCAATAAGACCCATTTTCAATAACTTTTTTAGCATTGCATTTCTTAACAAGCAATAACTGCATCAAAATTACAAGACAATTCAAGATAACAGTTGAAACTTTAAAACTATTAAATCATTCTGAATAATTCTTTAATACATAGGTCTAACATCTCAGTCCTGCAAGTTTAGAGAACAACAATGTTGTTAAAAAAATTCAGCCCATCTCAAATTTTTCACAAACCTGTACTAGCTACCGTAAATACCCGCGTATAGGACGATACCATGTATAGGACGCAGTGGATATTTGACCCTAAAAGCGATGGAAAAAACTTAAAAAAAAGTATCTATGGATAAGATGCACCTGGGTTTTTAGGTCAACTTCTTCAGAAAAAAAATGCGTCCTATACGCGGGTATTTACGGTATTTGGAAGAATTCACAGCTGAGCTCAAAAGCCACGGTAGTCTAGGGACCAAAGGTGCCAAAGTCAAGTTGTCAAAAATCCCAAAAAAATTCCAAAAAGGGAATTTTCTGCAAAAGTTTCCGAGGCCTGAATTGTTTTGTCATATTTGGCATATTTATCCTCCATTCACGAGAAAGCCAATTGCATCGCTATGTTTTGGACGGTATGTCCGCACTCGCCTGGGAGTTACTATTTCCGAAGTTTCTGGGCCACCTGTCTTCCACATGAAGAATGGGGCGTCCCGTTAAGTTCCTTGCCGAAGGACACAACAAGCAAGCTTGTCGGCTTGTTCTCCACAACCTCCCATAAATGCCGAGCGCCAAGCAGGGGAGCTATAGATACTATTTTCGAAGTCTTTTGGTATGACTCGACAAAGGGAATAAATCCCAAGTCTACCGACTGCGAAGCGGACGCTCTTACTGCTACGCCATTGCGTGATGCTGGCTTTCAAAAAGGTCTTTGCCCAAATATTTTCTAAGTGTGGTATTTCGCTGCCAGCATATAGTCATATCTCAAAAATTCCCCCAAAAACTAATAACAAATTACCTTATTACAGGTAAATCTCTAAAAAAGGTCTTTACTAAAACCTATGTATTCAAAACTTGTTTTTGAAAATCCCACGTTTTTTCCCAAAATATTGAGTAAAATCAGTATTCCCAATATCTTTCGAAAATTCTCAAGGTTTACAACTGATGCTAGGGAATCAGGAACGATATGAAATCTCAGACTGAAGCAACCCAGAACGCGGACTGTTTAACACTAGAAAGACGGCAATTTTTCTTTACCTAGAAAGACAGCTGCGGTCAATTATGACTGCAATAACATTTTCTGTTTAAAACATTTTTTAATGACAAAAACTTTCTTACTTAACGATTGGTAACAATGCACAACAATAATGCTTAATTGGGATTGAAGTTAATTTGAACACATTCGATCATAGTAATAGTTTGTCATGCACTTCCTATAGCACAAGAAAAGCAAGTGGCAACAGTCACTTTACATGAAGTGTGTTTACCTCAACAAATTATGTGGCATAGGTGGCAAGATAAGCTGGACTTGTTTATGCATAGCTGCAACTGACATTGTTTCCTTTTTCAATAAACCTTGCTGGAACTTGCACCTCCTTCACAGGAAGAGGAGCAGGAGCGCTTTCTGCTGGACGGTTACAGCACATCTCTTTTATAAGCTGAAGTAAAAATTTCCTTCTTGACTAGCTCTGGCCCGTTACTTCACAATATATGATGTATGCATTTATGCATGCATGGTCTATAATGGTAAAAAACACGGCCACTGGTCGTCTTCTTGTGGCACTTTTGCAAGTATGATACTGTGTCATTTGGTCCAAAACATCTACCCCAACGTTTGGCAAGTTGCAATACTTGACAGTTTCAGGTAATTTTTTTTGTGTGCTAGGTCGACGGAGACTGTTTTGTGCATTGAGCTCAGTACACATATCAGTTTTGCCTTCTTGGCTTTGTATATTGTCAAAGTGGCATTAGACGGAGAGACGAAAACTTCTGACAAATGCAGTGGCTTGTCTTTTATTATCGCCTCAACTTTCCTTACCTCCTTCTTTTGCTTCCTTATTGCATCAAGTGGTGTTGTTTTTTCTGCTTTTAGTTTGTTTGCTAAATTTATACTTGTAAAAAAGTTGTCCCTATCACCTTATTGTACCCTTTTTTGAAGAATGGTGGCATCAACCACAAGCAGTTCAAGTAGGTTGTTTTCTCGGTTCGTTGTGGGGTCTTTGCCAAGATAAGGCTGAGCATTGCAAAGACGTTTTGAACTGACGTCAACTAGAAGCCGAAATTTTATACCGACTTTATCGGGCTTTTTCGGGATGTACTGTATAAAGAGCACCACCTTTTGAACGGAAACGGTTGTTCGTCTATGATAAGATCAAAGCTTGGTACGAAACACTTTTTGTAGTTTTTTACAAAATTGTTCCAGGTGTCTGAAATGAGGCAAAATTTATGGGTTTGCCTTCTTTTACGGCGTGTGGAAAAATTGTCAAACCTCAAACGCTTCATCAAATTCCTTGTATCGATCTCTAATGACTGTGCTACCAAAAATTGAGCGATCCCACTCCGGTCAAAAATGACCGCTCGTCATTCTAGTGTTAAGTTCGCAAAATGAGGCTTCGCCAAATCCCACTTTGCTAAAAAAATACCCAAAAATCAGGCATGATACAAAAAAATTAATCATGGAAATGAAAGTAAACAAATATAAATCGAGGAAGCTAATATAAGTTATTATGAAACATCATCCCCCTGCGAAAATTAGCGCAAACCATGCAATGACTATAAATAAAAGTCAATTCTTCAAAACTATGCTCATCTAGATGCAAACTTCTTTTGATTTGAATTCGTTTGACGGCTTGCGCTCACAATATCAACATCATATTTTTTATTTTGGTCAATGGACTATCAGAAAACATCTTTCAAATCTGTGCATAGGCCGTTTCTATGGCGACAAAATAAACTAACATTCATGTTGTGGCCCCTGCTTAAAATATAAAGACTTTGATTGATTTTATACTTGGCAACACTTTTGTCATGTAAACTGTACAGGCTAACGCTTAATAATGTGATTTTGTAAAAAGCTGATAAGCTGCAAGGTAGCCTATTATAAAGTTTTGCTGTTACATAATGCTAATTACTATTATTGTGTTTTGCTTTCTATTCTATTTGAATAAGTAAACTGATAAAGATAAATTTGTGTAATCTTTTTGAGTTAAATTAAGTTATAAATGCAACAATTCAACAGTTATCTTGCTTAAAAAAAACTAAACTGGATGCAAACTCCTCCTGATTTGGATCTTTGTGACGGTTTAAGCACATAAAATCAACATTAGTTTACATCTCTGGACTATCAGAAAACATCATTCAAGTTTGTGCACAAGTTGTTGCTCTGGCAACAAAACCTGCTCAATCAAAAAGTGTTTTATTTACAAAGCACATTTATCTCGATGAAAGTCCTCCTGATTTGGATCCATCTGACGGCTTATGCACCCAATATTAGCATTTCGGTACTAACTGCAATTCAGTCATTGCACTGCAGTAACATACCGCTTAAGCTCGCAATTTGAACCTGAGTAGCTTTTGTGAACTTAAGTGGTAGGTGCGAACTTAAATATTTTATCCTAAATCGGTAATTGCTGATACCTTGACTGTAATTATTTGGTCTAATTGTTGTGTAAACAAGCAAAACGCGAAAGAGGGTCTGTAACATACTAACTAACGATTCATGACATGTTTAAACTGGGAACTTTACCATAGTAAATATTCTACAATAAATTTTTGAAAAACTTGAATCTAAATTTTGTGGTAATTTTTTGCAAACTTCAGCGGTAGGTCACTGTACTGGAAAACATTTTTCAAGTTTGTGCAGAAGCTATTGCTATGGTGACAAAAACCCTACAACAATATTTGTTTGAAAAACACTCATCTAGATGCGAGCTCCTCCTGATTTGGATCCATCTGACGGCTTGTGCACACACTGCCAATATCAACTGAAATTGTTTTGTTACCATAGGCCTACTAATGGGTTGTGCACAAACTTGAAAGACGCTTTCTAATAGTCCTTTGACGGAGCTATGAGATATGTTGTAGATATGGGGGCACAATAGAGGTGTGCAGAATCGTTAGTTTCAAGTGATGGCTCCAAATAAATACTTTCGCAAAATTAATTGTTCTTTTATCTGTTACAGTCAACTTCGGATATAAGAGATTCAGATAAGGGATTTTCGCTTATAAGGGACTACGCAAAAGGTCCCAAATGATTTTCAATATAAACTAAACAGTCGGTTATAAGAGAATTCGGTTATAAGAGACTGATTAAGCTGGTCCCGGCGGATCTCTTACATCCGAAGTTGACTGTATTTGTAATAACAAAGCGGCATTAGCTGATACCGAACCCACAAACAAAAGCGAAAAGATGTCGCGGCTCGCGAGATATTCGGTTGTTGAGCAAAAAGCCGTGGTGTCTTTTTTTCAACCCTTGTTGTATACTGTACGTAGAAACATCAAATAGACTAATCATTTGGTGGCAAGCTAGCATTTGTTTTGACCTTTAGAAGTGGCTGAGTAAATGGTAGTTTACCACTTACTATTTCTATAGAAATCTACCATCATGCAACCCACAGCAAACTGTTCGTTTTGCGTTTTCAGAAAGATCTACGGATATTTAAACATGCTTACACTCAATTCGTTTTAAACTCCCTTCCAGTCTTAATTTATCGTACACTATCGTACAAACAACAAATTACAAGTTAAGGTTTGGGTGCATTAATACTTAAAAATATTTAAAACAAAGAGTTGCTTGCACTAGCAGAATATTGGGTATCATTAAGCAAACAGCTTACTGTTAACACTGGAAACGGTTGGTCGTAGTTAAATTTAAAGTCAATTGTTGATCTCTGTTGACATATTTATCTTACACGAAGCATTGCTTCCACCTGGCAATAATTGGCAAAAGCATAAACTGAGCTCAAAATATCAGCACTTACTGCTCTCCGACAGGAAAAAAGCGCTCGAGTTAATCGTAACTTCCTTTACGAAGGTTGCACGCATGTGATCAAACGTCATCAAAATGCGCTTTTGAAAAAAGTGGCTGACCAGTATCAGTGTTTTTGCATTAAATTGAATAGAAGTGATACTGTTTTTTGCAAATAAATCAATAAACTTGACAGTTGTTAAATGAACGTTAAATATGTTGTTTTACTGATGTTAAGGCATGAATCTGAAGTCAAAGTAAGATAAGAGGTGCTAAGGTTTTCTTGTTATTACTAATAGTTGGGCTAATTTTATGGGCTAAACATGCAGGCTTATTTGTAGCCAGCTTCTATGAGGGTTTCATATTCGATTAATCAGCGTGTTTGGGAATACTGAGTTTAAGTTGATTGTAATGTGCAATTTATACAATATATTTAGTCGCATAAGCATACTGAAAACCGACGCGATGGCGTAGTGGTTAGAGCGTCCGTTTCGCAGTCGGTAGACCAAGGGTTCATTCCCTTGTCGAGTCATACTAAAAGACTTTAAAAAATGGCATCCGCAGCTTCCCTGTTTGGCACTCGACATTTAGGGGAGGTTGTGGAGAACAAGCCGGCAAGTTCGCTTGTTGTGTCCTTGGGCAAGGCACTTAACGGGACGCCCCACCTTTATGTGGAAGACAGGTGGCTCATAAACCTCGAAAAAGGCAACTCCCAAGCGAGTGCGGACTTCCCGTCCAAAGTATAGCGATACAATTCGCTTTCTCGTGAATGGAGGATAAATATGGCAAATAAAACAAATAAAACAAAAAACAAAAGTTGTAAACTTAGATCATACTGCAGCCTAAATAACAGGGCAGACTTCTACACCGTTTGTCATATGTTCGATTAGATATTGATAGATAAAATCAATAATTCTTTGATATTTTTTGTCAATAGTGCTTGGCAGACCAGTCGTATTGACATATTAGATGTAATTTTGTGACCTTAACTACTTCTTAAACAAGTTTTTGGTCTATTACCTAGACTGCTGAAACAAGGGTAAATTAAAACTTACGGTACCAGTTCATTTATGCATACTATGAGCTCATGCTCTGTTTGGATGTCTTTCGTCAGACTGGGCCACCACGACAGGTAGACTGGTTGGCCCCTTCATCTGTTTGGCACATAAAGATGGAGGCATCCCGTTAAATGCCTTGCCCATGGACACAACAAGCAAGCTTGTCGGCAAGCTTACGGGACCCGTAGTATTGATGAGATAATGGCTGTTTTTGCTAATGTGCCGATGAGTATCTAATTGCTATAGAGTTATTTTTAACTGAGGAGCAAATGGTATTTAGATGGCACTTCTCTTAAGAGCAATTTTTTTTAATTGGCTCAGTACTAAGCTTAGACTAGCTAACTGAAAGACCTAATCTCAATCAAATTGCTTTTGGTTGTATTTGTTTGTTTTCGTGGATCCAACTAGCAATAATTCATTCCAATTTTTAATTAATTTCTCATTAGTTTTTAAAATAAACCCAAAAGTTGGTGTTCGCCCTGTAAAACAGTGGTTAAGCTAAAAAAAAACACGGAATTGTGCAATTTTTGATAAAAGCACCAAACTTTCAGGAGTGTTAGCATATGGTATGAAATTTATTTTCAGACGTGGAGGCATCGAATTTTCTGACCTGGGGGGGCTCTGCGGCCCTTTTTATGGTCTCACCTAATATTGCGCATAATCGCCAGACCCACAAACTTTGAGAAGCCATATCTCCACTTCCAGCGGTCCGATTTTCATAAGTTTGATATCAAATCGTTCAGAAAAGAGAGACCTTTTAAACAAAAAAAAGCACTTTATTATTGAGACAAAATTTTGAGGTTAACATTCGACCTTGTCCTTGCACCCCCAAAATTAGCAAATTTGTTTCACCCTACAACTGTGAAAGCTGCATCTTGCTAATAGATCAAAGTTGTTCTAAATTTAGAAAGGCTGAAAGATATTTGGAAGAAACCATATGCCTTAGGTTAAACACCTTGTGGGGTGCATTAGCACATTAGTGTATCGACACATGATCATAGCGGACGGTGTGCCTATGCGCATATTTCGTATCCACCGGGTAACCCTGCTGTTTGTTGCTGCGGTAGCCGATTGGGTGTCGTTTCTAATAAACTTCCTCTTGTTGTTTTAGGTTGCTGTTTAGCGCACTAGTGGAAAGTGTGTGTTTTGTATAGTAAATATATTACATGGTGGTGTTTCTATCAATGTCTATCACGATGAAGCGGCATGCTTTGGTTAACCCAGCTCTCTCTTCTACTCCCAAGCAGCCCAAGGCAACATCTGCAATAAATTGGGAACTATGTGTTCTTTGTCAAACGGAAACTGACGAAACATTGCAGTGCCCCGCTAGGTCTTCAAAGCTTTCTGCTGGCAGTGGTTACATGTCGCTAGAGGAGAATCTCAATCAGTTTAAGTACCTTGGCATTGTACCAATGGATCTTGATGTAGAAAAACTGGATGAAGGGATTGGTATTTAGGAAACATTGATGATTTACAGTGCCAAGTGGCACAAGACCTGCAGCCTTAAATTCAATAAACAAGCTCTTCAGCGAATATCAAGAAAACAAACCAAGCAGAGGAGCCAAAATGCTGGCACTTCTGGTGTACAAAAACGCTCAGCTTTCAGCCATACAACAGCGTTAGATCTTTGCTTTTTTTGCAATGAACCAGCTGGTACTACAAACTTGCATAAAGCTTCAACTCATAAGTTAGACATGAAGGTGCGAAGATGTGCTTTGCAGTTGGAAGACAGAGAACTACTAGCAAAGTTGTCTGCAGGTGATATGATTGCCCTTGAGGCCAAGTATCATTGCCTCACCACATTGTACAACAAAGCAAGACAAGCCACTGAAAAACAAGAAAAAGAAGAAAACTATAGCCATTTGCATGGCATTGCTTTTGCTGAGCTTGGGGCATACATGGAAGACATGCGAGATTAAGAGAGTGTTTCTGTGTTCAAGCTGACAGACATGGTCTCCTTGTACAAGAAAAGACTGAAACAGCATGGTGTCGTAGTGGGCAATAGAATTCACAGCATGCGTCTGAAGATTAGATTACTTTCTGCTCTCCCTGATCTTACAGCTCATGTACAAGGAAGAGAAATTCTTCTCACTTTTAAAGAAGATATTGGGCTGGCTCTAATTAAGGCCTGCGACGGTGACAATGATGTCGTTTATTTAATGCGGGCAGCACAGGTGATTCGCAAAGAGTTGTTTATTATAAAGATAAAGCAACTTGATGGTTTCTTCACAAGTAAATGTCAACGAGACTCTGTGCCATTATCGCTGTTGGCACTAGTAAATATGATACAGGATGGACTCAACATCAAACACCACACACAGCTCGCCAGCAATGCCTTCACAACTGCTGCTCTGTCGGTGTCACAGCTGGTGGTGTTCAATAGTGTGAAACAATCCCGTAATTCCAAGCCATCAGTAAATGTCCGACATGACCGTGATCATGAAACTCCACTACTTCTCTATCTGGGCCTGAAAGTCCATGCAGTAACGCGCAGTAAAACGCTGGTGGACACTTTGTTTCATCTTGGATTATGCATATCATATGATTGTGTCCTCCTAATTCTATCAGATATTGCCAATGGTGTCTGCCAACGCTATGAGATGGAAAAGGTTGTGTGTCCACCAAATATGCGTTGCGGTCTATTTATCATTGTAGCAGTGGACAACATTGACCACAACCCAAGCTCTGCAACAGCAAAGGATTCTTTTCACGGAACTGGTATATCTCTCATGCAACATCAATCACAGTCATTCCATGGTTGTGACCGTGATTGGGATATCATTGGCTCATTAAGATCATCTACGCGATCAGTCAGTTTTCTGCCCTCAGCCTATACCAGCATTCACCTGCAGCCATCAAAACAAAGCAGTTCACGGCACCACGATTCCAAGGGATAGTGACACCTGCCAGCCTAGTTACAGCTTCCAGTGCAGTAGCAGAAGAATATGATTGGCTGAATGCAGTAGTAAATGCTTTGAAGAAAGGAAATCTAGCCAAGGATGAATGGGTGTCATGGTCTGCATACCATGCAAGTATCCAGACAACAGAGATCCCACCTGCGGCTATTAATGCACTGTTACCTTTGTTTCTGAAAAATGCACATTCAGTGGCAATGATAAAACATTCTATGGACATTGTAAAGACATCAATTCAGTATTTGAATCCGGGACAGATTCCTGTTCTTGCTGCAGGTCAGCCGCTGTTCGCACTCGCAAAACAGATCCAATGGACATGGCCTACTACTCATGGAGAAGACCAGTTTGTGATTATGTTTCGGGGTCTGCACATTGAGATGGCTGTCTTGAAGGTGAGCCACGTTTATGTAACCCTTTATCAGATTAATTTATGCCTGTCTACTGTATACAGTTAACAGTAAAGATCAATTTTATTTTTATTTCAGCTCCTCGGACACTGGCTCGAGGACAGCAGATGGACCAGTGCTCTTGTGCAAGCGGAAATTGCAAGCTCTGGAACTGCTGATTCATTTATTAAGGCCACTTATGTGACTAAGACCCGACATGCACATGAAGTCACAGCTGCATGTTTGTATGCACTTATTCGGCGTGCCTATACCGACTATTCCACATCTGTTGGTCCCAATCAAAATGAGGCTGATGAGGAAGTTGCTTTATCCTTTCATTCATTCACGCGTATGAGCTCATGCTCGGTTTGCATGTCTTTCGTCAGACTGGGCCACCACGACGGGTAGACTGCTTGGCCCCACCATCTGTCTGCCACATAAAGACGGAGGCATCCCGTTAAGTGCCTTGCCCAAGGACACAACAAGCAAGCTTGCCGGCTTGTTCTCCACACTATCCCTTATGTGCTGAGCGCCAAGCAGGGAAGCTGTGAATACCATTTTTTAAAGTCTTTTGGTATGACTCAACAAGGGAAATGAACCCCAAGTCTACCGACTGCGAAGCGGACGCTCTTACCACTACACCACCGCGCCGGTTATCCTTTCATGAGTGGTGTTCAATGCAAGCAAGTAAATGTGTTCACTTTGATTATTGGATAAAGACCTTGTCGTTAGAGCTTCTTCTATTGGTGTTTATTCGATCAATCCGTGAGGGCAATTTTGACATGTATGTGGAATCTTTGACACAGATTGTTACCTGGTTCTTTGCACTGGACCATGCGCATTACTCAAGCTGGCTGTCCGTACACATCCGTGATATAATGATGCTGTCAGAGAAACAACCGGGTGTACTGGCAGAATTCAAAGCAGGGAAATTTGTCATCTACAAAACTAGCAACAAGTTTTCTGCGATGGCAATAGACCAATGCCATGAACAAAAAAATGCTCTCGTTAAAAGATCTGGGGGAGCAATTGGCCTAACAGGAAACCCTGGGGCACTAAGAAGATGGACTGTGGCAGCACCTGAAATTGTTCGAATTACTAAAGAATTTGAAGGCGACAGAGGACATTCCGTTACAGCCAACCAACAGCACCATGATCAGCAGCCAGGAGTTCAACAAAATTTCTTGAAAGATGTCCCATCCCTGGTGACAGTAATTGATGATATGGGGAATCCCTTCCTTGGAAAAGGCCATAATCTCCTAGTTCTTGACACGAAGAATATCATGGATGCATTTGTGGTAGTAACTGTCAGGAAGATTAAGAGTCTTGGACTAGAGCAATACAAGAAATTTGTGGAAGAGAGATTGCACCAGTCACTGAAGCCAATAACAGAAACTCTGTCTAAAAACAACTTACCTCTGTTCAGCCGCCCTACTATAAAGTCTCCTTCAAAGGAAAAGTTACAGCTTGCAGCACTTAAGAAGGATCGTGACCTTTTCATGAGACTCTATGTTGCATGCCAAACAAGGGGTGGGGATCTGGATCAATTTTTTTCTCATATGATTCAAGCAGTCCCACCTGCTCTATCGTGTGGAGGTAAACAACGAATTGGGACTAAGGCTGATTTACTACACTGCTTTGAATCTTGCGTGGCATCAAAGCCGCTAAGTTCTCCTGAGGTGGATGCAATAATTCTTGATGGTGCTGTTGTTGTTCATATGCTACATCCTGGTACAGCAAAAACATTTCAAGAGTATGCAGATTTTGTGTTTGGACCATACATATCCTCCCAGATTGACAAAACTAGCCGTGTTGATGAGGTCTGGAATGTGTATCTGCCAGAGAGTCTCAAAGGGACAACCAGACAAAAAAGAGGAAAGGGTGTCAGAAGACGTGTGTCTCCTTCTACTACGATACCCAAGAACTGGAAAGACTTTCTCCGTGTTGATGACAGTAAGACAGAGCTATTTAAATTCCTTGCCCTACATGTTACCTGTCTAACAGTTGACAAAGGCAAGATATTGTACGCAACCTCTGCGCAAAATGTTTTAAGCTCGACATGTCAGACAGAACTTAGCAATCTCACCCCATGCTCACAGGAGGAGGCTAATACACGTCTCATACTGCGTGCGGCAGATGCAGTGGTACAGGGCAAAAGAAGGGTATCTGTTCGCACAGTGGATACGGATGTCGTGGTATTAGCTACAACTTTCTTTAGTCAGATGAAGCCCGATGAGATGTGGATTGCATTCAGCACTGGAAAGAACTTTCGTTTTATACCCATTCATGAAATCGTTTCTTCGTTAACTCCAAAGATATGTTCTAGCCTGCTGGCATTCCATGCTTTTACAGGCAGGGACACTGTGTCTTCCTTCGGCGGAAGAGTAAAAAAACTACCTGGGAAACATGGAAAGTATTTCCTGAGGTCAGTGATGCATTCTTGGAGATGACAAACATTCTTGGAGGAGAAATAAGTGACGCGTGTATGATACAGTTGGAACGCTTCGTTGTTCTGATGTATGACAAAACCAGTGAATGCCTGGAGGTGAATGAGACTAGAAAGCAGCTATTCATACAGAAGTCCAAAACAAGGGAGACCATTCCATCAACAAAAGCAGCACTGGAGCAGCATATAAAGAGTGCCAGTTACCAAGTACGTTGCTGGAGTCAGGCCTTGGTTTAGAATCCTTAGTTGTCAAGCCCTTCTGACTGGGGATGGATCAAGAAGGAAGGAGAATGGCACCCCATCTGGACAACACTTGCTAAGACTGCTAAATCATATCATGAACTTATTTGCTGCAAGTGCACACAAGGCTGCTTTCGCCGTTGCAAATGTGTAAAAGCGGGACTGAAGTGAACTGCATTATGTTTGTGCTCAGGAGACTGTAGCAATTAGGAGGTTCAAAGTTGGAATATTGTCATGTACGAGACTATTGTGACGTCAGCAAATTGGTGGCTATACTTACGACATTTCTAGGGAAATATTGGCACAAAGGGACATTGATAAACAATTTTACGTTAGATAATTTTACCAGTAAACAGGTATTAGCTTAGCTGTATTTGTAATATTTGCAATATAGAGCAAAAATACACTTCATGTCCCATTGTGCCCCACCTTCCCCTAATATTTCAACCATTAATTTATGCAAATGAGATGCCTGTGTTGTCAGAATTATTGTATTGCCAGAATGTTCTAAATTAATTCATGCTAATCTAAAAAATCTTGTCTGCTTCATGTTGTTGTTGAAAAGGTTTATAATTTCCTAACTCTTGCCTAATTTATAGTACTTTTCTACAAAAAACGAACAAAATTTTCTCTTTGAGGATGCGACTGCACCCCCTACAACCCCACCTTCTGCCCCTATGTATAGATGGTTCTTCATTCTGTTCTTATAAAGATCCCACTCTCGTTTTTGGTTTTATATCGATTTTGGGTCATAAATGAGATTATGTCATATAAAAAGATGCCCAAATTGAATTTGCTAATTTTGGGGGTGCACGGTCAAATGTTATACCACCGTACTTTGTTTCAACGATTTTTTGCTTCTTCTTGTTTGAAAGATCTTTCTTTTTCGAACAATTTGATATCAAACTTATGAAAATCGGATTGCTGAAAGTGAAGATATGGCTTCTCAAAGTTTGTGGATCTGGCAATTATGCCCAATCTCAGGGGGGACCACAAAAAGGGCTGCAGGGCCCCCCCAGGTCTGAAAATTCGATGCCTTCACGTCTAAAACTAAAACTTGGTTTAAGTGGAATGTACATGCAAATTTTGATGCTTTTATCACAAAGTGCACAAATAAGTTGCCTATCCACTACACTACTAGACCTTTCCAACATAAATTACAGATTTTGATCAGCCGCTTTTTTTGGCGCGAAATGTGTGAGGTCATATGCAACCTTCCTATAATGGCCAGCGTTGCCAGGTAGTTCGGACAATTTTGAACAGTATTAGTCTGAAATTGGGACATTTTAGGACAAATTTTAAAATATGGTTTATTTATGGTTCAACTAACAAATTCATTTCGCAAAGTGCAATTTACATGTTGCCACAAAAATAATTATTAGCAAAGAACAGTCTTTCATACACAGTACCAATAAGAAAAACGAACAAACTGTGACAACCGGCGCAATGGTGCAGTGGTTAGAGCGTCCACATCGTAGTCGGTAGACCTGGGGTTTATTCCCTAAGTCGAGTCATACCAAAAGACTTTAAAAAATGGTATTCACAGCTTCCCTGCTTGGCGCTCAGCATAAAAAAGGGATCGTGTGGAGAACAAGCCGGCAAGCTTGCTTGTTGTGTCCTTGGGCAAGGCACTTAACGGGACGCCTCCACCTTTATGTGGCAGACAGGTGGCCCCACCCGTACTTCACAGGATTATAATTGTGAAGTTGCTAACGCAGCATGTCAGACGACGACTCTTTGGTACCCATCAGTGGCAGTCCGCCTTGTTGGTGGTGGGGCTACCAGTCACTCAAGACTGGTTCGAAATGGGCTGCCATCTACCCCTAGCCTAATATCAATTAGGTTGACGGCATGAACCTGAATTACCGTTCATGCCGTACCTCCATCCCAAGGAAGAGGAGGGGTAAACACACACACACACAACAAACTGTGATTGCTGCTATTCCAGTCACGCGGTTTGGGGGAAGGTCTTAGCGCACAGCGCAAACTCATTCGCGATATCAAAGGGCACTCTCGATGATTGATTCAAATATAATTCAGAGACGAAAAATCCGATCGATCATACACGAATGGCGTCGATACTGCGACAGGTTTTCTAGAATAATTTAACAATTATAAGCAAATAGCCAAACCTCACACTTAAATTGGGCACAAAACATATAAGAATAGAAAGATCAAATAGCAAAAGCGACGGCATTAAAGTACGACGATAAATATTTATAATTATAAGAGAATTATGAGAAGCACTCGTTGTTTATACTTTGATAAGTTACAATAGCTTATAATATATACACTTACTGACTGTATGCCACTTTCCGAAACGATTCAACTTTATAGCAGAGATTACATTTCATCTGTGTTTTGATTTTGAGAAAAAATACCAAATGACTAGAGTGCCGCGCATTTATAGTGCTGCAAATTTACGAAATTCTCACGCGAGCAGATGGAAAAGGACAAAGAAAACTTCATTGGCTGTCCTAGATCTTTTTTCTTAGTATTGTTTTCAACACAAAAGATACTAATTATAAGAGTAGGTCCCCAGAAGCTTATTCAAATAGAAAGAGCCCCTGCAGTTTAATCAGGGCGAGAAACAGTTTTAATTAAAAATTTTATGAGAGGATTTTGTCTGTAACACAAACGTAGCCTACATTTTCGGCTCTCTTTCGTCGTTGATCGTTGTGGCAGACGGACGTGTTCTAGTTACATGCCACCATCTCTTTCATCGCTGGACATCGTGACTGACGGAAGTGATTTTGATTGTTTGCCACGGCTGCGTTAATTGGAGTCTGAACATCAATGCAATAAAAACCATTACTGTCGTGCTTCCTTCCTTGTGATTGCCATATTTTCCAGAAATTGGGGCTCAGTCAGTGCGCTCTTGCTCAAAGGAACACATTTTCTACATTGATTTAAACTCAAACGCTCTCCTTTAAATTCAAATTCTACAGTAGTTATTCTCCGTAACTGGCTGTTGAAATGTTAGAGTGATAACAACCATCGTAGATGATAATTAAATGAGATGATAATGATAGGCCTACAACCATGTCCCACTGTGCCCCAACTGAACCAAAATACTAAACCCCAACATTACTGATGGAGGGCTCATGCCGGGCGACGCCGGCAAAGCCGGCCAGTCTAATATGCAGTATAAAGCGCAATTCTGTATGTGTGTCTGTCTATCTGTTTTAACTCCTCCAAAACTGTTTGAAGTACAGGCATCAAACTTGGCACGATTGATCACCACCCCGTGGTGAGCGTCATAAGAGTGTTCATGACGTCACCATGACGTCATCATCATTTTTTATTAATTTTCTTTATTTGACAAAGGACAACAGCTTTTTGCTCAAACGAAAACCAGCTTCCGATTTACCACATTACAAAAACTTTTATTTGTTTGAGGTCTAAAATAAAGTCACAATTAACGCTTTATTGTAAAATTTGTTTTTGTGCTTTCTCAAAAAGCACTGATTGCAGAAACGCGATTACATGCTGTTTCAAGAGATATAAATGAGGTGCCTCCGATAAAAACAACTTTACAACAAGTAAAGCTTAATTGACAATGCTGCAAGCTATTCTTTATCTAAGCGCTTTAAGCCTTTTAAGCATGCTTCTCTTTTTTGCTTGCACGCTTAAAACTGGCTCTATGATGTCATAATATGTCTGTTACGATTGACGAAAGTTTTTCGCTACCAAAGACTATCTCTTGGTCTGGCTGAGATTAAGCCGATGGTATCGGCTTTGCTAAAAAGTGACATAAAATTCTACTTGAAGCTGATTTATTTAACATGTAATACAACAAAATAATGTCCAAATGTTATCAAACAAAATGTAATGTTATGGAGCAGTATGATACGCTTCAAAGCAATCTGCATGTAACCCAACATTGCATGTAGCACATTCATAAACTGTTCTCTTTCTACCAGCACCTGACTTTTTGCAGTGAACACAATCTCTCTCTGGTGTGTGCTTGGCATTTGATCCATGGACTCGTCTGATTAGATGCGTACCCAGTAAACGTACTGCAGTTGGCTTCTGAATTGCTGCTGTGGCGGAAGCACGTTTGGATCCTGAGGAGCCTGCTGAACGAATACCTTGAAGATTTCCACCAATCAATTGTTCTGCCAGTTTTGCACGAAAAGACATGTGTGTCATTTCTGTTAAAGTTCTTTGTTGGCACTCTCTCTTATGAAGTATGAATGCATTGGTTACTGCTGTGTCAAAAGCCCACCAAAAAATACTATGCCAATATTTATTGCTCTTCAATTTGGAATCATAGTTCAATCGTAACTGGTCAGCAACATCTACACCATTCATCCAGTTGTTGTAATCGTGGGTAACATTTGGACGTTGAATTGTTTTTGTCTCTTTTTTGTATTTTCCCTGGTTGTCTTTAACAAAAATTTCTTTAGGAACATCAACGAGAAAAGCAGAAGAATGAGCTGTTGAGAGAAAATGAACTGGCGAATTGTCATAATAAGCAACAGCTAGAACACCGTTTTTGGACTTGAAATGTAAGGCCGCCTTCATTCTTTCCTGTTCAGCTTTTGTCTTTGGTTTTTTCATAAAAATGGAAGCTGGGAAACCACGATTTGGTCGACAAGTTCCAATGAACAGCTGTTCATCTTTCAATAAATTCTCAGCTAGACGAACACTAGTGTACAGGTTATCAGTTACAATAATGTGCCATTTCGCTTCCAATTGGGACACCAAGTTGTAAACAGCATTAGCAACTTTGCCTTCTTGTGGTTGAATTTTCTGGATTGTTGTGTCAAAGGAAAACTGAAATGAATAAGTGTATCCATTAAGAGCATCGCAAAGTGCATACACCAAGAAACCATCTCCAGCTCGCTTGTACTTGATTCTGCTTTTGTACCGGCACCGTCCTTGAAAGGAAATATCCATTTCATCTATTGATGAATGCCTTGAGGGATAATAAACCCGCCTGCAGTTGTAAAGGAGACCATCAGTCCAAGGTCTAAATTTAGCTAAAGGATCTGTGGCAGTATCCACTGATGAAAGATGCAAAAATCGCTTGATTTGTTCAAATCTTCGCAGGTACATTGTTGCAGGGATTTGCCTCATCTCAAAGCAATATTCAGTTGACCAGTAATTCGATACACGAGGATATGGATGGAGGCTGTTAAAAGCTGCTAAACCTAGCCAAGTTCTAAATTCTCGAGGTGTCAGAAAGTACCATTCTCGAGGGTTTTCATGAAGAGTTTTGGAATAGAATTTTGATGCATATGAATTAGTCTCTAAAACAACATTTTCAATCATGTCTTCTGTCACAAAGAGATTGAATAAGGAGATCAGAGATAAAATATCCTCATTACTAATGGTCATTTGTAATCCACACTGACCTTGGAAATTGGGAATTGTACGTTGAACAGGATCCATCCAATCGTCAAGAGTTACTGTTTGAAGTTCATCAATTTCATCATGTTGTAAATTTAGTAATTCATCAGCAGCTTCAATGTCACTGTCTGTCACTTCTGCCATTTCACAACACAAAAATTTAAGAAAAGAAGTGTCTAGTATGTATTGTAGAGAGTTAGAGGGATACTCAATCGATTATAACAATGGTTACACCAGTACAAGGAATATCACAGCAGTCAGAATGACGAGTTCAGAATGAATAATGTAAGCCGATTGGATCGGCTTTTGCATATATCGTCCAATCAGAAAATGAGATTGTTCATCAAGCTGTAGGTATGCCTACAATTTACTCCTTTCCTAGACAGTAATCAATAGCTCTGAGACGCAGAAACTTTTGTACTACAAACTAGTTATAGCCGATTCTTTAGCGAAAAGCCGACCCCATCGGCTTTGCCAGACTAAGAGATAATACTGTATGTTGATTTTTTCAAACATTGCACTTTTCTTGCAAAATAATTTTATCTAAAAACTAATTTGTGAGTTCATTTCTTAACCAATTTTCAAACTTTTTTCAACAAATTAAAGATTATTTTAAGCCAATTCTGATTGTGTATAATATGTACGATTAATATTTGTTTTTATTCTGAAAAAACTAGACTTTAAGACCTGTGGTGTAACTATTTACTCCTACTGAAAAGTGGCAAGGGGAGAAAAAACAGGTAAGTTTAATACATAAAAAGTATAACAAGGTACTGACAATTACTTTCCTTTGAAAGCTTAGAAAATTTGCTTTCCATCAATATGTGACTCCAATTACTTAGGGCTTAGGATTAGTCTAGGTACTTATGGGTTATCTGTCACCACTTTTTTTTAATGTAATAAACCTAACCCTGTACACTCCCTTCCAGTGTACACTGCCCCATACATTTACATACCGGGCCTGCCCCTTCAGTGTACACTGCCTTCCAAACTCATTTTAGGCTTAAACATTATATTTACAGTTAAATAATAGTAATTTAATACCTGGTGAAAAAAAGTGGTGACAGATAACCCACAAGTACCTTAGTCTATAATGGCTGATCAAAAATTGGTTGCCATACATCACCGACGCGATGGTGTAGTGGTTAGAGCGTCCGCTTAGCAGTCGGTAGACTTGGGATTTATTCCCTTTGTCGAGTCATACCAAAAGACTAGAAAAATGGTATCCTCAGCTCCCCTGCTTGGCGCTCGGCGTTTAGGGGAGGTTGTGGAGAACAAGCCGGCAAGCTTGTTTGTTGTGTCCTTCGGCAAGGAACTTAACGGGACGCCCCATTCTTCATGTGGAAGACAGGTGGCCCAGAAACTTCGGAAATAACAACTCCCAGGCGAGTGCGGACGTCCCGTTCCACATATAGCAATACAATTGGCTTTCTCGTGAATGCATAAACATGGACAATACAACAAAATACAGTACAATGTTCTATTTTTAGTTGAACATTTTTCCTTCTTGACCTAACAAAATTGCAATTGTTGTTCAAAGTAAGTTCTTTGGTACATTTTGATTACTTTTAAATTTTTGTTGCCTGCACTTCACAATATTGCAATTCCTACCTTTGGTACATGTCGACTATTCTTTCTCGATAGCACGGATCTTTGGAAATATCCATCAACATGTAACAGATCTTTTAACTAAGCGTCGGCCAAGTGCTGAATCTGTCACACGCCCGGTCAAAACTTTTAGCCAACTCGTCTCAAGTTCGCCTTCCTTCCTTTGCCTCTGTTCTATCAAGCGTACGCGTCTATGCAACTCCTTTATTCCAAATAAACGCGACATCCGCACTGGCGACACAGAGCGTACTCGAAAACGGTTTCTGTTAACGTCAAAAACAAAGCATAAATAATCGTGAAATGTGCTAACTTGCCTACAACAGAATAATACTGAAATAAATATTTTGAAAATATCAATAGCATTGCTTCCTTCGGAAGCCTCTCGCCTTCAGCACTCGCTTTGTAGTTTTGTTTCTCGCTTATAAGACGCTCTCTATCGATCGTAATCACTTGGAGCTAGCAATATAATATCGCTCGCTATGTATGCATTCCCCAAGCTTAATACCCAGGCCCGGAGCATTGGGACCGTTCATGTTAACAAGTTCATCGTTCGGTAAAACGCCCGTTCCGGTGTGCTCTTGTGGTGCGAGAGCCCTGTTAGTAGCTCGACCACTGTGATCGCGCAAACCCTGCCGAAGAACTGTGTGGGGGAATCTCCGCTTGTGATTGTTAAATGGTATCTGGCGCTAGTTACGTCGCTGATCGGGTCGCGCTATGTAACACACTAGTCATTACCCGTGCGGTGTGCTAGTTGTCGGAATCGGTAGCTGTGCTCGGAGTGGAATAGGCGAAGTGGTTGACCTCTTGGCGGCCGTGCATTATATAAACCGCGGTGCAGCCATTTGGGACCCACCGAAATCAGTTAAGCGCCCTTTTAACGTTACGCTTACATTCTATTCTTAAACGTCAACGCTGGTGCAACGCGTCTGTGGGGTTTGAACCCGTGTCTTTGGAACTGGCCTCCTCGCCCACCGAGTTTCGCTGCCATGCACCACGTGCTACAGCCATACCTTAAAACACCGCATTTAGTTTGTAACCTTTGGAAGACCTTTTTATGACTAATCACTGCTTGTGTGATCGGCTTGACATAAGGATATCAGTTTTAGTTCATAGTTGAGCGGCTAGCAGCACGTCAAAACGAACAACGTTCAAAAGTAAACGGCACGTAAGTCTGCTTTGAGTTAGTTTGTTTTACAAAAGTCAACGTTAATGCTATTGAGGAGATCTCTTGGCCCTTGGCAAGCCCTGCTGATGAGTCCAAAAGGACGAAACACGTCCAGGGATGGCTTTGTAAATTTGAAAATATCTCTCAATAGCATCGCTCCCTTCGGAAGCCTCGCGCCTTCAGCACTCATTTTGTTGTTTTGTTTATCGCTTACAAGACGCTCTCTATCGATCGTAACCACTTGGAACTAGCAATAACTATTAAGCTTCCAAAGAACTTGACTCAAGCAGTAGAGACAACGCAAATTCTTTAAGATTCTGTCGAGGGCAAGTAGCAAAATCTTCTAACAACAAAGGGATGAAAACTGCTGTCCGCTCGCTGGCAACTCAAAACAACAACTGGCACAAAACCAATAAACCAGTGTAATTGCGGCGATCTTGAGGCAGCCTGAAGCTTGAAGCAGGCGAGATAAGTGCCAAATAAATGACTCACTTGGTATCAGCAGTAGAGCGAAGCAAGAGGCTAAGGCTTCAAAACTCACACGCAGCGACACAATAAAACGCGTGAACAATATTCAACATTCTCCCCCAAAAATATACGAACGTAGGAAGGATATTGTCACAATAAATACACAGTAACTACGTACAACAACAAATTCAAAAACACAAGTACCAAGGCACACATATATAAACAGCAATGTAACAAACTTTCTTAGCCTAGAGCTAAGCAGTAGCAGAGGGCACAAGAAGACACAGTTTACTGATAGGACTCTTGAGCTCGCTATGAGCTGTTTTCATTGACAAGCACACTACATATCGGACTTTTAGCCTCAGAAAAGGTTTGAATTACTCGTCCTAACGGCCACTTATTTCTGGGGGTGGTCTAATCAACCAAGAAAACATTGTCCCCAAGGCAAAGTTTTATCGTACACTTGACCACTTTGGTCGTGGATTAGGTAATGGCATATATTCCTTACCCCATCGTTTTCAGGACACATCGAAATAATATTGTACATTTATCCATCTACCCAAGTAATGCGAGTCAGATCTCGAAGTCCGTGTAGGGGGAAAACCAGAACCGGGACAAACTATTAACAAATCATTGGGAGGTAAAGGCTTTTGTGATCCATTAACAAAGGATACGGGGACTAAGGGACTAGAGTTCAATACATTCTCCACCTCGACCAGCAGCGTACTCAATGATTCACCTGTGAATACTGCTGGACTCGCAATGGAACCTTAAACTTTCCGAACTGAACGAATAAGCCTTTCCTAAACTCACTCGAAGTAACTAGCAGTAGGAGTATTAAAATGCTAATCAATTTCTTTTTGCTGTAAACATGCAGTGATGCGATGTTGATTCCAATCTTCCAACGCCTTAAGGAGCTCTTTGACAGCTTCTACAAAATTAGGGCCGTTGTCTGAATACGTATGATTGACGCATCTTCGCCGCCCCACAAATCGACGCAGAGTAGGTATGAAAGAGTCCGTGGAAAGCCAATGGGATAGCTCAAGATGAACTGCTCTTGTTGTCATGCTGGTAAATATACATCCATATCGCTTCACACGGCTCTTCCCTTGCTTCCCAGTGATAGGCCCAAAGTAATCTACTCCGATGTGAAAAAAGGGGGGAAGCGACATTTGCAATCGTGAAGACGAAATGTCTGCCATCAGTTGCTTCCCCGGCAGAGCATTCCACCGACGACAAACCACGCAATCATCAATTACTTTTCGCACAGGAGATAAATCTTTTAGAACCCAGTACTTTTCTTTGAGCAAACTCATTATGTGCATTAAACCAGAATGGCCAGCTTGTTGGTGATACTGCTTTATCACCAGCTTAGCAAAGTGACTCCAGCCAGGCATTAGGCATGGATGTCGGGCGCCATACCCAACAGAAGCATTCGACAAACGGCCTTCAACTCTTAAAATGCATTCCTTGATGAACATGTTTAGATGCAACAGTTGCAAAAACGATGATCTTGCAGAAGGTTTAAATCCTTTTGGAAACTCCTGACGCCGAGTACAACCCAGTAAACTTATCTCTACTTACTTAAACTCCTCAACGGCTTACTTCTTTCTTAACACTTGATGATCTCCAACTAATTCATCTTTTACCTTCAACCTCAAAAACACAAAATATTTTCTCCACCAACCGACAGCTCTTTTTAGTCGATACAAAAAAGAAAACGCAGACATCAAGGCATTCGCAGGCAACATCTGCTCAGAACCGGTAGCATTCAGGACGGAAAAACTCATCCTCTTCTTTCATACAGAGGAAATTCCAAAGGAAAATCTACTATCTTTGCCAGCTGTGGCGGCCACCGACTGGGTAGTTTGCTCAAAAAGGCCGGACCGCACAACCAACTTAATGATTTTAACAGCTCAATTGTCGTCAGGCCCCTCGATAGACAGTCGGCAGGGTTCTGCTTTGATGGTACGTATCTCCAACTGCCAATCTTCGTATATTTCTCTATCTCTGCCATCCGGTTAGCTACAAAAACCGGAAATCTCTTGGTACAGTTGAAAATCACCTGAATGACAGCCGTGGAATCGGGCCAAAAGTAAGTGCTGCTGCTGACTTGCAAGTCGGATAACTCAGTCTTTATGGTTTCATCTAACCGCATTGCTACGATAGCTGCCAAAAGTTCGAGTCGTGGGATGGTAGTTGTGAGTAATGGCGCCAGAAGACACTTTCCCATAACAAACGTGCAATGAACATTAGCTCGTTCATCCTCATTGCGCAAATATGAAACTGCTCTACAGGCGATCGACGAAGCATCCGAGAAATGATGAAGTTCGTATCTATGAGATCCAAACCATTTAGTCGGTTTTATGCACCGACTCAACTGAAAATTTTCCAATTGATGTAATGACGCTAACCACGACTTCCAACGCTTTTCTTCAACTTATATGGTCAGTTCATCCCATTCTCCATTTTTTAGCTCTCTAAGTGATTTTGATTCCACTCGCGCGACTACACCCTGCGGATCAAAGAGGGAATGGGACATCGACAAAATACTTCTTCGAGATTTGTCTGGTGTCTTGACCCTAACCCATATTTGATCAGTTTTCAAATCCCAGTTCAAACCCAGCACACGCTCACCAACTAATTCATTCAATGGCAGTCGCGTTGATATTCCCGAACACTCCTCCTGAGGCAGTTCAGCCAATACTTCTGGGCAATTAGAAGCCTACTTTTTCAACCGGAAATCACACCTATGAAGCAACCGACGAAGCTCTGAAACCAGAGAGACAGCTCTATCCGTCGAGTCAGCTGACACCAGGCAAATGTCTACCTAAAAGTTTCTACATACAATTTTAGAAACTCTACTCAAGAAATCCGAGCCAAACCTCCTTGCTGCCTTTCTTAAACAAAATGCTGCGCAGCTATGTGATTATGTGCACCCGAAAAGATGAACAGTAAGTTGATAAACCTTTGAACTTGTGCTGGTATTCCCGTCAGGCCACCACAGGAGCTTAGTGATTCACAATCCTCGGGCTTCACTTTGACCTGATGGAACATAGCCTCTATGTCCGCAACCGTTGTCACCCGATCCATGCGGAAGCGAAGCAACACTCCAACCAAAGAGTTGACCAGGTCAGAACCCTGCATCATAACTTTGTTTAACGAGGCTCCCTGATGCTCAGCCGCGCAGTCAATATGATTCTCAGCTTTTCAGGCTTGTTTGAATTTAGGACCGGAAAATAAGGTAGGAACCAAGTACAATCTGTTACGACTTCTACCTCCTCATTCACCACTTCTGCATGACCACTGTCAATGTACTTCTACATAGTCTCTACGTACTTCTGATGCAGATCTTTATCTTTGATCCATCCTCTTTTCAAGAAATTTAATGTCCTCTCGGCCTGGACACGGTTGTTAGGTAACTTAACATCTTATGATCGCCATAGCAGGGGAAGCTGAAAGTGCCCGTTTATTAGCTGTACAGAATCTTTCATCAGTTCATAAGCCTTGCGGTCTTCACGTGAGCTTGGGAGATCTAATCCTGAAGATAAAATCAACTTGTGTGGAGGTAAATTAAGCTCATCCTCCGCAACTAGTATAAAGTGCAAGCACAGGTAACCCAATCTCTAGATGCTCGACGTTAATGATGACTCCATTTTGGGTCCAAACAACACCCAACCGAGCAGGGCCTTCACAGCAATAGGAAATCCAGTGGGACCAAACTTACTGTCAAGCGGTCTAAAAACAAATGCAGCATCCATTCCAATGAGCGGTTCCACCTTTTTGTTTGGTAAATCCTCAAATCTAATGCCACGCAAATGTTCCAAATTGGTAAAAAGGTCAAAGGGCGAGGGAGAAGAATCTTCTGCAGGAATATCTTTTACGGTTACAACATCACATATTTCTAGACTCCTGTCCTCACTCATTCCACTCACGGTTATAGAAATTAATACACCATCAACCTCATCTACGCTGGATTCTGACGAAAGTGTTTTTATGTGCAATCTGCATCTGGGCTCTCTAGCATCCACGTTTCTGGCTAAGTCTCGCACACAAAACGAACGCTCAGACTCGGAGTCTAACAGGGCATAAGTCAACACCTCCTTAGTGCCTGATTTTACTCTTAGTGGTACCGTCATCAAATATGGTCTCTTATCTACAACCGTAGCCACGCCTTCTACAGCAGCACAAGAGCTCTCCGTTCGCTCCACCACCTCATGGCGATGCAGCAAGGTATGGTGCCGAGTATCATTACACCCTTCAATCATGCATCCTTGCGCAGATTTACAATCACGAATCCTGTGACCGCAGTCCAGACATCTAAAGCATCGTTGTGATTTCCTTAACCCATTAGTGCCCGGTGCCAAGAAGGCGTTCTTATTTTTTTAGCTGTTTGATCTACTGTTTCACCTCGTCAACACGGACCCTGTTAAGTCGGATATCGGTTAACTCGGATCATGACCGAGAAAAAAAATGGAAAAACATTCCAAGATTGAGAAAAAAAGTGTTTGAAAATTTAAAAAATGTTTGGCTTGAAATCGGCCGTTTTCTTCAATGCGGATCGTAGCAGCAGTTTTCTTCGAAAGCAATACGGGTATTACTTTGTTTTTTACTCACTAGTTTAGTTAAAAATGCCGTTATTATATAGGCTATTTTGTTTTACTACATTTACATTATAACATGTAAAGAAGCAGATTTATTTATTTATATATTCATATATTTTTGTTCATCAAAGCAAATCACCTGACAAAGGCTACGTTGGGCTAGCCTAGCCTAGCAAACAAACCTGTACCCATATCGACTGTTATTATCGGCTATTACCTAGGTTTTCTTTTACCTTACCTTCATAACATATAAATAATTAATGTACAGTATACCTGTACACTGTAAATGAGATTTATTTGATTTGTTTTTATTTTTATGAAAAACAAAAATGACGAAGATTACTACATCGTCCATTTGCAAGTTACGTACAGTGATCAAACCACTGATCGCATAGTGTTAACAAATAAAGTCGTATTACCTAGGTTATTTTCTTTTACCTTACCTTCATAGCATGTAAATAATTTATGTACAGTACACCTGTACACTGTAAATGAGATCTATATGTTTTGTTTTTATTTTTATGAAAAACAGCTCAATAAGATTTTTCATTTATTTTTTTCTTTTTTAAACATAAGGGAAACGCCGTTGCAAAGGCCTGCTTCTCGAACCTGAACCTGAATGCATGATCTAGTGTTTGCCGCGCATTTTGCACCTCAGAAAGCCTTCTGCTGTAAAAGCATGCAAGTTGCTTAAGTTTTCATCTCAAGTTATTGTTATTTTATTGCAAGATTCCTCGAGGAGGATAAATCTGCTTTTTTACATGTTATGAAGGTAAATGTAGTAAAACAAAATAGCCTATATAATAACGGCATTTTTAACTAAACTTCGTTACCCTAAGCATGTTTATAAGCTATGGCCTATAGGCCGTCGGTTAAGTCGTACAATCGGCTAACACGGACACCTCCCCCAGCTGTCCGAGTTAACGAGGTGAAGCTGTATTTTATTTAATCTTTGTACAGCTTTTGTGGTACCACACTGTTGTGCAATATTTTTAGATGTCTTAAGTCAGTTTACAACTCACAGATCTTTTATTTAGTCTGTAGTTAGCGTTTTACAAAACAGTAGTGGAGTTTTTATTGCTGAAAGTCGGTATGGCGAAGTAAACCGGGTAAATTATTATTACTCCAATTGCAATTTTTTTTTATATTGATGTAATTTAAGTATGGTTACATTTCTATTCTGATATTTTGATGCGCTTACATCACGATCTTGTTTGTTTCGGTAACTTTTTTATTTAAATGTTTTCCTTTGGCAACAAATGTTGCCACTGGGCACTAACGTAGTCCATTCCTTTGAAAAGTTTACCGCTGTAAAAGCGTAGTTACTGTAACCTACGAAAGCTGTCACTGCATCTGCATAATGTGAAAAGACTTTTTAACTAATGAAAATTCCCAAATCTACTGCGAAATTCCTCAGAAAATGTGGCAATATTATCGTACTAGCCGGCTGTGCTGGCGTCGCCCGTCAGAGGCCTTCCATCAGTATTGTCTGGGTTCAGTATTCCGGCTTCCCCTATCCGGATCTTGTGTGAGCAGTAGCGAAAAGCTAATGAATTTTATACACTTTCACAATTCTTGTACACAAAAATGTGATCATCATATTCTCTTAATCATGCCTGGCAATGCTGACAAAGAATCTTGCCACAAATTATTATCGTTAATACTTGTGAGAGAGCAGGGATTGTTCATAATCAAAACTGATTGTAGCTGCGAAATGATGGTTGCTGTCACAATTAAAGAAAAAAACTATTTAATGGTAAGCCTATTTTGCCAATTGGTGCTGCCGCTTTCCTATTTATATTTGTGGTATTAAGTTCCTAATTTGGCTGCGCTATTAGTGTTGTTTCCGGCATAGCGACAAAAGCGGCTATTGTTCTCATTATAAGTTATTCAGTTTTACAAATTGTTATGGTTAACTTTTTACGTTGATTTTTTCTTAAACTTAGAATTTTATTACAATGGTGTAGAGCAGGGGTTCCCAACCAGGGGTGCTCGCACCCCTTGGGGGTGCGAAGCAGCATCCTAGGGGGTGCGAGATGGTCATTCAGATTTTTCTGTTGCATTTTTGTCCTGTCATGCTCAGTTCATCATGTGTTAATAGTTCTGCACAATCAGTGTCTAATTACAGCATGCCTAATGCGCGGCCTTCACTTCAGCCCGAAACGATGCGAGGGTATTTTTTTTGGGAGATCACCTCTGCAATAATGGTGAGAAAACTGCGGAATTTGCCTGCTTGAAAACTACGGAATTAGACTCTAAGCCAGGGGTGGCCAAATGTTGCGCATTGCATGGTTGGAGGTGGCGCATTTGATGTTTTGGGCAATTTGAGGAAGTGTGCTTATATATGCCCCGAAAAATTTGTCACAGGTTATTAACACTCTGAGGTGAAAAGAACGATCAACTCAGGTTTGATCTCCAAAAAAAAAAAAGGCGATAGCTGAAAATGCCACCAAACTTCACGCCAGACAAGTGATGACCTTTTTTTTTTTTTTTTTTGGAGAACACCGCTGAATGTGGCCTTATTTTGACTTCAAAGCATCAAGACATTACTACACGCTTGAGGGCAATGACAAGTTATGAATGTTTGCGTGGCGCATCTTCAAATGAATGTTTGTGTGGCGAAAAATTTTGGCGCATGGACTGAAATCGTTGGCGCATTGAGCCAAATTTGGCGCATTTCATGTTTAGAGGTGGCGCATTGCTCACTTTGCAATCTAAATTTTGGCGCATGGTCTGAAAAGTTTGGCCACCCCTGCTCTAAGCATGCTTAGTGCATGGCCTTATTCTTCACATGTTAAAATACTATAGGGGTGCGAGAACATATTAAGATATTTTAGGGGTGCGAGAACATATTATAACAATATAGGGGTGCAGGCCATTAAAAAGGTTGGGAACCACTGGTGTAGAGTATAGACATAAATGGTATAAATACCATAACAGGCAGCATATCAGCATAAGAAAAAATTCTTGCTTTATAGTATATATGACGGCGTCACCCGCAGAGACCCCGTCAGTAACGTAACGTCGGGATTGAGAGTGTCAATTCAGCCGGCCAAGCCGGCTTTACCTATCAGGTTCTTGTATGAAGAATTACCAAACGTTTATGTGTTTTCTGCACCTAAGATGTTTACGACTTTTTGTGTTCCTTTTCCTAATAGAATATCTCATTTCAAGATACTGGCTATGCCTTATATCTATGTGCTCTGTTCATTGCTGACACGAACCCAAGGGAGCCTTGCGTTTCCCATAGTTTGGAAGTAGGGATAACATTTCTGATATTAAGCTATTCTAAAGCAAAAAGAACAAAAATATCTTTCGTGTGGTGCAATTTCACACAGGGACGCTGTTTTCTTTTGATTTCCTTTTACACTTTCTCAAGTCCTCGCTGGTTACGCATTATGTAGCATGCTCTTTTTTTCCCTGCTTGACGAGCCCTGGGAAGTGAAAAGAGTCCTTGCTTTTTCTCAAATGTTTGATTTGATCCCGGTAGCTTTAGAAAGCCATTATAAAGCAAAACGCCAATAATATCATCCATGTGGTGCGATTTAACACAGTGACGTTAATTTTAATTTCGCCTCAAACTTTCTTAAGTCCCTGCTGGCTTCGCATTATGATTCATATTTGTTTTTCCTTGCTTAGGTATGCTCATAGAAGTTAAATAAGTTCTTGCTTTCCCAAATTTTTAGGTTTGATTCCGGTAGGTCTATAAAGCTATTATCAAGTAAAATAAAAAAAAATGTTTCTCCTTACTATGGTGCGATTTTATGCCGGCAAGCCATATTATCACCCGTGCCGATTTAAAACGTATCAATTAATGCAGCTGCGTCAGCCTAACCGTACAAACATAATGTTGGAGCCACAACGAAATGTTTTACTAAATATAAGCCATAGCTCCTGTACATGTAATGGTGATCATGTTGGTTTATTAATGAAGACTGGAAGTATTCAAAACGAAAGAACGATGACACAAACTACCATTCGTAATTTTTAAAAGTGTAAGAGGGGGGGGGGTGGGGAGATGAAGCATAGTCAAAATTGATGGCGTCGCCCAAATGGTGGTCGTTTTGACTCATAAAGAAATGAGCTGTTTGGTGGTAGGCATTTTCGACGATTTAGTGGGCCCGCTTTTGTTTTAATATTGTGACATTTAGATTTTTGCCTGCGCTGTTTGGTTTAATTCGGTCTTAGCATGAAAAGGGGTCCTGCCTTTCCTTTAAGTCAAACAACCTATTGCAATAGACGCCTATTAAGCTCTTTTCAAACAAAAACATTTTCTCTTAATCCACTGTTACAGATTGATGCTATTATTGTTTAATTTTGATCTTTTCTTTAATTTGGGATTTTATTTCATTTTACTTTTGCCCCTAATCCAGACCTCTCTACTTTTGAAATAAGATTAGTGTTTTGTACCGATAGGCCTATCCTTGCAATTACAAATATCAGTAATGGGCTTTACCATTTATGTTTGCTATCAAAATGATAGTAGATAATTTTGCTCTTTGGTGCTGTTTCCACTAAATAGTGGCAAGCATTGTGATGTCATTAAACACTATGACCTCACAATGCGTTTTGAGCGATTATTATTAGGATTGCTACTTTTTACTTTTTCGTCACTGTAGGCGAACTAATATGAACTAACGTCTCTGACTGTGTGCATGTTCCTTGGCCCTGGCATAAACGCCGCCATGCAAAGAGCAAACTAACCCGAAATGAAGCACTCACAGTTCAGTTATAGCAGTAGCGAGAGCCCCCCATCAATAATGTCGAGGTTAAGAACAACAAAGAAAATTGTTTCAACATTAAATCATACGTACCTCGACACTTACCTTTGTTGCAGATAAGAAAGGACCATTTTTACCCCATCGTTTTTTTCTTGGGTGATCGCCAAGTGTTTTGCTTGGATTAGGCAACATATTAAAATTTGTAGACTTCATTTTTCAATGAGTCTTTTGAATAGTTTGATTGATAATGCCAAAGATCCATGCTATCGAGAGAGAATACCCAAAATGTGCCAAAGGACTTAGTTTTTCTAGAAATTGCAATTTTGTGAACTGCAGGCACTACAATTTTGTGTGTTTCTAACTGGTAGACAACATTTAATAAACATTTGGAGACTTCAGTTTTCGATGGATCTATTTTGAAACGTCGACAGACAATGCAAAAGAACCACGCTTGTGAGGAAAAGTGGTCAAAATGTATCAAAGAACTAACTATATTTAACAAATGCAAGTTTGTTAGCTCTAGTAGGATAAATGTTCAACTAAAAATGAAACATGATGTTTGGCAACCAACTTTTGATCAGCAATTATATACTAATCCTTAGCCTCAAGTTATTGGAGTTACATATATTGCTGGAAAGCAAATTTCCTAAGCTTTCAAGTACAGTAATTGTTAGTACTTTATTATAACGTTTTTGTATTAAAGTCACCTGTTTTTACTGAGCTCACCACTTTTGGGAGGGGTAAAAAGTTACACCACAGGTCTTAAAGTTCAGTTTTTTCAGTATAAAAACTAATATTAATTGTACATATTATAAACTATCGGAATTGCCTTGAAATAACCTTTAATTTGTTGAAAAAAGTTTGAAAATCTGTTGAGAAATGTGGTCACAAATCAGTTTTTAAATAAAATAATTTTGCAAAAGGTTGCAATTTTTGAAAACGTCTTAATATTGTGATCTGCAGTAGCGAAGATTTGTGCTAATCGTACGAGACATATTATGACGTCATAGACCCAGTTTTAAACGTCCAAGCGAAATAGAGAAGACCCCCGTGCTTCATCGGGTTAGAATAGTGAAGCTGCTCACCCAGCATGTCGTAAGAGGCGACTTTTGGATACCCACCAATAGCAGTCCGCCTTGTTGGTGGTGGGGCTACCAGTCGGCAATTAGCATCCACGACTGGTTCGAAATGGGCTGCCACTTTTCCCCTGGCCTAATTCAATTAGGTTGATGGCGTAAACCTGGATTGCTGTTCGCGCCATACCTCCATCCCAAGGAAGAGGAGGGGTAAACCAACAACAACAACAAATAGAGAAGATAAAATGCTTAGATAGCTTGAAGTGCTTAAATAAATAATTGCTCGTAACATAATCAAATAAACATTAATTGTTTTAAAGTTGTTTTTATCAAAAACACCTTATTAATATCTCTTAAAAGAACGTTTAGTCGCGTTTCTGCGATCAGTACTGTTTGAGAAAGAACAAAAACAGATTGTTCAATGAATAGTTGATTGTGACGTCATTTTCGACCCCAAACAAATGAAAGTTTTTGAAATGTGATAAGTTGGAAGCTGGTTTTCGTTTGAGCAAAAAGCGGTTGTCCTCTGTCAAGTAATGCAAATTTTAAAAAAATTATTTTTGATTATGACGTCACGAATACCCTTATGACACTCACCATGGGGTGGTAATCAATCGTGTCAAGTTTGATGCTTGTACCTGTAGCAGTTTCAGAGGAGTTAAAACAGACAAATACACAGGCAGACAGAATTGCGCTTTATATATTGGATAAACTGTGTAAAATCAGCATTGGAATATTTTTCTTTAATGACAGACCAGCTCGAAAAATGAGCAAGATCATTATTTTGCAAACACTCTGTGAATAAACGTAATTTTGAGCAAAAACTCTCAAAATGTCCTACCAAATGAGAAATACTTTGCCCCTTTCCCTGCAAACTCAAATTTAGCATATTCAAGTGATTTGTCATGTCAGTCAAAAAAGCTAACCCGCAAAGAAATTCAGTGCTTTGCAATTGTGCTTGAAAATTACCTGTACTGTCCATTAACTTGTTGTTCTTCAAAAAATAAAGAATTTCTTTGCACAGCCTAAAAAAGTATTTTAGTATCTTGCCTGCGCTTAATCATCAGATACTCGTATAAAAGGGCAAGTCACTAAATTCAGGATCAAGCTTTCTCAAAAATCCAACAAATCTTCAAAGCCTTTGAGCTTTATGTCCACCCCTTATTAGTTTAACCATTTTGATAACACCTTGCAAGACATTCATCATTTTGAGTACTTTTCCGCGAAGTCCTTCTTGGTGAATTATGCAATGCAAAGCAGTGCAGTCAATTTCGTTTTATCTTGGCAATCTAACAAGACCATTTTGTTTCCCCACTATGGCCTTTGCTCCATCTGTCACTACACAAGAGCAGTTTTTTAAACCTCCGATCTCAGATACAACAAAGTTTGCTTCATATATATCGGATCCTTTTGTTCCGCCTGGTAACGGATGAATTGCTAGCAATTCTTCGTGAAAATCAAAATTCTCACTCACTGGTCGAGCAAATGTCATCACCTGGCTAATGTCAGTTACATCAACACTTCCACTCAAAGCAAGTGAGAAATAGCTACATTTGCTAATATGCGTTTTCAGTTTACAAGATGTTGACTTAAATCCGCTACTCTTCATGCCACTGTCTGATGGGATAAAGACACCGTTTTAAATCTTTCTGCCACTTTTTTCTCACCATATGCTTCTGCCATTTTAATTGCACATGCTTTTACTAATTTACCTTCTCGAAATGACTCCATTTCTTTTGGGAGAAGGAAGGCAACTTTATATGATGCGGCAGGGCTAGAACTTCGACTGCTCACAAAATTAAGCATCGTCCTGATTTCTTTCTCCAGTTTGCTTTTCAGATTCTGCAAAACATTTTTTCTTTCGGTTCCTGAATATTTTTCATATTCATGTTTGTGAAGAGTGTCATAATGGCGCTTTACATTGCATTCCTTTGCAACTGAAACTGTTTTTCTGGCATACAAAGCACAGTGGCTTTCCATTATTTTCCACAAATAGATAATCTTTCTCCCATTTTTTTAAGAAACGTTCTTTCTTCCGGTTTCCTTTTTTTGCTACTACTTATCGTTTTACTTTTTTGCAATCACGCCCGACTTAGAATTGATTCGAAAAAATGCTTGAAAATCGTTTCTCTCTTTATTTTTCTGCACAGCGTGTCTGGCTATTTTCGTTCGGCCCGAGCTAGACAAAACTACAGTACACGCGCTTGTAAATTACTTTTTCATCTATTTTTCTCTAATTGCAGCTCTGGCTATTTCTCGCGGGCCCGAGTTCAAGAAAAAAACGGAGCAAAAAAGTGTCTGAAACAACGCAATAAACGCTCGCATTGTTAAAGCTCAAGCAACTGCAATCATACCCGAGTCAGATATGATTGGAAAAAATGCTTAAAAATCGGTTCTTTATTTCTCCGCACAGCGTGTCTGGCTATTTTCGTTCGGCCTAAGCGAGACAAGACGTTGAGCACAAAGAGCACAACAAGCAACACCGGTGGATGATGCAATGTCTAGCTTCTTCTTTGGACTTATATATAAATTAAGTTAAAAAGTTTTAAACTTGTTTCGCAGAATTTAAATTTAACAAAGCTTTCCCTCATTTCGTAACTCAGGCTCAACCTGAGTAGCCCGAGTGCCGGAGTCGCAGGAGTTGTTATAAGCAAGGATTTTTTCTTTTGCTGATATGCTGCCTGTTAAAGTATTTATGTTTATACTATACAGCATTGTAACAAAATCCCAAGTTTAAGAAAAAATCAGAATGAAAACATAACTTTTACAATTTGAAAACAAAATATAGAGAGAACATTTGTTTCAAAATAACTTAGCTTGATGGGCTTCTACTAAAATACGATGAATGACTTTTGGGAAGCCATAGCCGCTTTTGTCGCTAGGCCGGAAACAAGACCAATAGCGCATCCAAAGAACTTAATACCACCAAATCGCCAAATAGGATTACCATTAGATATGTAGTTTATTTCTGTAATTGTGAAAGCAACCACCATTTAGCCGCTACCATTATTTTTGACTGTGTTTCAATCCCTCTTGCCTCAAAAGTATTAACAATAATTTGGTCAAGATTCTTTCTTTGTGAGCATTAGCAGTCTTGATCAGGAAAATAAAATGATCACAATTTCGTGTGCAGAAATTGTGGAAGTGTATAAAATTCATTAACTTTTTGCTATTGCTCACACAAGAGCCCAATTGGTGAAGCCGACGCAGCTGGTTGAACCGAAATACTAAATCCCGACATTAGCGATTGAGGACCCTGCAGGGCAAAGCCGGCTAGTTACCAATATGGGATACCTTTTGCCGTATGTCAGATACATTTGCAATAATGATGTTAACGAGGATTTACTGTTTTGTCTACCACTACCTGAACGCACTACAGAAATGGATCTTTTTCAGACAGTGGAGGATTTTTTATAGAAGTAGGGTTAGAGCGGAAGGACGGTGTTGGAGTGGGTACCGACGGAGCCGCAGCAATGACAGGGCACCCAGCTGAATTTCATGCTAGAGAGCGGTCGGCAACTGATACACATATTACTTTTACCCATTGTATGATTCACCGAGAGGCTAAAGTTGGTAAAACATTATCTCTGATCTAAGTCAAGTTGTGCAAGATGCTGTGGCAGTTATAAATTAAAAGTCGTACACCAAATACTCGACTATTCTCAAATTTTTGCAATAAAATGGTTTCGAAATTTAAAACACTTTTTCCACATAGTGAAGTAAGGTGGTTGTCGAAAGGGACAGTGTTAAGAAGGCTTCTTCTTTTTCTTTCGGCTTTTCCCGATTAGGGTTCGCTACAGCAGATAGAGCTGCATTATTGTAACATGGCATTTGTTTTACGGCTGGATGCCCTTCCTGCCACCAACCCTTTCTTCGAAGGGAAAAACTGGGACACCTGTCTTCTACATAAAGATGGGGGCGTCCCGTTAAGTGCCTTGCCCAAGAACACAACAAGTGAACTTACCGGCTTGCTTTCCACAACCTCCCCTAAATGCCGAACGCCACGCAGGAAAGCCGTGGATACCATTTTTTAAAGTCTTTTGGTATGACTCCACAAGGGGAGTGAATCCCAGGTCTGCCGACTGTAAAGCGGACGCTCTAACCATTACACCATCTCGTCGACTTTGAGAGTAAAGAATGCTATTGATGGTTAAGAATGAATTCACAATCCAACTTAACGAAAAAAATTCGGAATTGGTCAGCCATTTATATGATAACATCTGGTTGCTGAAACCAAGCTATTTAGCAGGTTTGCTAGAAAAGCCAAACCATCTTGATTTGTCCCTCCGAGAAGAAAACACTAATATTTTTACACTGAAATCTAAGATTGAAGCATTCATTAAAAAAAGTAACATTTGGAAACGAAAAGTTAAAAATGATTCATTCAAAATGTTTTCATTTACTGAAGAATTTTTGGCTGACAATGATTTGGAATCTGATATGATCAAGCCGATTTTAATCAATCGTTTGTCAATTTTATTAAAGAATTTTCAAAAGTATTTTCTCACAGAAGTAAGTAACACTAAATTTAATTGGATGCAAAACCCCTCTGAAATACAAAAACAAGGCATGAAAATCCTCTCTTTAAAATGTCAGGAACAACTTTCTGAACTCTCTTCGGACTCGCGTTTGCGGCTTGAATTTTTCGGAAAAAAGCTCTGCGCTCTATGGATTAGCGTTAAAACAAAATTTCCAACATCATCTGACTTAGCAGCAACTGCACTCTTTCCATTCGTTTCAACGAATTTGTGAAAATTAGCATTTTCAACATTGCCAGCAATCGGAACAAAATACCGTTCAAGCCTTAACGACGTTGAAATTGCATTCAGACCAGCCCTGACAGATATCGAAACCTGTTTGGACTTGCTATGCAGCAAAAAGCAATCGCATCGATTACATTAAATAATCAATGGTGTTGACGTAAACAAATGTTTGTTTGTGTTCAAGTGCTGCTGTTTTTTTTAGTATTTGAGTCGGGGTAAAATCAGAAGCTGTATTGGGTCACTGGGTTGCCATCCTAGTGAGTGTGCGGCGCTATCCAACGCTAAAAAACTCCAAACCCCAGACGGAGGGCCCAAGCATGGAAGTACTGCTATTGTAATAAAATATTTAAAATGTAGGTTTTGAACTTTTTGTATTGTCAAGTAAAAGGGTCGCGGAAAATTTTAACAAATTAAAAAGAGTCGCGGACTAAAAAAGTTTGGGATGTTCTAGGTTAGAATATATGCTGTAGTATAGTTGTTAGAGCAGTGATTTCTAACCGGAATGCCATTTGCAACACTAAGAAGTGTCGCAAGACGTGGTACAAACACTGCCACCAATTCTGCTGTTCAATCAAACCCATTGAGTGCTGCTAGTAATAGCAAGGTTGGATGAAAGTTAAATTAACCGTATTGTTTTTTACTTAAATTTTCTGTAGATTTGAAAGTTATTAAGCGAAGAAATTGTATTAAAGAAATTGTAAACCTTGCAACTAATTGGCAAAGCAGCATAAGGGCGTAAGGGGCATTAACTATTTATTAAAATGAATATGCCAGGAAACAATAATGAGTATACCACCCAACCAATTTAGACGAGACCATCCCTGGAACGGGGAACAGAATCAAACCCAGAACTTGGTTTAGCACAATAAAATTTTGAAGCAATTGAGATGTCAATATTGGGCAAAAAATCAAGCACAAATGTCATTCTGACGTTTCAATAAATCGTGCTGTAGCGTACGCTACAGACAGTTCATTCTGTGTACTTCAAAATAGATTTTCAGTGTTGCATATAAGCTCTCAGCAAAATCGATGCGAGCTTACAACAAGGTGCAGCAAACTAATAAAGCTCCGCCGATAGTGTGAAGTGGAGAATTTGGTCATGATTATATACAGGGTGGGCCAATAAAATGTTACCACTTTTTGAATCCTTGCTATTTCCAAAATAGATTTTTTTTATTCTCAAAAATACTAACAACAAAACATTGAATTCTCACACCAATGGATCGAAAACAATATACTGTGAAGGAGAGAGTAAAGATCGTGGAAGCATATTTTGAATTAAAATTGGTAACCCAGACTCAGTGACGATTCGTCATTGACGTTCCGGAAAGAAATCCTCCATGTATACTCACAATCAGACATCTTCTTTGAAAATTCAGGAAAACAGGATATGCGACCAAAGCGAATATAGGACATAGTGGTAGGCCTGCGAGAACAGCCATTAACACAGAGATCGTGAGACAGCGTCTGGAGGAATCACCAAGAAAATCGACCAGATGTTTGTCAGAGGGAGACTGCCCTCTCAAGGACCACTCTCAGACGCATACTGAACACAGATCTTTATTTCTTTCCCTACAGAGTTCAGATTTTACAAATTCATTGATATTAAATGTTGGTTTAATGTTTCTTATCACAAATCTTTGAATAAAAATTTTGAATAAATTCACATTTGAAAACTTGGGTATGATTGAAAAGTGGTAACATTTTATTGGCCCACCCTGTATATCCTGATGTCAAAAAAAGTTGTTGCAGTAAAAAAGCATCATAAGCTGGCATGATACCATGTTTTAGAACTACCGTACATAACAACGAAGTCAAGCACGCAAGAAGCAAGCAATTAAATAAAAGGCACGTTGGCCGTTGCAGTTTGCAGATTACTTGCGGAAGTTAAGACTTGGTTATGACGTGATAAGCATACAGCTAGTAGCCAGTAAAGAAGAGTAGTGCACTTAATTAAGACGAATTTATCTATTTTTACGATCTTGATCACCAATCATTACTCGAATAGAGTAGTGCGGACAAAACTAGAAAATCAAGAAGTAAATGGCACAACGCAGCAAGCTATACGTCATGATATGAAGAAAATAAAAAATAGATAAGTTTTTGGTAAAACGAAGTAGGATACTAAAAAATGCTATTATCCCACAAATGTACGATTAAAAAAGACTGGAAAAGAATGGTGCAAATGCCTAATTGTGCTTACCAAGGTCCTAAAGCGTAGTTAAATGTTAACTATAACTGCAAATAAGTGCTCTTACGTAAATACAGCTGCAGCAACACAAACGATTACCCAGGTTTTCTCACCATTTTGATGTAAGCTTCCTTCTGTGTACGAGGTATTAGTCGTTGATTTCAAAGATGCTTGTCAAGATCCAAAATCTTGATATCAAAGCCGATAAAAATGTTTGCGAGATTCGCTGGGCAGATGGTCATAATAGCAGGTAAGCCTACCTCAAATCGATTTCAAACTTCTTTTTTTAATCAGCTAAAGTCTTATTTACACTATTAACCTGCAATGGTGATAGCGACCCCGAATGGCTTTGCAGGAGATGGTGATAGCGGCCCCAAAGGCAGAAAAAGTTATCGAAAAATGCCTTTATCAAAGTGCACAACAATGCAATCACGGTTGGGCTTGAACGCGTAAATATTCGATCATTGTCGCTGCAGATCGCTGTGACACCACATTGAAAAGGTGAGCAGAGAAACAAAGAGAGCACGAAGGAAGTGAATGGCTGAAAATTGCCAACGTACTCATCAAAGGTGGCTGATTATAATTAGGGGTCAGCTTGCATTGCATTGAAACGTATCATTTTGAACAATATAGGCCAAACACTTTAAATATGGACAACCTTAAATCAGTGGCTATTAAAGGTGATAGCAAACGCCAGGGAAAAATTTGGCAGGTGCCGGTACAAAGGAGTATATCTTTAGGATCTGTCGGGACAACATTATTGCAAGTACTAAACTTTGGAAAGGTAATTAGTATCAATACAAACTAGAAGAAAGGCTAAAACCAGCTACTTAAGTTAATTACCTTTGAAAGGAGTTTTGTCTAACCCTGGTGTTTAGTGATCATTAAGTGGAGTTACATGAGGTTTAACGGTTTGGTAGGGGTTTCCCTTTGTTTGGATTCCTTTCACAAAATGTAGCGTTTTTTCTGTCAAACGAGCATGATTTGACAAAACCTAACCGCTCTACCATAAACACTAGACGTAACAATTACAAAAAATACTTTTTATTAGGGCTTCAAATGTTGATCTCCGAAAAAAGCCTGCCAGTTGAAAACTGATTTTTTTGTAACTCTTTTTTGATTGAGCAAAAAATTTGTTAAGTTTTAGATTGGGCGTATGACAATTGATTTTGGTTAGTTGATCTAAAAAAACATGTTTACCGATCTTTTTTGTAAAGAGGGGAATCCAAGAGATTTGCAATAGTATACCGGGAGTTTGATGACATCAAAACAGTTGAACAGCCGTGGTATAATCATCAAACCATGCACCTTCAAAAAGATTTGTGTCCGTTTGATCAATCAAACAAAACACTATGCTGTGACCTGTGGAATTGCAAAAACGCAAAACTTGCACACGTAAATCATTTACTCCTGGAGTCCTCTTACATTTAACACATTATAATGGAGTTTGAAGGGAAGAGCAATTGTTGATAAAAACTTTCTACCCGAAAACGTAACCCACAAATTTGGAGACTCGCGTTGTGCAGTTATCTGCAACAGCTTAGGATCACCTCGACCAGTGCTGGTCAACCTTTTTTGTTGCATAGCGGTACGCCCTATTTCGGTTTCGGTTTTGAAAACACTTTTGAACCTTAATTATGTTTAATACTAAAAGCGGCAAAGAATCGCGCTATCTGAAGGGACCAGGGCGGTCGTTTTTGACCAGTCGTGTAAATTCGTGTTTTTCTATTGCTGTGCTGCAATATTTTGATAAATATAAGAGATGAATTTTGATGTACGTAGACCCAGACTCAGGATGAGCTACATGGCTTCAGACCCACCAATGATTTGGTCCCTGGAGGGACAGTTTTGAGAATAAGGAGGGCCGATTTATAAGTATTACGATAAATTTCGAAGAAAAACTGCTTATTCACAATTGAATTTGGCAAAATGTGATGTTTTCGGAAATGAAGGCATGTTTGAGCAAAGGCTTGTGAATTTGGGAGAATTCGGTATTTTTGAAAGCAAAAATCAACCATTTTTTGGGGGAAAAACACTTGTAAACTTGGCAGAATTTGTGTTTTTTTAACGGGAGATTGGTTAAGTACCCCAATGCGCTTTATTTCTGTGAGAAAATTGGTGTGTTGATCTTGGTTGCTTCACACAGATTGCTGGCAGGGACCACATTTTTTAAGGTGCACCAGGTCCAAATTCTGTGCATGCACACTGTAAAGCCTTGCATTTACAAAATTTTTTTGAATGTTGGTCTTCGCAAACAAAAAGCTGATGCAGCTGCACTATGTAACCGTTATGAAAGCAGGAGCCATGAAATAGCCTTACAAAATCATGTACTTGCTCATTGTAGCACTAGAAACCGTAGAATATGTTGCTACCAATAAGGACGAAGGTGTGTATTTTTGCACATATTCTATGACTAACAGATGCAAAGGAAATAGGTTTATTGACCCTCAACCTGCTCAGCTATTGCATGCCACAATTTTTGTGTGCGTGGGTTTGCCTCAGCAGACTTCACCGCAGTTCTGTCAGAAAAAGCTCGATTTGTTTTCACATGACGCAAACTGTTACTCCTCCCTTTTACGAGCTGGCTGTGTTTCGGTACTGTTTGCTGGCAATCTATCGCTGAATATCTAAATTACTGCTGATTAGTGAGCTACAGAGTATACTGCTTATTTGATTTGCAAATCGTTTTTATGAGCTCGAGCAGAAACAGCCACTTTGACAACATTAATTTAATTGTACCCCAGTAAACGATGCAAACATTTATGCAGGCGCAGTCGAGGATGTTGAAAAGCACTGCCACCGCCCACCGTCTACTGGAACTCTTGCAGGTATGGCATCAAGCCTCTGTCCCAGCACGTCCACGCTCATCTTGGATTTGTGGCAACACTGTGCCGTCTCTGGCAATTTCTTTTTGTGGCCTTGATCAAAACTTACGCTTCCGTGCGTTGAACTTAGGATACACATACTTTCTTTTTCTTACTTTTGCATATTGTCAAGCAGCAATCGGATGACGAAGAATAGATCTCAAAAGTATGTGATGGCTTGCTTTTCATTACCAGATCTGTGTATGGAACCTTTTGCCGGTGTTTTTGCGTAGTGTCGAGAATTGTTGTTTTTCTCTGCTGGAATTCTTCTGCTAGTTTTAGGCTAGTGAGATAGTTATCGAATGTGACATTGTAATCTTTCTTAAAATAAGGCTTCAAAAGGGTGATGCACATATCACCCGGAAGATCGATACATATGCTTCGACAAAGATCTTTTTCCAAATATGACATTACGTTGCGGAGCTATTTCGATTAATCATTTGCTGAAAGCTAGAACTTGATTCTAAATTTGTCTGCCGAGTTAACCGTGTACTTTGTTAAAACGTACCTAGTTTTTTGTGGGAAAAGTTGTTTATCACCAGTCAAACCGAAGCTTGGTAGGTAGCATTAGCAACAATTTTTTGTAAAACAATCCCACATCTCGCAAATCAAGCAAAATTTGTCAGTTTCTTTCCTTTTCCTCCGACAAAAAAAGTTATCGAATCACAAATGTTTTATTTTTTTTTAATACCTATTACGACCTATAGTATATCCAAGATTGGATCTCCCTATTCCTTGCTTCACTGTTGCTTTACTGGCGTATTCTATCCAACTAACACCCCTGGAGCAATTTAAAGACATTTAGAAGTTTCCAGCTTATCGAGGATTAAATTGAAATTGTCATCTACCTTTTGGTGGTTGCTGGAATGCTTCTGAACACACCTGAAGATATGTTCCTCGATAAAGAAATTGAAAAATACTTAAGGGGCTACCCACTCTACAACTTTTTGACAATGAGACGTTGAATCAGAACGTCTTAAAACCAATTTACCTGCAAAAGCTCTTTTCAGACCTTTAGCACCAGTTATGTTTTTCCTCAGTTTTTTTTCTCGCTGTTAACTGCCCAACAGTGTTTGGAGATGAAAGAATTATCACTTCCAGAATAAATAGCTGCAAAAGCAGCAGCTCAGTCTTGCTCATTTTTACTGCTGTCTGTATCACTGTCGATCTTTCGATTCTAGTATTACAAGTAGGAATAAACTCCTCCTCTTGCAGTTGAGTTTCTTTATCCTTATCGCCACAGTTATCAAAGTGATCGGTTGGCAATTGCTGGAGTACTTGTTGGACAGTATAATTGCTTTCACTAGCCATGATCAGAAAAACCAGTTTCTCAAAATTGATGACAAAACTTTCTCCAGATATTCAAAGGCCAAAGAGCTATCCTACAAGTCTATGACAAAAATCAAAGAAGTTTTGGGTGACGAGCAAAAAATGGGGCTTAGGGGATCACTCGTAAAAATTTTAGAAGTATGTCAACATTCTGCTACAAACCAACTATTTCAGCTGCATTCATAACCACTACACTATATGCTACTAAGAAAGACATAGCGACTATCAACAAGCTTGCAGCATTTCCGAGAGAAAGCAAAGTTGCAAAAAGAACATTTCTCCCACTTTTATCTACTAATTTAGAGACCCATAATCCTCTTACCAAGCGCTGGTCACTTTTGACCGAGTTAGGGCTTTTAGATATATGCGTAAAATTTTCCATTTACGAAAGTTCCAAAAAAATTCCTATAGCTACTAAAACTTCAATAAAGTTAGAAATATTCACGGAGAATGACAAAGGAAAAACCACAATGCGAATGATACGAAAAGCCATTATTCAAAGCCGGTCAAAAATGACCGGTTGGGACTTCTAGTGCTAAAACAAACAAAAAATTAAAATAAAGTTTAAATTTAAACAGCATTTTATGCGATGCCTGCTGCTCATTTTAATGCTGATTGTTAAAAAACGGTGTTCTGTTTAAAAACTTCTTTGTTTGAAAGGTAATCTCCAAGAGAGGTCTTTTTTTGCGAACTGGTACACTTTTGTACACCCAATCACTCTTGTTCACCTTTTCAAAATTCTGACGCACCCTGGATGTGCTATACACCCGGCTGACAAGCACTGTCCTAACCAACCTTTAACTTTTCAGTGCATTAATCGTATTGTGTAAAAGTACATCTATTTTACCAAAGCTTTTATTTATTGACGCTGTAAGTGCTAAAATTTCATGACCAACTCCAAAACAGCAACCATCTATATCGCTAAAGGTCAAGGAATGCTCATAGTTCTAATAGCTGGTGTGTACATTACTTTTAGGATGATCCTAAATTTGTAAAAATGACTTTAGATATCGGAAGGAAGCTCCTGTTCCAATGTAAAAAATGCCTTAAAAATACTTCAGAAAATAGCCAAATATATTGCAATTGCAGTGCTACTAAAATGATGTTTAGATTTCATTCAAAATGGCTTCGATTTCATTGCAAATGCAAAAGATGTTTGCATCAGATTTCAGCAGCCTACCGCATTGATATATCCGAATTCCCTGAAAATCTCTATATAATTGAAGCAAACTACAATGAAACAGGTGAGATTGGAATTGCTAAGGAAAAATAAAGAATGGAGGATAGGTGCGTTGAATGGAACAACCTGGGGAGGATTGAAGTTCAGTGGTGTAGCGGAGATGTTTTGCCTCTGCGGTCAAATATTAGTTTCGCAAATCATTGTATTGGGTTGTTGCATAAGTTCGCGCCGTTTCATAAAACCTTTCTCTCTAAAACGCTTTTTTGATATTTGGTAAAGTGTTATATATTGTCAGAAATTCCTTATTCTGTTCTACAAGATAATGGTCATCGTTTTTTTTCCATATCATTTTTCCTCGTTTTTCAGAACCGTCAAATGCATTGTGAAGTCAATAAAAAATCGCATTTTCGACATCTCCTTCTTTTTGCATTCAATCGAGGTCAAAAAGCGAGTGAAGTTACCAAGGATATTTGTGCTGTATATGGAGAGGAAAACCAAACTCCAAGCTTTTGAGTGAATCCCATTGACTGAAGGTGACGCAAAATTGTCGCAAAATTACATTTCATCTTTTCACCCAATTCTCTATTGAATACATGTCTGGTGGCCATCTTCTTTCAATAGACCCCTGAGTTGGTCTTCGTCCATCTTGATTGGTCTTCCGGAACGAGGAGCGTCGTTGGGGTCGAAATTGCCGCGTTTGAGTCTGGCAAACGAATCTCTAACAGTTCTCTCTGCTATAGCGTCCTCTCCATATACAGCACAAATATCCTTGGTAACTTCACTCGCTTTTTGACCTCGATTGAATGCAAAGAGAAGGAGATGTCGAAAATGCGATTTTTTATTGACTTCACAATGTATTTGACGGTTCTGAAAAACGAGGAAAAATGATATGGAAAAAAAACGATGACCATTATCTTGTAGAACAGAATAAGGAATTTCTGACAATATATAACACTTTACCAAATATCAAAAAAGCGTTTTAGAGAGAAAGGTTTTGTGAAACGGCGGGAACTTATGCAACAACCCAATAATATGGATTTTTTTAACGTCACGTTACGCTCATCAAATCGTTTTTTACATCGACTTTGCTTCCTAAACCCTGTAGAAATGAGCTGCTAGCTTTAATTTTTTTGATTGACCCACAGTCGAAAAATTAATTTCGGCTGCTTTGGGTTTTTCGAAGAAAAAAGGTTGCGTCGTGCGCCTCGAGATGGCCGATCCTCCTCATCCCCCGCATTGCTACGCCATTCTCGAAGCCCTTCCCACCGCTTAAGCTGTGATTCTTGAAGCTATACGCCAAATAACCTGTTATCGTAAGTCAAAGAAAGAATTATATTTTTTTAAAGCTAGTCAATGAAATACGCTTCCAAATCGAGTAAAGACTTTTCCTAAAGACTGAAAAAGTGTATATCTTTTTTCTGGCTCGTACCCCACCGAGTTCTGAGATTTAGATATAGCCTACGCTTTTTTGGTAGAACCGTTTTGAAGCGCTTTTCCCATACACAGGTTACATTTTTATTCATCGGTTGCGAAAAACTTTTGCAGCTGCGCATAGAACAACTGCTGTACAGGCACGTTTCGGAGTTATCAGTAGGCTACTACTGGCTCAATGCATTTCTGCAACAAATCTGCAGCCAATTCGGGTCTGAACACAAGAGGTTTTTTATCATATTGTTTTGGCTTTTCTGAGATCTCATAACTATTGCATTTCCTCCCGGTCCCAAGTCAAACATTTTGATAGCATGGAATTATTGTGATGACTAAGCTATTATTTAATGAAGCTTCAAGTTTTTGTGATCGTGTCGACTTATGTAGTTGCAGGCAAAAGTTAGATATTGACTCTTAGCCCACTTTTATATTATGCTTGGCCTACACCAATGGTGTTTTACTTCTTTTCACTCTTTCCGTAATAACAGTTTAGCTGACTAGATTTACCCTCAAACTCTGAGTTGATAGCAAATTTTTTCTGGTTCTTTGTAAATTAACCGATGAATAGTGTCTACATTGTCATTGATTGGAGTAGAATAAAGAAATGTACCCTCAAATGAAACGAATTACCACTAAGAGTCAATTTAATCCACGTTAGATAATGTTGCCCTATACCTGTACCTGCTCTACTCATTGAAAGTAGCAGTAATAATAAACATGTTTTATGCCAAGTTATTTAATCAACATTTATTAAACTGAAAAGAGTTTCGCGCAATTTTCGTGTGATATACAACAAAAATCGTGGGTAGACGCATTCTAACTTATTTCAGATCTTTCGATAAAATTCCAAGATGAGCCGTTTGCAAATCACGTTGCCATTCTACCTCTTGATTGGTTACGTTCAAAATGTTACTGCGACGAGTGTTTAAATTTAAAACTGGATAAATCTGACGTGATCAAGAAAAATATTGAAAAAATTCGAAAAGAAAACAAACGAGAAACGCCAACAATGAGTTTCAAAAAAATTGAAGAAGATGAAAACAGAGGCATTTTTGAGTAGGTGGTTGAAATAACTCTTGTTTGGCAGATCCACTAACTTTCAATTCAATTAGGTGCCTCAGCCAAGTTGTCCACAGTGGGTTTTCCCTTCTTCAAGATGTCCCGACGGAACTAAACACGGTCGGAAAAGTATGAAACTTGTTAACTCTAACCTAGGTCAGTGCTCTGCAATTTGTTTGCTGATGCGATGCCCTGTACTTCTACTAGCTATCCGCAACCCACCTTTAGCTTTATAACAAGAAATGCCTTCAAAATCAGATTTTCAGGTGCACAAGTGTCAGGATGTGCTACCTTGACCACCTCTAGTCAGTAAATTCTGCTAAGGCTTACTATCAAAGCCTAAAATTTTTATCAGTACAATTCAAATTACAAAAACTTGATCTCCAAACACAATAACTGTCCTCAAAAGAGATCCTAAAATCAAATATATTCTCTAAATAAGTTTGTTTCTCGGTAAAACTAAAAGCAGTTACCTTCAGAAAGTTGATCTTCCAAAAGCGAGTAAAAAGTTTTCCCGCTGGTAACGGTCAATAAGCGTAAACTTGAACCACTTAAATTCCAAACAAACAGCCTTTATGCGACCCGTCAAGACTTCAAATTAGTGAGATGTGGCCCGTACAATAAAAACTTTGGACATTCCTGTAATACTTCAACAAAACGTATTGTCATTAGTGGGTACCTAGTGGTCGCTTTGTGCAACGTGTAGTATAAGGGGCTTCGATGTTCTGTGTATTGGATTTTTGTCTTCTCGGGATAAGGACCTTATCGCCACACCAGAAAGTTTGTCTACGCCTGTTTTTGGTGTTTATTAGTTTCAACGTTCGGCTGGAATTGCTTGGTATTACTTTAGATAATTTGCTGCTTGTAAGAATTCGCCAAGCAGAGGAAATGATTATAAGTGATTTTGCTCATGGCGTAACAACATAGTTAATTTGAAGCTCAAACTCATCATCATTTGATTATTGTCTCCATAAATGTGCTTTCTCCCTTTAACCATCTTCCCTACCAGCAGTGGGTTGGTAAAATTTTATTTTGAGGAGCTCTGTTGGACCGCGAACCTAGGTGAAAAACAGGAGCCATTATTGTCTCCATAAATGGTGCTTTATCGGTTAAACCATCTTCTCTACCAGAAGTGTGTTGGTAAAATTTTATTTCGGGGAGCTCTGTTGGACCCCAAACCTAGGTGAAAACAGATGCCATTCCAGAAATTCTTCAGTAGAAGGCGAGATTTTTTTGTTTCAAGCTCATTACAACTTATAACTCAAAGCCAAGTAGAACGATAATAATCTACCAGAGCACATTGCAAACCAGAAACTACATTCTCGTAACTTCTATGTTACTAAGCAGAGTGCCAGATATTGTTTTAGACTCTGGCAAGAAAATATAAGCTAGAAGTAGTTATTAACAAAGTAGCCCAAATCTGGAAGTTTGATCTTTTTTTGGAGATCAAATTCGTGGGAGCAACCATTTTTATGCTATTCTGTGTCAACGACCTTGTTTTACTTTTTTTGGAGACCAACTGAAGTAATGTAGCTGTTGCTAGTTTTTTGTCAATATGCTTCTGGCTTAATCGTCTTGAAACAATTGCAATTAATCCCTCTCGTAGTCCTTTTTCTGATTCTCATCAAAATTTAGTGAATATATAGTAGACTAAGACAACAAAAATAGCCAAGCGGATTTTGAAAAGTTAATTGGTGGCAAGAGCTCTATAAAAGTAGCTCAATCGGCAACTTTTCTCCCACTCTTAAAATACTGCTTCTAACAAGCAGGCTACTAACTGACAATACTTTTTTCAATATTGGTAGTGCTGCTAAGTATAAATAAAAAATATGATTGCTCCGTCGTAAATCTTAAACCATCTCAACTTCGCCACAACGACGAAGAGTGAACACAAAACTATGGGCATGGAGTGTTTGTACTTGTGTGAAACGAATCTAATTTGTGCTTTCTTAGGCTTTTAATACTGGTGGTCTGGAGATTTATGGAAAGTAGATCTCAATTAGATTATATCGGATATTGAAAATAGGCTATATTGAAAAAATCAAGGAAAATTAATCCCGCTTAATTCAAGGCAGGCGTATGTTTACCGATCTCGCAGCTCTGTTATTAAAACAGTGGCGTAGTGTGAATGTTGGCCGCCCCATGTAGAAGTAAAATGTCTTCCCATTTCCAATTGACCTAATCAAAGTGTCTGCATGTAAAGTCCTGTGTTCAGACACAATTGAAATTTTTCTAAATCATAAACGGCTGCCCTCCTCAAGTAGCTGCCCTGTGCGAACCGCAGACGCCGCACTATCCAGGCCACGACACTGAATTAGAATAACAAGTCATAGTAGGCTACTGTATAACTGGGAGACAAAGGGTATTTTCAAAGAGTAAATGAGCGCCCCTTTGAGCTTTCCATCAAAGCTGATTTTTTTGTTTGGAGGAGCTCTGCTTCCCCTCAAACACACACCTCTGTTCTCGACCACCATGTTGGCAGTTTTAACGTAACGCGATGAAGAACATTTTCTTTAGATAGCAGAAATGGTTGGATCATATGTCTATGAAACAACTTACAGAAAGGTTTGTTTATGGCTTATTTTGTTTTGGTTACGATATAGTGAATAGATTCTATAGACGGTATCAAAATTTTAACTGGATACGTAATGATGAAAAAGCGACAACATGTCTATCTCATCAAACATCAAGGCAAACGCAGAATTTAGGAGATTGCAAAAAGACCTTGCAGTCTTCAAATCAGCATTTGTCTATAGGTTGACATATTGTTGCGGTCAATACAAGTCGTAGTTTGAAACCGAACCGTAATTTTAAAACCAAATGCACCACGCTGCAAACAGAAATTTATTTGAAAGATCTTGAGATGTAGGCTATGACGTAATTTAAGAGCATAAAATTTTTAAGCAATTTACTTTTAAATACGGTCCAAGACAGACAGTTTCGATATTGAGTTTCTTTTTTTCAGATGTTTGATGTATTTGTGAAAAATATAGATAATCATATTGCCTACACTACTGGCATGCTCCCTCTACATCAAGATCAGTGCTACTATGAATCAGCCCCCGGAGTTCAACTTCTTCACTGTATTAAGTAAAAGTTTGTGGTATAGAATTGATTTTACTTCAAATTCCACGAACCTTTTTAGAACAAAAATAATTTTAGATTATTTAAATTAGATGTTTGAGCTGTTCTATTGATGTGTCAGGATCCATCGCAAGTTTTTGCTTATAGCACTCTTGTTTCAAAAAATGTTGCGAGGAAATTTACTTTAAACAGGGGTCAAAACTCAACGTTTTGTAGCTAAGCTCAAAAAATAGGCTGATTGTAACGCTAGGTGATTCTACGCTTGATCAATTTTTATGCTAGGTTTGATTCTTGCGTCACTGGTGGAGAGTCTTCTGTAGTCGATGTTTTTGAAGCGGTTGAAGTGCTCAGGAATGAATCTCTGGAAGATTTTAAAACTTTAACTGAAGTTCCAACCACTTACACTCTGGAAGATAATGATGAGAATCATCTAGTATATCTAAAGCATCAAAAACCTTCCATTACTTTGGATAGTTTTGGAAAGGTTTGGTAATATCTGATAGTAATGGTATATTAAAATCGTATATCGTCTATCCTAACAACATTGCGTTAACTTCTTTTCTAAAACCTAAAGAAATCTGAACAATACGGATGCTTTGCTATATTGTTAAGCCGTAAGTGGAATAATTTATATGAACATGATTTTTAGGTTGTGGGAGTTAATTGGAGCCCTTCTACCGTTGGAACCATTCAAATTCCTGAAAAAGATGTGGATCGTTATTACAAAGCATATGCCCACTTATTGAAGATTGTAAAGAGACCAAATCTGCAAGTCAGCAACTTTTAAAATGCTATTGTAATTAGACCATATTTGATTTAGCGGCAGCCGTTTAAAATTTTAAGTTTTACATCACTACAAAACCTAGAAAAGATTTAAACCAATGCCGAAACGTTTTCCCGGCCTTGTTATTTCAATGCAGTACAGTCTTAAACCCAGCTGGGGTTCTGCTGCAACTGCTTTAAAACGGACTCTATTTGTAAAAGAAGCCCACAATTTTTTTTTTGCAATCCGTGCATGGTTTCCAAAAGAGGTTCTCATTTTATTGTCATAGATCCCCTTCATCACCACGCATCCTGGTGCACGTGCTTCTGTGCTCTCCTCCTTCCCTAGAAGCAGCCGACTAGCTCAACACGATAAGACATTAGCCTTGTAGACAAAAGGTTGTGAGTTAAACGCCCTGGGGGTTCTCTTGTTGCGTGTTTGTGACTTGCGTAAGTATTTGACCATAATATTTGGCCAGATTACAGCATTTATAGTCTTCTGTAGCGAAAGCTCCTTAGCGATGCAAATGTAAGTTGCTCTGGTATGAGGAAATATGTCATCTTAGTAAGTCTTCTCGAAACTAAATAGCAATTGTAACTTACCGTTGCCATTAACCTTCTAAAGTAAAGGAGGTCTCAGCCTATGGTTTAGGCTGCAGGTTGTCTATTTGTCTTTACTCTAGCTCTTTAAACGAGTATTTTGAGTTTTATTTCGTAAAAAAGAGATAAGCTAAAAAAAGTTGCTTATTACAGTATCGCTTCAGACTAAAGCCAGGGGATGCGTTGGTTATGAACAATCGAAGAATGCTTCATGCAAGAGAAGCATACCAAACAAATGGGGGACAAAGACATTTGCAGGTGGGTTACATTTGGCTGGCGACTTGGCAGAGCAGGCTGGTTCATTATTAAAAATCTATTCAATTGGTCTTTGCTCATTGAGTAGATTTTTATTAATGTACCAGCCTCCTATGCCGGCGTCGCTAGACAGGGCTGCCAATTTGCTTTGTCGGATTAAAAATATCGGTTTAGCCGCTGCTCCGGCTCTACTCAAATCACATTTCTGAAAGCGATAACAAAAAGTTGGTAAAAATGGGGTCATCGCCCATATGCCCCTAAACTCGATCATCGCATTCTGAATTAAGACTGGTCATATTCACATACTTTTCATTTTTTTACTGATTCTAAACTTTCCTTCCCATAGTTATAGAAGCACAAGGTCAAAGTTGGATGCGAACGCCGTAATGGTTTTTTTACGATTAGTGAGTTAGTAGGTGGCAAGCTTATTTCACGACTTGGAGCAAACTCCTCATAATAGTATTAGTGACAGAAAATCTCTTGACTCTACCTACGTGCCTTGGTACCAGAGTAGAGTAAAAGACGATGTACCTCCCCCAAATGTCTTGCATCCAATCACCCAGTCGGCCTATAACACGTTTTCATACGAAAAATTTCCATTTATTGCTGTGATTGCATATTTGATGACTATGATTTTACATCGTGGGGTAAACCTACTGACCGATTTTTTTCGATTGTTTTCCCCCTCAAACTTTGAATTTCGTAAACTATGCTCTTAATACCGACCTCCCTACTGATAAACTGAAGCTGTACTTACAAACGGCAAATAATCTTGCGTATTTTCATGCATTCATTTGACTGAGTGCAACGGTGGGGCATAAATCTGTAGTGGATGCTGAAGTGATTGATGTATTTGAAATAATAGACGTATCTACTTACAACTTTTTTGTTACTGCATAGGCCTAGTTATAGCCTTTGGCTGCGCGTATGTTTCCAGCTCCCGACATAAACGCAGCCAGAGGAAGGCGAACTAGCGTGGAATCCAAAATTTATCATCTGCAGTTGAGTTATTACAATAAGTTAGATTATGGCTAAAGTCAATATCCACCGACCAGCTTTTTGTAGTAAAGGAGAGGATAATTTATTCCAAACCCTGCAAGATTTCACTTTAAAACTGGGCATTTTGTTCCATTTTGCAGAACTTGATGAAAATGTCCTAGAGGATAAGAGTTCTTGGGCGCGCGCCGCCTTCCTATAATGCAAAGGCATAACGTGAAGTCAACCCACACTAAAGTTATTGTAACTTTCGTATTTGCCATTTCATTATCAAACACTAATTTTAAGTCGGCATTTTTGTGCTGTAATACACCATTGCACTTTAACAAGCAGCGTATTAGTAACAGGCTTTACTGTTTGCAATCGCTTTCAAAATAACAGTGGATATTAAATACACCTGCTATTTGCAGCGGTTTTCACTGAAGTAGAATCAGACAGCATTTTGACGTCACTAGACAGTGAGACAAAGAAAGCTTTTCTGTACCGTTCAAGAAAAAAGGAAAAAAGCATGCATAAAAAGCTGCTCCAATGCTTACTTGTTTGTTGCGTCGTCGATAAAGCATAAAGTGTTGTTTAATTACTTTCATCAAAAGCATGCCGTTAGTATTTCTCGAAAAGACTTTCAACCGCGTTTCGACGTCAGTATTTTTTAAGAAAATGAAGAATACAAATTTTACAATTAATCATTGATTATGACATCATGTTAGGTTTTAAGGCCTGAAATTTCTAGGAGTTGGTAAGTTGGGTGCTGGCTTTTGTTTTGATGAAAATTGTTTTTCTCCGTTTAGAAATGCTACTTTTAAAATACTTGCCTTTATGATGACTCTCATCCCGGGTTGGAAATCAATCGTGCAAAACTTCGTGTTTCATGTCCATTACCTTTGGAGGAATAAAACACCTATACAAAAAGGGGAAGATTAGCACTCTATAGTATGGATATCGACCCATACACCATCGTCACCTACGACTGATAGTCCGCTGAAAGTTTCATGCACTGTGTTTACTTTGAAAGCGAGTCTGTGATCATGACTGGACTTGTGCGAATCTTTGTCTATTTTCAAGCTTCTTTATCGTTTGAGCTTTTCGTTTTGAGCATTATGCAGGAAGATGTACATATACTGAGTGATCACTCATGCTCTGTTTGCGAGTCTTCAGTTAGACTGGGCCATCACGAGGGGTAGACTACTTGGTCCCACCACCTGTCTGCCACATAAAGCTGGAGGCATCCCGTCAAGTGTCTTGTTCAATCATACAACAAGCAAGCTTGCCGGCTTGTTCTCCACACTATCCCTATTATGCCCAACGCCAAGCTGGGAAGCTGTGAATACCATTTTTTAAAGTCTTTTGGTATGACCCGATTTGGGAAATGAACCCCAGGTTCACCGACTGCAAAGCGGACAATATTTTCAAGCTGACTGTACCATTTACTTCCTCCGCAAATTTTTAAGCTTGCGCGGGCATGAAGCCAAGATTTAAAGTGGAAATCAGGTGAAGAGGAAAAGATCAGGAGGGAGTGGCGTAGCTTAGTTTTAAAGTTTCTTTGTGGGGTTGGGGACAAGTTTTTGTAATTTTAAAACGCAGATGGGAATAAGCAGTCAGCTCATAACAGGTTACCCTTTTAATATGCCAGTGCATAAAACGAAATGGGCTACTATATAATTACATGTGCTTGAACATTGCACTTTTAGACGTTTCGATAACACTGAACTGAATGATTCAGATTCGAGTTTGCACTTTTTAACTTAACGATTGTTTAGATTTTCTTGTCTTGATGTAGGGCTGCTATGTGAAACTGGATGAACTGAAGAGTCGTTATCTAACTCTGGCAAAGAAATTAGACGTTGACGTGGTGATCCCAAAAGTAGGAAACAACACATCAGTGTGAAAGTTGTGGATTCCTCAATATGAAACATCCTACAAGATTTTGCAATGATTTTAGCGATAATTGATGACATATTTTAAGTTATATTGATAATTTGAAACGTTTTGCAATAACTGTAAATACCAACGGTATTAGGGCGACGGTGAGCAAGAGATGCTTCAATGCAATTTTCGTGTTTACCAAAAAACTTTACGGAGAAGTAAACTTGTTGGGAGAAATCAATGATTGATGAGGACTATTTTTTTTAAAACAAAGAAAAAATAGTCCTCATCAATCAATCAACAAAACAGTAAGTTTTATTTAAAACAGCCTACTCATAGCACCCCTTAAGGGTGACTCCAAGCGCAAAGATCTTAAGGTCATTCTGCATTTCAAACTCTGCGTTCACTTTATGATCAAGTGTTAAATAAATTTCCTCATTACATCATTTGCAGTGCAAATGCATTAGAGCCCTAACTGGGCTTTATTCTCCTTTGCATCAAATGAGTTTAGATCGTGATCTGTAAATAAAAAGAAAGAAAGAACTCCATTCTGCTCTGACACCTGATTTAGCCTACCCTGCTATCTTTGTAAACTTTTGATTGCACGCGCCTTGACAATAAACATATTTCCATTTATAGAGGTCATTTTTTACTATCATCAGATGATTTACAGTTGGCTACATATTGAGTTTAGTTTAGTTTTAAATTTTTTTCTGCGGTTGTGGAAAAGCCATGCGGTTTTGCTGGAAGAACGACGTGTTTAGACTCGCTATGGAGTTTCCGATACTGCTGCCACAGTGCATTTCTATTTCAGGCATGGGAAATTTTTTCCCAGAGACACCACATTGTCGTCAGCGTGAAGTTTGAACGCACGATCATTGCTACCATGAAAAGAGCTTCAATCCATTCGACCAGTTGCTGGCTGCAAGCACAATGTTGTTGTTATTGCGACTACTCTAAATTCAAGCAAGCACATGATTTTGCGCCCTGTCAGCTGTCAACTACATGTATAGAGTTACCATAAAACTCATTTTGCTACTTATTAGTCGACCAATTACAGATTGTAGGCTTTTCTATTGGCAGGAAAATTTTTATAAATAGAAATCGTATCCTGCCATGCTCGATATAGCTATTAGGAAGTAGGAAACGTCATTGAACTAAAGGCTGAACAAGTTGACTCATGACGTCACTTTGTAAACTCAAAAGTTAAACAAAACCGTGCCACAGAAAATTTAAACTTCGTTGATATGTTTATGCCGGCCTATTGGGGAAACGAAGTGAAGTTATGAAAATTAGTGCTAGAGCAAGATTCGAGGTAGCCGAAAGAAGGAGAAAGTTAGCCAATTCATTTTTTGTTTTGAATGATACGAGTTCAAACCTGCTTAGGGTTTACAAGCTTTATAGGCACAATGCATTTCGATTACAAAAGTCTCAACCAAGCAGGAAAAATAGCTGATAAACCGTAGGGGAGAAGGCACGATAACAAAAAATCAGAAAGTCGTTAAACCCACACCTTAGAGTGCAGTGGTTAGTTTGACCGTTAGCTTTAGCTGCGTTCGCACAAAGCGGTTTTCGCAACCAGATATCAAACTTCTTACCAATATTTAAGGCTGGTGTTGAAGCGGGGCTTCGCTACTTGATAGTAAGTGTGAAGAAAACGTCGGTCTGTTTCGTCCCAAAACCTGCCCTAAATATTGGTAAGAAAAGTGATACCTGGTTGCGAAAACCGCTATGTGCGAAGACAGCCTTTGTTTCAAGTGAACGTAGGTTCGATTCCGTTGTCGAGTCAAACCAAAGACATTAAAAAAATATTCACACATACCCGGTTCCGAACTCGTTCATGTGAAAATAAGTAAGAAGGCGATAGTAATGCGAAAATAGGTAGGAAGTAATGTGGAGAATGGAATGCATCACCGAATTTTACTCTGTCATGATAAAGTGCTGATTCTAAAAAAGTCATTGCAGTTAAAAGGGTTGAGAAACTTTTATACAGTATTTCATTTCGTGCAAAGTTGGATGGTTAGTGCTGATTAAATGAAACTAATTGAAATACACTGCTAACCTATGCTGATTTTTGGTGCTTTCCAGCATTCTTTTAGCGCTTGAGTAGTGTTTCTCAACGTGAGGTGCACGCCCCTGCAATGAAACATGGCAAAATTTTAGTGCAGCGTGAGAGATTTTGTTGGAGCATGCTTATTGATTAATGGCTTCCAACTAAACTATAATTGCCTACAGCAGGTCTGCACAACATACCACCCTACAGAATTTTTAGTGCAACCTGCCAGGCATGCACTTCACAACACAAGTTGACCGCCAACACAATACAAAAAAAAGACAACGAAATCTAAAGTAAGAACAAAAAGCTATCAACACAAAAAAGGAATCAAAAAAATCTTCTTTTAGAGAAGTGCATAAGCTTTCTTTCTACATTTTAAATCTTAAAAGGGATTTTTGAGCTGGATTCTCAAAAATAGAAATAAAGGTCTCCACCTGGCCCAAATGACACAGCCAGTGGGACGTATTGCTATTTCGGATACAGATGTGGAGAGCGGCGTGCAAAAGATTAATAAACCCTAAGATAGAGCATATTCTAATTACGGCCGTGTAAATTTTTTGCGGTTCACACTTCATTCTCCACGTTATTTCTATTGCTAAGCGCCAACCGGGATGTCTATGAATGTCATCTTACAGTTTAAGTAAAAAGGAAATCAAACAAAGGCTTGTAATCTAGTTCTAATACTGTAGCATTACATAATTGGCTAGTGCAGGTGTGCGCAACCTGCGGCCGTGCAAATATTTCTTAGATTTGATTTGAAGTTGATCTAAAAAAAAAGCATTCGCCTACACAAGGACAGAGAAAAACTTAATGTGAACATAAATTTTGATAAAAACGAGTAAATTTTGTCTTCAAAATACAGATCTCCAAAATAATGGTCCTCACCTTTTCACCAAGAGAAAAATTTCTCAGTTTGAACATAAATTGTAATGAAAAACAGAAAGTTTTACTTTCAGAAACTTGATCTCCAAAAAAGGTCGTCGCCTTCACGCGAACAGAAAAATACTCGATATTTCTCACTGGCGATAGTAATTGAAATAAGAATCTGCAATGTGGCTTACAATAGTGAAAAGGATGAGCAGTCCTTGCCCAGAGTATATCGTTTTTTTTAAATAGCGCTGAAAGAAAAATGAAATAAAATATCAATGGAATATTGTTGAGGGTTTTTCGAGTGGTGATTCACACCCAGAATGGTAACGAATTGTTCCCACCGAAATATATTACAGTCGTTGCCATCATTTAAATCCAGTGGGACATTTAATTCTCAACATATTGCCTATACTGAGAGGCAAGCAGAAGATTTGTAAATACGATTTTTAGTATTTTTGGCACGACCATGGTATGACTCGGCAAGGAAACAACCCTGGTGATTAAGAAAAAGGCAGAGGATAATAGGAAACAATGCAGCAATCAGCAAGTAGGATTGGTCTACTAGTACTACTAGAGAACAGCGCTGACAAGGCTGTGTCTGCACGAACTGTATAATTGAGCTGTTTTGAGTGTGATCAGCTAAATGTTTTAAGACTTCTATTGTGTATTACGCGTCACCTGTTCACCTTCACAAATGAGAAGCGATATTAGATCAACAAGCGATTTTTTGTGTTTGATTAGCTTACTAACTGTGTCAATGTTGTTTTTCACTGCTGCTTTAATGCTTTAACTGCTTCCGATTTGCAGCCAGTAAAAGTGTTATCTATAACCTGTTATCAAATATGAGCTTAGTTTATAAGTAACAGGAAATACGTTTTGTAGTAGAGTTTAGGAAACTTTGTACTGACAGCTGAGCTAGAAAATCGTAATGTAACCTTATGGGCAACTTTTATGAACGCGTTCTGCCTTGAGAAGAAGTTTGTAGTGAAACGTGCTAATGGAAACAATAAAGTGAGCATACCAGTTGACACTGATTGTATCTGCTACTAGTAAAATGCCGAAAGAGTAAACTACTAAACTAAGTGTAATAGTTCTATCGTTAATCGTAATCACTGCAAGGCAAACAGGTAGGGGTTTAACCCTTTTCGAAATGAGTAAAAATGTTAATCTTCAAAGAACTGCACCTGAAGACCTGTTTTATTTCCCAAAAAACTCCCCAAACTTTGATTCTTTTCACTTTCATCGTGCAGAGTTTTTGCCTTAAAGTTTTTGAAAAAAGAGGAAAGCATTGCACCTTAAGCTTGAATGTGTGGAAGCTGTTTACCAGATGTGCGTCGCGATCTTTAACGCTTATGTGTTTACTTTGTAACTTACGTTAATCGACATGAACGTAATAGCTAACATAGTTTTGTAGTTTCATTCTGTTTGATATGATCAGAAATATTAGTCCTACCTCTACGGCTTGTCCAGAGTGCAATAAACTTTGTAAATATAAGGTATTGTTTGTTGAACATTTAGGCGTAGGCTCAAAAACTAGAACTTGCGTAGTCTGTGGTCGATTCTACGCCTTTTAAATTTAAGTTAATTACCTAGGATAAGGTCAATTCACACTTTTAAAAAGCAAGCCGAGTGCTTCAGTTTTATCAGGGACTAGCCGGCGTCTCCCGACAAGGCTATGAGTCAGTTAGGTCAGGTTGGAATTGTTGGTTCGGCTGGCTTTACCCACAGATCATTTCCTAGAGCAGTACCGGCAAGGAGATGTTGTTATGCGTGAGGACATTGTCCCTATGCCTCTAAATCCTAATCATGGTACTTTGAATTAAGTATTACTCACAAATTCTGTCATTTCACAAATTTTGTGGATTTTTCCAATAAGTAGGCTATAACTGCACAATGTCTAAGTTGAGGGTGGGCGTCGTAATGGTTGTCGTTTCACGATTACAGAAATAAGTAATTTAGTGGTAGGCTTACTTCACGACTGGTTGCGACTCCACTGGTAATGATATTTGTGACGTCATGTTCCTTGTCTCCATTGATATGTCCTGATCCAGGCAAGAGTAAAAGGAGCCATGTCTCCCCCCTAACGCCTTCACGTCGTTGACCTAAATACAGAGTTTCAAACAAAAAATGTTCCTCCATAGATGCCATTTCACTCAGTAGTATCGACCTACTAACCTATTTTTTTTCCATTGATTTTCCTCGAACTTTGCTTTTTATAGGCTACGCCCATAATACCGAACGCCTTACTATTAAAATAAAGACTACGCTTAGGCCTAATTACAAATCGTCAATATTTTCACAAATTTTTATTCCTTCGTTTCATTAAGTGCGAGGAGGCATGAATTCAAAATTGTGGAAAAACACTAAAGTGACGACGACTTTTTTGTAATTGTAGGCTTAGATGTAAGATCTAAATCCTCTGGCTGCTGATAGGTCCCTTGGTCCTGGCAGAAACGAAACCAGAGAAAAGCGAGTGTCCCGCATCTATAGTTCAGTTATTACAATAAGTTAAGTTGAGGCTTAAATGGATAACCCACCGACCAGGTTCTAGTGCTAAAGAAAAAAATAGTTTGTTTTCAATCCTGCAAGATTTTACCTCAAAACTTGGCGTTTTGTTCCACTTTGCTACTCGTGATCAGTATGTCTTGAGGTTAGAAATGACAGATGCGCGACACGACAGTATTAAGACATGCTAATCTGGAGTCCTCCTACAGTCCCGTAATATTTTTCGTATGAGCTATTGCCTAAAGCGAGATTTATATTCGTATGTCAATACTGTAATTTGTCATTCAATTTTAACCGGCGTCATATTAGATACAGCCTTTACAGTATAGGATTGCTTTCGAAATGCTGCTGTTTTACTAAAATGGTGGCAGACAATATTTTGACGCCACTATCACGTAATATTACAGTCAAATCCGGTTAATTGCGTAGTCAACTTGCCAAACTATTTTATGCGATTAAGCAGATTATGCGTTTATCCGAAATTAGTATAAACAAACAAATACGTTTGGAATTTACAACTCTTTTGCAATAAAACATATTATGCAATTATCCAATATGCAATTAACCGGATTCGTCTGTATAACAAAACAAATCTTTTTGAAGCGTTCAAAAAAAAAGGGAAAAGCCTGCTAAATGAAATGCTTATATGCTTAATCGCTTTTTGTATCGTGGATAAAGCTCAAATCGTTGCGGAATACTTTGCATTGAAAGCAGCTTGATAGTATCTCTCGAAAATGCTTACAACCACGTTTCTACAGTATTTTTTGAGAAAATAGAGAAAACAAATGCTGCAATCAATCGTTAGTCAAGACGTCATCTTACCCCCAAAAATGGCTAAATTTGCGCAAGTAGGTAAGTTAGGTGCTTACTTTCAGTTGAAAACAAATTTCAACGTCATTATGACGTCACAAAGTCTATTGCACAGAGTGGTGATCACTCGTGCCAAGTTTTAAGCTTGTACCCCCAGTAGTTTCACAGAAGTTAAAACACACACTCAGAATTGCGTTTTATAGTGAAGAACTGTTTAGTTTGTTGAAGGTTTTGTCATTAGGCTCACGCTATAAACGCTGAGCAAACGATATCAAGAAGCAATCAATATGTACAGCTTGCATTTTGAAAGAAAGCTAGCTTTTAACAGGGAACCTAATTCGGTGTTATGAGGCGATGGGTCAAAATCTTTAGTGCCTGCACGGCTTCTATGTTGTTTTGCCCTTGGGAAAGACACTGTCTTGACAGTACATTCCTTTGCTTGGTTGTGGTTTAATACTATTAGTGACCTATTTTAAAATGGCAGGAGTAAATATTTGAACGTTAAAGCGTATTGTTATCTGTCATGAGAGAAGTTGCGAATCTTTACCGCAAAGCGTTTGGAAATGTGTGTAGACAGTGATTTTTATAGGGGGTATATGCATGGTGGTTTAAGTAATAGTTTCGGTAAAGAAGAATAGGTTAGCTTGATAAATAAAATACTTCTACGCAATAGAAAAAAATCAAGTGCCAGAAACTAGTACATTGCGGCGAAAACGTAAAGTTTATCACGTATTTTTGAAGTAAGGGATAATTGAAACCCTTGCTTTCGTATGATCGTTGGCCGCAACTGCTCTACTATTTTAGCCATGTTGTGACCTACAAGCATAGCAATAAATATATTGTTGGTGGTAAAAAACTTTAGAATAGCTTTGAAGAAAGCTCTTTGCCAGCGATACGAAAAGCTTCGCGCAAAACAGCTTTCTTCAAACTTAAGGCATAGCAAAATAACTACAATTTTATTTGAATGTTGATGTTGTCTACTCTTCCTCCATTGGATGGAAATGCAGTGAGTAAAGAAAATTTTACATCCGCAAACGTAATCTTGAGTTTGATTTAATTCATGAGATATTTTCTAACTGTGAAAATCATTGTCTTACTTATCCGTCGTTGTATAGAGCAAATAGTATGAGCGAATTATTGAGTAATATGTCTCAGTTTGCGGACAATAACGACCTTTCTATCTGCCCGGTGGTAGAAGTTACAACCGCTATCAAAGAAACAAACCTTGATGAAAATGCAAAAAATGCCAATCAGGATAAAGGCAACACAGTTGTAACGCCAGAAGTTCCACGTACGTAAAGCATGGTATGAAGTTTGGTGTTGTTAACCAAAACACATGAAAGAATTAGTTTTACTGGGTAAAAGTAATGGGCCTTAATGTCTAAAAAATAGGAAGGTCGTCCCTTCTCCCTGTGAAATGCAGCCTTGTTTTCTTGAAAGCTTTTGAAGGTAAAACACTGTACTTGAACTGTATTTAAAATATCCCAACTAATTTGCAGAATTAGAAATGCATTCATTGCTTGCATGAATAAATTTTCAGTCTAAAATTATGTTGCATGTGCTCATAAGGAAAGTGCACAAAACATCACGAAATCGATAAATTTTGAATATAAAAAGCAACTGACGTCTCGTATTCTCTTTAATCAGTTAACATTTTGTTGAAATAGACAAAGTACTGTGGTTAATATTGCTGTCGGCCCGCGTGATCACGATAAAGCCAAAGTTAGTGCTGTTTTCACAACTGCGAAACGTGCATTAAAGTGGGACGTTTTATTTTTTCATGTTTTTCGGTTTTCAAAACTGCATCAAATTTGTTTAAATTTAGCCCAGATGAACTTTTCACCTTTGATAGAGCTGTCGCTCTCTTTCAAGCTTAGTCCATTAATTCAAGCTATGGCTTGCGTCGATCAGTCGGTCATTTGTGGCAGATGCAAGTGACTGCCAACTGAGGACAGTATAAGGTTACTTCATTAGTCTCCTAACTCTTTTTTCCTTGATTTGGTGAGTTAAATCAGCACTGTTTTATATTTGATTTCCTATCTAATTTGCGCAAAAGGCCTTCCAAAAGCGTTTTCTTGTGTTGTATAATGACTGTGAACGTTGTTAACTTTTTCGTGTTTAGAAATTTGTCAAAACGGGGAAAACGCATCTTTGTCACAGGAAAAAGACCAGTTAAAACCCACCTCACGGTTTTCACTCGGCAAACGTGCTAAAAAATCCGCATCTGACCAGTTGAGTCCTGGAGCAAACATGGATGCTTTGTCAGTGAGGTATTTGCTGTGCTACTTTATTTTCAAGTATGGGCATCTCTTATATTTTACGCTCAACATTAAACAAAAAAATTAACGTATAGAAAAAGGCGTTTGTTTCGTAAGATGGAGGGCATTTTGGAGCCTGAAAGTCCTTATTTTGTTGCATTTGCTGAGCTCGTAATGCAACTGCAATTGTAATAGCATTCATTGATTTCGGTTTAAAAACATACTAGTTTGTTTTTTCTGACAAAAAACTCGATGTGATCTTATTGAGCAATAGACCATTGGTTGCCAACTGCTGTATGCTTCACAACCAGATTGATTTTCAACTCAAAACAAGTCAAATTAAAGTGTTCGAATAGTAAAAAGCAACTTTTTTTGGCTATTGCTGAAAATCTAACTAAGCTATATCGACAAATTGAGTGGATTAGTAAGCCTTGTTCTCAATTAGGGCCATAAACGAAAAACATTAGAAGAAACTGGATCGTATGCAAGACATACCTCAAGGCTTGGCCAAGTATACCAATTTCTGTTGTTGCAACTTATTCATTGATTATGACGTTTGACAAAGACGACTTCAGGAAAAGCATTGGGGTGGGGGCGAAGTTTTTCAGAAAATTTTAATGCTGCAACAAAAATTAGATCAGTATTGTAATATTTTAATCCAGGTTCTATTTTTTAGATTTTTAGTAAGTTTTGCGTGCTGATGTGCATGAAATGGATTTAATCAACTTGTGCTGACTCTTTATTACATAAATTCAGAATTAGTAAATGAAGTGCAAAGTTTAAATACAAATCGTAAAAATATGACCTCCTCAGACAGTCGCGCCAAGTACACGAAGAATCGAAAACAGGTTTATACCTACCTTGATCGGGTACAAAAATTTTGGGAGGCCGTGGCCCCTTTTGTCTCAGCTCCCTTGGTTATGCCCACGGTAGTGCCCACGGCCAAGCTTGGGCGCAACTGGCCGTCAAAATAGTTGAGTTGATATTTTCATCCTCAGGTGACCGTAAAACTTTTTGTCAGTTATTCAGTGCTGAAACATCTTTGCGTTTAGACAAGATGCTGTGTAATCAACACTGATGATGCAATGCAATCAAGCAACGGAAATTGCTATTACGTGCCTTTCCCAAGAATAGGTCATAACCATCGTGAAGTTTAGTGCCGCGATTATTGCCTCCGTAACGGTCGGTACTTTGACCCAATCAACCACATAAGCGGTTATGTAGTGTCACCAGCAGGTTCCGCCAGCATCGCCCGTAGGGCTCCCTATCAGCATTGTCGAGAATAAGAATATCGATTCAGCTGGCTTCACCCGATAAATAGTTCTAAAAACGGTAACAAAAACTTAGTGCTTTTTGCCTTACCCAAACCTCGTTCGGAAACAAAACTACCGTGTTTTGAAAGGTAATCGTTTTAAAAAACATAGTAGGGAGTTACGCATAGCCGCTATATTTTTCCAAAGTTTTTCGTTCACTTGATAAAGTTCATGGAACATAATTTCAAGATTGTGGGAGGGCGAAAAGATGACTGTTGTGTATTTTCAGGAATGACCAATTAAATACTAGGACCACTACAACTAACTTTTTTGTTGTTGTATGACTATTTGTACGACCTAAAAACTCTGGCTGCGCGCGTGTTGCCTAGACCAGGCATAACTCAGCCGGAGAGAGAGAGAGCAAACCAATCCGAAGTGATGCAGTTACAGTTAAGTTATTGCCATAGCAGCGCCTCCATTCGTAACATCAAGGTTAAGATTTAGGGGTGGTTGTGAAAACAGTAACCGAAAGTCAATGTCGTTTAACATAGCCACATCTTGCTTCAAAATCAAAAGTACCGCGTTTTTAAATGGGAATCGAGTAGAAAAACAGAGAAATTACGCATAGCCGCAATATTTCTCCCAAACTTTTTGAAGTGCTTAGTAACGTCTTATTTGCCCTGTTTGCAGCATTTACTTAGGAAGTGGACTTGCTCACAAATGAAACAGCCAAGAATTTCACATAATTTTTTTCCTTTTGTTTCACAACTTGCACGGAAGCATTAAAAATAAAGTTATGGGATAGGTAGGGCATCATACTGATAGCTGTGTAATTCCAGAAGTAAACTTAAATATTTGGCATACTACTTGCTACTTTTCGTAATTGTATGCCTATTTATATGACTTAAAATCTCTGGCTGCGCGTGTGTTGCTAGGTCCTGGCACAATCGCAGCTAGGGGAAGTGCAAACTAACCCAAAGTCAAGCACATCCAGTGAAGTAATTACAACAGGTTTGGTTATGTTTTAGGAGTATAACCCATGGACTAACTTATTGTAGTAATGATGCTGATAATTGTTGTGATTATGGTAAGATGCACATAAAGAATTGCTAGTTTGTTTGACTTTGCTACATTTGATAGTTATATCTCAGAAGTTAAGACTAGTTAGGCTTTCGACACGACGGCAGAAAAGCATTATAACTTGTCATCGACGTACCAAAAATAAATTTTTTGACTAACCGCTATGTTAATACTGTGATTTATCATTTTTTTTTTAGCAGCAGCATAAAAATTCTTTGCTTTTGAAATGACAGTAAATAAAAGCTTTAAGCAAAGGTCCTGCCCTGGGACGGCTCGTGGCTAAAATTAATAGGGGGCAGCTTCAGAAAATTGCCCTATAGACCTTATTTTTGTCACTATCTATCAGCTTTACACACACACACACACACACACACACACACACACACACACACACACACACACACACACACACACACACACACACACACACACAGCTCGCCAGTTGTCCGTCAAAAAGAAACCCTTATTACACCAGCACACAAGGGTCGGTACTGTATGAGCGACAGTTCTCTTTCTACAGCTGCATTGCAATCTACTGCTAATTTCAAACACCATACCACAGGAGCGTTGAAGCAAAAAGATTTTCATATTTTTTTCATAAACTTAGGATGGCTGTTGAGATTAACCCTACGTATTATATAATGTAACTACAAGTATAAGAAAAATAATGAAAAAAAGATTAATTATTAATATCGAATGTCATCGATAAGATGGAGTGGGGACTGGGGGTACTGTAGTTCCACAGTACCATACACGAGCCGCCCCTGGTCCTGCCTGTTGCTTTTTTCACTTGAATCGTACCAGACACATTATGACATCATAGAGTAGGTTTGAAGCGTTCAAAATAAAAAGTATGCTTTAGAATGCTAAAAAGAAGAATCTGCTGTTGCGTCGTCAATTGACCTTTAATTGTTGTCGAGTTTTTTTATCGAAAGTACTTTGTTGATATCTCGCAAAAAAGTTTTTAATCGCATTTCTTTAGTCAGTAATTTTTGAGAACATAGAGAGAACAAATTGTGCAATTAAGCGTTAATTGCAATGCCATCTTGCACTGTAGAGGTGTAGGATTTGTTGAAATTGACTTTTGTTTGAACCCCAAACCGCTTTTCTCCGCAAAGAAATGTAAATCAAAAAAATTATCTTTGATTATGACTCATCGTGGCCTCACAAAACCCCCTTATGACGCTCGCTCCGGGGAGGTGGTCAATCGTGCCAAGTTTGATGTTTGTATGCCCAATAGTTTTGAAGGAATTAAAACGGTTCTGCGACAATTCAAAACCGGAAATTAAAAGTCGCGACAATTCAAAGTCAAAAATTTCGGAAATTCATAGCCAAATTCAAACCCTAACCCTGATTCGAACTCTAACCCTAATTCTAACTCTAACCCTAACCCTAACTCTAACGTAAACCTAACCCTAACGCGACTTTGAATTTCCGACTTTGAATTGTCTGGAAACCAATTAAAACACACACTCCCTCACAGAATTGCGCTTTACTGTATACGTAATATGGATGAATGGAATTGCAGACTCAGCCTTGCTGGGTGGCTATTAATCAATTGTACCTACGTACCGGTATATTAAAACAAGAAACTATCTAATTGTTGTTGTACTGTGAATTCGTAATATCCGTTACAATAGGCTTGTATTATATGCGTGTGCTTTTTGGCAGGTCTAATCACAGTACAACAACAAATGTAGGTAATAGAAGAAGGAAAAAAACCTTCATGGAACGAATTGCTTCAAGAAGAAGGTGAGATTCAATGTAACTTTTAGTATTATTGCAATTGTACACCATCAGTCATCCAGGGGGGAGTTGTGACAGGGTAACGGGTAGGTGGTACAAAACTTTGTTGCGATATATCCAAATTCAAGAAATGCAAGTCTGTGTTAGCTCATGCTGTTTTTTTCGTTTCAAGTAATATCCGTTTAGTTTTGACAGCGTCACAGAGAGTTTGAGTAAAACGGCCTGTTACAAAATTATTTTAATATTTCATTTCAGTAAAAGTTTTTAAGATTGCGTGCTGAACAACTTCAAACTGTGTGAATACCGTTTTCAAGGTTTTGAGCATGACTGAACAAGTGACTTGAACCTAAAATGCACGCTCTAACTTCGGAACTGTCCTAGCTGTATGACGTTTTGTTTTATATTTCATTGAAATAACAAAAAATTATTAAAGTCAAAATAAAAAAATTATTGCTGAGGAGTTTTCTCACCTGAGATTCAGTACCAAAGTGTGACTAACAGACGATTTCAGCTGCTTTCTAATGTCGTAAAAAGCCAGCATTTAAGGTAATCTTGGACGGGCAAAGGTTTTTTTGAGCTTCTTCTGAGAAGGGGGAAGAGGATTCAAAGCTACAAAGAAAAATTTCAAGTGCTCAAAGAAGCTATTTCTTAGAGAAAACAATGCTATTTTGTGTTTTGAAATGGCAATAGTTGTTATGTCGTTTGAGAATCCAAATCCAAACTGAGAAATTTGTGACACTTTTGAAAATCTAGCAGAGGTTAAGAGCGTAAATTCTAATTGCATGGTTTTGTTGTGAAATATTGGCTATCAAAATCCATTTCTTCTCAGCGAGACATTATCAGTTGCTTTTCTAGTCTCTTTTAAACAGAGTATCTGTTTATACAAGACCACGTAAGCCTACTAATGCGTAACTGAGAAAATTAGTTTCTATTTTTTAAATATCTTTAATACAAGTAGCACGAACGAAAGCTTCAGATTGTGTTACAATGACGCGAAGTCGGTTTTGGTAATAACTACTGGGTGTTTCAAAAGTAACATACCGAAAGTGTATCTCATAGTAATGAATAGAATACAAGCTATATAGATTCTATAACATTTATTCATCATAGATAACATGACAGAGAACCAAAATGCGGAACATATACCATGTACATAGGCATATTCTATGAATATTTGCTACATTAACTAATCAGAACAGTTGCTGGAAATGTGAGCCATCTTCTTGGAGACAGAGCTCGACTCTCCGACGCAGGCTGCTGAAGACTTGGTGCAGTTCCTCAGATCTGATATCGGCAATGACTTGTCTGATATTATGTTTAAGATCATTGATTGAATGAGGATTGTCAGCATAAACAAGTCCCTTCAATTTTCTCCAAAGGTAGAAATCTGGTGGCGTCAAGTCTGGTGAGCGAGGTGGCGATAAATCTCGTGAATTAACGCGTTCACCGAATACCTTGCGGACGGCTGTCATCGTAGCTCGTCCAGTATGAGCAGTGGCGCCATCTTGTTGGAACCATGTTTTTTTGCTTTTCTAATGCTGTAAGTTGTTCAGAAAACGCAACAAAAATGTCCTTAATTTAACAATCAGAGTTAACGATGCTGTCAAAGAAGGTTGGCCCAGTGATACGACTCCTGGATACTGCACACCAGACACCGATATTTTGGTCATGAAGCGGCTTCTCAAATGTTTCATGGGGATTTTCAGTTGCCCATGTTCTCGAATTCTGTGTGTTCGCATAGCCAGATAAATGAAACCAAGCCTCATCAGTAAAGAATGTATCATTTAAGATATTTTCTCCATTCATGTCGATAAATTGCTGACACAACGACAGAAAACCACTCGCTTTTCGGTGTCTTGTGCCTTGAGTTCATGAATGACACTAACTTCGTAAGGGAAGAACTTCTGCTTTTTAACTGCTCTGTAGGTTGACGTTAACGACATACCAACTTCCTGTGAAAGACGTCTCAACGATTTATGCGGGCTCCTATCAAGTTTATTTGTGATATTTTGTAATGCTTCGTTATTTGTAACTGAAGGACGGCCACTATGAGGTCGATCCTGCACGCTTCCAGTGTGCTCAAATTTCTTCATTAATGCAGCAACACAATGTCGATCAGGAAGTTGTTCCTCTCCAAACTTGTCTTTGAAAATATTCTGAACTTCTTTAGAATATTCTCCACCATGAATGTACACTTCTTTAACCAAAAAAATTCGCTTTTCTAAAGACAAAGGCATCCTGTATGGCCATGAAAACTGTACATAAGATTATTAATTCTTCCTCCACTTTTATACTACAAGGGCCAAGTATTTATGTTGCCATGGTGTACTATTATGACGTCATAGAGTGACAATCCCCCACATTTGAAATAAAAAATGTTTTTGTAATTATAAAGATATATTTTGCGGCAGTAAATGTAAGCATTATTCCTTTTAGATATACCGGTACAATTATTGTCATAATGTGTTTCAGTAATATAGTGGTATGTTACTTTTGAAACACCCTGTATTATAATGCGGCAGATTTTCAAATTGTATTTGTTAATTTTGACTTGAGCCAGAAAAAATTGTCTGAAGAGTGCAGTCAAAGAAGTTGGGAAGGCAAGATTTTGCTCTTTGCTTGTGACGATGACGTCATCTATATTTAATGTTGATGCAAGTTTAAAAAATTGAGGCTACGTCACTGTTTACCTGTATCGCTTGTTTATTACAAGTCAAAGCTACACACTAATGTTTACGCTGATGCGCACATGTCATTTCCTTTTAGTTTCACACACCTATGAACCTCTTTGATATCTACTATAATGCTTAACTAACACTTTACACTACCACAAAACTTTGTCGTTATTACCGGTTCAAAAGAAGCGTAGCAGTTCAACGTAACAAGCTGCAGAGAAGCGATTTGGAGTCATTTTTAGGAAAACAGATTTACTGGAATTCGCACAAAGTTGTCCAGAAAAGTAATAAATTCAAATTGAATAATTGATGAACCTGACAAACTTGAGACGATTAATACTAATGGATGGGCATGGAAGTTCGTATGTTGTTTGTGCAAAGGTAGCAAGACAATTATTTGGGACCGCACACGACCGTAAAGCAGTTTGGTTAGTAGTCTTTACAAGCAAAAATCAGACAAAATAGTAAAGCTGGTACTACTAAAGAATGGTAGCATAGATTTATGGTAAATCAAATCTTTGAAGAAAAAGTCCAGTTAAAAAAGAATTTAACTTAGCCTAGTAGGTAACATTTTAATTACAACTGATGTCGCTTTTCAGTATAAAGCGAAACGTTTTGAAATATGATGTTCACTAGTTTATTGGCTATCATATTTTTACTCTAAAAGTCCAGTCTTTCCGAAAAAATAAAGATTAGGATACTATGACGTACAAAAGTAGAGCTTTAGCAAAGCGGTAGAGAAGGTTGTTCACAACTAGAGAAAAGGGCAAAATTTCAAAGTTTACCAAAAAATTTGTTGCCATCTGTCAGTAAGGGACGTTGCTCAACTGTACACGAAGCAAAGCATAGAGTAGACTTTCACGTTTTAGTTGGATCATGAAATGTTCTTGTGAAAATAAAAAAGTCAAATCAATTAGATTTGTTGGTGCAGCGTTTCTGATGTTAGTTGACGTTAGTTGCAAGCTTCAAGATTCGAGGTCATGCAATTTACCGCGCGGACCGCAATGACATGATGTGTAGCTGTGTGCAAATGGTTGCTGACATAGTGGCCATAAATCATTTTGCCGTCTTTCAGAGGTTTCTTTGTGTTGGATGGTGTGGATTCTTTTTCTTCTACGTGTAGGCAAGAACGGAGTTTTTTGGAGAAGCTTCTCGGATTATGAGGTTCTCATTAGTTCTTTTTGCTAGACTTCAATTATGACTGGGCTACCACGACGGGTAGACTACTTGGCCCCGCCATCACCTGTCTGCCACGTAAAAATGGAGGCATCCCGTTCAGTGTCTTGCCCAAAGACACAAGCGAGCTTGACTGCTTGTTCTCCACACAATCCTTGTTGTGCTGAGCGGCAAGCTGGGAAGCTGCAAATAATATTTTGGTATGACTCGATTAGGGAAATGAACCTTAGGTCCACCAACTGCGAAGCGGATGCTCTTATTCATTATTTACTTAAAAGAGCGTATAATAAGTAATAACGAAGAAGGGTGACCTTTAGATTTTTGGCAAAACCCGACTAAAGATTGTTCACCCAATTTGATATAAGCCGACTTGTGAACCACTAACATGCCCGGACTCGAGGGCTGATAGCTTTTAAGAAATCAACAATTAATCACTATTTACTTTCGATTAAATCAAATTGTCGCAATTGATGCAATAAACTTTGTCAGCATTTTTGATATTATCGTCAGCCAACAATTCAAATCCAAAATGTTCTTGTAATTTACCTAATGTAGCTATTTATTTAATAAATCGCTTCTTTTCTGTCAGCATTTTTTTGTTGGTACATTTATCAAGGTGGGTTAAAAATAAAATTTGAATCCGATGAAAAGTTAAACAAAAATTTAATCTGCAAAATAAATTAACGATTAATCGATTAATTAATCTTTAAATTTTACATCCCCTCCGTGGTCACATCCTTTCATTTATATTTTATATTTATTTATAGTGGCGCTTATTACCAGGAATAGTGAGCTTATGTGTTCCTAGCTTATTGTAATTTCCTCTGCTGAAAATTAGAGCCCGTTAAAGCGTTTTGGCACCGGTGTTGTATTATGCAGTACTCGTTTTATAACGCGATGGTAGTTGCTCCCACCAACTATTTATTCCGAAAAATTTGTGCTTGCAAATTTTCTAGTGCCACCAAGATTGAAGGTGACAACGAGCTCTTTAATTTCGCATGGTTGTAGAGTGTTCTGGCTTATGAATTGTTTTTAAACTACAAACCGGGTGCACAAAAACTTTGCGTAATGGCCAATTTGTACTTGTTGATTTCCAAACTATAAGCCGGGTGCACAAAAACTTTGCGTAATGGCCAATTTGTACTTGTTGATTTCCAAACTATAAACCGGGTGCACAAAACTTTGCGTAATGGGCAATTTGTACTTGTTGATTTTCAAACTACAAATTGGGTGCACAAAACACCTTTGTGTAATGGCCAATTTGTAACGCTTTTAAAGTGAACACATGCGCTCCGTAGCTCAATGCCTCCTTTATATATGCTGCTGCATATAATGCGTTTCAGCAGCTTTAGTATTTCAACTCCGTGAAGCGTGGGGCCAAAGTTCAGCATTCGATTCAGCAGTTTAATTGTCTAAAAAGCCTTGATTTCGTGTAAAACCACCTACCCATTGCTTTTTTTTACTTTCAAGCAATGGGATATTTGTTTACAAACGATTGTGAAGTGGAAAAAAATTGAAGTTAATCTCAAGAAAAATACTTTGGCGAAACAACACTCTTAAGCAGTCACTTTTCAGTCTTCTACACTAGTACAAGTAACCTTTGTTGAAACAAAACTGCTTGTAGCGGAAGAGACATCAATAACCATTAGAAGCGTTGTTGTTTCAGCGTTAGAATGAGTCTGTGGTGCATCTTATGAGTCAAGTTTTACGTAGCCCAAACAATTTCCTCTTCAATTTGTAAATGTTGCACTGCTCTATATGCTATGAAACAGATTAGTAACTCGTCCATCTCAAGTTGAACGAATAATTTGGAAAATTGCCATTCAACCTTAGGGTGTCGGTGTCGACAGCCACCCATATATTCGTTGCAGCGCATTTACAGCATGAGCTTGAACGAGAACGATGGTTTTACGTGAACTTCAGCTGCATACTTCCGACTTCAAGTTTTACACTCTATCCATCGTATCTCTCGGCCAAAATAATAGCTTAATGTTAACGTATTGTCTAAAGTAATGTCAATGCCGTGCAGTAAGTTGTTTTGAATACATTTGTTGTAGTGGCACCCAATTTTTTTCTCTTTTCAACTTTTTGCTTTTCTCTGCCAAGAAGCGTTGAGGAGTTGATTTTCGCTATCAGCAATAATGATTTTGATATAGAGGAGCATGTTCTTTCCCGTAAATTGCGCAAGTAGCTTTTTATATGTGGAAAAACCTTAACAGCAACAATTTTCGGATCCCAAGTCATAAACTCCAGCAAGCTACTGAAAGTGTAGCAACGACTTGTATATCCAATGATATTGCCAAAAAAGGAAAGCAAGTTTTTGGAGCAAGTTTTTCCAGAAATTTTTGATGTAAAGAAAAAGTTGGAGAAAATTCATAATATTTTGATCCATCTTCTTCAAGTATTTCAGATAGATTTTGCGTCTTTCATCCTAAACTTGGACAAAGCAGATTTGACTGCTACTTGTTTGAACGATTTTACACAAATCAACTAAGAAGTTCTTTTTTCTAATAACGACAAAGTAAGAAGTTAATAAATTTAAGGTTTGATGGGAAGTTGAAGTAAAATTATTCCCCTGTGAGCGAAAGTCACACTGAGTTATCCAGCCAAGATGCGAAAAATATTCGCTATTTCACTAAAAAATAGATTGTTCCCGGAATCGGGTTCCAAGAAATAAATTTGGGAAAGAAGCGTTAGACCCTGTCGCTCTTTCCAAATTACGCTTGTGTTTATTTCAAAAATAGTTGTAAACCAAACAAATCATGCCCAGCAACTACATTTAGATTGAGGGGATTTCAAGCTTCTATGTATGCAACAAGATATTTTGTTCAAATGTCTTTTACGGTTCTTTTGTTCATTGAATAATTTTTTTGGTTTGAACCGACTGAAAGAATTCATAACTCCACTGTCATGCTGAATGCTACTGTAATTTGGTCGAGGAAATTTCAACCTTTTTTATTTGTTATGAGATATTTTGTTTAAATTGTAGAAACAAACGAGGAATTAACATTTTATGACCAGGTGCAGTTAGTAAAAAGTTTCTGTTGTTTGGTAAACAGGTTAAATGCCAGTGGTGGAAGTGGAAGCGCTGACCGCAAAAACAAGAGTTGATTTTATTTTAGAGCGTTTATGCAAAAAATCTTTTGTTAAAGATGAACGAAAGATTTTATCGGAATGGTATGAGTTTGGCAATGTTTGTCGAAGTACGACATAGTGTTTGAGCAAAAATAAGTTGGCGATTTTGAGAAGAACTGACAGAGAGAGAGAGAGCAATGGGTAGTATCAAGTTAATTGAGAAAGAGAATAGTCAAAACGTATAGATATGCTGGGTCAAAAAGAAACAGTAAATAGACTGGCCAAAGCAAATAAATATGGGCATGTTTCGAGAGTGGATAGTGATGATGTAGTGAGAAGAGAGTCAGATTTTAAAATGGTTGGAAAAAGAGCGCAGGAACGACCAAAGATTACGTGGAAAAGGCGGTTGAAAAAACAGATCCAAAAGCTTGGGGTGGAAGAGGATACCGTCGACAGAGCGAAGCGGCGCCATGTTGTTCGTTAACTTTTGAGGAACAAGAGATAATGCGGCTACCTTCGCTGAGGAATACGATAATGGATTGAAAAAATTAGATCTTTCTCCTTTTGATTGCTACCATGTTTTGGCCAAGGAAATGTAGACCTTCTTTGTATGAAAAAAGGTGTTTTATTCAAAACAGCTTCTTTTAAATACCTTCAATTTTTGCTTTAGTTCATGAAATCTTAGCCTTCATTTGGTTTGAATTATTTCAAAAGAATTAATAATCGCTCAATACTTAATGTTATGATTAATAGGATTTAGAACAACTGTCCCAAAGTGTATTTCAATTTGCTTAACTAGAAATCCAGCTATCGAGTTGGTAATTATTTATGAATTCGATGAAAAAAACATGATAGGACGCAAAAATTCATTTATAGTAGCAATTAACCTATGTCAAAAATTTAAACGTGACTCATCACGCTACATTTTCACCGCATATGGCTATTATTAATTACCACTTCTGAAAAACTACGAACAGATGAAAAAAGTGAATAGCTGTCAAAAAACAATAACTGCGTCTACCTAATTTTATTCATTATTCTGATAAGTACATCGACAAGAACAAAGAACACAACAATTTAGTAGTAGCAGGACCAGACAGCCAAAAGTTGTTTTGAAGAACCATGTCAGAAAAATCATCTAATTTTATTCGTCAGTCATCGTCAATTTATTTAAAAGAAAGTTTGCAATTGTACAGTAACAACAACCAGGCAAAAAGAAACTGGAGGTTAGTGTGTGAGATTAGTTATATTTTGCTATTTTGTATCGTACAGGTATGCTATAAAAATTCGAAGTCCGTATCGAAGGAATAACGGAGTTGGATTCAACCCTTGAGCGATGTAGTACAACCCTAAAGCGAATAAACAGCTATTATGTACTAGTAAAAAGAATAAAGCCAAAATGCTGGTAAACATTTTATTGAAACGTTTCGCTTTTACACTAAACGCATCATCCGTTAAATAAATGGTCCCCTAAGGCTAGGCTAAATAGACACTGCATAGGTGACCATTTATTTAACTGATGATGCTTTTAGTGTAAAAGCGAAACGTTTTAATAAAATGTTTACCAGCATTTTGGCTTCATTCTTTTTACTAAGAATTGCAAATAGATCCCATTTTTATGCTCCAACTATTATTTAGTTTATGAAAACTGCTTTCGCGAATTTTCTTGTCTTTCGGTTATTATCACCTGAAAAATGAATTTATATACTGGATTTTCTTAAAGACTGAAAGTTGGAAATGTAACAGTTATTGGCTGAAGGCGATAAAGGCCTTTCTTTATAGCTTCTTTAGCGATTCGTACAAAAATTAAAATTCATTTGTGTATTTTAGAACCGTCCGCAGCTCGGTGAATGCAGTTTCAATACACAGGGCGGAAGGTTTTGGAAAGAAAATTGGAAAAGTTGGTCGGCAACTGACCCCTGATCAAAAATTGAGGATGTATACAGCAAAAGAAATCTTTAAAACTGAAGAAGAATACGTTAAATTGCTGAAGTTTATTGTAGAGGTAAAGGAGTAGTGTTTTGAAAGGCCGAACTAGTTTAAGTGCTTTGCTTTTCTGTTTCATTCGTTTAGCTAAAAACATGAAAGCACAGCAATGCAGCTTCCAATCAAGAGGCATGGTATTCATTATTTGCTTGCGTTTTGTAATACTATGCGCTCGGGAGCAGCGCTTATGGATAATTGTTTTTGTATGACCGATGCTGATATTACTGTTTTAACCTGTAAGATCTCATCAGAGCATTTACCTCACGAGCTGAAATAGTTAATGGCAGAGAAGATAACAGAGTGAAGTATGTGGTGTAAAAAAGATTTTATGCTTTTGGTTTTTCACAGGAGTTAAGGCTGGTTTCCATTAGGCCTAGATTGCAGGCGTAGTGTGAGAAATTTTTTGTTTCTCTATTTAGTTTTATGCGCGGAGCGCTCTCCCTCCGTTCCGCGCATAAAACTAAATAGAAAAACAAAGAATTTTTCACGTTACGCTTGCAATCTACGCTTAATGGAAACCACCCTTTAGTTTTTCTTTTATTAAGCGCATACGCAGACAGCTGCTTTTTATCTTGTTCGCTAAGAAGGCGATATATGTTTGTTATTACTCTTCTCAGCTGGTGAGCTTATGGTAAAATGCACTGTGACCAGATAACATTGCCACGGGCCCAAACAAAAATTGCTCTGTGATTGACTGTGAAAGCTATAGGTTCCAGCCACATGATATGTTACGATCAGTCGCGAAATATGTGATAATCATTCATGTAAGAAGATAAATTTAAACGAGTAGGAAGGAGAGGATCGGTTGATTTGTGGGTATGAAGATTCATATTTCTACTTTTTGTATTTCTGTTAATTGATTATCTGCTCTTTATTTTGTCAACAGTGAGCAAAATAAAATATCTTTGACATTACACCTTTGTGTAGGCAAATTTGATCAAACTGGCCTATCCAAGACGACGAAGTACAAACCATAGCAAAATAGAATAGTTTTTCGCCAGTGGGGTAAGCGTCTTCCTGCCTGTAGAGTTTAGATTTGTTGAAAATTTTACTCTGTTCTTTCTAAAAAAATAGGTTTTTAAGAGCTTCATGCATCTTCTATCTGCTTCTGGGCTACTGCCAAGTTCGTCGTGTCTGCTTTGTTTTGAGTGCCGCACTTTTTCTGGTATTGATTTGTGTTCATATTTATAATATAAGTTGTGATCTACGCGTCAGGGTTAGGCTTAGAATTAGGTTTAGGGTAAAGATTAGGTTAGACGTAGTGTTAGAGTTAGGTTTGTTTTTCTTTTCCTGGTTGTTGTAGATCATGAACTGCCGGTAGTCTTAGCCTGTATTGCTCTGAGATAACATACGGATGTAACTCACATACTATGCTGGCATCTATTTTTTTTTAAAGTTTGGCTCTTGATAAGAATTAATGCTGGAGTACAGTCGCTCTTCTTTTTTCGGCCTACTAGCAAGCACAATAAAAAAAACTCTTTTAATAGCTGCGGCGCGCGGTGTTTAAAAGACAGGAACGCTTCGGCAGCTGCCAACAGACAAATCAAGCCAGTCTATTAATTATTTTCCTTGTAAATAAACTCATCATTGAAACATCATTGTGCTTCGTAGATATGTTTTAATGCGCCGCAGAGAAGAAAGTAATCGCTCTGCCTTCGCGCAAGTGACAGGAAAGGTAAAACAAAAAGAATTTAGCGAAGAGTACAGTAGCTGGCAAATTATTTCGCTTCTAATTTGCCAACACAGAAAACTTAACAATCGAATAGATACTAAGCTAAGTAACAATCCTTTTTATTGCTGACGTTTCGCTACTCAGTACCACTGGCTTCTTCAGAGTAAACAGAGTTCACTATTGCAAATAGTTTCCACATCGGATTGATCATACTGTCTGTCCAGTTTTCCCTAGGCTTTCTTGAATGCTTCAAAATGGATATATCTGTAGTCAAAAGAATTGTATCTGTACTGGGAGGATCCAGCTTGGTATTTCGGGTGCACTTTTTGCTCTCGCGGCAATAAAATTTCGTCTGTGATCATTAGATTCAATTCAAATGCTTTGATAAAACTTGGAAAAATCCTCATCGAAAAAGCCTCATCAGTAGTAACTTGTGATGATGTTTAAGAAGCCTAATTTGCTTCATGCAAGCCCTCAGCAATGGTGATCACTTTGGCTCAAAGGTTTTATAAAACTATCAAGCAAAATTAAAAAAGAAAGTTCCATGTCAAAAAAGATATAACAGATTCTATCTTCACCAAAAAGTCTTTTCTGCAGAATCTTTTTCATGACCTTGCAGTTTAGGGCCAAGAGAGAAAAGACGGTGATAGGTAAGGCGTAACCAATATATCATTACTAACAGCATATACTGATGGCTCATTTGTAGTTTAGTTTGGTCAAGGTTGCAATAAGGTTAAGGTACTGAATCCGTACGAATCTGTCCACAATTTACTTAACTGTTCGTTTCTACATTTCTACAAAGGTTATTTGTCATTTGTCAGAATACAGCAAATGGCTGTACATGTTTTCAATTGAACTTACAGAGAACAGACTTTGAAAAAAGGCGGTTACAGCCCCCTATCCCTCTTATTTTAGGCTACCTGTGATATTAAAACACTTTTTCTCTACTGTTTTATTTAAGCTTAGTTAAATTAACCGAAATACTCGATCCTGACCTTGTGAAAATTGGTATTTGATTCGTAAAACGTGACAAAACACTTTTTTTAACTTAACATTTTGCCCTTTTTAATGACTTTAAAAAGTCTAGTCCTAACATCTAAATTATTGCAATTAAGTTAGCGTACAAGGCCGTTCATAGTTTTGTAAAAAAATTTGAACCTAGTTCATACAAAGAAGGAACAAACCTTTCTTAAAGTAATAGCTTGCTTCTATATTAGTCCATTCCCCATGTCACGAATAAGTAAATTTGCGTTGTAAGAATAGCTTTTACATAAGTGTAGTTGCTGTAATCTGCTATTTTATTTTGCCGTGATTATTTTATTTACAAATCTGAATTGTCTGAAGCCCTACTTGCTAAACTGTTTTCGTAAAACGACCTTTTTTCTTTCGCATTTATTAAAATAGATTTCCAACTCACACGCTTTTTCTGACGTCACAATGGTTGACCACGTGACTAACTTTAAGTGTATTCTAGTCAATCTTGTTTCTTCTCGAAGATTTCTTTTCATTTTTTTTATTGCCGATTACGTAATTTATTAACGGTGTTTTTTCTGTGTCATGTGATGTTCTAGCATTTTCCAGAAGATCGTCTTTTTGTATATAAGGCGGCGAGATTTTTTTTATGATTGAGAGTGGTAGTTTAGTAGAGAGAGTATAGCGTGATAAAAAGACGTTGATCTGTCTTGATTTATTGTGGATTTCTATAAGTGTGACAAACGATTATTTGGTGGATTTAGTAACGGTTAGTCTTTGATATTTATATATTAAGGTGTTCTAGTTTCTGTGTTTGACAAGAGAATGAATTTGAAATTTTAAAGTGGTTTGTGAATATATCTGTTTTGTTATCGATCGAGAAGTGCGTGGGTTAAAGTATCTTGGTGGAAGCCAATCTTTTCCTAGCTATTAAGTCGCAACCAGCCTTAATTATTCCGGCGATACTAAAAGTCGTCTGAATTTTAAGAACTAAATTAAAGGTGAAATAGAATCGAAAATATCTATTGAAACGCGACACCCCATAATGCATCCTTGTTAATTTGCATATATACTACAGCATGGTTTTAGTTTGGGGAAAACTAATGTGGTCCAAGACTTCTCACCTACTGCAGAAACTAGCGCCCTTATTTCTGAAGAACTTTAAAAAACTTATTTAACTTCTTAGAACCATTTTCTAAATAATGGCTTTAGGCCACTTTAGCGCTAAACTAAAGGGAAATCATAGGGTCCACTAGGAGCCCTTATACAATGTGCCACTGACTAAGGTGTGAAGGTTTTTTGGAAAACACCTCTAAACCAGGAGAACAGTGTGGGTTTGCCCATATAATTAAGGCCAATTGTAATGAAAACACTTCAGGTTTTAACTTACTTGATTTGGCTTTGCGTGAAATACTGTTAATGCTTTTTACATGGAAAATATTTCTTTAGGTCATTACACCAAAATTAGACGAATGTGCACTTGACAGTGAGTTCAAATCCGTATCGAATGATACCGTAAAAAAGATGCTTTCCAACATTGAAGAAATTTACAAGTTTCACGTTCGTTTTCTTGATGCATTAAAAGAAGCAACTTATCCTTACCCATATCATACAAATTGTATTGGCAAAGTCTTTCTTAATTATGTAAGTGTGAAAAATACTGTTGCAGGTTAGTGTTGTTGTGTGTACTCCGCCTTCCCTTTTGGATGAGGATACGAGATGAAACGATTATCCAAGTCTACTACGCAGTTCTTATCAAAACTATTCTAAGGTAAAGCGGAATTCCATTTCCAAGCAGTCATCGAAGCAGGTTGTAAACTGGCAGCCTCACCACCCGCAAGGTGGACTGCCATTGGTGGCTAGCCGTGCAGGCTACGATATGTTGCGTAAGCAGCTTCATTATCCTTGATCAGCCTTACGAAGCAAACAACATGTGCCCCCCCAATGACAGTTTGTATTGTTGGTGGTGGGACCATCAGTCTGCAATTTGTTATCAAGACTGGTTCTACAACAGACTATCGCTCTCCCTTGGCCTGATTTTGATTGTTTAGCGAAGTGAATCTGAATGGCTATTTTATCGCAAGGAAGAGAAAGGGTCAACACACACACACGTAAAGAGACAACGAGGGGCTTCGGACCGTCTATTTAAATAGCATAAAGGGGCACTGAGGTTGCTCTCTCAGCTCCCAAAAATGCTATGATGCTATCAGCAGCTCCCTTAGTTTTTGTAGAAACCAAAGTGGCAACACTAACGACTATGATTACGTTTATTTGAAAATTTTCTGCGCGGTGATCATCCTACTTCTTACAGCCATATTTTTGAGTTCTAAATGTAATTCGAAGTCAGTAATTTGAATGCGCGGTAATTTTTAGTTTAGTTGTAGCACAACTTTGAATCGTGTCTATTTTTATTTCGCGAGAGTAACATTGCATTTACTAATTTCCTGCTTGCTACCTCAGCAATTGGAATTGCCCAGATACTAAAATACCAATCCAATCCAAAGATACGTCCAAGCGCAAAGAAAACTGATGCAGCCAAAATCAGCATATTTTATTTCTTAACAGGAAATTTCTTTTCTGCGAACTCAACACTTTAAATGCCAAACTGAGTTCAGTCTTACCGCTTTTAACACTTACATTTATCAATTTCAGGGAAATGATTTTTCCGTTTACGAAGATTACTGTTCCAATTATAGCAATGCACAAAAAATAAGTTATGAATTAGAAGCTGATGAAAAAGTTAAAGAACTAATTGAGGTAAATTTGACTTTTAAGATCCTTCTACACCTTTTCTAAATACATTTTCGGCCTGTATACTACACGTTTGACCAGAGGTCAAGTTGCAATCCAATTTAAAACAAACAGGAAGGCAAAAAAGATTTTTCCACGAAACATGACGTTCGGCACTAGACCTACATTTTGACTGAAGGTCATAATCAAAGCCACAACGATCCAATTGCAATTAATCTATTTTAGGATCAAAATGGCTGCCTAAATGTTACACTTCATGTTCTGTGTTTTTTTAAAGCAATTTCTCTCTCGATCTTTTCAATAAAATTGTTTTGCAATTTCCAGTTTAATGAGGTTTCTCATGTAAAAGAAAGGTTGATGTGCAAAATTGAGAAATACAGCTTTTGTAGTGTGCCTTGAAGGCAGCAAAATTTGTTCTGTACCAAGCTTGGCATATTTTTAAATTTGGCTTCCGACGTTGTTGTCTAGACCTATTGTTTGAACTAGAGGTACAGTACTTATTCTGGGTTCGACGAAACCGTCCCTGGAACTCATCTTGAGATAGGGCCAAAACATTGATTTTGACATGCGATCTCGAAAAATGTTCGTAAATCACTGGGTTCTACAAAAAGTTGAAGACTTACGTTGAAGTTCGACGCGTTTGTGAAGGTTAAGATACGCAGGTCGAAACAATGTTTAAGCAGAAGGCACTACCGATCTTCATCGGTTTGAGTGTTTTAGCTGTTGAAAACTTAAAAAATATTGGCTGTATGCTGCAACAATGCTAGTCTGCACTTTTTTCTTGGAGAGGAGAATATGGCTTGTAGTGTTTTGTGACTGCATTGTTTATCGACCTGCTCAACAACGTCAAAGATTAAACGGATTTTTGTTAATGTAATCGTCAAGTAACTTGAACGTGGTTGATTACATATCCGGAAGAAATTTTCGTGACACAATGCAACGCAAAAAGTTCAAAACTTGCTGTATATTTTCACCTTGTTTCATACAATTTGAAAAGACATCAAGTTATCAACATTTTTACACTCTAGCTTTTACAGATTATGCCGGTGCATGCCCTTTGCAACTCGCCAATGGACGTTGAAAAAACGTTTCAAAAGTTTCTGCACGAGTGAACGTTTTCATGATTCCATTGCGCTTATCTGAAAAAAACTAGATTTGTTAAGCTTTATATGTATGTCGCACTGCTCTTAACGAGTTGCATTAGCTTTTTTTCTTGGTACAAAATCCTCAAAATATGATCTGCATTGTGACTAACACCACGTAGCTGCATTAGTGACGTTTGTAGCAAATATTAAGTGGCAGTGGTAAACTTTTTCAATATTGCCCTGAAAGCCATTGGGTTATTGCAAAAAAGTTGGGCGTTACTGACACTCAGTGACATCAACGTTAATAGGTCATGCGCAAACAAGGACATGATGTGCTTTGTAAAACTACAAGCTCTTTAAAAGGTCAAATGCTGATGCCCACAAGTTTCCCGCAATGGTATTTGAAACGAAATAGTCTAGTAATTGATGACTTGTGGAACGCGCTATATAATTAGATTTCAATTGCATTAATAGAGGAAAACTGCTTTGAATAAAATATATCTGAAGCTTTTTGTCTAACATTTTTCAGAAAATTCGCTCTTAGCAATATATGTTACCATTGTTAAATCAATCTTCAAGTTTTTTTACGAACATTTATTTGTTTAGAAATGGAAAAAGGAGGTGGAGAGCAAGACTCGGAAATTAATTCATCTTGAATGCTTTCTCATATCACCTGTTCAACGCCTTTGCAAATACCCGTTGTTTCTTAAAGAACTTGCAAAATACACAAAAGAGACCCATGATGACTATGAAGCCGTGTGTCAAGCTAAAATTGTAAGCTTTAAAAGCATGGGATAGGGAGAAAATCATATTTACAGTATTTGGGCCAAAATTGTTTGTTTTGGAAGATGCCCACAAAGTTAGAGAGCTTTTATTTCTACTGGTTCTACTTGGTTAAGTCTGTTTAGCATCGTAAAATACTCAACAACGATAATTTTTTATGATGGCACGCTTGACCCTGGAGAAGCGAATGGAGGAATTCTCTTTAAAGTTCTGTGTAATTTACAGTTCTTACAGCTAAGTATTTTTTCTAAGTGCATGTCTTTAAGGCGTCTGTGATGCAACCTTGTTCACGTGACGAATAGTAACCATATCCTTGAAAAACGTTTAACGGTATCTAGGTCACAAGCAGTTTACGAGTCGTTTTTCTCCGCAAAGTCTTTAGGTGATGAACCGCAGTTCAGTCAATTCGGCGACTACTATTTGCCGAATGACTTTAGCCTCATGTTTGAACTTTTATCAGGTCATGGAAAAAGTTACCACATCTGTCAACGAAGCAGAGCGAAGAAAAATCATTTTTGAAGCTATTCGGGATCTGGAAGTAGCTAGCGATTTGTGGGAAAAAGACGGGGTAGATAAATATTTTTTTCATCTTATATACTCGATCAAACTCATGAGAAACATGCGCGTTCAGTCTACTTTCTGCGTTCCGCCATCTCGTTCCCGGTTGCGAAAGCGACAAATTTGCGCTGAAGTGCGTAGCATGTTCTGCTGCCACATGTAAATGCGAGCAGAACGAGTTCGTTAAGCTATGTGCCTTGCTGTCAACGATTTTGGAACGAATCGTGCCATCCGTGCTCTGGAAGCTTTCGTTTTGGTTTTTGTTCCATTGGCCCTGATTCGATCACTAACCCATGGCCAAAAAGACAGTGTTGTCAACCTATTTTGTGGCAATACTACTGGTTTATCTTATCGAGAAAACCTCAATCATCTTGAAAACTAAACAAATATATAAAATGAAGTTTGAACAGCATTTAATGCAATGGCTGCTGTTCATTTTGACATTAATCTCCAAAAAAAGAGATTTTGAGTAAACTCCGTCCCCTAAGGTTATTCTTCAAAACAAGGTCTTCTGTTTAAAAACTGGTACACCCTTTGGTGCATTTAGGAGTGTACAGTGTATCCGATTGACCAACCCTGTCATATGACCCTAGGTCATTAAATTGTAAGGTCAATACCCGAGGAAAAAGCGTTTGATGTCAGTTTTTCCTGTTTGCGGTATGAATGCACTATGCCCAGCATTGCTGGAATTTTGAACTGGATCCGAACGAAAAAAAGTTGGATATAGTCCTGAAAGTTTTCCCCGGGACAGCAGGCTAAAACCGACGGCTAAATGCTACACGACTGGTCAACTATAATTTTCGCAGGTGATGTCCAAACAAGGATTTCTAACAAAACGATCGCACTGGTGGAAAAGTTGGATTATTTTTTGGGTTCTTATTGACGAGAATGAAATGAGTCATTACCGTCAACCCACTGATGCAAAGCCTGTTGGAACACTGGATCTTAAGCAGTGCAAAATGCTGCATGAAAATGCAACCGAAGCAACAGGAAAACCGTATTCGTTTGGGTAAGTACAATACATTTTAAGTATATATTATACATATGTATATATATGGATTATATTAAGTATATGGATTGCATATATGGATTGTATTAAGATTACATCTTAAGTATATATACATTACATACATTATCGCAGTGGTGGCTCGTTGGTAAGTATTACGTAACTGCAGCATCCCCTATGGACTAATTCAAAATCTCAAAAAGATATTCCTAAAGTCTTCTTTGACTAAGCGTGATTATCAATAATTCCTAAATTTACGATCATTATCATATTCTCGTTTCTTAAAGTAAAGAAAGCAAATGAATTATTGAAGCAATTTGTGGAACTGCGGTGCTCAGTTTTGATTTTATTAGCAGGGTGCTGTAATGTACCAACTAGACCGCTCGTAAAAGGGACGGTAGCACTGCGTTTCGAGCACAGCCGGTTTAGTTGTTGAAGAGTGAAAGGTTGTGAGCGAAAGTTGGTTGTTATTGTATTATTTTCATATTCACCAACGCTTAATCAATAATTGATTGTGATTAAAGCAATATGCGGTATCGATGTAGGTTTGGTCACTATTACGTATTGATTTCGCTTTGATGAATTTGAAAACAATATGTACGTATAAAAGAGAGTGATCTTGGTTGTACTGTAGTGGCAAGAGTGCTTAACGACTCGACAGTCGGAGTTACATAACTAGCTATTTCAGATCACAGTTATATTAAATAATTAAGTTTTATTGCAGCAACAGCTTTTTCGCCCGAAGGCTCATCAGACGTGCATAAGATCTTATTCAAATAGGTTGAATTATATAGGATTTGTATTTCGTTCTCTACATTACCCCTGTTACTTAACGCCAAGCAGAAGGTCTGGGAATACCATTTTAAAGTCTGGTAAAATAGTGCAACTGCGCCGGTATTTTGCGTTTTGGTGCCGTTGAGAAAAAGCACTTTACGGCAATTCCATCTGCTTGCAGTAAAAATGCACTGCTGGAACCTTTGAAGTTTTTGCTACTTCTCAACACACGTACGATATGCAACCGAAAAGCTTTTGTGGCTGAGGCTGTGACCGTAAGATAAAAATACCAAACTCATGACTTTTTGCAGATTTGCAGAAAAGAATCGGAGAAAACTTGTTGTTGGTTTTGTACAACAAACCACAACTTAAACCAAAACAATAGTCAATGATAATCATAATAACAAAACAACCTTGTTCAAAAAGTCAGGGAGCTTTAAAAAATCTTTTGGTTATCAATTTACTCCTCCGAAATCAATCTGAAATACAACTTGAATATAACCTAAATACATTTTTCTGGGGTTTAGCTAGAAGGCAAAGTGATGAATATATCCAGATTTTATTTTTATTGTAATTTTTTTGTATTATTCTGTGATTATTGTCTCTGTGCGCAAAAGCAATAATAAATAAGCTCTCTCTCTCTTAACACAATTTTTAATTTTTTGTTTTTTAAGGTCTACGCTATGCAACTAGTTTACATCAACATCTCATAAACTTCTGTTTACAGAATTGAAATGCCAGACAAGATCCACTTCATGTATTGTACCAGTGAAGAAGAGAAGCAAGAATGGCTTACTGTTCTTAAATGGAAAGTTTCATGCATAGACAGGTAGCCACAATGGCTAAAATTTATCTAAAATATGGGCCTAGTTAATCAAGGCCTGACGTTGTATCGGTATGATGACCTACAGTGTTAATGCTAATATGTACAAGGGCGGAGTGTCATATATTATCTATCGACAAACATCTTCATTGGAAACTCTTCGGTATACTTCAATAGTTTTTGGTGGGAGAGCTAGTTTTTTTAGAGACTGAAAATTGAAAAAAAAAGGCGCAAAACCTCCTACATCTGCCAAAATGTTGTTTTTTCCTTTACATGCCAATTTCAGGCCTTTCCGCTTATTGCTCACTTTTTAATTTTTCAGCTGTAACTAATTTGTGAGTATTGCGTGTAAATCAACAATACAAAAGCCGCTGCTTGGAAATGACCACAACGCTTTACTTTCAGGTCTCGTCGTCAAACTCAAAAACCGATTCAAACTGCTATTGTTGCGTCATTCACATCATTTATGAATCCTGCGGATCCTGCTACTCCGAACAAGAGAAAGAGCAGCACTTCAAATAAAAAATCTCACTTCAATAATGCCCATTCGAATAAAATTGACAAACGGCGATCTAAGTCCGTAACAGCGACACAAGGTTCGAAAAAATCGTTTTAACTCAAGAAAATATACATTTAAACTCCCAAATTTCAGCTTGCACTTGATTGTTGAGTGTTCTAATGTAATAGGACGCCTGATATTAAACATTCGGCCGCAAGTATCATCCAAACGACCAAGACAGAGAATTTAATTGATTGTAGTAACAACAAAATCTGATTTTTTTCAATTTTTTTGCACGATGATTAAACTTTACTACTAGTAATTAAATATTCTGTCACTTTTCACTGCATCAAAACTTTACGTGGTGCTTTTTGAAATAAAGTGTTGGCCTGCAGTACTGTTTTAATCGGATCTTGTTGGTGTTTTGTATTCAACTGGGTCAAGTGAAGCGATTTCCTAGTTTAACAAAAGTTTTATGATTGATTTATGTTGAAGTGTTTGTCTGACTTGTGAACGAATGAGTACTCAGTACTATATTGCAGTCAGTTGTTTTCTGTCGCCTGCTAAAGCTTAGTTAGGTTTTCACTATTGTTGAATGATGTGAAAGATTTCGCTACTTTTTCTCAGTGATTTTTCAGCTTCGGTAGATTTAAAGAGGAAGTGAAGCTACATTTAATCGAAAATTTGATACGGTTGAAGGTAATTCAAAGTGAGTCCAAACGCCTGCAAAAGGCGCCCATTAAAGTAAAGGAAGGGGTTGCAAGACGCTCTTTATGTTAAATTATTGTAGTTGAAGAAAGTCTCCTAAGTAAACCTTTATATTGCTACCCCACTGTAAGATTTAAGCTTTGCTTGAACATTTTTGTTTATATTTTATGCGTCGTATTTTGATATTGTTTTGAAAAAAAGATGTTGTGTATCATTCAGTGCATTGTTAAAAGTTTTTTTTTTTATTTTCTATAAAAAAATCATACTTTGCCATAAAAATATAAACTATGTTGAACAGAACTTTTTGCTGACGTATGGTATTGCAAGCGTTTAGGAAAAGACTTCCTTAGTCTGTCTATTTTGCTTTTGAGTTTTTGTTCTCCCGTCGAGGAAAACCTTTTTTTCGGTTCTAGTAGAACAATTTGTGTTTAGACTCCTTTAAAATTATTACGAAGAGGCTTGCAGCCATAAGAGCGAATTTTTTGAATAGGTGAGTTAATTGATCAAGAGATATTACTCGAAGAAGCAACAGCAAAACCATTGTGAGGTTTCAACGCACGAATATAGTTTCGTTATACCGCGGTCCAGCCCACTAGGCCACTTATTCAAGTAAATAATGCTTCCAAAAGGCCCCTCTCACGATCAGATTATCGATAGAAAATGTTAATAAACCACCATCATCATATATCATGCTCATTTGCTGAGCGTAGAGCCAGTTCAAGTGGCGGTTTTCCCATCGCTGTTCGGTCTAAGGCGAAGTTTAACGTATTGTCAAGAGTCAGATTTAAGGCTTTTGCGTGCTTCGTCTCAACGTCAAGCCGCCATGTTGATGCAGCCTGGATAAAAAAAGGACTTCTTGAGAGATCTCAACCTGAGAAACAAAATATGATTTTAAGCGCCTAACACTGTTAATGTTAAAGCGATTTTAACAAAACTTCTACGAAACATTCTACTGCCCAACAACTTGTAGGCCTACTTGCATCTATAACATGCTTTTTTAATGTTAAGTTTTCAACTCCTATAAGTTGTGAAATTATTGGTTTCACAAGAGTGGGATCTATGAAACATGCATAAATAACCTGCAAATATTATCATTACATCGAAAAGCAAGTGCATTTTTCTCGCATAGCATGGTTTGTCCAACTAAGAGGTTGCTTTTTTTTTTCTTCCTACATACCGGTATCACCAGCAACGAAAGAGAGTGACGTGATTTGCATGGGTGACCCAAAAAAACTGGAATTTTTGAAGTACCTGTTGGTAGACATAAGCAAGCGGCAGCAGTGCGAGACAGTGATCTTGAGCAAGTAAACACTCCGCCATTTTAGTAACCATAGATCAGTGGAATGGGCAACAGCGTGCGTTAACCATAAGAATGCTTTAAAAAAACGGTAATAGTTTGACATCTGCACTGAGAGAGTTCCGACGTTTTTGCAAATTAGGAAGTCATGGTGTTGTTCTAATTAAAACACGCGATAAAACGTTGGATTAATAACTTTGAAGAGACTGGATCTGCTCTAAAGATGAAACCAACAGGAGGACCAAGAAGTGCTTGCTCTCCACAGAACATTGATGTTGTGCGCGAGTCTATGTTACGGAGTCCACGGCGTTCAATTCGTAAGCAAGCAGCTGCGGTTGAAATGCTTCGGGAGAGTGTTCGCAGCATTCTTGCTTTAGATTTGAAATTTCATCCATACAAGCTGCAGATAGCGCAACAATTGAGGGAAAACAATTATTATTAGCTGCGATAAGCATTCTGCCAACAAATGATTACAAACGTAAGCAATGACAATGAATTTCTAAGCAAGTAATGGATGTCAGAAGAGGCCCATTTTTATCTCACAGGTTATGTGAATGAGCAGAACTACCGTTACTGGGCACTGAGCAGACAAATTCTATTGTTCATGAGTGCCCTATACACGCTAGTAAGGTGATAGTATGTGTGTGCTCTTTCATTTCATGAGATCATCGGATCTAATTTTTTGAAAATGGACAGGAGTCTCCGTCTCTGTCACTGCGAACCGTTACGTGCAGATGTCGCAATCCTTCGATGCACCTGAACTGGACAACTTTCCACACTTTCAAGAGATCTGGTTGCAACAGGATGGAGCGATATCACACACTGCACGGCAGTCATTGGAGGCTGTGCGAGAGTTGTTCGGTAGCCATGTAATCTCAAGATTCGGTAACCTTCAGTGGCCACCTAGATCACCAGATTTGTCTCTTTGTGATTTTTTCTTGTGGGGAAAGCTTTAGAGTAAAGTGTACACAACTCGACCAAGAACTTTGGATCAGCTAAAACAGAGATTTCAGGACGAAGTTAATGGTATCCCAGCCAGCATGTTGCAGTGGTCAATGACAAATCTCAACAGCATATTTCAAGAAGGCATTCGTACAGGAGAACGCCATCAACGAACGTAATTTTTAAGAATGAAAATTCCATCATTGTTTCATAAATGGCTTGTTTTAAAAGGTTTCATGTACTTTAAATAAAATATTCTTCTTCCATCATTCTTGGTTTTATTGAATTTTTAAAAAGTTTCCTTTTTTTTGTGTCACCCTGTATTTGCAAGTTCTCTTAACATGGCGTTTTGATTTGCTACTTTTTCTGCGTTGCTTACAATACCTGTTCTACTTAATTTTTCAGATTCTTTCCTTCCTTTAGATGGGGCTTTTTTCGAAAAAATATGCAAAAAATGTTTGATTTGACCAATGAAACAAATGTTTCAAAGGTCTTATAGGCGATGGCCTCATGGGTCACTGATTTAGCCATTTTCATGGTAAAGCCTAAATTTCTGGTGAAACGATCTTTTTCCGATTTAACATTAGTTGGCCAAGTGCAGTAGTAGGCTAAACTAGCTTAAGTAGCTGTTGTAGTTGATTATTACAACTTTTACGTTGGTGTAATAATTTTCATACGAAATCATTTTCGAATTTATCAGCATTTAGCAAAGCAGCAAATTCTATTTAATCGAAAATTGCATTGCAGCTTTTGATGTAAAGTTTCGTTATTTGAACTTGATGCTTAAAAACATGTCAAATCAAAAATTAATTCGCTTTTTTGAAAATAGTAAAATAAGGCTTTATTTTGTTGGTCCCACATCTCCCCCTACAGTGAGAATCGTGTACCGTTTCTCACGGTAGGGGATAGCCTAAGAAAGACGGGCTTAGGGCAAAGTCGCTCTGGTTCGTTTTCTTTTCGTAGTAAATATTCAAGTCCGCCAGTTCTGTTCTCGTTCTCTCAAACTCATGCTCTGCTCTGTGTATACATGTATTTAACTTGCTTTTTGGTTAGGCCTACACTAGTAGGTAAATTTAATAGAAACTATTCACTTTTTCTCAGACAACTTTCTCTTCTAATATTTGGCACTGAACGCAGCCCAATCTTCCGTTTTTATTTGGCCACATCAAACGCCAATCTCAAGTTTGACAGCCCTTGCAAGTAGAAAAAGCGGTAAGGAAAAAACGTAAGGCTTTTGCTTCCACTCACAGATAAATGAAGAAAGCGTGGGGTACATCTCAGCCCCTCGGTATGCTTCGAATGCCATTGCCAAAGCCAAAGCATTTTATACAGTCTCATTCGTTTTTCTGTTCTCTTTTCGTTTTCACTTAAATTTCTCACGGCTACCGTCAATCTCTTTAGGTTTTATGCATCTACACCATGTTGAAGAACCTCTTTTGTACCCTCACGAATCTTTCTCGTTACATGTGCAATCATTCTAGGTATTTGCGTTCTTTTCCATACATTTGGGAGTTTTTTTTTATTATCCTAATTTATAAGATGGTAGAATCGCTCGACTTCCCTGCTTTTTTCTAACCGATCTCCGCTTTTCTTCTGCGTCTTATTGCTGTTTGAACGCATCATTTCATATTGTGTAGTCTTCTTTCTGAAGTCCAAAGCTATTTTCGTTTCATTATGCTTATTTGCGCCGTGATCAGTTAACTCTTGATCACATTTCTTATCTACTTCGTGCAATTCAGATGGGTTTTACAAATCCTAGGAGGGTCTAGGTCGAATCTTGCTACTATCAACTGTTCTGAAGCATTTGACTATCTAGCGCTCCGCTCTTTTCCATAAACTTATTTTTGCTGAGCTCCCTATTTCCTGTGTTCGCTGGACTCAGTTTTTCCTTTTTGACAGGCGTGTTTTTATGTTATTTGAAAAATAAAAAAAGTCGCTCATTTTGCGTTTGCTAAGATGTTCCGCCAGAAGCACAAAAAAAGAAAATAAGCGAACACAGCTCATTTTTAAATTTAGGTTGCACTGATAGTAATGAGCTCGCACGATTGCTGATCACTATATACGAAAAACGAGAACTTGCTTACCGTAACTCATTAAGCCAATATGAAGAGTGTTGGTAGAACAGCGAAAGGATCTTACGATCCTGACGTCAGAAGTCATCCATGTATGTGGTCGCGGCCTAGTTTGAACCCAAAACTCCAGCTTCAATGCACCCGGCGGTTGCCCTCGACTATGCCGCATGCAACGTGACGATTTAAGCCTTTAACTCGCTGATAAGTCTCACACTCAGTTCATCACTCCACGCTGCATGCTGACAAGAACGCAATCATTTGACTTAACTCAAAAGTTTGCTGAGCGTTGACCGCTTTCAATAAGAGTTGTAGCGCAAGAAAAACTGTTACACCACTTCAAACTTATATCATATTCAATGACCAGTAAAGCACTATTTTCTTTTACTATAAAATAAAAAAAAAGTATTTTCATAAATAAAAGCTATAAGATACACTAAAAATATTCAAGCAACAAAAACACGATTCTTAAAAAAACGTAAAAAAATTTACACCAGCAAGCTCTTTGGTGACTAAAAATACATGGACATGAGCATACTGAAGTTCTTCTAAGGTCAGGCCTGACTAACATAAATCGACCTCCGAAAAAGAGGTCACCATTATTTCGAGACCGAAATAAGTAAAATAACATCATCCACAAAGGTAAACTCCTAAAGTGCAACGCCCTATTTGGGAACCTCGGCATAGGGTCTGCGAAAAAATATTTTCCCAATGTGCCCCTTTTCCTGTTTCGAGTTCTGCCTTAGGCCGACTTCCTGTCAATAAGCAAGTCAATAACGGCAGCAGATCACTTTTTACACAGCACAGCAACGTTTTCAAAAGCTTGAAAACAAAATTACTAAATTTTGCGATTTGTTAACGGTCTTTTTCTCGATAAATTAGCTACATTTAAAAATTGGACGCACATAATTTCAGTTCATAGTCAAAATTTTCGGAAACACGCCAAATCGTTAAAAACCTAAAACACTGGACCTTAGTGTTGTTTTGTCTTATGCTATTGCCAGCAGATGACATATCCAGCAATCCATTTCGATAGTACATATACTGGTGTCAACTTCCTATCACTTGAAGCCTCTTCTGCTTGTAAAACGCTGAACGCAGTAACCTCAATAGATTCACATCATCTCTAGAAGCAGACAAGTAATTATCAATCAACTTTTTCTTTTTCGTTTTCGGGATGCTGACTTGTGTTTTTTCATCTTCTTGCTTTTCTTTTTTACAGTAATTCCATCATCGGAGGAGCTGTCGGAATACACTTTGCGCTTTTTCGATTTCTTTTTTATTGTCCTAACTGGTTTTCTATCTGTCAAGTTATCTGACGAACTGGAAGAACTATAAAAGCACTTACCAGATATTACTTCGTCAGAATGAAGTTCCATAAAGCCATCATGTCCCCATCTTTCCGAAGAAGCAGCAGTACCGCATGCAGAGATATTTTGCCCAGATGTAAATTGAGATTTCTTCCTTTTAGAAAAACTTGAACTATCAAAGCATTGACCAGATATTACTTGATCGGGATGAAGCTCCATAAAGCCATCATGTCCCCACCTTTCCGAAGAAGCAACAGTGCCGGAAGAAATTCGTGGAGAACATGCAGAGGCGTTTTGTTTTAATCTCAATTGATATTTCTTCTTTTTAGAGTGCTTTTTTTTTCTTTTATGCTTCCTATGTTTACTTTCATCACTGTCACGGCAGCTAGATTTTCGTTTCAATCTTTTGTGTTTTCTCCACATTTCTTGTTCTTCCTGCATTCGGTTCTGTAGTTGAACGTGTACTAAGGTGTTTAGCAAAGGCAATTTGTTAATTCTGGGCTGGGCAGAACTCATGATCAATATAAAGATCACAATACAGTACCGGTAGTTAATCGATTGAAAAATAAAGTTGTAAATAGCTCTATCAGTGTTTTTAACCACTAAATACTTAACTAAAAGTAGACTATCGTTTTCTGCAACATATAAACTTCAAATTAGAATGCGACGCGAGAGATATATCCGTCAAAATTTACAAATAAATGTACCAAATTTAAGACTTGCGTTATAAAAAAAAACCACGTGGTAAACAAAATGCAATTAAAGGCAATTTAAATAAAGGTACTTGCAGCTAACAAGGCCCGCTAATTTTTCAATTCCTGTATCTTAATCATCAATCAATACGTTCAAACTCAGTTCAGCTGTCCGATCGAGTACGGCCATATCTACAATCCAACTTTAATGTCAGCAACTTAAGTCACATCGTTTCTAAATTATCTAAAAAATAAAAATTTTTTTTGTCCTTATTACTTTAATATGCAACAATTATAGTTTAATGCAGCACTGCATAAAAAAAGTATTTAAATTGTTAACTTTTAAGATTACTGTAAAACATCATTGAAATAGATACTTTAATAACATATTTGATAAAAAGGTTTTGATCTTCTCGCAAGCTTTGATGATCCAAGAGTAACTTTTACTTAAAAAAGCAGCTCCTCTCTGTTTTCCTAGATTTTGTTTAAATTTATTTGACTTTAAAAATGAGAATATGGAGCTTGGTTACGCTGCTTTTCTTTTTGACAAAATGGCATGCTTTCTGACGTAAAAGGAAATCAACATAAACAAGGCATCTCTTTGGATGCCTCCACACCGTTTTTTTAAGTACTTGATCCAGTGCTGATTCATATCTTAATCAAAGTAATGGAATTAAACGCGAGCCTTACTACCAACATCACCAGCCTTTAACATTTTATCAGTCACAGGCAAGAAAATGATATTTTCTTGGAAAGAAAAACGAGATTCAATTCTATGATCCTTCCACTTTTCACCACATTAAAAGTATTGACAGAAAACAACGATTACCAGTAATCCATGATTAAAAAATATTTCTTGAAGAAAAAGCTCAATTTGCAAAAGGCATAATCTTTATCAGCCTTCATCTTTCTTGATTGGCCGGATAAGTCGACACAATTACATCAACATCATGATTATGACAACAGGTTTTGGTAGCAAACGGATTAGGGTTTTAACTTTTATCCATCAAGAAGATCCGGCTTCAGGGCTTTATTTGCTGCTCGTACCTTAGCATAAGTTCAATGTAAAATCAATACAATTGAAGATACGAAGTTAAAAAACTCAACCAGCGCAACACTAAGTTGCCAGATGCCACACATCTAGATAACACAAAATTTCCTCATTAAAGAACTTGTGATCCCTCAACACGCTTGCTGTGTCCTCTCGCCGTTGCTGCAACAAACACGGCCTTTTCTTGAATACCTATCTTTTCAAAATACATCATTTTGTGTGTAGCGCCTGTAGTTAACCAACTCAGAACACTTACCACATTCTGGTCTGCTTTGCTGCTAACTCTTAAGATTACACTCTCTTTGACACCTCATTTTCTTTGTGACAACTCTGATCCAATTCACCAAGCATTGCCCAAATGATGGAGCTGCATGGTTATTTGCCACGCCTCCATACCAAGGAAAGGGTTAAATAACAACAAGACACACGAAGTCTCTACTTCTGCCCTTGCCATTTGGTGAAAGTTTTTGCATCCAAGATTAGCAAGTAAACGGGATCGCTGGGAATTGAACTGAGAACTGTAGAAAGCACAACACCATTATCTTCATCTGGTGGATTGGGATTTTTAACAAAAATTGGTTCAGAAGGGTGACAATTCTTTTCTTTCCATTGTTGTACTTCTTTAGCTTGAACATTGATTTTTGATAGCTGATTAAACCAACCGACTTCTTCTTCACCAACACAGTACATAAAATTATAAGAATTAATGTTATATTCACCATAGTTGATCGTAGGTAATTCTACTCCATCACAGCCAAATTTTTCCTGTAAATCACCAGCAACTAGCAGCTCTGGAGTCAAAATACTGACCGTCATCTTGAACAACAGCAGAAGCAGTACTGCCTTCTCATCTCTACAAGATTTTTGCCTTCGGAAGTATCCTTAGCATCCTCAATGGGCAACACAAAGCGATACGGTAACATGTGCGGCTTTGTGGAACTACAATCATCAGAACTCAACAAATTTAGCCAAAAATAAAAGGAGGTTGGCTCATCAGCACACAGCATATCGATAATGAAAATTTCTTTTTACTCATCATCGTTTCACAAAAGTTAATAAGATGAAAACAGAATCTTCCTTTTGAGGAGAATTTTATTGATAGCAGTTCTTGTGTGGTTTTGTCAAAAATGTGAAACACTGATCTTCTATTAGGTTGATGTTCCTAACACGTCATCAACGATTCCCAAGTGGAGAGACTTGAAAAATTTTACTACATCAAGTCGAACATTTTGATCATGGCAATGAAATTTTCCGACAATGCAAAGCTATGATAATAACATGGTTTTAGTGGACTGTCATTTGGTATTTTGGCATAAATCGCTAGTTCCGTCATGGGATCTTCTTTATCAAAACTGTTTTCAGGAACTTCGTAAACAGCATAAAAAACAGTTCTTCCTCCGTGGGTACCAATACAGTAATAGTCTCCGTTTGTATCATAATGAGGATGTGCACACAATACAAACAATCCAGACTTGTCTGTAAAGTCGTGAAACTGAACAAAATCAATGGTCTCTGAATTAATTTTGTGACACATAGGAGCATCTGTGATGGCATAATAGTTTTTTTCCAGCATTGCTATATTAACATTGCAAATCAGAAAACGGTTTTCGAGTAAAAAACCTGGAGAAAACATTCTTACAAGGATCAGGAATAGGAGTTCCAAATACCCCAGCAACAATGCTGTCTTTGGAACGACTCTTTTTACATTCTTCATTTTTCATAAATGCACTTTGGTAAGTTACCTTAGAATTTGAAATGTCAAACTTGTGAATCAGGGTATGGCCATCAAATCAATGTTTAAAAGTATCAGGTCCAACATCAAATTCTCAAGGTCCATTTCTCATTAAATGACCATTTAACCAAACCGGTATATTGCCTTTTATATATCATGATGTCGTTTCACTTTCTTGACCATTGCCCAAAAAATTTGGCCTTTTGGTTGCTCCTTCTGCAGCCATTACCAAGTAAGGTGGTTAAGGCGAAAAATTAAGTCATCACATAGTCAAATAGCTTAAAGTGATCTAAATGATTATCACGTTTGCTTCAAAATTACCACATGAAATTATGGTACTCTTCTAATTTTAACTGCCACTTTTTTAGAGCATCTTCAGGCATTACTTAAAGATCAGTGAATGCGACAGCAAGTCACACAATTTTGCACATGACTAAGAGGAATTAGAGTTGTATTGCTATTCCTACACTAGCTAGCAACTCAAACCCTAATATCCCAGCTGCAAAAAGTATCATGGTTATGTCACGTTTTGGTACCAAGTTAAGTTTTCACAAAAATACGATGTCAAAACAAGGATACTACCCAAAATACTATTAAGTGCTTTGCTAAATATGGAATATCTATGCAGTATTTTTCAAAATATAAATGCAGCAATGAGGCCAAAAAAATTATAAATTTCATTTTTCACTTGTTGCATCACAACTTTTTTCCACAAACTGCAAAAACTACAAATAAATCATAAAATTTATTACTAAATTTTACAGTAGTTTCTGTGACCATCCTTGCAATGCTGATCACACGAGAAATTTTAATTTAAAATCTAACAAGGAAAGCGAATAGTTTGAGAGAGTAACCTCATACTTTTCATGTCAGCAGTCACTCATACAGGTCACTGTGGTCAGTGCAAGTCATAACCTGAATGTAAATGCTAGTTTTACTTTACCATGCCATATGCAATGTAGTACTGTAAGTGCTCAACCTACAACATTAGAATAGCAAATATCACACACAGTCCATCACGCCACTCTATATTAAGTCTATTGTACAACAGGAGTTAAAATAAGTAATAATATGTTAATTCATGTTCAAATGTAACCTCAATTGCAAATCCAATAAAGTCTGTGAAATGACTTTAAATTATAAAATTAGCATTGATCCCTGCAACCCAGTGCAACTCAAAACAGTAAAAGGCCACTATACAAATATTTTTTTCACAAACCTTATACCCAAATTCACAAATAGAAGTCAACACTTTTGGAGATCTACATTTTAAAGATGATATTTGGCCCATTTTAGTGGCAAAACAAATATAAAAACCTTATTATTTTTTTTGTCAATTTGTACTGAGAACCTGGTGAGCTGCAACAAAAATTCTTGAAGGTTGTATATATAATTACCACCTGAATAACTCGATCCTACACTTTACATTCTGTTTGTTAAACTCCAGATAGAGTGGAATTTTTTTAGACAGTGAGACTTTTACAAAACTTAAATCATTCAAATACATGTACATATTTTAATGAAGCCACTTTCATAACTGAACTGTTTGTTAGTGTTAAAGTAAATTTTTAATCATGACTAAGTCAAGTCGATTTTTAGCTTATTGTTTATTCATATTGCTGAGCACCAAGCAGGAGATTAGAAAACGCCATGTTTAAAATGTAAGAAATGACTCCATTCACTCCTAATTACTTTATCTTTAGTACTAGTTACTAGCACCAGTACTGCATCACCTGTAATCTTATCACACAATGACTATCACGAAAAAAAATTTTGGGCAAAATCTATGTTATTTAGGGCTGCAAAAAGTTTGTCTTTAGTAATTCTGTCACATTTTTTTCAAAACCAAGACTACTTACGACCAACTTAACACAAAAATAAACGTTTTTCAGCAGGCTAGTTAAACAGTTGAGTCACAATGTTACCATTTTCACACCCAATGCATAAATCGCAGTTTCTACAGTATAAAATGGTAAAAACTATTTTAAATGTTAACTGAGATCAGTGGCAGTAAAGTGACGTTTGCTTTAGTTAGTGTCACACATGCCTATGATAAAAGATTACAGTTACAACCAAGGTTAGCATTAGATTTCAAATTGAGATTGCAAGTTATGTTCGCAAAAAAAAATTTGATTTTATTTAGGTTAGCAAGAACCCTATTTTCCATCGATGATCTCGTCACATTATTTTGTATGATCTTCTTCTTTGAGTTCGTTTGAGCTAGATTAAGTTGCATCAGGAGTTGCGATTTTTTGGCATTGCTGTTACATTGTAATAAGTCATCCATGGTGCAGGTTGTTCCAGTTTTTTTTGCAAGTTAACAAATGATTCATGGTTTGATTTTCTTTTCCACACTGGCAGGTGGTATCAGTGCCGAGGGGTAAGTAGCCCCACTTCACTAGAAGAGATTTGGTCTTGCCTACACCTGATCTTAAACGGTTGAGACAACGCCACTCATTCCATTGTAACTTGTATCCTGGGGGGAGAGATTCTTGAACTGGGAAATTTTGGAGCTTATGTTGATCTGGAATATTGTCTGTGTAGTTCTGCCATAGGTTCTGTGTTTTGAGTTGGTGCGTGGTGTGCTTGTCAAGAGGAGGAACAGCTCTTTAAAAACTCTTTCTAGATTTTAGTCTGGATGGAGCAGCTGTCAATCCATACATGGGATGTCGTTGATCCAAATTGCATTTTTGTCGTTCAGATTGGCTGGATACTTCACGGCAAATGCTGGGGGGGGGCAATTCCTGCCAAGCTGTACACCTTATTAAGGGGGGTTGGTTTAAGGCATCCTGTAATTTGTCAGCATGTATCATTCAGAGCAGAGTCGATTTTTGCTGCATGAGCTGATCTCTCCCACACTGGGCACGCGTATTCAGCTGTAGAAAAGCACAGTGCTAAAGCAGTTGTGTGCAAAGTATAAGGGTTTGCTCCCCATTTAGAATTTGCTAATTTGGAAAGCAGAGCATTTCTTGATTGAATTTTAGCCTTTAGTTTTCTTGTGTGCTCTTTGAAGGAGAGACTTCTATCCATTGTGACGCCCAAATATACGGGGATATTTGTCATGCGAGATTGGTGTTCCATTACATATTACGTTTATTTTGCAGGTAGCATCATGGTTGCATAGGAGAAATAGACAGGATTGTGTTTTTGCCAAATTGCTTTTTAATCAGTTGTTTTGGTAGTATAAGATTAAGATTGGTAAAGCCTTTTGAAGATGCTGTTCAACCATTTCAAAAGATTTGTTTTGGGCAGTGATGCAAAGGTTATCTGCATAGAGAAATCTTTGTGTACTTTCTGGTAAAGGTTGGTCATTTGTGTAGATGTTAAAGAGTAGTGGGGCTAGAACACTACCCTGGGGTAGGCCATTTTTTTGGTTTCTCCATTTACTTCTTTTGCCATTTAGAATAAAATAGAAGCATTGATTGCTAAGCATAGTTTGTGTGAATTTAGTCAGAGATGAATCTTTTGTTATCTCTAAAAGTTTGTGTAGAAGTTTTCAATGATTTATAGTGTCATAGGCAGCACTGAAGTCTACAAAAATAGCACCAGTCACCATCCTCTCTCAAAACCGTCTTCAATGTGTTGTGTGAGCTTTAATATTTGACCTGTGCAGGATCAACCTGGTCGAAAGCCAGCCTGCTCAGGTATTAGTTTTTCATCAACAATAAGCAGGAGGCAATTAAGGATCATTCGTTCCAGGAGCTTGTAGGTGTGACATAGCAAAGAAATTGGTCAAAAATTTTTGGGTTCTTGCCAGGTTTTAAAATGGCTATAGTTTTTGCTTTACACCACACCTTTGGAATGTTGTTTTCTCTGATGCAAGCACAAAACATTTTTAAAGCCATTTTTGGCAATTAGGTCCGAGCATTTTGAGGAGTTCAGTATTTATATCACCTATCTATTTATATCATCTATTTCTATATCATCTATCTATTTTATATGATAAGGCCCTGGAAACAAAATTAATGGTAACATCCAGTACTGCACCAAATTACTATTAGGCAGTGGCTATTTTGCCATCAACAGCATTTTACCCTCTGAGACTATTTTGCTGTGAGTTATTTGTGATTGGTCAATCTCAATGACATACTAAACATGTCACTTTTGGTCATTTCTGATTGGTCAACTTTAATAACCAATTAAAAAAATTTTGCTCCACCAGGTATCTACCTCCCACCCTGTACACTCCCTTCCAATGTACACTGCCCCATACATTTACATACTGGGCCTGCACCTTTGGTGTACACTGCCTTGCTTCTAATGCCCTGCCAGCTGAGATTTGAACCCACAAGCATGGTATCTCAAGACCAGTGCACCATCCACTACACCACGGTGTCACTGGCTGAAATATAGCATATGTGGCTATATAAACACAACCGTGAATGATTACGGCAAAATAGTCTCCAAGGATAAAATGCTGTTGACGGCAAAATAGCTACTACCTTACTATTAACTGTTGTAGGATTGTAAGCCAATGGTAATTCTGTTGTACAATCAACTATATACAGTACTAAACTATAAAATGGATGCTTGTTTCTGTATTTTGGTAAAAATTTCCACAATTTTGCATTTTATTGTCACCCTTTTAAATCTAACAAGTTTGCTACTAGAAAAAATAAAAGTGCAGTATATTATAGTAGCCAGCATACCAACTACAGGTTACACTCAAGCACCAAAACAAAAAAAGCTAAGAATTGGAAAATAAACACAGCTGCACACATAAATCAAATGATTTTGCATCAAAAAATAATCCTAAATTCTGGCAGATATTACTAAGATTGTAATAGATTGATCTGCTTATCTTCACAATTGATGATCAAACTTAAACATTCTGATTATAACAACTCATATTTGCAATACTTTCGTTAAGATTTTATTGATCCACAATATGTGCATTTAGAAGACAGTTTTATGTAACAGTTGTGAGAAACAGCTTTGTGACTTTTTTTAGAAAAGTCAAGAAAAGGCACCACCCACTTGCTATGTGGATCTCTTCCATTTTTTTTTAGTCATTTTTATCCTCCATTCACTAGATAGCGATTACGTCCACACTGGCCTGAGAGTTGCCATTTCCGAGGTGTCTGGGCCACCTGTCTTCCACATAAATGTGGAAGCATCCCGTTAAGTGCCTTGCCCAACAACACAACCAGCAAGCTTGCCAGCTTGTTCTCCACAACCTCCCCTAAATGCCAAGTGCCAAGCAGGACAGCTGTGGATACCACTTTTTAAAGTCTTTTTGGTATGACTCGACAAGGGGATTGAATCCCAGGTCTACTGACTGGAAAGCAGACACTCTAAACACTACGCCATTGCACCGGTTTAACAGTTTAACTAACCATCTAACTACTAACCACTACTTTTTTTAACAAACCATTCTATATTATGACAGCAGCATGGCGATCCATCCACTCTGAACATTTCAACAAGTTTATCTTATGCTTTCTGTAATTGGTAAGCACTACATCTTTTTGGAGCAAGTTGTTTTCCTATATTATCAATGCAAGCAGTTCCACCTTTTGCTTTGAAAGTGCTTGGTCTCTAATGAGATCAAAGTGTTTTTGCTAATTGTATAAATGATATGAAAAAGAAAAATGTTTCTGGAAAAAGAGTACAGGATTCAAACTTTTTTTGAATCACACAGAATCTGTGAAATTGCTAGGAGCACGGGTATTTCTGTCATCAGAATCCTCAACTTTATCAGATAAAGTAAGAAGCCAACCATCAGTTGGTAGTGGTGGATATCAAAGCAATATGTCAAACAGGTGTTTGCGCAGAGTCTAGATCAAGGGATGCAATCTTCATTCTATGTACTGCACTAAACCCTTGTACATTTACAAGGCAAAACTAACAATCTTGAAAGTGGTCCTTAGGTTCCCTTTATGTCATGGAAACAGAAAAAGACATTGTTGATAATTGTTTGTTAATACAGTTTTGCAAGCTGCTTGAGCAAGAAGTGCATACTTGATGCAGTGCCCAGTGCTTACCTTTTGTCTCAAGACAGGCAACCAAAGTACCTCTTGCATGTATTTTTTTCAGATCTGACGTATGGCTTGTCATTGAGTTTTAATCCTAAAATTGCCACATACATAACAAAAAAACTTTACACTATTTTTACACTTTCTTGGCATGATTACAAAATTAAAGATTAAACAACCAATTAGTCTTCATAAACTTTGAAAAAAGACAATCAATTGTTACTTCTATGCCTATCCAGTAAAGCGCTACTACCAACAACTTAAACTGCCTAACATTGAAGACCTAAAGTCCACCACATACCTTCTTAGCAAATGTTAATCTAGACTATAAAGTGCAATTCTGTCTGTCTGTCTGATATATCACATATTCAGCAGAATACTGCTTTTTATTAATTACTTCCTACCAGTATCAGCTGTATCACAAAGCATGATGAAATCCGCACTGCGCAAGTTATTGTTGGACAAACTTGATAAACAATGAGGATACCTCAAAAAACCTAATGTGCAAAAAAAGCGAAGATACTTTTTAAATCAGTGTCAAAAATACATTTAGGCACAAACAAAGTCATTTCTGATTAAAATTTGCTGTTGACCAGAAGTACCATCCAGCTCTATTTTGCAGCTTCCGCTCCTGTGGTTTATTAAATGTTAATCTAGACTATAAAGTGCAATTCTGTCTGTTTTAACTCCTCTGAAACTGCTGGAGGCGCAAGCATCAACCTTGGCATGACTGATCACCACCCTGTGGTGACAACAATTAAAATTGGAAAACAGTAATCAAACCCTAGCAGAATATTCTATCCAAGCGACTTTACTGCATATAGGTAAATGTTGAAAAAGGGTCTGCTATTAACAAACAGTAATAAAGTCAGCTTAGACATTTATTTGCCATAAGAAAAATTAATTTCGCTAACGCATCCTCAGTTTCTGCAAAAAAAATAATAAAAATCGCACAAAAAAATTTTTAAATATTTTCAAACAAACTAATGCTAAACCAGAGAAAAGGCTGTACTAAGATAATAAAATCTTCAAAACTTAACAAGAAGCAAAATATTTATCTGCACAGGGTCTACAATAACAATAAACAGCTATCAAAACTACAGGCCATAAAACTAGCTCAGACTCCTTTCAAAATACATTCAAACTAATATGATAGGTTAAGTTATATAGAAATAGACGTGAAATGAAAGAGACGTCTAATTACTAAATAAACAAAGGGCAGTATATCATAGTAATGAGTGAAGGGTCATAACCTATAGAAGCAGTGACGTAAGTGATAGATAACACACTGAGATGTAAGAGGAAATAAAACTAAAACAGTATTTCAAAAACAAAAAATAGTTCAAAGTCACTTAATTGAGGGCAAGAGCATTTTATTTATGTTAATAGTAGCATTTAGTTTGTGTAGCCATATGTTTTTGTAAATAGATAAAAGATGTTTGGGCGGTTGATCCACAAACGTTACAAAAAAACAATCGGCAATATCTGGTTTTGTCTGTAATGTGAGTCCATGGAAAGTGTGGTAATGATGTAATAATGCTGCTTTATTGTCAATATTGTCGTATTTAAATTGATTCCAAATAAATCTGTGGTGGCACCAGCGTTTTGAAAATTTGTTTATTTGACCAACGTATTGTTTGTGACATAAACGGCATGTAGCCACGTATCCAACGTATTGTTTGTGACATAAACGGCATGTAGCCACGTATATGCCGTAGTTTGAACAATTCAAGGTTTGCTTCAATGCAAAAATTTTACCATTGGCTTTTGTGTACTAGTTTGATGCATGGTAATCCTGTACTTTAGCGCGGTAAATTATTTAAGCTGAAAAACGATGGAAAAAAATAATATCTATGTTTATTGAAAGGCAGTGTACACCGAACGGGCAGACCTGGTATGTAAATGTATGGGGCAGTGTACACTGGAAGGGAGTGTACAGGGTGGGGAACAGAGACCTGGGGGTGCAAAATTTTTTCAATTGGTTTTTAAAATTGACCAATCAGAAACGACCAATCTCTATCCCCCCACCCTGTACACTCCCTTACAGTGTATACTACCCCATACATTTACATACCAGGCCTGCCCCTTCGGTGTACACTTTTTTTCTATCGATTTTCAGCTTAAATAATTTACCGCCCTAAAATAATTTACCGCGCTAAAGTACTGGATTACCTGATTCACCTTAGATTTATAATGGTTGAAATGGCCGCAAAGGGCACATTTCTTGCAAGGTTGAGATTTTCCTTGACTAGTATTTTCAGTGGTCGAATGAGCCACCTTTTTATAATTGGTAAGCATACTAGCAAGGGTAGGTGGACGCTTATACACGACGGTAGCTTGAACTAGGCTTTTCTCTTTGGCAGTAAGTTCAAGTAAATTGGAAAAAGCGGACGCCCAAATCAGCATAGGATCTGTAGTCTTGTTTTTATTCAATGATTTTTGTCCAAAACGATCAGTCCATATTTTTGCTAAATTAAAAATTTTCTCTACCACTTTTTTGTTGAAATAAGAGTCCACACATTTCTTTTTTAGCCTTTCTAAATCTTTAAGGTACAACTCATTTGTTTCATTTAATCTGCGTAGTCTAACAGATTCACCGAAAACCATAGATTTGAAAATGCATAGAGGGTGGTAAGAATTGCCATTTAAGAATAATCTTTTGGTAGCTGTTTCTTTAATAAAACTAGTAGTAAAAAATCCGAATTTGTTAGAGTTGTCAATCATATGAAAAACGTCTAGAAACTCCAGACTTTTTCCTGTTTCATTAGTGCTAACTTTTCTAAAAGTGAATTTTAATTCGTACGCCATGCATGTATTCGTTAGCGCTTGCTCAATTTTTGCAGTTAATGCATTTCCATATGACAGCCAAATGATATCATCAATAAATCTTTTAAAAAGTTGTGCTTGATTAAGTATGTTGCTGATTTTAAGCATAATGAAGTGCATCGAAGTATTAGCTAACGATACCGAATTATTGTTCCCTGTGTAGGAAATAAGTTCCTTCGAGCAATAACGTGCTGACTGAATCCCAATTGCTGGGAACTATGGCAGTCACAAGGAAGAAAGCACTACAGCAATATTTTATTCCATCAATTCGCGCAAGCTGTGGCAGATAATCAAAAATCACGTCCTTCTGCCACGACGATCAACAACGAACGAGAAACATGACAGACAACCAGAACACGTCCGTCTGCCACGGCGATCGACGAAGAAAGAGAGCACAATATCTCCGACCACATGGTCGGTAACAAAATCTGCACGCGACACCAGGAATTAGGTCGCTGCACACGTCTATGTAAACAGGACACTGCACACATCACATTAACAAAAAATAACGGATAAACAACCTAATGGCGGGAAAGGCAAGCCGATCACCGAGCTACCAAGAGAAGATAAAAATAAACATAATCTAGCCCTAATAAAAAAGAAAAATAAATGTGTGTGATTTTAGACGCATACAATAATAATAAACAATACGCGTTGCAATATCACGGCTAGGTTGCCGGAAAGCCATGCAGGCTAGATTCCTGGCGTGAGGTTACATTGCCAGACGTGCGGACTATAGGAGCACGATATACTTGAAACGGAGATAGCCGAGCGGCTACAAACCTGACGGTAGATACTTCGTCAGTTAACATTACTTCATCAGCAAAATCATAGGATAAAACAGCAAAGGTGCGCGATCTGGGCGTCAAACTGGGGACGCACGAAGTTGCAAATTAGCAAACGCAGCTCTTACATTAAACAACTAGAATCACACACATCAGTGGGAGCAAGGTGCCAAGCCACTGAAAGCAAACTAATAAAAAAAAATGTAAAAAAAGACAAAAAGATGTTTGGCATGGCAGCTCGATGAAGTGCGAGGTGCGACACGCTACACCTGTAATGATGCCTTGCTTTTGTATATAAAATTTGTTTGTATATTGAATTATAATGCTGTTTAAACAGTGCATTGTAAGATTGACCATTTTGCATTGAAGCAAACCTTGAATTGTTCAAACTACGGCATATACGTGGCTACATGCCGTTTATGTCACAAACAATATGTTGGTCAAACCATAAACAAATTTTCAAAACGCTGGTGCCACCACAGATTTATTTGGAATCAATTTAAATACGACAATATTGACAATAAAGCTGTTTTTGTTTGAAAAGAGCTTAATAGACGTCTATTGCAATAGGTTGTATAACCTAAAGAAAAGCAGGACCCTTTTTCATGCTATGGCTGAACTAAAGCAAACTTAAAGCAAACAGCCCAAGCAAAAATCTTAATGTCACTAATATAATTAATACGAAAGCGGGCCTGCCAAATGGTTGAACATGCCTACCACCAAACAGCTCATTTTTTTATTTCTCAAAACGACCATTATTTGGGCGACACCATTTGTTTTGAGTATGTTCCACCCATCCCCTTACTTTTTTAAGATTTACGAATGGTAGTTTGTGTCATCGTTTTTTCGTTTTGAATACTTCCAGTCTTCATTAAAAAATCAACACGATCACCATTACATGTACAGGAGCTACGGCTTATACTTAGTAAAACATTTCGTTGTTGCTCTCACAAATGTTTGTACGGTTAGGCTGACGTAGTTGCATTAATTGATACGTTTTAAATGGACATGGGTGATAGTATGGCTTGCTGGGATTAAGTCGCACCATACTTACGAAAAATATTTGTTCTTATTTGCTTGATAATAGCTTTATAGACTTACCGGAATCAAACCTAAAAATTTGAGAAAAGCAAGAACTTATTTAACTTCTATGAGCATACCTAAGCAAGGAAAAACAAATATGAATCATAATGCGAAGCCAGCAGGGACTTAAGAAAGTTTGAGGCGAAATCAGAATTAACGACGTCACTGTGTTAAACCGAACCACATGGAATATATTATTGGTATTTTGCTTTATAGAGCTACCTGGGTCAAACCCAACATTTAAGGGAAAACAAGGACACTTTAAACTCCGCAGGGCACGTCAAGCAGGTAGAAAAGAACATGCTACACAATGCGTAGCCAGCGAGGACTTGAGAAGATTTAAAAAGAAATCAAAAGAAAACAGCGTCACTGTGTGAAATTGTACCACACGAAAGATATTTTTGTTCTTTTTGCTTTAAAATAGCTTAATGTTAGAAATGTAATCCCTATTTCCAAACTACGGGAAACGCAAGGCTCCCTTGGGCTCGTGTCAGCAATGAACAGAGCACAATGGTATAAGGTGTTGTGGCCCCTGCTTAAAATATAAAGACTTTGATTGATTTTATACTTGGCAACACTTTTGTCATGTAAACTGTACAGGCTAAAGCTTAATAATGTGATTTTGTAAAAAGCTGATAAGTTGCAAGGTAGCCTATTATAAAGTTTTGCTTTTACATAATGCTAATTACTATTATTGTGTTTTGCTTTCTATTCTATTTGAATAAGTAAACTGATAAACTTGTGTAATCTTTTTGAGTTGAATTAAGTTATAAATGCAACATAAGGCCTAGCCATGATCTTGAAATGGGACATTCTATTAGAAAAAGGAGCACAAAAAGTCGTGAACATCTTATGTGCAGAAAACAGATAAAAGTTTGGTAAATCTTTATACAAGAATGTGATAGGTAAAGCCGGCTTGGCCGGCTGAACCTACACTCTCAATCCCGACGTTATTGACGGGGGCTGGTCGGGTGACGCCGTCATTTATATTACAAAGAAAGGATGTTTTGCTTATGCTGATATGCTGCCTGTTATGGTATTTATGTCTATACTCTACATCATTGTCATAAAATTCCAAGTTTAGGAAAAAATCAACTTAAAACCATAACCATAACAATTTGTAAAACTGAATATAATGAGAACAATAGCCTTTTTTTGTCGCTTTGCCGGAAACAGGACCAATAGCACAGCCAAATTAGGAACTTAATACCACAAATATAAATGGAAAAAAGGTAGCACCAATTGGCCAAATAGGCTTACTATGAAATAATTTATTTCCTTAATTGTAAAAGCAACCACCATTTCGCCGTTACAATTAGTTTTGATCATGTACAATCCTTGCTCTCTCATAAGTATTATCAATAATTTGTGGCAAGATTCTTTGTGAGCATTGCCAATCATAATTAAGAGAATATGATGATCACGATTTTGTGTGCAGGAATTGTGAAAGTGCATAAAATTCATTAACTTTTTGCTACTTGAATGGGTGGAGCCGGCTCGGTCGGTTGAACCGAAATACAAAGCCCGGAAATTACTAGTGGAAAGCCCCTGTGTGGCATTGCCAGAAAAGCTGGCTAGTCCAACATAGAAAGTGCAATTCTGCCTGTGCGTTTGTCTGTCGTAATTCCTCGAAAACTGGAATACATACAGCATCAAACTTGGCACGATTGATTATCTCCTCGAAGCAAGCGTCATTATGGGTTTGTGACATCATGATGACGTCATAACCACAGATAATTTTTTTTAATTGCAATTTTTACCTGAGGACAGCAGTTTTTGGCTTAAACAAAAGCTAGTATCCGACTTATCAACTTTAACAAATGTCACTTCTTTAAGATGTGACATGACATCTTATTTTTGAAATTTGTTATTTTTAGCAAAATGCAGACAGTGACAGTTTTGACCCATCAGGTCTCTTACCGGCACGATGATATAGTGGTTAGAGCGTCCGCTTTGGAGTCGGTATACCTGGGATTCATTTCTCTTGTCGAGTCATACCAAAAGACTTTAAAAAATGGTATTCACAGCTTTCCTGCTTGGCGCTTAGCACATAAGGGATAGTGTGGAGAACAAGCCGGCAAGCTTGCTTGTTGTGTCCTTAGGCGAGGTACTTAACGGGATGCCTCCGTCTTTATGTAATAGACAGATGGTGGGGCCAAGCAGTCTACCAGTCGTGGTGGCCCAGTCTGACGAAAGACGTGCAAACCGAGCATGAGCTCATACGCGTGAATGAATGAATGAGTGCAGTTGGTGACCGACAAGAAGCTAGAGGCTTTTAATAAAGCATAGCTTAGACTGTCACACTTGTGGGACCTATACTAGGACCACTGTAGTCCATGGTCTTTTAGTACTCTGTGAAGCCGTATCACTCGTAATTGCGTGTCCGTTGTTGCAAGTGCACTAAGTCTAACAACTGCTAGAACAATAGTACTGTCATAGCCCAGTGGTCACAAGCTCTTACAGTAATAAGAGGTTCTTCTCTTAATTTACTCAAAAAATACTGATTCTGTAGAAATGGTTTTTGGAAAATCTTGGCAAGGTGGTTTCGGTAAAAAAAACTCTGTAAACTACTAAAGCTCAATTGGCAATGCAAAAACAGATTCTTTATTCAGGCATTTTAAGCCTTCTAAGCTTGCTTTTTGCTTTTTTTTTGCACGCTGCAACTCGCTCGATGATATCGCAATGCTGCCTGGTATGATTAGCACAGTTCTTTGCTAACAGAAATCAATATTTGATGATTTTTCAAAACATGCAAAATTTTTACAAAATCAGTGTGCAAAAAAGTAATTGGTGACCTTATTTCTCGACTGATTTTAAAACTTTTTTTTTAAATTAAAGGGTATTTAAGGCAATTCCATGAGTACATGACATGTAAATGCACTATAATTTTTATAAAATTAATAAAATAAAAATCTTTAGTGTAACTTTTTATTTCCCCCAAAATGGTAAGCTAAGTGAAAGCAAGTAAGCTTAAAGTACATAAGTTGCAATAAGGTACTAACCAGAGGTGGGCACTTCCGCAAATCGGTCCGCAAATCCGCAAATTTCGGACTCAAGTTTCTATTTGCGGATTTGCGAACCTAATTTCCTCCCGCAAATATTTGCGGATTTGCGGTGAAAAATTGAAATTCACTGCAAATCCGCAAAGCAATAGGCAGTGTGGCCGGATCTGCAGTAAAACTGCTTGGAAAAAGTGGACGCTCTTATTTTCTGGGTTGGAGGTTAACGTCCGGGAGTTGACGACCTTTTTTTTTTTTTTGAAGTTCAACGTCTGGTCGATGGCAAAATTTGACCTTCAAAAATAAAAAAGATCATCACGAAGACAAAATAACAGTAAATAATGTGGTTTAAGTTTGCGGAAGTGCAATGTGCATTTGCGGTTGCGGAAGTGCGAAAAGTCACCGCAAATCTATCGCAAACTTGCGGTTGCGGAACACCTCTTGCAGTTTTGCGGAATTTGCGGTTGCGGAATTGAGTGTAAATTTGCAGTGCCCAGCTCTGGTACTAACAATCAGTGTCATTGGAAAGCTTGGGAAATCTTCTTGCCACCAATAGATTACTCTAATTAGTTGAGGCTAAGAATTGGCTCATTATATGGGCTAAGGGCTTAATATATGGGCTAAACTTAATAATGGACTTAAACCCTGTGTATGCGTAGGGGAAGGTCGGGACCCATGATCCACTTTTCTTTTTTGTTAAATTATTAACTCCTTGAACAAAACTAGAACATGAAATTCGCACACAACATTTCCTGTAATAAAAGCTTTAATACAACAAAAGGCATTTTTAAGAAAAACGCAGAACAATTAAAATATTTAAAAACTAAAATATCAGCATAAGTGGCTCATCAGTCCCTATAGGTAGGGTCCAATGAGCCACTAGTTTCAGGTACACAAGTACTTGTTAAACAAAAGTTTTTTAACCTTAAAACGAACATTTGAAAAGGCGCAGCTGTTAAATTGGAAAAAGAAAACAACCCAGACAAAAAGTTTACAGTTTTGTAACAAAGTTGTAGGCTAACGTGATAGGCCAATCACATATCATAAGCAGAAAAGTCTGTATGAAATTTCTTTATGCCCATAGCTCTTCTGGTAGATCCTGACAAATTGAAAGGCTGTGGAAGAACCAATTTTACAGTTTCAGCAGGAACTGAGTGAATATCTTCCACTGGAGGTTCGATAAATCCGCTGAAAACCTTTGGATGCTTTCGCAGGAATTTGATTTCTAATTCTCCATCTTCATCTTCTTCTTTCAAAATTTGCCCTACGAAATGGACTTTTCTTTTTCCCTCGTAGACAACAAGCACAAATGTCCCCTCCTTCATAGCACCATCAGTGACATCAGTATGCTCATCATCAGACGTGTCAGTGAGTCCTACTTCCGAATCACTTTCAACAGGAGGCTCACTTTCCGACTCAGAGGAGCTTTCTACTGGTTGTTTAGCAGCATTTTTCTTTTGTGGTTGGCTCTTGCTCGACTTTGCACTCGAATCAGTGATGATAGTTGACTTCACCTTTTTCCGATTGCTGTTTCTTTTTCGACGCACTGCCTTAGGGTAGGGACGCACATCTTCAGGAGTGACAATTGTGCCAGTAGTGCCACTCGTTCCAGGAACATCATTTATTGAAACAGCTAAATCATTGTTGGGGGCAGGTGAGGTTGCTCGGTTTTCATCTTCTAATGACGAATTGGGTTGATCCGTAACCATGCTAGAAAGAAACACATCTTCCGGGAAAATATTCTCATCAAGAGGAACAATTCCAGTTTTTTTGAAACCACTGGTAATGTTAGAGGGTGTAAAGGCACGATAATAAGCTGCTGAACTTAACGAAGCAAGATTGTAGATGGTCAGTGGTTGTCCCGCATTAGAAAGCATCCATTCTTGGCAAGCACAGTTAAAATAGGTTTTGAAGGGGACATACACTGAAACATCCAATGGCTGCAACCGGTGGCTGCAGTGCGGTGGAAAGGTTATGATTGTAACTCCGTGATTACGTGCCAGGTCAACAACTGCAGCCGACAAATGACTTTTGTGGTTATCCATAACCAACAGAGCAGGATTGGAAATAGAAGGTTTCATAAATGTCAAAAAATGTTTAAAAACATCGACAAATAACTCGTTAGTCATCCAACCTGATTGGCAGGCAAGCCCCAAACTTCCATTTGGTGCTCCATTTAACATATGAGCTTTGTAATGAACGCGCGGAAAAATATAAGCTGGTGGTATCGACTGCCCAACAGCATTAACACAGCAACACATTGTGACTAGAGTGCCTCGTTCAAACAATGTTATTTGCCCAACTTGCTTTGCCCCTTTTTCCGCAATTACTTTCGGGGGTCGCTGAACTGTGGTGATCCCGGTTTCGTCCAAGTTCCAAATTTGATGAGATTGATAACTATTCCTCTCCAATACTTCTTTTAGGTTGTAAAAAAAAGTTGAACATTTGATTTATTGAAGGCAATTGATCGAGCCAAACTTGTGGCTTCAGGCAATCTTAAAGATAGCGAAGACTGTCGCCTTAAAAAGCCATAAAACCAATCCTTTCCAGCTTTGCTATTGGTCTTCCAACTGGATAGAAATTTCTTATTGTTAACTTGAGCATATTCGAATGCAAGTTGTCGACATGCATCTCTGCTAAGCCCATGAAACATTTTAGAACAAGTTAAAATGTATTTTGCCAGAGCATCTTCTTCAGGAGCAGTAAACACCTAAAAACATCAACATATGAAAACAATATTTAGCCACTGAGGAGTTAGATATAAAGATTAAAACATTTGCTACTAACTTGCTATTATAAAAGGGCAGTGCCAGGGGCATAAAGGTGATTAATAATTATTTAGTTTTTTAAAGCTACATTTTAAAAACTAAAGAATCTTGACTTTGATAGTAGGTTAAGATAGGGTAATTCTGGACAGCCAGTTGGTAACTTCGGTCAGCTAGGGGCAATTCGAACATTGATAAAATTCAAAAATTATAAGACTAATTGTTTGTTAGTTTGTTGCAGGTTAGCTTATCAATTATGATAAAAGTACAAGCCCAGAAACCGATAGTCTACTTAATCATAGACTACCATATCAGCTGATCAACACACATACTAGCTTACCTGGGTTGTGACAAAATGCTTTTTAAAAGAAGTTAGTGTAAAAGTTTCTCCATTAGCTTTAGTATCTTTTACATATCTTGTCAGAGTCATTCTATCCACACCATTTGCTTTAGCTGATGCTCGAACAGACAACTTTCTTCGCAAGACATCCTCAACAGCATTTTTCATTTCATCAGCAGTGAAATTTGCACGATTCGTTTTTCGGACTTTTTGTCTTGGCATTGTTTAAAAGTTAATCAATTTTACGATTTTTTAAACCTAATAAGAAGAATAATATTAATACAGAATAGGCTATATATAGCCTACTGTAGCAAATTGACGATTTGAAACAAAAATATGACTTTGACCACATAACATATAAACCTAATTTCGGTAGCCCACCAGAATAATCAAAGCATGAAATTTCCATGATTCATGGCTGAGAGAAGATTCTGCACATAACCGGAGCATGTGAGTATCATATTAAGCACAGATTTTGGCCCAAACAATTTTTATAAAGCTTTATTACATGTAAGTTTAGTTCAACCTAGCATGGGGACCCATGAGCCACCAGCAGCCATGATGGCTCATGGGTCCCAAACCATAACATATTTTATGTTAAAGAAATTATTTCTTTAAGCTGACTAGACTTGCATTAAAGTTTTGTAGCAACCTTAACTTTGTGACTATACCTTAACAAGAAACTTTTGCTTGATCTATATCATCAATACTGCATTTACAATATTCGCATAAAAGTGTAGCTAAATATTTACTTTTATATGTCAAAAACACACATCTCACTGTCATTTCTGAAATGCAATAGCCAATAACTCACAACTTCCACGCTGTAACTACTCAACCATAAACTTTATGAATCTATCAATAGGTGGCAGTAATTCAATTTAAATTTCTAGAAACGAGGGTGGCTCATCGGTGTCGCTATGATCATGGGTCCCGACCTTCCCCTACTCTTGTTTAAAAGCGGCACTGGTCAAGATTTTTGGCCAAACCGAAGAGCACAAGTTAGACCAGTTGCTTCATGTTTGTGATTAAGGCGACCACAAGCCCAAGGAGTTACTTGTCGAGATGCGCAAGCTGCTAGGGGCCAAGGGTTCCCCTGTTCTGCTGAAGAAATTATTCATGGATTGATTGCCCTCAAACTTCAGGCGAGTTTTCGTAGCTGGCCAAATGGACAACTTGGATGACACGTCGTGCCGATCGTGTAGTTGCAGACGACCGATCGCCGACATCTGACCCCCGCTTTGTGGCCACTCCATTTTTTCAACTCATTTTTGCTGCATTGCCCAGCCCCGCAAACCGTCACGTGGCAAACTAATTTTTTGCTCCTATACCTATAGCATCAACAAATCGAGATAATAATTTTCAACGTCCTTCATTTTCACGTCCTAGATTTACCAGCAATCCTTACCAAGGGCCTCGTAGGGATTGTTTATCGCCCGCTCCTCTCCTGCCGTTGGAAGATTATGTTTTTACCACGCAAGGTTTGGCGGCGATGCTTTTCACTGCACATCGCCTTGTGTTTGGAGGGATTCTGTTGCTCGCTGCCCAAAAAACACTAATGCTACTTTGTCAAAGAAACAAGTAGCGTATCCAGGCTTTGTAGTGGGGTGGTCTGGGTGGTATGGATCGTAAAGTGCTAAAGACTGGAATGTTGATTGAGCGCGATCCTAAAACACACATTGAATTTATGGTGGACAGTGGTTGCAGCCGCTTTGTGATCCCATACCAATAGGCCCGCCACACACCCGAGTGTAACTGGATTTATGTCTTGCCTAAACGGGTCTGAAGTACCCACTTTTGAGAGCATAGAATTGGAGTTAACATTGAACGTAGGTCGTTCATTTACTTGGATTTTTGTCAAGGCCGACGTCTTATTCGCGATATTGGGGAAGGATTTTCTGAGCCATTTTGGTCTCTTAGTCGACGCCCACCGAGGCAAGTTAGTGCTTCTAGACGAGAACTCTGTTAAGCCACCTTACGTTTTTGGAGATTCGCGTTCCAGCAAGGCTGTCGCTGGCACGCCCCCTGAGATTGATTGCCCTTTGCCACTTGTCTGCATTGATAGTGAGGTCACGCCCATTTAGGACTCCAAGGAATTGTTCCATCGATACTCCGACGTTTTCGATTTAGAGAATTTTGAGAAACCGGCGTGGCATCAGACCAAGCATTTTATTAATACCCGGGAACCTCCTACTTTTCAAAGAGTGCGGCACCTGTCGCCGGAGAAGTTGGAAATTTTACGAGTGGAGCTGCAGAAGCTGCAGGATTTGAATGTCATTGAGCCGGCTAATTCTTCTTGCGGGAGCCCTGTTCATCTTGTCCCTAAGAAAGATGGTTCTTACAGAGTCACAGGTGAGTTTCGGCTCTTAAAAAAGCAAACCGTGCCGTATAGGTACGCATTGCCGCTACTTTCTGATTTTGTGGATTTTATGTCTGGTAGTAAGCACTTTTCGAGTTTGGGCTTGTATAAATCTTACCATCGGATCGAAATTGTTGAACAAGATACCTTTCAAACTTCGAATAACTTTGGTTTTCCCAAACATAAAAAGGGGTAATAATGTTTCTGTTTCAATTTGAGAAACAAAATATTGCTTTCAAAATACACACAATGCAAATTGGGATAAAAATTCCTTTCCAAAAACATACAACATTACACAGTTTGATTTAATCTTTATTTCATTTTGATGGATCAAAAACGCAGTTCCAATACACATCTTTGTTCTGATTCAAAATATTTTTAAGTCTGGGTTTTAGAAAAATGCAAATTGTGTCAAAACTAAGCAATTTGGTACATTTGACTCTTTTGTTTGAAAGCAACGTTCTTTAGCATTGTGTGCCAAAATTTTCCAAAAGACAACTCAAAAATGAAGTCTCTAGAACTTTTTTGAATTACGATATCTTATTTTGAAGTTAATCTACTTCCCAAAAGGGAGTTAATATGCATAAATCATATAATTTGCCAAATCAAATTTGAAGTAATGTTCTATCAAGTTTCAAAGCTTCTTGCCAATGATGCTATGCTCGTGAAAGGTGGATGGATGATTTGTGATTAGTAGGTTTTTTCGCAAAGATTTCATCCTAAGTTGGAATTCATTTTGAACAGCTAGATTTACGTTTTTGATAGTAAATCTTTTCTGCCAGAATTGCGTTTTGCAACCGCTCTTCTTACGTGTTTTTTTAATCTGCCGCCATTAAACTGGCATGATGTTACCCATGGTCTACCTTCTTCTGTCCATGATGGCTTAATTAGTTCAAATATCGAGGTCATCTTTACTTGTACCACAGTGGTTGCCTAAGCGAGTAAAATATCATTTTAGGAATTAAAGACATAAAACTATTGACTTGTTTCCAACAATGCTGAACTTCAAAAGTTAGTGATATCTGACTTTGATGACAAGCGTGAACTAGTCGAAAATGCAGCTTGTATTGGTGTGTTCATGGCCAAAAGAATTATGGGGTAGAAAACCTACCCTAAACTGTGACCTATCTGATTGTTTGTGATGTGCTCAAGTAAGGCGCTGTTGGCTAATGTCAGCTTTTGACTGCAATAATCATGTTGTTATACATTCCAGCCTCAGAATGACTGCATTGTTGTGCTCTTGAAAAAGTTACCTTGTCATTTGTTGCAGTTGTTGTATTGTGCTACCAGAGCGGTTGAAAATCTAAACACAGTTGGTTTAATGTTTGTGTGTTATAACTATCAAATACTTTTCCTAAGACTGGAGGATTAAAATAACTAGTTCAACTTGCATCAGCTTATTTGCATAGAGCACTGTGTAAGTTAATACACAAATATATAATGTAAGTATACCGGCAAGAAGTGCTAAATATACAGGTCTAGAACATATTTTGCCTTGCTGCTTGCAATAAGCTGATAAGCAATTTTTAGTTGAGTTTACACTTTACTGTCACTGGTTGCTGATGAATAAATGTCAGAATAGTAATGACACTGCAATGCAAGAAAATTGCGTGCATTTCTGCAGATTATTAAGTTCTTCTAATGGTGCAGGTATCTAATTTTGATTGAGTTGATGTTCTGGAGCACAAAAGTTAACTGGTTGAAAGAAATATGTAATTTGTAATGCTAATTCTGTAATGTAATGTTAATGCTAACAACTGACCAGAGCATGGCATGCACAGACTGTTTTGAAATTGGTTGCATTGATATCAAGTTTTAACCAAAGTTTCCAATGAACTGTATGATTCGTGTTTTTATTGCATTACTTGTTGCTTAATTGTACAGTTGTTGCAAAATAGTTTAGAATTGACTGTACTTTACTAAAAAATTTGTTGTAATTGCTTAATTGTTAACTTAAAATTGGTTTGCACCAAAACTTTGAACTTACAAAAGTTTAACAGGAAATTTTTGAACAAAATGTTGAATGTTAACTGAATAAAACCCACTAGTTTTATTTACTTATTGATGTAACAAAAGTTTTACAGTTTCAATCATCAAATGATAAAATATTATGTTCTGTTGAGCAGTGTTTTCTTTAAATGCAAAATTGTAAAAGTATGTTGGTCAGATTTGCAGATAAATTTGAAAAAGATCTGATAGTGTTTGGTAAATTTTTGATCAGTCAGTTGAAATTTCTCCTATTTTGCCAGTAAAATTTGCAACCATCTGTTTCATGCATGGGAAGACAGTTAAGAGAAATTAAAAGTTTGTTTGTTGGTTTTGATGTCTCTTTAAACATAGTGTGGCCTAATGCAATGATGAGTTAAATATCATGTTTCCTGGTAGCTTGCTCTTTTATATTGCCAGTTATCTCCCAAGCAAACAATGAAGTTTTGCAATTGCAAATTTGCAGATATATTCATGCTCATTTTAGGTGTTGGCTTTGGATCAATTCTTTTTACATGCACTGTTTAACCTGCTATTCTGAAACACTAAGAATTGCTGTTGCAAACACAGATTTTGAGTAATCACATTTTGCTTATAAAATAAAAATAGCCAAATCTTTTGCTGCCATCTTTTAGTAACGGGTGGGATACTTGTTTGTGACCTTTTTAGTGCTGACACAATCACGGAATTATAACGTCACTAAAGTGTAATGTCACCCTTGTCATCTCACCACTGAAAATTTTTAACACTTGATTCTTTCACCTGTGTAATTGTTTGGACTAATTTTTTGGTCATCTTTAGAGGTCTTTGTTGTGTAGTTACCTCCAGTTCCTGTTGCAAAAGACACAGCTAAGTAAACAAGAAACAGCTCACAAGCAGGTGTCTCCATTAGCTTACAAAATAATGATCATCTGTGACAAAAATGATGGCCTAGACCAAAAGTCAAAAAAGATATATAACTAGGCCGCATCCTTCTGTGTGGTTAGAAAATGGAGCACATAGGAAAAATAACTAAGCACTAAACTAGAATGTAATAAGTCCATGAAATGTGGGTGTAATAAATGTAACAAACTGCTGTACTAACCCACAAATTAAGTTTGAGGGACAATTAAAGAGTGCCATTATACCTGAACCAACATTGCATGTAAACTATAGAAATTTAACTTCTGCAGGGGCTGAGGAAAGCTGTAAGTTATTAACGTCAAATCATCTCATTTGATCATGGCCTACTACAAATTTGGCTATATATGTCACCTTTTGCTGGCTAAAATTACCAGCCCTACAGACGTGAAAAGAAAGAGCAAGTAAATAAATGAGATAACAGAGAATTAAATCAGCAGATTGTCATCAAAGTAAAAAACACAAAAATATGGTGGATTTTAGGAATTTCAACTGATAACTGGCACACTTTGGTTCTATTCCTGAGAAGTTATGCTAAAAGAATAGTGGCCACGTTAAAAAAGATGTAACCCTGAAATTTGTCTCCACAACTGTTTTCGCAGGTTATGTGCATCTTAAAAATACAAATTTCATTAACATTAAACAAACAAGCATGGGTATTCATATGACAATATGCTAACAGTCACTAGTATACAAAAGCATTAACCCTTTCCACTCTTTTGTCGAGCTGGACTCGACATTTGTGATTTTCAAATTTTTTTAAATTGAGTTACAAAATTAGTTTACTAACAAATCGATTTGTGGCTTTATTTTTCATCTGATTTTCATAAAATTTTCAAAAGATCACGCTTATTTCCTCACACATCGGAAGATGTATAATTTGTGCCCTAATTCTTCGATTTTTATACCCAAAAACGGTTAAAATGACCAAGAACCCAGTTGCAGACGACAAAATCGGCCAAATTCTAAGCACGTGTCAACTACACTAAAATCAAATTCAGATTACATCTTTACCATAACACCAAACCCTTTATCATTAACACAGTCTGAAAACTACTCTTTTGGGGCATCATTTGACAAAATTTCAAGCAATAATAATAAATTTTACGTTTTCAAATTTCCAAATTTTTTAGGGGTCTCAAAACCCCCCAAACAAATTTGAATGGTAAGTAGATAAAAGTAAATTTAGTGCGTAAAAAATATCATATGTTGCTAAATACCGGTCTCATTTGAAAGCTTAGGAAATTTGCTTTCCAGCAATATATAACTTTAAATAGTTTAGACTAAGTGGTATATGATATTTACTGATCAAAAATGAGTACTGTACATCATGTCAGTTCAAAACCCCCCAAAATTTTTTGACTTACCTTCACTAAATTATACTTTTTAGAAAAACTACACCTTTTAAAAACATAAAATAAATTGCAAATGTTTCACCACTAAAGTCGTCATTTTGTATCAAATTTCCAAGGAGACAAGAAGCAAAATACAAGTTTAAAAGCTAGCAGAAGTTTGGCTTCTCTAAATCAAAGTTTGCTGTATCTCCCCCTTGTTTCTCAAGAAATGGAAAGGGTGTAAACAAGCGGCTGTTTCATTGTCAGTGACAGCATATTCTATTTAAACTTGATATTTTCTGAATCTTGAAGAAATTCCCTGTTCAAAAATACATAATGTTACATGGTTTAGGCTAACCTCTAGCAGATAATGACTGATCATATTTTAGGTACTGAATTTAACTACCAAAATTTGGTACCGGTCGGTACCGGTCAAAAAAAAGGTCATTTGCCTTAGAAAATTGCAAATTGTAGAAAATCTAGGCTTTTAGGTAAGTTTTGATTGATGTACCTTGAAAGCTTATTTCCTTAGCATCATCTTGCGACCATTTCTAAAAAAATTGGTAGAAAATAAAATCTGTAGTGATCTTTGAGGTGGGGGTACTACTTTAATTTTGAAGACAACCATCCCCAGTTGGGGGGGTTCATTTGCATAAAATTTGTATATTTAAAAAAAAATGTTTTTTTTTCTATTTGAAATCCTCAAGAAATGTAGATTTCAACGATATATCACACTTAATGTAGAAGTAGACAGCTGAGTAATGATTTACAAACAAACTTGAGGCAATTAATCATGATTAATTATGACAAATAAGAGTTGGAGAGCGCAATGGTTAGATTTTAATAGAGTGGAAAGGGTTAAAGAAATTAAAAGTTCAAAAATATTACGTTAGCATCTTGACTCGGTTTTGCAATTGGCATTAGCAAAGCACAAAAACTATTTAGACCTTTGCCTTTTTTTGAAGCCAGTAATGGCATTTTTTACAATGGAATCCTTGCTATGTCCTTGTTTGTTGTTATAATAAATGTTTACACTCATTCTAATAGCCAATTTCAAGGCTACTTTCTGATGAACCTTGCAGGAAAAATTGTACTGAGGACAACATTTATGCAATATGCTGGAACCAGCATTGTGCATGTTAACAATGTTTGGTAGAGTCATCAAGTCATCAAAATAATCCAACAAAGTAAAAGCAGAACATCAAAATCAGCCAAGGAGGAGATGGAACCGTTAGATTTTCTTTAGAAAGGTGGTTATAATATGAAATGATTGAGGAGTTTTCTGCCACAAACAATATGCTTAATTCACACTTTATTCTGTTTAACAGTTTTTTTGTTATTTACCCAGAAATTGTTACTGCAGCTTCTTCACTACGTTTACATAAAGCAGTGTTGTCTGAGACAGCCTCATCAAATATCTTAAAAAAAGAGAAATTTCTTCATTTCAGAGGGATTGTAAATATCTTCTAAAATCTCTTTTAAGGGCACACACCTCGGCATGCACAATTTTCAAGTGCATGAGGTACAAATTAACTTAAGTGCTGAAGTAAAAAAGCTAGCCCCTAAAACTATATATTTCCACAAAGGAAATAAAAAAAGGAATCCAACTATGCAAACCATTTTTCTTTATGAAAATCTGACAAAAAAATTTTCTTCCAACAATTACGCCAAAAAGTTATTCAACAATTTTACAAAAAATTTTAAAAGTACACAACCACAAATAATACATTGCTCAAAGTTAATGTGGATTAAGACACACACTATGCACACAAAATAATGGAGGCTTTTCTTTTTATAATCTTTAATTAAAAATTATCAAAAAGTTGGGGGGGGGCAACTTTCAAATTAAACGTTTTGACTATTGTTTTTCTTATAAAAGCACTGAAAAACAAAATTTTCAAAAAGTGCTTCATTGATTTATAGTTTGACATCTGTGCAACATTTCCTGAATACTTCAGCCCAATCTGACAAATACTTTTTGAGTAGTAGTAATTTTAGTACCAAAATCATCATTTTGAGAAAATCGCCTTCAAAGTTTTACTATAGAAGTATTGAATTTATTAAAATTTCATTTTAACCTGATCTCAATATCCCCTACCAACTTTATATATTCTCAATAATTTCAATATTTACAACTGGAAACTAGTTTGTCAATACAGTTCGACCAAAATAACTAATGATTGGCACTATTTATTTAAACAATTTGAACTAATTGGAAGAAAATTAGGTGTTAAAAATGTAGTTTAAAATTTCCTGAAAATAAGAAAAAATTCTTAGACAGGGTTATAATAATTATGATTTTTACTGAAAAGGAAATAAGGGGCTTAAAAACTAAAAGCAGATTTGAAATTTATGTTAAATTTCTGTTAAAGATCGACTGAAAACAAGAAATCTATAAAAATTAAAATTTTTGGTCAGTGTGTGCTCTTAATATGCCATCCCTTTTTTTTAGGCAGTGGCTATTTCGCCGTCGACGGCAATTTGCCCTTGGAATCTATTTTGCCGTGATCATTCACGTGTGTTTATATAGCCAAATTTGCCATTATCGCACCAGTAACTCTGTGGTGTAGTGGATAGAGCGCTGGTCTTGAGATACCAAGGTATCGGGTTCGAATCTCAGCTGGCCAGGGCTTTAAAAGAAAGGCAGTGTACACTGAAGGGGCAGGCCCGGTATGTAAACGTACCGGGCAGTGTAACTGCAAGGGAGTGTGCAGGGTGGGGGATAGAGACCTGGGGGTGCAAATTTTTTTTTTGGTTTTTTGAAATTGACCAATCAGAGACGACCAGAAGTCACATGTTTAGTACGTCATTAAGATTGACCAATCGCAAACAACTCACGGCAAAATAGTCTCTGAGGGTAAATTGCCGTCGACGGCAAAATAGCCACTGCCTTTTTTTTACAGTGATTATCAAAACAGAGTTTTTTGCTGTTTAATACCTCTCTTAAGCTTACCAGAAAATATCCACCTCTCATTTGGTGATATTGTAAAAATCTTTGCTCAAGTGGGTCACTTCAAAATTTAGCTGAAATAAACTTGTAACCTTCTTGAAGCAGGTCTGCAACTAAGTGTGCTTGCACCATAGCTTGACACGTTTGTCGTGATAAGCACCGTCCACTTCTAGTTTTATTCCAGCTGGAAAACGAGTTAGCAAGTGACTGTAAAACCTCCACTTTTCCATTAATTATCTTTAACAATTGCACTGGTGAGCAGATGAGCATAAAATCTTGTTTTGGAATTAGCAATAGTCCACCACTTATTAAAACACTCTTAAGAGATCCTTTAGTAATTACTTAGCTCCATAATTTAAATATAGACTACCTTACAAATATTGATTTAATTGAATAACCATCTTGTCTGCATTTCTATTACCTGTACATACCTTACCTTGATTTAAAACACTATTTATCACCTTTTCTTCTCAATTGTGATATTCTTGTCTTATTTTCTCTGCTAAAACAACTCAATTTCTGTGCAACTAAGCGCGTGCTTTACCTGTGCATCACAATCAATTTTTAATGATGTGTGCACAAAGGTTCAACCTTTGCTTGCACATACATTTTGCCAACATCTCTTGTTGACTCAACCATCTTGCTGTAGATAAAGCTAGCCTGGTAATTTTTGCTGGAAAATATGGCTGTATTTGTAGAAGGCCATGATTTAATTAATACTTTTCTATGAAAAAGTATTAAAATGATTTGCCATTAGCTGTGAATTGCAGTTGTGTCACCATCATGCCATGTTTGTGAGACGTTTGGCAGACCTGGAAAAAATTTTGCATGAAAGACTGGAAATATGAATTTGCAGAAACGACATTAAATCTTCATATATTTGATGAATAGCAGTTGGCTACCAAAAATGTCAAAAAAAGTACCTACAATTTCGTATAACTTTAAAATAAATTACTAAAGATGGTGTAGCTCTTTGTTTAGCATAGTTTTGTTCAGCAGTTTTTATGCATTTGCTGGCAGTTTGTTTGTGCACTCTATGCAGATAACCGTGTTATGAGCAAAACCATAGAAGACTTAAAGGTAAGATTTTGGAAGGATGCACTGGAAAGCAAGGGTTCAATACCAGAAAAACGAGTGATAGTAAGCAGGTTGGAAGGAGAACCGTTCAAAAGCAAGATTGATCTATGTGGAGTTTGTGGGAGGAGAGTCATGGCCAATTCAGTGTTGTGCACAAAATGTGGAAACTGGGCTCATGGCAGATGTGCAAAAATAAAGAGAGTTACTGCTAGGTTGGCAGTACGTTGTGTTTGCTTGAAATATGAAGGAATAATGGAAGAAACTGTGGATTTGATCGAGAAATAATGTAATGAAGTGGAGAAAGTGAATGCAATTTGTTATTTGGAAGACAGACTAAATTCTAGTGGTGGATATTAAGCTGCAGTTACAGCAAGAGTAAGAATCAGTTGGGTAAGATTCAGGGAATGCAGAGATTTATTGCTTGGAAATAGGTTTCCTCTGAGGATGAAAAGTAAAGTTTATTGTTGTTGCATAAGATCAGCAATACTGTATGGAAGCGAGACTTGGTGTTTAAAAGAAAATAAAAAAGCAATTTTAAGCAGAATGAACAGAGCTATGGTAAGAGCCATTTGTGGTCAAAAAGTTAATGACAGAAAGACGACTGAAGAGCAGATGGGCATGTTGGGGTTGAGGGAAACTATAGACTGGTTAGCAACAGCGAATGGAGTTGGATGGTATGAACATGTGCTGATGAGGGATGACAATAGTGTTTTGAGGTTTCTCTGGATCTTGAAGTGAGTGGCAAGAGAAAGTAAGGATGACCAAAAAAGCAAGTGGACGAGGAAACAGAGAAGATTGGTTTGAAGAAGGAGGATGCCTTGAATCAAGCAAAGTGGAGAGATGGAGTGCAAGCAATTGCAGGAATGGAGTGAATCCGGCCAGCTCTGCTAAGGGGACAAAAAAACTAAGTAAATACTACTACTAAAATCTTGGAGGAAACACTGCTGTTGAAATGTTTTTTGGCCAAAGAAAATGTTCATAATTTTTTAAATTGCCATGTATTGACAGTGGTTACTCTTGGTGGTTTGTACTTTCTGCAAATTAACTTTTCTTGCTGCTCCTTTTGATCATTTGTGAATTATAGTTTGGTAGTACGGTTTTTGATTGTACTTTACGTTTGATAGTTCCAAACTGTACTTGTATTCAACAGTTTTAGATCATAATTGATCCACAACATGGTTGAGTACATTAAAACTATGCTAGTGGTTGCAGTGATCATGTCTTTAAAGCTCATGATGGCTGCTTTGTTGTACACTTGGGAAAGCCATTTTTTCTACTTGTGGCAAAAAGGCATTGTTTTAACTGTAGTGGTAGCTTTGTAACGTTTTAGTAACACTGACAAAAGCTTTCTTGTCATCTGTGGATAAAGCTATGTAACAATAAACTGGTCAGTTTGTAATTGCACTTGTCTGTTTTAGGTTTCGGTTGTGCAATTAACAATTTTATTTTATTAGTTTATCATTCTTTTTGCATTGCTGAACTTTAATTAATATAGTAATTGATCAATTCTCTTTGAATCCAATTTTGTTTTCATAACTAATGAATTTAGGTGCGCAGCAGATGTTTTTTTATTGCAAGTTATACATGCACATGAGATCAAAACCATTAAATTTTACACTTTAGCAAAAGTGATGACGTTTTGGCTATAATCAATTCATATCTCGAAGTTGGTCATGCTTTATCTCCTGTTAATACTTTGGCCAAAATTTGGATGTGCAAAGTTTTCAAAAATTTGTAGGGAGCATTGCATTTACCTGAAGATAATCCTTGAAGTTTTTTTGTGTTGGTGAAAAAAAGTGGATTATTCAAACACCCAGAAAAATTTTGAGTAGTTTTGCAGATCGATTGACATCGAAGTTTTAAAATGTGTTTTAAATTGCAGAAAGGAAGAAACTTTCTTCCAACTTGTAGTGGCCAACCAGTTCTAATGAAGTTTGTAAGCATAGCGGATACAAAAATATTATTCATTAAACTATATTCTCTCATGGTGAATCCAACACTGCAAGTTTTTTAAAAGAACCAAAGTAGACGAAAACTTCACAAATGAAAAATAATGATTTATTCTGTAAATGTGGGAAACCTTCCACACCACAAAATTTAAATTGTGTCACCAATCTTGTCTGCAAAAAAGTGCTGTATTGTTTCAACAAGTAACCAGTCAAAATGTACTCAAGTGACTTTACTTCGAGCATTACAATTTAACATTCAAAGAGGGCTTAAGGCATGTATTTAACAATGCTTAAACCAATGACCCAGTTTTGGTGTTATAACAGCTTTTTTTTGAAATTTTGAAGTGATGGCCTTGTTTGCTAGACTGTAAACCGATGTCTGTAGAATATGGCAGCAGAGTGCGGAAATTATACGAAGGGACCAAGGGTTTTTAGTTCTTTCAAATTGTTATCTCCTCATTTTGACAACGTACCATATGGCATGGCATGGTGACGAGAGCATTTGTATTACTAGACAACATTCCGTCCAAAGGGAGAAAAGAGAATATTTGAGATTAAAATACAAGATAACTTGAAGTGTTTGGTTTGCTACTTTTGAACTGTATTATTGCCAAGCTTATTTTGAAACAACGTTGCTATGCATTTAGCCAACTTTGTTTACTGGAAGCGACATTTCATCTCCATGTTTACAACCGAGTGTTTAATTGTTAAAGTGCCATACATTTTTCAGACATGGTTAGTGTCAGTACAGTGTGGAAGATTTCCCAAATTTACACAAGTGATTTATTGTTTAGGTTTTGTTACAGCCATGGGTTGTGCAGTGTGTAAAGTGTCTGCTATGCAGTCGGTAGACTTGGATACAATTTTGTTGACAAGTTGTACAAAAAAACGATATTTTCATTGTAAAAGGAACTGTTTGGTGAAAAAGCTGGCAAGTTCGCTAATTGTGTTCTTAACAGGATTCATTCACCTTTAAAGTGAATAGGTGTTGAAGCCGAACTTTCTCTACGTTGTAGTGATCCCATCAAACTAGACTTGCAAACAGAGCATGAGCTCATTTGCATGAATAAATAAAAATATGTTTATTTTTGTTCTGATGAAGTGTGTGATGGGATGGAAAGCTATAGAGTTTTATTTTTTCTCTGAATGATGCTCAATAAATTATGTGCATTTGTAACCATTTGGCTAACACTTTTCAAACAGTTTGGACGAGTGCCCAATGTAAAAGGTAGCATGCAACTGAATCAATGATCTTAACATTCGCCGGCATTCAAAATCCTGTCGAGTGCTCTGGATATCTTGTCGCAATCTGTGAAATCTCTGGTGGAATATTTGCATTTTGTCTTATAAACTGACGTGAAAAAGCAATGTATGCACTAATCACATAAGCAATCTTGCTTCAAACTTCCCTGATTTGTGGACACAGTACATTTTTACCCCTAACACTGCAGGAAAGAGCACAACATAGAAAAGATACAGGCACTTAGCTATGGGTGAGACAAGCAAAAAAGGTCAAACGTACATTCAAATGTTATATAAACTGAGACATCTTTTAACTTATCATTTTATTTAAATTCTTAATTACAGTGTTGGCCAACGAAAGAAATACGTGATTTATTGGTTTTTTGTACTTTCGTGAGCTGAAAGAACGACCTACTGCTGCTGGTACTGGATATATAGTCTTACTGCAGCTGGTGATCAGTGACTAGTCGTGTGCTTTGATCTACAGTGTTAAAGATATGCCAGAAGTTTTTAGGCTAGTTGATGTAAACTTTTTGATTTTGCATTTCCAGAGTGGAGATTACTCTTTTTAGAACCCTAACACCATCATAAAAGTTGACATTCTGATACACAAAGGTGGTGCTGCGATGGAAGAAGAAGCAGCGTTACAAGATTATAAGCTAAGGTTATTTTGGTCTGGGTTGTCAGTATTAGCAATTGATGAATCGTTCGTCATTATGGGCTGTTATCTTGACCCCAAATGCCGAGTACTCAAAAAGTTATATGCTAAATTTCACACAAGCGATTGGTAAAAAGTTGAATATATTGCTTTTTCTGGCTGTTTGTAATCTGTAAGGCTTCGTTTTCAGAAATTATTCTTCAGCAAGTTATTGTTGTGAAATGTATGAAAGTTTGGTAGGCTGTTTGGAAAAGTATTTCATGTATTGTGAAACAGCTGCAACATTGACCAAGGTATAGCTTTGATTTGTACTCGAAAGTTTTGATGGTTCACTTACACTTTTCCTTTAAACTGTAAGCTATGCAGTGCATGTGACTGGTACTTGCGATTAATGTAATCGATGCAGCGTATGTAACTGACACTGATTTATCTACTGCTTCCTTAAGTTTTAAAAGGTTGTGTTTGACGCCACTCCAAATGAAGAAGAGTGCAATCTTGTCGATATTGATCAACTAGTTTAGAAACAGCTACTGCTGAATCATGAAAATTGTAACTTATATTAGCCACGCGTTGGTTGGCGCTTTATGTTTTTGTAGTGCAAATAAGTTTTTAAAAATCTGTAAGCTTTCATAACTAGACGGTGAAAATGAGTGATGATGGTCGCGACGGTATTGAAGGAAGAGTGTTCGTTGGTGGACTTGACCAAAACTGTGATGAAGCAACTTTGGACAAGGCATTTAGCATGTTTGGAGAAATCACACAGATAACAATCATGAGAGATAGAGACACAAATCAGTCTCGAGGATTTGGATTCATTTCATTTGACAGTCAAGAAGCTGCAGATGATGCAATGCAAAGAATGCACGGAGTTGAAGTGATGGGTAGATGCGTTACTGTACGAAGAGCTGAAAAACAAAATATTCATGAACGTGGTGGATTTCGTGGGAGAAGAGGTGGTTTCAGGGGTGGACGAGGTGATTTTCGAAACAGCTATCGCGGAAGAGGTGAATCATATGGAGGTGGGAGAAGGTATTCATCGGAGGGAAATTCAAGGAGTTTTAATAACTCTAGGGGCAGTTATGGTAGTTCTCGACGTGGTTATGTGACCTCAAGGCTAGGTTACAGAAATGAAGATGATGTAAGAAGTGGCGGTTATGACGAAAGACGTGGTAGTTATTCTGATAACGCTCGACGTGAAAATTACAGAGATGTACATTTAAGTGATGAATACGATGAACCAAACAGGGGGAACTCTGATAGATATGTTAGTAGTCGCAAGGCGTATTCAGGGGAGAAGTATTCTGATTCATATAAAGGAAGATCACGTGGTTATGATCATGATGCTGGAAATGCAGGGGACGGTTATAACAGCAGTCGTTATGACTCACGGCCACGTTCAAGAAGCCCTGTTGATCGCTATGTATATCGAGAAGAGAGCCCTGTCCCTGCCAAATACAGTCGTCAATACTCGCCTGTAGAGCGACATGCAACCAGACCATATTCACCTGTAATGCCTTCTGGAAAGAGCAGCATGTCAAAAAGGTACTCTCGACAAGAAAGCAAAGAATTATTTCGAGATTACTCTCCTCCAGTACGAGGCAGGCCTGAAATGGTAAGAGAAATGTCACCAGAAGTTTATGTTTCTTCAAGAAGTAGAGGACGCGCTTCATCACCTCCACAAGGAAGAATGAGAGAACCTTCGCCTGGTGACTACAGCTCTTCAAGGAGCAGAGGAAGGCCAAGTTCACCAAAAGATCGTAGCGGTTATGGATCTACACGTCCAGTTGGCACAAAAAGCTCAGCGCCATCTCGCAAGAGTGATTATTTTTCGTCGTCTAGACCGCAAGAGTACTCTAGTCGTGATGGAAGATCAGCTAAAGATTATTATAAAAGTGCACCAAGTAGTCGATCAAGCGGTGGTATGGATCGAGCACCAGGTATTTAAACGCTTATATTTATAGTGGAATCAGTGTTACAATGTTGTAGTTAAGGCCGAAATCGCTTCAAGAGGCATGCCAATTGACTGCTTTAAATTTGATCTAGAAGTGTCGGTCTGTTTTAAAAAATATCTGCTCACTTGTCTGCATTGCCTGATCTGTTGTAAGTTGTGGTAACTTTGACATGACGCTGAACAGATGGTTTGTAGTTTCACTGTACGACGTAACCAGCAAACAATGGAATCTTAAATAATCACCAAGTGAACATGCTTCCGAGTTTAAAAAAAAACCTAATTTAATCAAGTGTGTCGTAAAATATAACTAGATCTAACCAATAATTTATACTGCAGTTTAGAATACTGTAGATTTATGTGTATTTACAGTAAGTAGCCTTAACCATGCTTTCATTTTGAGGTTCCCGTTCATACAATGCTCCTAGTGATGGTTCGAGATCAATGAGATATGCTTCTAGCAGACAGGACAGTTACTCGCCTCCTTCTCCAGCTGCAAGGCCTTCGCGTGATTCAAGCATGCGTGTGCCGAAGCGCGTTATCAGACGCAGCGTTTCTCCGGAAAGACGCGAACGCCGATATTGATGTATGACTGCAACCGAAGACAATTTGCCACAGAAAAATGCTGCATTTGTCAAGTTTAAGCTTCCAAACAAATATCTCGAAACATTTTTTCAGAAATACTGTACCCGTTTTTGTTTTGTTGTTATTGCAGCAAAGTCTGAATGAAATGTTGGTGATGCTGTACAAACGAGGATTATTTTGACCAAGTGTTGTGGTTGGTTTTGCCCCAAAATGCTTCTGTGGCATTCGTAATAAGCTGTTTTCTATGCGGCTTCATGGTCATTTTCATTGCTAGCAACAAAAATAGAAAAAATGCAGTTCAAAACTGGAGTGTCGGTCTATTTTGTATTTATTTGGAGGAAAAGGAATCAGATTTTAAGTTTTACATGGTGTGGAATGGCATAGCGATTCTAGATTCAAATATGAAAGCAAGAAAATGAATTGCCGCGTGGATAGAGCCTCGCGTTTTCTTTTAAATGCTGCTTACAAAGTAGAAATGAAATTGAACTTAGCGCTTTTGAGTATGTGACGCTGGTATAAAGAACGCCGCTTTACGTTTTTAGCCTAGTCGTTTCCAGGTAAGGTCTGCGACGATATCGGCATAGTTTTTCCGGTTACCAATTGTTCCCGGTATTGGAAAAATGCATTTCTATCTGCTACCCCGAATTACTACGAAACTGCATACGCCTGCAGCGTAGCACGATAGAGACTTGTTGAAGACTGCCCGTGCCCCGCTTTAGCTTACAGATGTTGTTGTTGTTGCTGTTTACCCGACCCCTTCCGAGGGATGGGGGCATGGCGGAAGACCATGGAGCCCCAGAAGCCGGGCAACTCCCCAGGGTCTGGACCAGAGGTCATAAAGAGACAGAGAGTCGCCAAAGAGTGAGCGGCGCAAAGAGTCCGTAGCTGGACAGTGCAGAATGAGATGAGAGATGTCCTGGGACGAGTGTCCACAGGCGCTGCAAGAAGGATTCTCGATTCTGCCAATCCTGGAGAGATAAGAACCTAAAAGAAGGCTGTGTCCATTGCAGCGAAGACGAGAGAGGACACAGCGAGCATGACGAGGGAGCACAAGTTCCTCAGTGGAAATTGAGGGAACCTGTGTGTCAAAATACTTTGAGGAGACAGTACGCCTCCAGTCCGAGATAAGACGAGAGTGGATACGAGAGATAAGAGGAGAGAGACTACAAGGGATTGCGGAGGGCGCAAGCAGCGCTCCCCGTCTGGCAAGCTCATCAGCTGTGTCGTTCCCCGGGAGAAACGAATGTCCGGGGACCCATTGTAGCCTGATAGAACAGGAGGAGAAGAAGGACAGTTCCTGCCAGATCTGCCACAGAGTTTGAGATAACAGGAAAGGTGGAGGAGAGGACAGAACGAGAGTCAGACAGGAGAAGAAGAGAAAAAAAACGGCAGACTTTATGGTGTTGCCGAGACCAGCAAAGAGCGTGCAGAATGGCGCAGGCTTCAGCGGAAAAACTGGAACAAACTGGGCCTGCCGAAAAGGAAAGAGTGGCCTCAGTGCCACAGAGAGAGCAGTTGGCAAGAACGCCGGAGCCGCCCTTGCCAAAAGGAAAAGGAACAGAGCCGTCTGTCCAGAGCACCAGATCATGAGGAGGAAGAGAGTCAAGGTGGGCGAGAGCCGCACCTTGGCGAGAGTGAGGGGGATCAGAGCGAGAGCATGGAGTGGAAAGGGTGGACTCCACCGTGAACGAAGGCAGATTCCAAGGAGGACAGGGAGGGCAAGCAACAAGAGCCTCCCTAGAACAAGTAGAAGGAAGCATGAGCGGGTGAGTGGACGCAAAAGCTCTCCAGGACGATCTGCAGAGTCTTGGTTTCACTCCTAGTCTGGCCAAACCTGAGATGGGAAAGGAGGTTGGGAGACGAAGAGCCCGCTCATGAGAAAAAAGAGTGAAGTGAGTCAGAGTGACTCGTAGGGGAGGTAGAGAAGCCTCGGTGAGTAGTAGAGGGATAGGGGACGACGAGAGGCAGCCGGTGATGGCGCGACTGGCCGCTCGGTGAAGGCGTTCCAATTTGGTGATATTGGTAGCGCTTAGGAAAGGAAACCATCCGGGTGAAGCGTAAGTGAGAAGGGACCGAAGAAAAGATTTATACAGAACAGAGAGGGACTCCTTAGAGGGGCCCCAAGAGGAAGCAGAGATACAGCGTAAGGCCTTGAGACGTGGGAAAAATTTGGCCTTCAGCGAAGATACATGCCTAGAAAAGGAAAGAGTGCGGTCGAAGGTGACCCCAAGAAAAGTTGGAGTGGGATTAAAACGGAGGCGGGAGCCGAGTAGGAGGAGGTTGGGCTGGAGGTTAGCCTGGTGGGGATCCACTGAAAAGAAGGAGGCCTCACATTTGCTCGGATTGAGAGGAAGACACCAGTACTCAGACCAGCGCTCCAATCGAAACAGAGCTCCTTGTGTGGCCTCCACCGCAGTGGGGACCGAGGGGGAGGAGGACCAAATGGCCAGATCGTCAGCGTAAAGAGAACAGCTGACGGAAGAAGGCAGAGAAGCCGGAAGATCATTGATGAAGAGGGAGAAAAGTACAGGGTCAAGAACGGATCCTTGCGGAACACCTCGACGGACTCGAAAGGAGCGGCTTTTGTGATTTTGAAAAACCACAGAAGCGCGCCTGTCAGAAAGGAAAGATTGAGTCCAACGAGCAAAGCAAGGAGGGAGGCCAGCCGAAATAAGTTTGTGGAAAAGGGCGGGGTGCCAGACAGAGTCAAAAGCTTTAGAGAAATCGATAGTAGACAGGATCGTCCGGGAGCCCGGCCTGGGTTTGTTAAACCCATCCGAAATGGACTGAGAAAGGTACAGAATTTGATCAAGTGTAGACCGTCCAGGGCGGAAACCGGCCTGGCGGGGAGAGAGAATGGAATTAGATTCCAGAAAAAAGAGAAGACGGGATAGTATGATGCGTTCAAAAAGCTTTGATACGCAGGAGGTGAGAGAGATAGGCCGGAAGGAAGCAGGAGAGTCGAGAGGTTTTCCCATCTTATGTATGGGAATAATAGAAGATGTCTTCCAGGTGGAAGGAAAGGAATGTGAAGACCAAGAAAGATTGAAGATGTGAAGAAGAAAATCCATGCCAGAGCGAGGAAGATGCTTTAGCATGGGATAGGCAACTTTGTCTGGGCCAGTGGCAGTGGATGAGGAGAGGTTGGAGGCAGCCGCAAGAAATTCAGCGGGAGAGAAAAAGGACGAATGAGACTCCACAGAGCACGTAGCTCGGCGGAGCTCAGTGAGATAGCCTCTGGCTCTGCTGCGCAGGGCCTTTGGCTGAGACACGGAAAAGTGAGACCTCAGGTAAGCGGCATAGACCGAAGCCGATTCCCTGGGAGAGGAACAGTTAGGAGAGGAAGAAGACGAGGAAGGAGAGCCAGCAATAGAGCGAAGAAGAGAGTGCACAGATTTAGGATTAGATTTAGGTGAAAGAGAAGTGCAGGTCGTCTGCCATGCCTCAGCCTTGGCCTTGGCAATGACCGACGAGGCACGTCGAGAGGCGGAGATGTAAGCCTGGCGATCTTCATCACTTCTGTGAGCAATAGCGAAAGTCTTGCGTCTTTCACCAACCGCTTCTTCCACCTCAGCAGACCACCAGGCTTTAGGAGGGCGTTTGATGCGGCCGAAAGGAATGGAAGATTTGGCCGCATTCATTGCCAGAGAGGTAAAGAGAGCAGCTGCAGAGGAAAGAGAAAGAGACGAGTATTCCTCTGCAGTAGGACAGTGAGAGTCAAAGTAGGAGGCAAAGTCATCCCAGCGAGCTTTCTGAAAATTGAAGGAAGGGGGGCGCTCGTTGGGGTGAAAGACCGGAGAGAGAGGGATAGATAGAAGAATTGCTAGGTGGTCAGAACCCAGGTCCTGAAGCACCTCCCAGGAGCAAGAAAAAGCAAGAGTAGAAGGAGCAAAGGAGATGTCAGGAGAGGAGCGACTGCCGGAGGAGCGATGGAGAAGGGTGGGTGTGTCAAGGTCATTGAGGGGGAGGAGGTCTGAGGAGATGACCCAGTCGAATACTTCCTCCCCACGGGGGTCGGAAGTACCTCTTGAGTCCCAAAGCGGGTGATGGCAATTGAAGTCCCCCAGAATGAAGAGATTTCTGGAGGAGGGAAGAATTGAGGGAGAGAAGGAATCGGTTCTGCCATCCGTTGGGGAGGAGCGAATAGGGGGGGCATACACATTAAGAAATGACACCGAGGAGGATTTGTTTAGAGAGATGTTGACCCCTACATAATCAGAGTAGGGATCGAGCGAAGAAAGAGAGGTGGTAGAAAGTTCAGAAAAGGATAGGCCTTGTCTGACGAAAATGACAACGCCGCCACTGGCATGCGAGGCATCAGAGGAGAGAATGCCAGACCGGGAGTGAGTACGATCAGAACGCAGAACAGAGAATCCAGGAATCCGGAAAGAGGAAGAGGAGTTAAGATTGGATTCCTGAATGCAGATAAGATCGACAGGATGGGATGAAAGAAAGTGAAGTAGTTCAGTGCTCCTGGCTCGAAGACCTCCAGCATTCCATTGAAGAACCCTGAGAGAGTCAGGGGGAGGAGAGGAGGCAGGAGGTGCAGAAGTATAGCCAGGAGCAAGGGACGGTGGTGGAAGGGTAGGGGAAGGAGATATAAGATGGGCAGATGGGGGATAAGAAGTTTGGAGACGAGGGTGGGGCAAGAGTGCAGCATTAGCAGAGGGGGGGCCAGATTCCACAGTGGAGGTATACGTGCCGGAGGAGTCCGAGGAGGGGGGAGTCACAGTGTTACGGCAGGGGGGGCAGCTCCAAGAGTGAGAGCTGCCAAGAGCTCTGAAGTTAGATAAAGAAAGTTGTGAGCACCTTAGATGGACCCATTTCGAGCAAGCGCAGCATTGCACCGACTTGCCCCGCCAGGTCACATTTCCAGCGCACACAGAGCAAGGAAAGATGGGGCCAGGGTTAGGATGAACGTTACCGCTCATCAGGAGAAGAAGAAGAATGAGGAGACGAAGGAGGGCAAGAGTAGGGCAGGAGAGAAGAAAAAGTAAGAACAGGCGACCGATTTTAAAGATGCTGTGTGCTGCCCTTCTGCAGTCGTTCAGGGGGCAGCATAGCGAAAAAATGAATGGGGAGTGCCCGGGGTAACTGGGACCCTCGGGAAGGCCAACAGCCATTTCGACCCAACCCAAACGGGGCCGGGGACCGCACCACCACGTTGAGGCGGCTGTTGATTGGTGCAGAGCTTACAGATCGTTGCGTTTGCATGCGGTACGACCAAACGAACTGGCGCTTGCATTTAAGATCACACCCCGAACGACTTGCAACCTCACGTATAGGTAAACTGCTGACTCGTAGGTCATTTCACACCGCGTTTACTTTCCGTACGACAAATAGTGAGTTCTCAATACATTTTTCTTGGTAGCCAATTACGAGCAGCCCGTCATACAGTTTATTATCAAAAAAGTAATTTGGAAACATTACCAAATAGAAATCCAAAACTTGTTATAATCAAGATTTTGATGGAAAATAAAGTGGTGGTAGTCACAAAAAGTGCTAATCGCTATACCAATACGCTGCTTTTTAGACATCCATTGAACACTGAAAAGGACGAGAGATGAGAAATAAGTGCCAAGAATAAGAAAAAAATCGAAATAACCAAGACCCCATTTAGGAATGTTTACAAGTGAAGCAGTTTGAGGAAGAAAAGGCAAAATGGAAACATCTTTTGGACGTTTCTTGAGAGGGAAAACTGCTTTCTCAATAGCACTAAATGCGGCCTTGGTAATTTTAATCATAATATTTCAAACTCTTCTTCTAAAGGGATGTTTTTCCGTTTTGATCTTGGCGATTTCGATTGTTGTCTATAAAAGTTCGCAATGAATTCTCTTGGCTTCGTGAAGGAAAAACCAAACTTGTCGGATTTAGGCGATGTCGAGTTAGATGATGACCTAGCAGTTGCATTGTTTTGACAGTGTGAGTTAAAGACTTCGTTTTCTGAAGTTATTTGTTGGCTAAGTGATGCGAAGTCAGATTCTTCCATTTCAGTTGAAATGTCTGAATTGGAATTTGAAGTCAACACTTTAACTCCGTCTGCTGCGTTATACTTATGATCTTTAACGCTTCCATTTGCGACCAGATAAAGCGGGAAGTTTGTTTTTTGAAGTGGGGAAAGACCGTTGTTGGCTTGTTCAACAAAATATTGAAACTGTTCCTCGTCACGACAATAAAAGCCTAAGCAACAACTGGGATCCATCTTTAAAATATGCGTCTGTAAAATAAAAATCCGTTTAAAGCCGAAAACTTTTATGCCCACAGGCTTTAGAAATCGGGTATTCCATTTTACGACTGGACTTAAACTTTTGTGGAAAAAATACACTACGCTCGCAGTTTTAAGAATTTTAATGCTGGTCTGAACCCAGAATCTTGATTATCTGATGTACCGACACCTATACTTCCAGGTAAAAAGCATTAACATGGCACTGATGTCACACTGACAAAGTCGTAATTATTATGCACAATTTTAACGGTATACGTTACAATACCGGCAATGTTTACCTTTCTTGGTGATGAGCTATGATACGCTTGCAAACTTTTGTTTGAAAAGCATTGCAAAGAATTTGATGGTTGTGAGTAATGAGGGTCGAGATAAATGAGATAATTATCTGCAACAAAAAGCTGTTTTTTAAGCAACTTGTTCTAAGTACAGTCATTTACACCTATAAATTTTGGTTTGAAGTATTGACGATATGATAATTACTCGCTAATGTGAATCATTGCATATAAATTAAAAACGAAATGTTTTTGAAAGCGTACATGATGCAAGAGAATCTATTGCAGGAGTGACCACACTTGTTGTACAGAAGTCAAAAACGATATAGGTCATCAGTTGAAGAGGTGCAATTTTTGAAGGTCAAACTTTAGAGCTGAAACTGCCAGAACAGTAACCGAAGGCCTTTTTTAGAGATCATTATTTTCAAAGACTAAATTGCCCTTGTGCGGCCTATCACCAACCTGAAAAACCTTAACGTACCATACCAGAGTTTACACACTTCATCACTCAAAAGAAAAACCACACGAAGCAAGGGCCGCAGTTTGGCTGTTACTACTGATCCATTGCATGGGTCAGTACTTGCAGCTACAAAGCTGCATACGGGTCTTTTATCCTTATACTGCCGCTCTGCGTGGCTTAGGAAACTCTATACCACTGTTTCTCAACATTTTTTCTGAGTTCTTTTCGGACATCAGATTCAATCTTTTCCTTCCTATCGCAAATCGATTTAACAATGCTCTTATTTTTTGAAGATCGATTATTTTTAAGCCTTGATAGCCAATTTGACATTCATGGTCCTATTGTTTTTTTTTAGATTTAAGGGGTACATAAGCAATACCCAAACCGACTCTTGAGTGTTTTTCCTTTTTAATTTCTCCCAAGAACAAATTTCCTTCTCTTAAAAAATCATTAAAGGCTACTGGGCCTATAAACATGAAACTTGGTACGATTGATTACTGTCCAGGGTCAGCGTCAATGAAAAGTTGTAATTGTTTGCGGACGAGTCCCAATTAGGAGGTGATTCAAGTGAAGTTCCATTTACCAACAAGTTCCACTTTAAGCTTATGGTCCCCTCTTAGTGCTCTCCCTCAAGTTTGGACTTAACTACCTGACCCTCAAACTTTGTAAAGCCTTATCTTCAGTCCTTCTTGATCGATTTTTATTATTTTGGTACTAAATTGTTCTGAAAAAAGATCTCGCAAATGACGTTTGAACCCATTAATACAAAGTAAAATAGAACAACATTTGATCTTGCACCCCCAAAAACTTCGGCCAATTTTTTTTTCTGAGGACATCTATTCATCGTTAATCTATACGTACACCAAACACTATAGCATGGGATCTCTGTTGGAACAGAACTTACAGACAGTCGTGTTTCCCTGTGTCACAACAATTTGGCCTCGACTTTAAGAAAATACTATGAGAAACAACTGATTGTCTGACATTTTTAGTGGATTTTAGACTTTGCTCATGCGCACCAATCTTTTGAGCTGTAACGGATATTGGTTTGCCCGGAAGAATGTTTGTTTGGTTGTATGAGTGCTGGCAACTTCATGTTTTAACCCTGCTCTGATACCATGGGGTCAATATGACCCCAGGCTTATTTGATAGGCTAAATATTCCAAACTTTGAGATTACAAGCTTTCATCTCGATTTGTATTTTCTTTGCAGGTTCTTGTCAACTGTTTCTATTCATTCAATCTTAATTTCAATGTTGCCGTTTTTGTAAATTTCACATTTTATTTGTTTGAGGTCATATTGACTCCATGAAAGAACTATTTATATTTTTGATTGTTCTTCAAGCTAAGCGCAAATTGGTGACCCCGCAAACACCTCAGGTTGTGAAATAAATTATGTGCAGCTGCGGAATTTTACCAGAAGCACCTCTAGTTGTTCAAAACATCACCGAGATTTGTCCATCAGGGCGCGAGAGATGCGAGATTGTACTAAATTGAAGGACAAAAATTACAGATTCACCTGCAGTAGATGTCATGACACCATTTGCGAAGAACACAGCAAAATGGTCTAACCAGTTTCAGAAGTAAAATATTTATGTATTGTGCACTCCACTACATTTTTCAAGCAATAAATACAGACTGATAACAAATTGAGTTTTTCTACTGGTGGCAAAATGTATATTTAGTAATGAGGTCATATTGACCCCAAGGTACTGCTAACGTGATTTTTTTCATGGTACCAGAGCAGGGTTAATAGCAAAGCGCTGTTCTACGACTTTTGACGCCACGTATTGGAATGTCAATAACTAAGTTTATTATAGCCCGAGTGCTTGAAGAAGTTCGCTATCGAATAAACGGCTATCTTCTACGCCTCATAGGTCTGTCAGAGTTCATGCTCTATTTTCATTGCCAAGTAATTCTCAATAATGTCTCAAGTTTAAACGATGTAAACTGCAGAATGATTACTTTCTACACTTGAAAAATATATTGTGCATTATTCTTTGTATCAATTGAAACCCTGACTTTTTTTTTAACATAAATGAAAATATTTTAGAATGGAGGTTGATTGCTAATGTTCGCTGCTCAATTTTTACCAAAAATGCATTGCACCAAAATTCAAGAATATATTGTCAATATTATTGTGATTTTATGATATGTCTTCCGTGCTAAACAACATTGATAAATGCAGCTGGGATTTCAACGGTTGTTGAAGTGGTGTGAACAGCTTGGTAGCAATGACAAAAGTAACCGTAAGAAATCGAGCAATCATTGTTACTGGTAGTTTGTATCAGCACAGAGAGCTTTTGCAAAAAAAGATCGTACAACGTTTTTATGTCAGTATACCATCAGTTAGTCGCATTTATTGAACAGCTTCAAGAAACTGATACTGTGACTTCTTGAGAAAAACAAAGTGCAATACGAAACGCATAATCTCTCCTAGAAATGATGCTTTTCTTGTATGACCAAGAAAAATTGAATTCGATTAGACTATTGACGATGTGGTGAAAGGTTTTTCGTAAGATGGTGTTAAAATCACATTAAGTCTCTCCGAAAGTGTCTCCTATTTGCTGGTTTAAAAAAAGTAATTTTTTGATTCTCAGTCAGCTCATACCATTGGTGCAAGATAACGACCCCTGGCCTATTGAAATGGGATCGCCGAAAGTAGTTGTGTATGCATCAAAATGTAATAAGCTATGCACAAACAAAATAGCCTACGCGTGATGTCATGTTAGCGTGATCTTACATTTCGCTTGACAACAAGCGGATATGTACAAGCAAAAATCTACAGGACTTTAATTTAATATTACTGGTTGGTACTGTACCTTGAACGCCAACAAAATACAAAGAATGTCTAGGCTTTCCTCCAACAATTCCAATGAAACCATCAACTTTAAACAAGTTTTGAAGACAAGGAATATACACAGGGTTTATTGTTGATTCACCAAGGCGAATAGGAATTAAAATAATTACCGATCTTTTTTCAAACTCATCTGAGAGCGGCCTGTCCCATCGACACATTTCGCGAACATCGTTTGAGTAAACTGAAACATTAAACAAGTGTAACAGATAGTGCGATATTTCGAATTTTTAGATAAATACGTGCATTTCCTAAACTTCAATATTTTAAGCGATTCCAATCTGCATGGAAACTACATTTTTGATTGGTTTGTTGATTGTTTTGCTCCACATGAAATATTTTAGACTAGCTTTGTGAGTCATCGGAGCGGTCCAAATCATTATTTGAGCCAATAGAAACAGATGCCAAAAACGTGTTAATATGCTGCACAGAGCACAGTCACACTAATATGCCACTCGGAACACGAGCATTTATGTAGTATTTAGAATAATCACTGAAAACAGAAAAAAATTTCTGGTTTTACCTGCACAATCTTGAGCGACATAAACTACAATACGGTTGAGTTCAGAGTTTGTTCCTTTACCACATTCGACAGCATCTTGCAATATGTAGGCCATAGTACTGGGACCGTACCAATCACCTGGCTTGTACTTGTAATTTAAACCTACAAACCGCGATGCAATAAAACCGTTTCCAAGGCAGAAAAATAACTACCACATTTGACATAAAAAGGTTGAATCTCACAATTAGTGCATCACTCACAATTAATACATTTAATGTAAATAGCGTTGAAAGCAATCAACCAACAAGCACTCCACAACCAATCGTTATCAATTAATTTTAGATTGAAGATCAAACAAAACGATTGCGATCCACTCTGGAGTCCTCGCAATCAGTATTTTTTTGGAAATTTGCTGTTTTTGAAGTCGATATAAAAGTTGTTACTTGACCCCATGCTTGGGATGGAGTGTGGCAGAAGACCACAGAGCCCAGAAGATGGGCAACTTCCCACGATCTGGGCCAGAGATCGTAAATAGATAAGAATCGCCAAGGAACGAGCGGCATGATGAGTCCATAGAGAACAGAATGAGAAGTGTCCCGGGTCGGATAACCACTGGCGCTGCACAGAGAATTCTCATTCTGCCGATTCTATAGATAAGAGTTCAAAAGAAAGCGCTAGTTGCAGCAAAAACGAGAAAGCACAAGTTTTTCGGTGAAAATCAAGGAGAATTGCGAGGCAAAAATTTTTGATGAGACAGTATTTAGTACAAAGGCTGAGTTGAGAGGTAAAGAGATACTACAAAAGGACTGTAGATGGCTTGAGCAGCGCACAGCACATGTTGTTGTTGTTGTGATTACCCCTCCTCTTCCTCGGGATGGAGGTACGGCACGAACGGCAATTCAGGTTCATGCCGTCAACCTAATTGAAATTAGGAAAGATGGCAGCCCATTTCGAACCAGTCTTGAGTGACTGGTAGCCCCACCACCATCATGGCGGACTGCCATTGGTGGGTACCCAAGAGTCCCCATTTACGACATGCTGGGTGAGCTGCACAGCACATCGGTCGATACATTACCCGTAAAAAATGAGTGACTGGCGATATATTGTAGCCTGATAGTAAACGTAGAAGAGAGAGTACGGAAGATTAGGAGAAGAAAGTATGTATGTTAAGGAGAGAAGTAACAGACTTGTTAGTACTCTTGACACCAGCTGCGAGATTGCATAAAAGCTATAACAAACTGGAATTGTAAAAAAGAAAAAAGTGGTTTAAGCACCACGTAGTCGGCATCTGGTGAAAAAAGCTGAAGCCTCCTTCGCTAAATAAATGACAGAGCTATCACTCAAAATCATGAGGTCGAGAGAGTACAGATGGGCAAGAACAGCACATTGGCGAGAAAAAGGAGACAGAGCGCGAGCATGAAGCAGAAAGAGTGAGCTTCAAGCAGAAAAAAGGCGGGTCCAAAGAGAAGAGCGAGAACAGGCAAGAAAAGCCTCTCTGAGGAAGCGAGCAGTTAGATCGATTGATTAGGAAAGCTGTGTTGAATCTTACTTAATCTTTATTAGAAACTGCTTTGTTATTACAAGTCACTAACCTTTATTTTAAAGGTAATATATCACGAAACTAGAGTTCGTATAGAGCAAACAGCTATATGGTAGGCTCCCCTTTCACCACGAACCTAAATCGTTTCAAACAGCATGCTAGGTACGCATCTCGTCATTCTAATCTTATAAGGCACTGGTGCAAAATTGATTTGGGGAGAAAGGTTATGTTGATGGCGCGCAAAGTTGTCAAAAATAAATTAGCACGCTTTTAATACATTTGGGGAATACAGCTTTGCATGTAGTCGTGTGAAAAAAAGCAAATAAATTGAAATATTTAACAAAACCACAAAAGATCTTTCCCATACCAATCTCTGTAAGCTGATGAATGCTAAACGGACATCTTGGATTCGGCTCATCCACAAACCACTGAATGACTTTCCTGTGCATGTCTTCCACTTTCAAACTTTCAGGTCTCGTTGAAGACCACCGCCAATCACGATCTAACACAAAACAGATAATAAAAACTTTCTTGATGTCATACAACGATGCAGTAAAGTTACAAGGGGACGTTCCGACGCGGTTGACATTTGTTAGGTTAAATCTCCTGTTTAGGCAAAAGTTTGGAAACGTGGAGAAAAGAGAGGGCGATGGCAAGTATTTGGAAAACACTTCTGAGTTTCGGAGAATTTTTCTATTTGAGAGTGGCACTTTTCGAAGACTCTCCTGGTGTCACGAACTCTAGTAACCCAATGGCACGACGCAACTTGTTTATGATACCTTTGCAGGTGGACAACAGAGTTTTTAGAGTACGTAATTGTGCAGTATTTACATGCGTCCGCATGCTCGCTGAAGAAACGCAAAAGCACTGATGTCTAACTCAATGAGAACGCAAGTCAAAAATTTCGTCGTCTAGTTCCGAGCTAAACTAGCTAAAAACATGTTTTTAATACCAACCGGTCCTGTTTCAAACCATGTTTAGATAATTGCTGGTATATTAACCAAACTTCTCTACTACACAGGACATTGCAACACCATTCACTAAACATTATGCATAAAAGGAATGTCAATGTTCGAAAGAACTACCGACTTGGGTTTTTGTTAAGCCAAAGATTAAAAATAAAGCTTTAAAAATAGGTAACAATACTCAACATATCACTGATTCTTCATTCACCCGGGTACTATTTGTGAACCTTATAGACTCAGCGTCATTTACGCTTTGGGCACGCATAATCTACGTTGTGCAATTTGTAGTTGTATACCCTTGTACAAAATCATTGAACCAACTTTAGCTTCAACACATGAATAGCAGTCTCAAAAGAAGCAAAATACCATCTTTCTTACTTAGAAAATGCATGAACAGTCCCTGACAGAGCATCATCTGACTCGTTCGTATCATACAACCCCATCCCGTATCAGATGTTAAAGGTGAACCTGCATAAAACAGATAAGTCACGCTATAAAAAGCGTTGAATCACTACACCTGTGAATTGCTCGCTTGTCACTTCCTGCCAATGATACTAGCAATGTGTTGTTCAGATATATTTAATTTATTCTCCAGTCACGAGAAAACCACTGTAGTTTTACATCGAACACAAGTTGAAACTAATTTTGGAGTTTAATAGTGGGTATTCAGATACATAGAAAAATCATTTACAAAAATACCACGCTACAATGTATCTACCTTAATCAAAGTAAAACAAATTACTTTGAAATGGTGGAAATCCCTTTCTGTAGGTGAACCAGGGTTTGGAGTAAAAATCCTCAACAAATCGTCGTATATGTGTTGGCATCTTTGATAAAGGACGTTTTTCTTTATCATTATAACCTTGAAAGATTTAAAACTTTCATAATAAGCAAACTATATACAGCATATAGCCTACTACCTACTACCTAATTCAGAATCTAAGTGTTTCGGCAAACATACTTTCCTGTTCATTTGCTGGCTCGCATGCTTGTTCCCGTTCATAACATCTGCCCAAAAGCCAAAGCGGAGAATTGTTCCGCAGATCTGTTCCTTCACTAAATTCTGTAAAACAAATTGGATGGAACACTACATACCTTTGTAGTACCATAAGAAAACAAATTAGCTAGCGACATAGATAACAAGACAAACAGGTTTTCGATCTTTCGGGCTGCGCAATTAAAGGTATCAACTACAGCGTCAACTTCAATCGTAAAATGACAAGTAGTTGCATCCTTACCAAACTTCCAGTTGTTCCACGCTTCAAGAAGCTTTGTTTTCATTTTGTCACCTTCTTCTTGTTGTTTTGTGGTTTTACTGCTCCCAGTAATAGAAGAACTGAATGGAAACGACTTAACATTGCCAGCTAAGTCACTTAATTTCACTTTGTTAGACATAATTAACAATTCAAAAACATATCTGCTAAAATAGCGCACAATAAATACAAAATTACAAACCAGGCATTTTAACTATGATAACAACCGTTCAAAATAGCTTTTCATTGGTTTATTTCAAGTCGAATTGTCACTAAACAATATCCATATACATCACAGCAATAAACTGGAGAGACGTATAAAAACGGCTCTAACTCACAAAAAGTTTGACAGCAAACCAACAAACAATAACAATCGTTAATTTTAGATTGATCTTGAGGCTAAATAACAAAATCAACTTTACGTACGGAAAGCAAAAAATTGAAGCGAACCTAGTGACTAGTGAAAAGCAGTTTGTCATTTTGGTTCATTGGATTCCAAGGTCTTACTACTATCTGTTTGATCATATAAACTCGGTAATTTTAATCCCACTCTTTCAGCTGCTTTTTTAATGGAGTCTTCACCAGTGTTATATTTGCTAATAAGCTCATCATATTTGCGAGTGCTACTCAACAAACAGTAATAAGTAGAGGCATCGTAGGAAGCTGCCTTTGGATCACGACAGTACTTTGCTGATGTGGTCTATAAAAAGACTTTCAAAAGTAAACCAAAATATCTGCTTAGCTAAGCATTAAGTAAATTTATCAAATTAAACATGCTACAGGCATGATCACCGTAACCTTGTAAAGTAAACTTTGAAAAGATAGCTGGTAAAAATCAAAATCAACAATATAAGTTGATCTTGGCACAAAGTAAAACTTTTTCTTTGTAAGCAACTTGGCAGGTAATATTATATTTATCTGTTACAAAAATAGGAAGCAATTTATCACACCAGTAGTAACCTTGATCACAAAAAGATGTATTAAGTTCTAGGTTAGATCTAAATTATTCTATAAGCAATCGGTATCGCCATCAATGAAGCAACACATTATCGAGTCCATTTCCAACGGTGCAACTTCAACATTTTCTGTCTATTTTAAGTATGAAACACTTTACCACACAACCATTATGAATAGTAAACAATCCAAAAATACTGTATGGCACGCTATCAAAAATAACACAATGAGAACTGCATGACACCATTGTTAAACACTTTCGATACCTGGTTTGATTTGTATTGTTCCACAATAAATTTGTAAGATGGAGATCCAGATTGCTTCAAAAGCTGAAATTCTTTTAATATCCCATGAAATACTTGTAAACGCAGACTACGACTGGCCATGGTAAACAGTGTAATTAGTTATAAGATTATCAGCGCACACACATCAGGTCTACCAGCTTGTATGCACTGGTCTATTTGTTAGAAAAACACTATTAGCAAAGCATATACCTATACAAGATAACCAAAAATATTATGTACAACTAATATTCAAGTACATAACTAAAGACGATATCACATAAACTTAGCCCGAAACACTCCACAAGTGTAGGAGATGCTTTTAACCAATTAAAGTAATTCTTAAAATACCTGAAACTAACTTAGATGCATTACCGAGTGAGGAGCCAGTATACACAACACAGTATATTAATAACCATGATGATATTAATAGTAATACCAATTCAAAATAACAATAGGGCAACCTTACTATTAATACAACCAGCTTACACTATTACTAAGTTAAATACATATAAATCACTCTGTCACAACCACAACAAAAAAATCCATCATAAATAGAAAGAATCGACTGTTTCTAAAGTCCGATTAGCTCACCAGAAAAGCAGCTACCTAACCCAATATACAGTTTACTATAAACTACTCTTCATCAGTGTAAAAACCAAAAATAGGACATTTAGGTATGGTATAACGCAGATACACGCAGCAAAGCCATTTTAATACACAATACAGGTATCTAAAAAGTGTTACAGTTTGTAAACAAGGGTAGCTTATTTTAGTTAATAAATCTTTTTATTACCACAATCTATTTGTATAATTCGCAAAAGGTAAAATTTTAAGTCAAGCTGACATTTCAAGGGTGCGCATGACAAGTTGCCATTACAATGAAAACAACTGTTTGTTGCGGGAAAAGAGCAAAGCACTTCTGCAACTACTACAGTTACTGTACCATTGCAGCTAAGAGTGTGCTAGCAAAAGTAGGTGCCTTTTGTTCCGAAGAAACTTTTATTCCAGGACAGCTTGATTTTATATCAGTTTTTATGCAGCATATACCATCAAAATTGGCTTTCTCGCAACTGACAAAACACAGCATTAATACAAAACAAAAACGTTACACATACATCAAAACAAAAACACACAGATTTACTAACCGAAAAAATTCAGAAGGCTATGAACCATTAGCATCATCAATTTAAAGTTAGCTTATTTATTAAATCACTTGCGATAACCACTAAAATAAATGTAAGAAAACATTTACGAGAATAGCAACATTTGCAAGAGCATTCATAACAAGGTTACAAAAGGGGAGCGCAGGCCCTGTAGCTGAGTCATAACCCCGATCAAATTGCTCTTAAATTGGAACTAGTTTCACTATTTAACTAACAACCAATCATTTTACAGACTTTTATTTATTCATTTTAATGGGCATGGGGACACTTAGTCACAGTTATCGTTTTTACAACTATTGATTACTTTATCCAAATTAAGATTGTTTACCCAATCACAAATATAAGCTATTACGTCAGTGGTGGGCAAACTATCGCTCGCCAGCACTTCCCCCAGTTTCCTATGCATTGAGTCTCACTTTGGCGAGTAACGTCATGACTGTGGATTATTTTCTCTGTAGCTGATAAAAATCTATACTCTGATAAAGCAACTTGTTTTTTTGCATTTTGAAGTAAACTTGTGTTTGAACCTTTTTGACGAAAATTGTTGGAAACTTTTCCTTTTATTTGTTTGGATCTAAGACTAGGGAGCCAAGTAAAAAAGCAACAAAAAATTGCCTTGGAAAATTAAAAGTTTGAAGAGGAATGGACAAAGTATTTTTTCATTCAGTCCAAGTACAAGGCACTGTACTTGGTTTACTGCGAAACTATAGCTTTTATAAAGAAATTTAGTACGAAGAAACAAATTTTGAAACCAAATACAATGGATGAGGTCAAAATCTTACAGAAAACGATTTAATGATGAAAATTACAGTGCTATGTGAGAGTCTTCCGAAATTGCAAATAATGAAAGGTGGTGCATATTCCTCTCAAGAGCCGGCAATTCATGCCAGCTTGATGATTGCTTGCACACTAGCAAAGTACAAAAAGTCGTTTTCAAATGAGAAATTTACAAAAGACTGTATGGATGATACAGCAAAATTTATATGCTTAGAAGTTGAGCCGTTCAAAAATGTTTCCTTGTCCAGGACAACCATAGTGCGCAGTGTTGAATATATCTCAACCAATTTAGCTGATCAGCGGGCAAGCAAAATCAAGAAATTCGTTTATTTTTGGATTTGTCTTAATGAAAGTACAGATGTTGTGGATAGAGCACAAATGCTTATTTTTATCAAAGCGATTGACAGAGACTTCAGACTGACTGAGGAATTGCTGTCAATGGAATCACTGAAAGACGCAACAACTGGAGAAAATTTGTCACATCAACTGTGTGGCTGCTTTGATCAACACTGGGGATTGGGGCAAAGTTGTCGGTATCACAACTGTTGGAATCCCATTTTTAATTGGGAAAAACGTTATTTTGGTGAAAAAAATCAATGACATGTATACAGACAAGAAAGTAATCCCACTGCACTGGATTATCTACCAGGAGAGCTTATGTAAGTCAGTGTTTCATGTACAAAACAATGTGGCCTCAGTTCTGAAAACTACCAGCTTTACACATTTGAAAGGACTGAACTACAGATGGCTTCTGTCATTCCTGGCTGATATCGAATCTGAACACAGTGATATTATTTTCTAGAATAGTGTTCACTGGTTGAGCCTGGGTAGAATACTGAAAACAGTGTGGAATCTGCAAGTGGAGATTCCTATTTTCGTGGAAATGTAAGAGGCTAGTGCTGACGTTAAAGAACAAATGAGCAAAAGTGAATTCAAGGGTGATTTCATGTTTGCAGTAGATTTTCTTGAAAAGTTGAATATGCTAAATGTGACACTTCAGGCTAAGAATGTGTTTGCGCATAACATGTGCAATGCTGTTACGTCATTTACTTTGAAACTAAACCTGCTCTCACATCAGGTGGAACAAGGTAACCTGACTCATTTTCCAATGCTGAAATCTATAACTGTTGATGCTGAACTGAACAAGCAGTAATACAGCTGACAACTTGTTGCACAGAAAGATGAGTTTGAAAGAAGAATTTCAGACCTAAAAACACTGGAAAAAGATTTTTGTTTGGTGGTTGAACCTTTGACTAAACAAAGGTCCCTAATGACTGCCTGATGGAATCGCTGAATATGCAATGTGACTTGACATTGAAGGAAACTTTTTTGAATGTTGGTTCCAAAGGCTTTTTTCATAGGCTACCTGAAGATAAATTTCTCTATCTGAAAGATATTGTGAAGAAAATCATGGTGATCTTTGGATACACATATATATGTGAGCAAACTTTTTTGACAATGAACATTAACAAATCAAAATGTTGGTCTCAGCTGACCGATGACAACCTGCAGTCAGTTCTGAGAATTTCTACCAGCAGCATTGAACCTGCCTTCAAAGCTATTTTGAAAGAGAAATTGCAAGTCTATGATTCCCATGGAGTTTTCTCTATCAAATGAAATGAAATTAGATTGATGTATGTATGATGCAACGTTAATAATTAATGCTACTACTGTATTCTGCATACCAAGATAGCAGAAAAAAATGTTTATGTTTTTGTTGATGTAGATAACTTAAACCTTAACTGCTCACGTGTATTGAAATATAAATGTTTTGTTTTACAATAATTTCCTTATGCTGTTGAAAATTGTTGTTTGGCCCTCAGCTTTATTAAAACATTTGTGCACCGCCTTTTGCCTAAAAAGTTTGCCCATCACTGTATAAAGTAGTTGGCCTATTTCACGACTTGGAGCTCAATATCTATTGTAATGTTTGTGATTTATTTTGGCTATGCTTGTTTTTCCTGGTCTTCACAGAAGCACACTCAGGAAAAGGTAAAATCGGCCATTTCTCACCCAAATTTTTAGCATAAGGTCCCAGCAAAAACAGTTTTTAATCACAATTAGACTTCACTCAGCTACCAAATGACCATTGCTATTCTAGAGTCAACTTTGGCCTAGTGTAAAAACATTCAAATTGAATAATCTGCAAAGTTTAAAATGAAAAAAATATTTGATTGGTAAGGCCCTCTAATGTTGAGTTTTGCAACCCTACACAATAAACTAAAAGATTAGATATCAGAGACAATTGTGATCCACCAAAAAAACGTTGCGACATAGTTAAGAAATTCAAAGAAAATTAGCACACAATTACCGTATTTATTTAAGTATAATGCACAAAATGTTCCACCAAAATAAAAACTCAAAGTCTGGGTGTGCATTATATATGAGCGCATGTTAAGAAAAAGTGAAACAAAATTTTATACCGATTTTTAATCAAAAATCAGGGGTGCGCGTTATACTCAAATAAATACGGTATTTACTGTGGGGGCATGATCAAGCAAATTACAGCATTTCTTACTGCAAGCAATCTACCAAAAAATCTTTATTGATGAAGAGATGCAAATTTTTAAAAACCTATATTATGATATTACCAACTCAACACTCTCCTCAGGTTGGTAATTATTCATCCCAAGCTTCACAGTTATTAGTTTAGTAGTTTTGGAGTTGAAACAAACAAAATTTTGCATTATAGTGGAAATTTTATCAACAGATAAAGTCATTACGATTAATTAAGTCATTGCAGTATCAAACCTTAAAACAAATTGTACTGAAAAATTAGACAGTGGCTATTTTTCCGTCGACAGCATTTTACCCTTGGAGGCTATTTTGCCATTAGACATTTGTAATTTTAATGCTGTATTCAACATGTCTCATTTGGTCATATCTGATTGGTCAATTTTAGTAACAACTTAAAAAAATCTACATCCCCAGTGTACATTACCCCATACTGTCCCCACTATACACCACCATAAATTGTCATAATGTGGCTCCTCCAGTGTACACTGCCTTTGTCTAAATACTCTGCTGGCAAAGATTAAAACCCATAACCATCACATTTGAAAGCAGCTGCACTAGCCACTACATCACAGCACTATTGCCAGAATTGTAGCAAATATGGCTACTAGTGTTCAAAAACACATCCATATTGACAAAAATAGCCTCCAAGGATAAAATGCCATTGACAGCAAAATAGCCATTTCCTAAAATTTATAACTATAACAAATTAAGTGCAACATTAAAAGCAGTCTCTAATCATAGAATCAAGTAAACTGCGGCTGTTTGCAATTACGCCATAATATTGATTTAATACCAGTAAACAAATTATTCAAGCTTGTAAAAACTTATCTTCTATGCGTCAGTTCTTTTTCAAATTGCTCTGCAGTAAAAGTTCCATCTAATCTTTCACAGTCTTTGTTGAAAACAGAATACGCACTTAAAGTATTTTTAGAGCGTTTTTTTGTGGATGTGTTTAAATAAATTAAAACAAAAACAGATAAAACAACATACACAATGCCAAACTGCAACTCCAAAAACAGTCCATATAAAATAAGCCAAAGCAAAACTTTTAACACCAAAGGATGACCAACAAAAGGAATTTTCGACAATTTACTACAAAGATAAAGAACAATTCTATTTTCAACAAGCAAAGTTATTAGCTTCTTAAACCATGCAACAAAAAAATAGGGTTTTTCTGACTTCACAGATATAGTAGTGAATTGAGTAGGCGCATTATCAAGTTGTATTTGTTTTCTTTTTCGAAATTCAGCCAACTTTTTTTCCATAGATTATTAAGAGTTAAATATCCTGTGAAAGTAAAAATTTTGACATTATACACATCAGCTAAATATAAGGTAATAAATATTTCATATTTGTTTAGTTCTGAGTTAAACCACACGCTGAAAAGATTAAAATCCTTAACTGTTCAATCTATAGATTGGGATATTACCATATGTTACAGTACATATCAGCAAAATTCACCATGTGCAAGATAATACTTTACAAAGTCAACTAACCCTAACTGTAACCTTAACCTTGCATAAATCATATATTGCACGACATGTACTAAGTAGAATTACAGTTAGATAGAGCCAGACTCAATATGTGCTAATGTATAAGTAAAAATTTAGGCCTGCAGAAACACCAAATGTTATTTTGCAATCTGCCAAACTCTCCATCTATCACTTGCTCACTAGTTAGCTAAGTTGGATCAGTATTTACCAGTTATTCAAACTCTCTACATCTGCTGTTTTCACATCACTAGCCTATGCATCTAGTCCACTAATTGTGCATTAATTACCAGCTTCGTTTTTGTCGGTTAAGTTCTCACAGGATCTAAAGCTTTCACAGATAACCTAAGCTCATTAGTTGCATTTTCAGGAGAGCAGTTTTATCTCCGCGTTATTTTTCAAAATTGCTCCAACATATTTGATTTTTATGCTACATTAACAGATCAATGATGGTAAAAAAATCATCAGTATGTATCAGATATAATTTTGTTTATTTCATCAAGATATATCTTCAAGATTGTTGCATTTTGTCACAAAACAAAAGAATTGGATCTCAACTACTGCTCTTCAGAAAACTGTACACGAAAACCACTTTTCTATAATCAGTTTCGTGAGTTGACACCGCTAACACTTGTTAATAGATCTCCACAGCGAAAGACTAAGAATTCTAAGGCGTGTTGCCAGATCATAAATTCATAAATCTGCTAAATAATGCAGCCATAAAGTTCAGCTAAATCAGAGTTTCTCAATCGATGTCCTCGGCACCCTTGGGGACCACGGAGCAATTCTCCGGTGGCCATGAGCAAAGACCTTCACTAGATAGTTTTGCAAAAGCCTTCACTAGTATTGCAAAACCCAGGTGTCACGATATTAAGTATTCGCCAGTTAAACTTCAATTTGTAGTTTTCAATATTACGTGGTAGACTAGGGTTACCATATCTGATGAGACAAAATTCCGGACACAACCGTTCACTCTTTTAAGCATTAGCAGCAGGATTGGCAGAGTTGTAACTTTTGGTAAAAAAGTTGTTAACTTTTGCTGGCAAGTTTGAAATTAGTTACCGTGCTTTTGTTACGACGCTACCAAAAGTTGTTATTAGTTCACTCACTAAGTAATATTTTGGGCCCTATTTAAGCGAGCAACGCTATGAAATAACGATGGTAGGTGTTGGAGCTCGTGTTGTGTTACTCCGAATAAAGGTGTTCTCCTAAAAAAAGGTCATCGATTGTCTCACTGTCACCTATAGTGACTCTTTGGTTGAAATATTACAATTTTTTGTTAACTGCTTTTCTCTGTTGTTTAATTACAAAAATCCCGGACACTTAAGCAAAATTTCGAACACTCGAGCGAATTCGGGACAGAGTACCTGAACTTCGAACATTTTCCGGACATTTCGAACATTTTCCGTCCGGAATTTTCCGGACGTCTGGCAATCCTATCGTAGACGTCTCTTTTGACGTTTGGTGAAGCTTTTTTGTGGAACGCTCTTGAATTATCCGGTACATTGTAGACTTGTTTTTAATCTGTCGCATTACATAACTTAAATGATGTATATAAAGTATATAAATAGACACGAAATCTTGTGATAGTAAGTTGCAGATTGTAGCGTAAACCTGTTTAAAACTTTAAGAGCATCTGAATTTGCTAACTCCCTTTGTTTTGTTAGTAATAGCGGTAGTTATAAATAGGCATAGTACAAGCATAGTAGACATATTGGCCATAATAGGCATAGTACATGCATACTAGGCATAATGCAGACTTAGTAGGCATAGCACAGGCACAGTAGGCGTAATACAGGGATAGTAGGCATCAGGGATGTGGAAGCTGTGATTTTTCAACCGCTTCCACAAACAAAAAATGAGAAAACCACTGTTCACCTTAGCAGTACGAAATTTGTCATTTACTACAATCAAAAAGTGTAACCAAAGACACGAAAGTTACAAAAACGAATAAAAGAAGGAAAAATAAAAGCAAACAATCAAAAAGACAGCAAAGATAAAATAATTTCAACTTTACACAGATTTATTTGTCCGCATGAACACAATGGAATCAGTTAATTCATTGCCCATTCGGACTCCGTTTTCACGAAGTACCGGTACGAACTTTCAGTGGGAGAATATACATTCAATGGATACCTGCGTGCAGGTAAACAGCTAATGATTCGCGATACTGGTTGTACAATAAGGGGGTATTTGGAAATAATATCCCAAACATTTGGCAGTTTCAATCTTCTGAGCTCCTCTACATCAACAAGCGCCTCAGCAAATACAGTAAGATCAAATTTTGCAGACGCCGTAGCTAATGCCTCAGCAGCCGCTGTTGAATGTAAGGATTTCCAATACGCATCAAAGTCAGATACTAATGCTCCAGATTCTGATGCTGCTTCACTTCCGCTTGAGTCATCTTCTGCATCAGCACTTCCTCTTTTGCTTGAAGTGCTTTGAATGCGCAAGAAAATTGACTGAAGAGCGCTCTTTGCACGTTGTTGTTCCTGGTTCCTCAAGAGGATTCTCGATCGAGCATTAACCTATCAAGAAAGAAAATAAAATGATAATATCACAGTAAAAACAACTATTATTCTCGACTCAAAAAAAATCAATTGCACAAACGCTTACCAGTATTGAGTTGAATATAATATCAACAAAAAATATTGGTAGGTCGTCATTGTTCCGCCAATCGCCATGTAGTTTTTTACAGCGATTTGACTTCATAAAGCGTAGTCTCTTGAGAATGCGACGCAAAGACTTCATAAGCAATTTTTTACAAAATTGATTGATTTGTGGTAAATTAAGTAATCTCGTGTTGTTTTGTTAGGAGTTTAAGTAAATATAGCTTCAAATTAGACCCCCACAGCGAACCGAACAATTAGCTCCTACTGAGAAGTAGTAGACGTTATAACCGGGCTTCCTACGGACTACCGGTACTTCTAAAAGCCTTCCTTTGTTGTATTGTCTTTCTTTGGTCTTTGCCCTGTGGTTAAATAAGGCCACATGTTTGACTCATATAGCCTATATAACAGGTGCATCTGCTCGTATATATATAGTGACCACGTGTATTTTCGCTATTCTTGTCAAAACGTCAACGTGGCGAAACGAGTAGTAAATGTTCGTTTCGGCCTGCTTACTGATTATGCTTCGGATTTCTGTTTGGGCTTGAGTGTTGGTCTCCCTGTTTAATTGTTGTTAAGGCTGTGTGGTAGCCTTTATCGTCGTGAATTTTCGTTCTGCGCACGCTGGGAGGAGCTGCGCATCTTTGTAAATAAAACACTGCAAGAAAGCTTCAACCGCTTCCTGTTTTTTGTTTGACGAAGCAGAAAGGATCCGTAGAGCTAATATTACTAGTTCTACAAAGCAACTCTACTGGTTCAGTGCTAAACAACGACGGTACGCTTGGCGCGGGAATCAAAGAGTTGAAACCTGGTGCTGCCGCACCAGTCACAACAACTAAGTCAACAAACACTACTTACTCAAAGAGCTGCCGAGCAAACCTCTTTCCGCGATAAAAACTCTTGGCGTGATTGCAGGGCGGTGGAAAGAGCAGAAACCAAATTGTTATCCAACTTTTCCAATTTAAGCATGACTTCTCTCCAATGAAGCAGGCATTCTCCCGGAGTGAGATCTTGTTTTTGAAAATATATTGTTGCTTTCTCGAGGTATTTGTAGTACTTCAACCATCATCTTGACCTCAACCCATTCACTTTCGGTAAAGTATGATTCATTTGAGGCAAGATCCTGAACAAAGCATTTCAAATCCGCTAATCGTTGAGGCACAAGGAAAGTATTCTCCCAACGGATCGCCATGTCAATCAGCATTCCCCTTGTTAGCACGACGTTTTAGAATTCCATCGATGTGTGGTAAACGTAGATGTTGAGCAAGTTTTCGCAATTTTGTTAAAAACTTTTCCGCTCGTCCTTTTTTTAACACCTCACGAATTCCTAACTGCAGTTTGTGCTCAGCACATCTCGTGTGGTATATGGTATGGTGTATACAAATGCAAAGAATCATATTACTATTTCTATTTCCACACATTCGTACAGAGCAGCATTCAATAAACATATCGTGCTTAATGCTTTACCAAAGCTGATGGATACTGCAGCATTGCTTTGTAACCAATGCTTTCTTCAATCTGCCGTAGTAGAATTCGGGGCTGCTATTTATAATGATTTTGGGGTAATTTCTAGGAATAGGAGAAAGTGGCTTGAATAATTTGCTTTCAGAGTACGATCCGACTGTAGTCATAGAAGAAAGCAGTATCCACGAGTTGTTTTCTAGGTACTATTCCACCTCATTCATAATAAATAAACTAAAAGTGATATCGACCCCCTTCGGTAGTGTTAAGTTGTTTTCCATTAGAAATGCGTCTCACTAATATGACTTAAAGCATTACAGCCACATAAAAACACGAATGTCAATTAGGCGTTTAGATCTATGTCAGTTATAAATGAATTGTAAACTGCCCCTATCGCTTGTTCATAATTCAGGATTTTCTCCTTTCTATGTTGTTACTTATCAGTTCACGTAACACCAGCATCGTCATACTTTTGTAAGCCTTTGCTCTGTTGGGGTATATTGAAGATTGCATTTTTTTTTCACAGCAATATTCAAAAACTTAAAACAACTGTTTTCGGTCAGGAGCCTGTCATCTCCAACACTTTATCATTTTGAGGAGACAAAAAACTATCCATATATTGCTCTTTCTTTACCTACTTTGCTTAAACTTATTGTTCCGAACTACTCTGCTGCACCAACCAACAGCCGCCTCAACGTGGTGGTGCGGTCCCCGGCCCCGTTTGGGTTGGGTTGAAATGGCTGTTGGCCTTCCCGAGGGTCCAAGTTACCTTGGGCACTCCCCTTCATTTTTTCGCTATGCTGCCCTCTGAACGACCGCAGAAGGGCAGCACACGGCTTCTTTAAAATCGGTCGCCTGTTCTCACTTTTTCTTTTCTCATGCCCCTCTCTTGCCCTTCTTCGTTTCTTCATTCTCCTCCTTCTCTTGATGAGCGGTAACGTTTATCCCAACCCTGGCCCCATCTTTCCTTGCTCTGTGTGCGCTGGAAATGTGACCTGGCGGAGCAAGTCAGTGCAATGCTGCGCTTGCTCCAAATGGGTCCATCTACGGTGCTCATAACTTTCCTTATCCAAAATCAGAGCTCTTGGCAACTTTCACTCTTGGAGCTTCCCTCCCCCCCTGCCGAATCACTGTGACTCCCTCATCGGACTCCTCCAACATGTATACCTCCACTGTGCAATCTAGCCCCGCCTCCGCTACCGCTGCTCTCTCGCCCCACTCTCGTCTCCAAACCTGTTATCCCCCATCTGCTTATTATATATCTTCTCCCTCTGTCCCCTCACCACCTTCCCTTGCTCCTGGCTGTCCTTCTGCGCCTCCTGCCTCCACTCCCCCCACTGACTCTCTCAGGTTCTTCAATGGAATGCTGGAGGTCTTCGAGCCAGGAGCACTGAGCTACTCCACTTTCTTTCATCCCATCCTGTCGACCTTATCTGCATTCAGGAATCCAATCTTAACTCATCTTCCTCTTTCCTGATTCCTAGATTCTCTGCTCTGTGTTCTGATCGTACCCACTCCCGGTCTGGCATTCTCTCTTCTGATACCACGCACGCTAGCGGTGGCGTTGTCATTTTCGTCAGGCAGGGTCTATCTTTTTCTAACCTTTCTATCACCTCTTTTTCTTCGTTTGATCCCTACTCTGATTATGTAGGGATCAACATCTCTCTAAACAACTCCTCCTCGCTGTCATTTCTTAATGTGTACGCCCCCCTATTCGCTCCTCCCCAACGGATGGCAGAACCGATTCTTTTTCTCCCTCCATTCTTTCCTCCTGCAGAAATCTTTTCATTCTTGGGGACTTCAATTGCCATCACCCCCTTTGGGACTTAAGAGTTACCTCTGACCCCCGCGGGAAAGAAATGTTCGACTCCGTCATCTCCTCTGACCTCCTCCCCCTCAATGACCTGACACACCCACCCTTCTCCATCGCTTCTCTGGCAGTCGCTCCTCTCCTGACATCTCCTTTGCTCCCTCTTCTCTTGCCCTTTCTTAATCCTGGGAGGTGCTACAGGACCTTGGTTCTGACCACCTAGCAATTCTTCTATCTATCCCTATCTCTCCGGTCTTTCACCCCAACGAGCGCCCCCTTTCCTTTAATTTTCAGAAAGCTCGCTGGGATGACTTTGCCTCTTACATTGACTCTTACTGTCCTTCAGCAGAGATATACTCGTCTCTTTCTCTTTCTTCTGCTGCTGCTCTCTTTACCTCTTTGGCACCGAATGCGGCCAAATCTTCCATTCCTTTCGGCTGCATCAAACGCCATCCTAAAGCCTGGTGGTCTGCTGAGGTGGAAAGTGCGGTTAGTGAAAGACGCTAGGCTTTCGCTGCCGCTCACAGAAGTGATGAAGACCGACAGGCTTACGTCTCCGCCTCTCGACGCGCCTCGTCAGTCATTGCCAAGGCCAAGGCGGAGGCATGGCAGACAACTTGCTCTTCTCTTTCACCCAAATCTAACCCCAAATCTGAACACTCTCTTTTTCGTTCTATCGCTGGCTCATCTTCCTCGTCTTATTCTAACTTCCCCTCTTCGCTCCGCCGAGCCACGTGCCCTGTGGGGTCTCACTCGTCCTTTTTCTTTCCTTTCACTCTCGCTGAATTTCATGCGGCTGCCTCCAACCTCTCCTCCTCCACCGCCACTGGCGCAGACAAAGTTTCCTATCCCGTGCTAAAGCACCTTCCTCGCTCTGGCATAGATTTTCTTCTTCACATCTTCAATCTTTCTTGGTCTTCGCATTCCTTTCCTTCCATCTGGAAGACATCTTCCATTATTCTTACACACAAGATGGGAAAGCCTCTCGACTGTCCTGCTTCCTTCCGGCCTATCTCTCTCACCTCCTGCGTATCAAAGCTTTTTGAACGCATCATTCTATCCCATCTACTCTTCTTTCTGGAATCTAATTCCATTCTCTCTCCCCGTCAGGCCGGTTGCCGCCCTGGACGGTCTACTCTAAATCAAATTCTGTTCCTTTCTCAGTGCATTTCGGATGAGTTTAACAAACCCAGGCCGGGCTCTCGGACGATCCTGTCTACTATCGATTTCTCTAAAGCTTTTGACTCGGTCTGGCATTCCGCCCTTTTCCACAAACTTATTTCGGCTAGCCTCCCTCATTGCTTTGCTCGTTGGACTCAATCTTTCCTTTCTGATAGGCGCGCTTCTGCGGTCTATCAAAATCACAAAAGTCGTTGCTTTCGAATCCGTCGAGGTGTTCCATGAGGATCCGTTCTTGACCCTGTACTTTTCTCTCTCTTCATTAATGATCTTCCGGCCTCTCTGCCTTCTTCCGTCAGCTGTGCTCTTTACGCTGACGATCTGGCCATTTGGTCCTCCTCCCCCTCGGTCCCCACTGCGGTGGAGGCCACACAAGGAGCTCTGTTTCGATTGGAGCGCTGGTCTGAGTACTGGTGTCTTCCTCTCAATCCGAGCAAATATGAGGCCTCTCTCTTCTCAGTGGATCCCCACCAAGCTAACCTCCAACCCAATCTCCTCCTACTCGGCTCCCGCTTCTTTTTCAATCTTACTCCAACTTTTCTTGGGTCACCTTCGACCGCACTCTTTCCTTTTCTAAGCATGTATCTTCGCTGAAAGCCAAGTTTTTCCCACGTCTCAAGGCCTTACGCTGTATCTCTGCTTCCTCATGGGGCCCCTCTAAGGAGTCTCTCTCTCTCTTCTGAATAAATCTTTTCTTCGGTCCCTTCTCACTTACGCTTCACCCGGATGGTTTCCTTTCCTAAGCGCTACCAATATCACCAAATTGGAACGCCTCCACCGAGCGTGGAAGCTTCCGCTTCCTGCTTCCACTTCTGCATACTGCTGTTTCCGCTTGCACAGTTACTTTATTTTTTTCTAACAAAACTAATTATAAGCCATTTGCTCATCGATCAAGAGAAAGAAAATTTAATATCTGATCACGCAAAAATCCAATTAACGCGAAAACAATGCGGTGATAGCCTATTCAAAATAACAGAAAGCGTAAATTAGCACTCGAAATGAAAAAGCAAACTTGAAAATAAACAGGCTAATAATCAAAAACAAAATTACCTGCTACATAAAAGAAAACAAAGCAAACTAAACACATTTATTCATTCTAAGGAAAAGAATTGCATTTGCCAATTCTGTTTTCATGCGGCATCGATTCTCTCGTAATAGCAGTTTAAGTTGAGAAAACATTCTCTCAACAGAAACCTGTGTACGGTACTTGGTAACGCACTAACAATCTGGCATGCAGGTTTCAAAAATTCCGGGTAAGCATCGATCCCTTCCCACACATTTTTAATTTTCTGCCACCCTAGCTTTTCGATTTTTTCAAGTCCGGCTTCATAGAGTATTTTAAGTGGCGTATCTGGATTTTGCTTGGTAGTTCCAGCAAGCGAGTTGAGATAGCTTTCAAATTCTAAAGCTTCTCCGTTATTGACATCAACATTTTTATCAGGACTGAACGATGGTTCGTCATCGTTATTGACTTTTTTTAGTCGCTTATAAACAGAAAAAAGTTCCAGTTTGGCTTTTTTTTTGATCCGAGTTTAACGAAATTCGGGATCTTGAATCCACCCTTACTGCTGCTAAAAATACTTTGTTTTGAGTTTTAGATTGCATACGCTTTTCGAGATTTTCGGCAATAGAATGTGTTGTAGCCACATTTTTTTTGCGTAATTCAAAAATGACTTCATGCCATCCCAAGAAACACTCTCCAGGGGTAAGGTTTTCTCTTTGAAGTTGAAGAGTTGTGCTTTGTGGAATAGCCAAACCATCAACCAATTCCTGAATTTGGCGCCAGTCATTAGTGCTCCTGGTAGAATCACATCAGTAATGCAAAGAAACTGGGAGGCCACTTTTGACAACTTACAACGATTAAAAAACGCTCACATCATGTTAGGTAAAAAAAGAAGAGAAAGCAGTACTTTTAAAACTGCTTCCGCTTCCTGCTTCGGGAAATTTGGTGCTTCCAGCCGCTTCCGCTTCTGCATCACTGCTTCCCACTCCATGCTCTCGCTCTGATCCCCCTCTTTCTCGCCAAGGTGCGGCTCTCGCCCATCTTGACTCTCTCCCCCTTCATGGTCTGGTGCTTTGGACAGACGGCTCTGTTCCTTTTCCTTTTGGCAAAGGCGGCTCCGGCGTTCTTGCCAACTGCTCTCGCTGTGGCACTGAGGCCACCCTTTTCTTTTCGGCAGTCCCAGTATGTTCAAGTTTTTTCGCTGAAGCCTGCGCCATTCTGCACGCTCTTTGCTGGTCTCGGCAGCACCATAAAATCTGCCATTTCTCTTCTCTTCTCTTACTATCTGACTCTCGTTTTGTCCTCGCCACCCTGTCCTCTCCGCCATCTTTGCTCTTATCTCAAACTCTTTGGTAAATCTGGCAGGGACTGTCTTCTCTCTCCTTCTGTTCTATTAGACTACAATGGATCCCCGGACATTCGTTTCTCCCGGGGAACGACGCGGCTGATAAGCTGGCCAGATGGGGAGCGCTACTTGCGCCCTCCTCAATCCCTTGTAGTCTCTCTCCTCTTATCTCTCGTATCCACTCTCGTCTTATCTCGGACTGGAGGGGTACTGTCTCATCGAAGTTCTTTGATACACAGGTCCCCTCGATTTCCACCGAGGAACTTGTGCTCCCTAGGCAACGGACACAGCCTTCTCTTAGGTTCTTATCTGTCTAGGATTGGCAGAATCAAGAATCCTTCCTGCAGCGCCTGCGGACACTCGTCCCAGAACACCTCTCATCTCATTCTGCACTGTCCAGCTACGGGCTCTTTGCGCCGCTCACTCTTTGGCGACTCTCTGTCTCTGTACGACCTCTGGTCCGACCCTGGATAGTTGCCCGGCTTCTGGGGCTCCATGGTCTTCCGCCATGCCCCCATCCCTCGGAAGGGGTCGGGTAAACAATAACAACAACAACTACTCTGTGTTTGTTTTTTCTTAGATATTTGAACTCGTGTTGAATGTAGAGTCTAATCCTTTGAATAGCAAAGTGCGAAATTTCGGTCGGGTTCATATAAGACCAGCAAAATTAAAATTACAGACGCACTATTACGTAACAAATACAGTTAGCAAATTCAGACGTTCTTAAAGTCGAAAATAGGATTACATCACAATCTGCAACTTGCTGTCACAAGATGCCATTACTAACTATTTATATACAGGGAACACTACCACACCTAAGAAATCAATATACTGAAATAAGAAATAAATACTATTAATAAACAAAGAACCTTCGCGGTTCCCTCACGGAACCTTTTAAACTCACGGAACACAGCTACACGTTTTGTGGAAACCCTATTGAAGAGCACTGATGTAGAATGATGAAAATGTTTTCGTCGTGAGTAATTTGCCTTTCAACGTTTTTAATCTCCTAATCAAGGTCAGTTGATTTTAATCAAATCATCATTTTATTGGCTACGTTTCATTGTTCACACTACTTTTTTCTTACCCGTAATCGATGTAAAACGTGATGCTAGTTTTTCTCATTCTCTCGCGCTAGCAATATCGCACGTTCAGTCAGACTTCTAGTGCAATTTCATCGTTTAATCCACATCGGGAAACGGACAAAACTTTTTCGCCTAGTTACTCTTCAAGTCAAATAACCTACGTGGAAGCGGAAGCGGTAAATTTTTTGCGCTTCCGCTTCCGCTGCTTCCGCTTCCACATCCCTGGTAGGTATAGTACAGACATACTAGGCATACCACAGGCATACTAGGCATAGTACAAGCATAATAGGCATTGTACAGACATAGTTGGTACAGTGCAGGCATAGTAGGCATAGTAAGCATGGTACAGGCATAGTAGGCATTGTACATGCATTGTAGGCATAGTACAGACATAGTAGGCATAGTACAAACATATTATGCATAGTACAGGCATAGTAAGCGTAGTACAGGCATAGTAGGCATAGTACAGGCATAGTAGGCATAGTACAGGCATGGTAGGCATGGTACAGGCATAGTAGGCACCCGCGTGCCAGCACCATGCCTACTATGTCTCTACTATGCCTAGTATGCCTGCACCATGCTTAGTATGTCTACTATGCCTGTACTATGCCTAATATGCCTGTACTATGCCTATTTATAACCACCCACGTAATAGTGCGACTGGTAATTTCAATTTCGCTCGCTTTAAATGTATATGACCGAAATTTCGCACTACACTATTCAAAAGGATTAGAGTCATAACGTGTTGTGAGAACGAACGGAAGGTTCGTGTTGATGATTAGAGTTAACTCAAGGTGAGAGTTAGTTGCGGATAAAGACGAAATATTGGCGCTATGTCGTTGTAATCTGTTGCTGTTACGAAGATAGTCGTTGTAAGTAGTGAAAAAAGTTGGCGCGTTCTGCCCTAGAAAATACAAAGTTGGTGAAATACGAAGATAGAGTAATTGTGATTAATAGAAATTTAACGATTTCTTCGCTTGTATTCTGTTTCGACTCTAAACCTTAAGTTTTACATACATTTAGCGTAAACAAGATTTTTGTGTTATCAAATGTCAAAAATTCACATGTTGAGCGACAGTTACGTCTCATTTGGCTTCACAAGACGTACTCGGAAGGTTTGTGATTGGGTGCAGTGTCTTCACTGCTCGGTCGTGATGTCAAATGCGTCATTACCGCCTTCCAAATTAAAAAACCATCACGATAAAAAGTATTTCCAAAGAAAGGGTGATGACATCGATGCTCTGTCTGCCAAAAGAGTACGATACGATTTGAAAGCGACACTACCTCATTTGGGATTTACGGTAGAGGAAAATCCTACTCTTCAATGCCGCTACGAGGTGGCAAATCGAATTACGTAGTGTAAGAAGCCCCAAACTGTCGCTGAGAAACTTATCAAGCTATGCGCAGGAAAATTGGTTAAAATAATAATCGGATCGGGTGCGAAAAAGAAAATCCAGCAAGTATCGCTCTCTAATGACGCCATTCGCGGACGTATCGACGACATGACTGCTAATATTTAAAGGATCACACTTTGGATGTTTCATGGTACAGAGACCAGTTTAACACCGAAATTGACCCTAATGCCGAAGAAGCAGAGAAGTTGACAGAGCAGACAGTTTCGAATACGATGAAGGTTGCATTCAATAACAAAACCGACGACTTCGGCTTTTGGTTGTCTCCTTATGATTCACATCCACTACTCAGCAAGAAGGCTTCCGTAATTCTCATCCAATTCGAAACCTATCTTTGCGAAGCTGAATTTTCTGATGTGGCGTTCATAAAAACAAAATCCAAAAATCGCCTCACTGTATGCCTTGCTCAGTTCAAGACTGAGCCGAATATCAAAGGTCTCCTCAGGCGAGAACAAGAACACGCTTCGCACCGACTACGTAAATTTAAAGTAATTTAGCTGTAATTTGTTGAATTCTTGGACTGTTGTCCATTTATTCTTTTACCTTCGGTGTTTGGCTTTTTTATCATTGATCGTGGCGGACAAAATAACTGATAGAAACCCATTGAAAGCAAAACTAGGTATTTTTATTGAAGAGCAGGGGGTCACAAGTGTTGAGAGTCTTTGGAAGGGGGCCACGAATCGTGAAAGTTTGAGAACCACTTAGCTAGATTCTACTTAAAGTTAAAGTGTTTACAGTTGTTCGAGATTTTCAATAAATAAATGAACAATCCTGATCAAAGTTTGCGTCTTAGTTGCTTGAAAACCATAATTGCTCTTCGAGCTCAGCGTTTTGACTCTAGATACTTCGTAACTAGTGGTGAGTAGTGTTCTGCCCGAACAGAAATTTTGCAAAAGCAAATACCCTGTACTTCATGAAATTTCATTTTATTAATAACCTGGAAAATCATTGAGGGAAGCATGCAACTGTTGTGTTGTTGGTTGCGATCCAGCGTCTGTTAGCGGTAATGTAGAGACCACCAGTTTTGTTGACTGGCGATCGTAGGTTAAACTGTGAGTAATTGCTGCTGCTTTTCGTTGATCAAAAAATTCAACAAAAAAATCGATCCATTTATTAACAAATTGAACAGAACATACCAAACTAAACGAAACTAAAAACAGAACCAACTGAACACCGTTAAAGCAAAGTCAAATAATTATAACCAATCCAAAATATGCTTAAAGCAATATGACAAACTTAAAATGTGCCCTAATTAACTAATCTGCGCAAACAAAGAAATTAACCAAAAGCGCTGAAAAGATTAAGGTGATAGAAGATAACTTAGGTCAAAAACACTGTTAACACAAAATCTGGGTTCGAAACCGCTACAGTGACGTTGAGCTTTTCAGCCAAGAAAAAGATACCTGCATTTGGGAATGCACTAAAAACGAAACTGCGAGTAATTTACAGCTATAAGAGGTTGGAATACTGGTCTTGCTTTAGATTATAGAACAATTTTTAGTTAGTAAAAGTATAATATAGTTACAAAAAAAATTTAGTTGCTTTTAAAGATGGCTAATGATATTCTAGTATGAAACAGATATGCTAATACAACATAACACTAATTGCACCGAAGCTCCAAGACATAGAATGAGCAATAGGGCCCAGAAATACAGCAGTCAGTCAGCAGTATGCTTAAAACGGTATTTTTAACAGAAACAGTACACTAAGCTAGTCAGCATGAGCAAATTTCAGTTTTTTACACCCTTCTGCAAAATCGCACCTTGCGGAAGAAATTTATGCTATTGTGATTGAAACTAATAGCATAAATGGTTTCCACACTTCCGAACTAAGGAAAACGCATTGCCCTTTTTGTGTTCTTGGCTCCGTGCAAGCAATCAAACGAGGATATAGACCTAAGGCATAGCCAGGACCCCTGGCCAGGACATTGAAGTTACAAATTTGATTCTGAAAGACATCGCACCAAGTCGTGAAATAGGTCTTAATTTGTAACTTGACGAAATTTTCCTTAAGACGCGTTGATTAATTACCTACGCGTACACATAGATATTGAAAACTGACTTTAAATGGAGCACGGAATACTCGGAGTGTTCATCTGATCTCCGTGCTTTCATTCCTAGGACAAGCACTAGGCCAATGGGGATGGACCTGCCCAGATCATCATTGGTCAGGCTCAACCGCTTGCGGGCTGGTGTTGAGTGTTTTCAGTCGTTCATGCACAAATGGGGCCTTGCTCCTACATCGAATTGCGAGTGTGGCGCTGTAGAACAAACCGCAGAACACATCATTCTGACATGCCCTGTACATCGGGCACCTACAGGAATACGTGGACTGACGGTTTTGGATGTCGACACACGATGCTGGCTGAGTACCATCACTGCCAGCATCTGAAAATATGGATCCCTCCCAAAAGAAAGAAAAGAGAAACCTACGCGTAAATTTTCTGTTTAGTTGTACTCGATGTAGTTTAATCATTGCAGAGCAAGCTGTCTTTAATTAGTCAAGTCAAGTCAAAGATCGTAGTGAATAGAACAGATATTTGTAATCTTTTTGTTAACCAAAATTGAGGCTACGTAACATAATGCAGTATTCTGGCATGAGCTGTATGTTAAGGACGAAAACTTACAACCAAACGGCAATTAAATCAACTCAAACAACAAAATTTCGATCCATTTACCTACAAAATCAATGTTAAAGGGAAATTCGCGGCTTTTTCGCGGCCAGTATGCGAGGCAAGCGAGGTGTCAAAGAAGTTTCTGAAACACGTAGCTCTGCTTTGGGATCCAGCGGATTTCTTTGGTTTGTTTTAATTAAAGCTAGTGATGAAAAAGATTCTCGCATAAGTGGGTGATCAAAAATATCACCAACAACTTGATTGCTTTAAGAGCGAGAAACGAATGTTGGTTTTCAAGAGATACCCGAAATTGTGACAGTGATTCTTTTTTGTATCTGGACTGCAAAGTAGAATTACACCATGATTCAATCAGACCTCTCATTCATGGGATTAGGGCCGCATGTGTTGGCATCTTTGATGAATGGATTGTTGATCCAAAGGTTTCCGTGTCGAGGATCTTCATGTCCGGAAAATAATGGTCAAAATTGTTAGCCAACTCTTTCAAGTGTTGATTTACCATGCTCAATAACTCTTTTATTGTTAACATCAACACTTGTCATGTACTCATGTAAAATTGGAAACATAATTGCATCTTCCTTTTGCACAATGCTATCCCAAAGTGCCAGTTTCTATTTGAAAGCATCTGTCTTGCTTCTCAATACAAAGATATTTGTGCAAAAGCCTTGCAGAGAAATATCAAGTTTGTTCAAACGGTCAAATCTATTTACCAAATACGCAAGCTTACCCAGCCACATCTCATCCAACAAAAATTCTGCTAAAGGGAGTTCACTTCTCTCAAAAAAGTATTTTGTTTGTTCTTGGAGTACAGATAGGCGAGAAAGAGCTCGTCCTCGTGACATTCATCTTACTTCTGCGTGGAGAAGAAGATGATCATGCTATGAATCCATACTTCCTCATAATCCTTGGAAGAGTCTGGAGTTCGAAGATCGACTTCTAATTGCATTAACAATTTTCACAGCGTTAGTAAGTAGGATTTTCAAATCAGGAGAAAGTTTCTTTGAAGCCAAATGCTCTCGATGGATGTTGCAGTCAGTAAACAACATTTTTTTGTGCGCAGCTTCTTTATTTTTACAATCATACCAAAGCGATAATCAGTCATGCACGCAGCTCCATCAGTACACACTCCGACGCAATTTCACCAGTCTATTTCTTTCTCATCAAAGTATTTGTCAAGAAGTTTAGATGTTTCTCACCCGGCGATACGTCGTGATTAGTCAATCCAACAAAGAAGTTTTTCCTTTAAATCTGTTTTTCCCTTGAATGGTATCGACAAACATGAAAATTAAGTCAACCGGATTTTGTTTAGCCGACATTCACATCCGTGGAAACAAATATGATGCAACAAGATAAAATGTTGATTTGTGCGATGACGTGATGTTGAGCTAGACTTTCAAAGTCAACATCAGCGTTTAATTTTTCAATTAGGTGGTGAATGCCTTGAATTGATTGTCGACAATGATAAGATTTACTTTGTAGTTGCTACTGACACAGAAGAATCCCTTTTTTCAAACTTGTTGAGAGGGCATCAACCAGTTGCTGCAAAATCTCGAAGGTACAGTCAAGAGGATCAAAAGCTGATTCAGAATCATTTTGACCCGCCACTTAAAGAGAGTGTTATTTAACCCAGCTTTTCTCCATGGTGAGCCCAAGTGGTCATTATAAAAGATGAATGAAATCGACCTAAGAAACGTGTGTGTGTGTGTGTGTGTGTGTGTGTGTGTGGATTACTCTTAGACCATTGATGTATACACGGAGTTGGATGCCTACCCCTCCCCACGCATGCACGACATGACAAATGAATTAGCGCATGACAATATTTTCTCGACTTTTGACTTGCACAGTGCCTATCACTAGATCAAAGTTGTCAATTCCGAAAAAAATTAACTGTTTTCAATGCCAATAGTAAATTATAAGAATTCATTTGGAGTCAAAAACGGAATTGAAGTCATTCTACAAAAAATGACTCAGTTTGTTGAAGAAGAGCATTCAACGAACACATTTTCCTACCTAGATAACTTTACGTTTGCCGGGCGTACCAAGAGGACCACGATAGAAATGTAAAGTGTACCCGTGCTTTACCAGGTTAGAATTGTGAAGCTGCTCACCTAGCATATCGTAAAAAGCGACTCTTGGGTACCCACCTGTAACATATGTAAATAGCGCCACCCAAGTGTACCTATAATGTCTGCACAGCAACCTTCCATGTGCTGGTACTGCAATAGAATATCTCGTTTATTATGCAATTCAAAAAATGCTTGCTTGATAGATGCTATGCCGAAAATTAAAGAACAGAGACGCAGTCAAAACACTACCCACATCAATTGCAAACTGCCTTGCTGGTGGTGGGGCTTCCAGTCAGTAATTTGCATTCATGACTGGTTCGAAATGGGTGCCACTTTTCCCCTAGCTTAATTCAATTAAGTTGACGGCATGAACCTGGATTGCCGCTCGCGCCGTACCTCTATCCCAAGGAAGAGGAAGGGTAAACGAACCAAACAACCAAAACAGAAATTTAAAGGCATTTCTAAATGCAATATAGCGCCGTAATTTTTCTTTGAATGAGAGTGAAACTGTCACATCCCTGAATAGTACACCTGTACTCAGCTATATTATTAGCAATGTCCATGTTAAACCTGGCTTGAAGCACACATCTCCGCTTTTTGAATTTTTCGGCTCCTAGCAATTTTAAGCTGCTGCAACGAGTTCCCGGAATGTTTGTATAATAAGCAAAATGGATCGATTGCTTCGTGAATAAAGCACCGTCATTGGCTGATGCGAAGGTGATTTCCTTAAAATAAAGTCATTCAAGCCATTGAAAAAAGAGTTGAAGCATGCTGCTTTGCGTTCGATTGACTAATCGATGCCATTTGCTGTTGAATGCGAGGCTTCGCGTTCAGCCATCTCAGCAACATTAAATGAAGGAGGACGCCCTGTGGCATTTTTCTCACTCTCGTGGCAAAGCAGTGAGTTGCACTACCCCACGGTAGAAAAAAGCTATCGCCATCATCGAGTCAATTCGCAAATGGGCCCATCTATTGAATAGACAAATTTTTCAGTCATTACTGATAAAAGATCGGCTATATATACCGTGTTTCCCCGATAATAAGACAGGGCTTATATTAATTTTTACTCCAAAGTATGGCACTAGGGCTTATTTTCGGGGGATGTATTATTTTGATATATCAAAAAATGAAGTTACAAAGTAAAAATTACGAGATTTTAAATAAACAGAAATTACGAAAAAAGATCTACATTTACTTGCCATTAACATGTTTTTTATTCAGAAACTCATTAACAACAATTTATTCAAGAACAAGTTTGTTAGTTTTTGTATCGTCATTATTTTTGCTTGCCAAAAAAAGATTTTTTGAAAAGGATGGCATACACCGCATTAAAGCAGTTTGAATAAATATAAAAAAAGAATGTTTGACTCTTTCGTCTTTCTGCCGCTCTCAACTAGGGCTTATTTTAAGGGTAGGGCTTACATTAAAATCATCCTCAAAAATCACGCTAGGTCTTATTTTGCGGGTAGGTTTTATTATCGGGGAAACACGGTATGCTTGATAACCGGGGTCGGATCAAGATGAGAAAGAATAAAGCACAACTGTGAAGTGCAGGGCCCGATTTCTTTCTTCATCAAGTGCTTCGTTGTATCATTAGAAGAACTGCACAACAACCTCTACCATCCCGGCATTTTCAGACTGTTGCATTTTGTGAGGGCAAAAAATTTTCCGTTCTCGACCACTGATGTTAAAAGAGTGGTAAATTCTTGTCCCTATCTGTACTGAGATAAAGCTTCAAGTTTATGGCGGCGAAAGCAATACTCAGATCGAAGCCACTCGATTTATGAAAAGACTCAGAATGATTTCAAAGACCCTATGGACCTATACCTTCTTCATCGAACAGTAAATATTTATTGTAATTGATGAATATTCACGTTTTCCATTTGCATTTCCCTGCAAGGAAATGACGTCTTCTTTTGTAATTAACTATTTCCATAGATTGTTTACCTTGTGTGCCAGACCGTGTTGTGTACATTTTGATAATGGTCCGCTGTTTGTTTTAAGCGATTTTAAGCGTTAGTTCCTCAATGGGGGATTGCTTCTTGTAAAACCAGGATTTTCCATCCTTTAGGCAATAGCAAAGTAGAAAAATGCGTCGGTACTGTCAAGAAAGCAGTAAAAATATGTTGAAAAACGTTTAAATTATCTATTCCCGTAGTGAATAAGTTTTAGATAATGCTTTACGTGCAGTCCGTTTCTTTTTACGTATTGCCTCTAATGTAAGGCCCCACAAACGCATTTTCAACTACCAATGTCGTTCTTGCACTGGATATTCACTCCCATCGTGGTTAGTTAAGTCTCGTAAAGCTAATGTAATGCGGTTTGAGCGTTTGAGGAAAATCAATTTCCTCGGGGATGAAGTTTCCTTAATCTACATCAATCTTTCCAAAGCTAAAATACAATATTGTAATGGGCACGAAGCTGGTTTATCTGTTTGTAATGTCGCACCAAATCCACAATCTGCTATTGATAATGCCCTTTAAGGTAGTGCAATTTAAAATGATGTATCTCATGATTGTACTGATAATGCTAAATTACTTGAAATTTCTTGTGACAGTGAATCTACCGTAAACGATGCAGTTGATTCACCTACAACTCAAACTAATGTTGGCCCCAGAAGATCTGCTCTTAATTACAAAGGATAGCTTCCACCGAAATATGGCATAGATCCAATATAATATAATGTGAAATATTTTTTGAGAAAGGTGAATGAAGTACGGTAGTAATTTTAATGTGTCTTGCCTTAAGAAGTTAATGCGTTGATTGCCTAAGCCTAAATTTTCTGATTATTTGTACTCTTTGCTGTTAAGTCATTGGAAAGCAAGCTGTCTTTAATTTGTGAAGATTAAGCTGTGTTTGATTACAACGGTAGGTGCTTTTAACTTGTCAGTACTAGTTTGTTAGTAATTTTACTTTTGTTTAAATGATGATGTGTAATTTTAAGATTGTTGACGCTTATCATAGAGTAATGCTTAAATCATTTCACTAGGTCTATAATTTAATAGCCAATTGGTACAGTGAGAATTTACTGTCACGTGGTTGTTTCGCTTGAGTTGATGCTTCTTCTTTTGTTATGCTCAGTAGCTGCCCTTTTGCCTAACAGGAGCATTTCACATATTATTTATACGGTTGCTATTAAAATGTGCCGGTATCTGTGATTCAGTTTATCGATATTCAATATCAGGCTTCGGATTGTGCATAGTACAGTGAAATTCATTAAGGCCTGTAGACTCAGGTTTAACTACTAGGGTGTCAGTCTTATGTGTAGGTATTGGTGGACTGGCAGCGGACTCTAGATCTTCTGATTAGTTACTTTCTTCGTGTGCTACAGCGTGATTACCTCGCTGGGACTGCTTTTAACTGGTCCAGCGCTTGTGTGTTCTAACTACATGTTTTTCTCGTTTCATGTGCTAGGCTACGCACAAGTTACCTGCAACGTTTTCTTGCTTACTGTAATATAGAATCTGTGGCAAGATAATGCAGTCTGATTTCCATCCGAGGACTGAATACGTTAAGGCGAAGACGTTGCCGCGCACATTCAAGTGGAATCAAGCGCTAGCCTGCAGGGTCCTACGTCACTATCTGGCAGGGCATCACCAATTTTTTTAAACAATCGCTACTTTGGCGTCACTATCCCCCTGTTTCACTTAAACTAGGTCCTCATTGGCTACTTACTTAAAACATTACAGAAATCGGTACCATGGAAATAAGGGCTACGCCTATCCTGGCCATAAGGCTTGTGACTCAATCACTTTTCAAAGTACACTTGATTTAGGAACGAGAATTGGGTGTGCAGAAAAATATTAACTTTTCTCTACTGCTATCACAACCACTCATTGGTTGAAGCCGGCGCAGTCGGCTGAACCGTTATTTTCAAACTCAACGTTACCGATGGGGGGCCTACGGGCGACGCCGGCAGGCAATTTGTTTATCAAAACCAGGAAGCGCAATTTCGTTTGTGTGTATGTGTGTGTGTTTGTTTGCCTGTCTTTGTCTGATTAAACGTACAAGCCTGAAACTTGGCACGATTTATAACCATTCTGGTGTGAGTGTCATAACGGGATTTGTGATTTCATGATGACTTTACAGTGAAAGATAAATCTATTCAATTTGCACTTCTTGACGGAGGAAAGATGTTTTTTGCTTAAAAGAAAGCCTCCACCCGACTTACTATCTCTAACAGATTTTACTCTATTAGAAAGTAAGATTATGCCATAATAAACAAATGACTACAAAATTTGTTTTTGTCATTTTCTTAAAAAATACAGACCGTAGAAACGCGGTTGAAAGCTTTTTTGGGAGATATTGACAAGACGCGAAACCGGCGTGATGGTGCAGTGATTAGACCGTCCGCTTGGCAGTTGGTAGACTTGGGGTTTATATGCCAAGTCGAGTCATATCAATAGACTAAAAAAATGGTATTAACAGCTTCGCTGCTTGGCACTCAAAGCCGGCAAGCTTGCTTGTGTCCTTGGGCAAGACACTTAACGGGACACCTCCATTTTTATGTGGTAGACAGGTGGCGGGGCCAAGCAGTTTACCCGTGGTGGTGGCCCAGTCTAACTGAAGACTAGCAAAAAGGGTTGATGAGAAGCTCATAATCTGAGAAGCTACTCCAAAAATCAACAAACAGATAAGATAAGTCAAAAGGCATCTCAGAAATGGCAACTCCAAATAGAGTACGGACATCCCGTCCAGAAGACGGCGATACAATTTGCTCTCTCTTGAATGGAGGATGGACAATCAAATAATCGCGCTTCTGAGAAATAAATTTTCTAACAGCTCAAGCGTTATTGATCACGCAACAAGCAATCTGGCATAAGAGTGATGTTAAAGCACGCTCTTCCCTTTTCTTCTAGAACACTTTAACACAGTTCTTTTCATCATAATTTTAAGTGACGTTACAATACCCTCTGTTACCACTCAGTGAAAACAGCAGCTGCATATATTGTTCACTCAGTGCTTTCCACAAATAATTTTCTATTTCCTCCCCTTCAAGTAATGATTTCCTCTTATTTTCCCATTTTAAATGCAAATTTCTTTCTTGATCTGCTTGCAAACTTTTGGCTAAAAAAACGTAAAATAAACCGCTAATTTTTGCAATTAAAAAAAACTTGCACGGCATTTACAGTACATGTGTTAACTAAAATACATACCGGTAGCTTCCACAACTGAAAAAGTGGACATTCATAAAAACACAGCCATCACAAATAAAAAGTGAAACAACTCAGCCTAGCAGTACGTAGCGATGACGTTACCACTTTTAAAGCATGTAAGGCATAAAGCAAAGGTCAGTTTTACCCTTGCCTGTAGCGCTGATATCTGCGGCGTCAATTATAGTTACCAAGTGCTACCGCAAGGCATGAGGTTGAGAAGTGTGGAGTGCGCATATAAAAATCATTCCAAACAGTATTCAGGCAAGTTTTCGAAACAAGTATCGGTGGCATGACGATAATAGTTGTATGTAATGCTACAAATAAGTTAATATTAAGTTAATATTCCGGGCACCAGAAGATTGAGTAAGCCTCCCTTTAGAAAAAGTAAGGGGAGCTGGGACATACGTTTTGCTGTCTGTGGCAGGATGGAGTTATTATCAGAGCTCAAAATGAAACAAGTACCATCAAAAGAGCAAAAAAAGCTCTTTTGATGGTACTTATTTCATTTTGAGCATACATATAATTGACAGATGCCGATAGGCCTGTTTCGATCTATCAAATCTCTTTAGAGCACCTCCGTCAACGAAAATCGAGATCAGCAACCATGGCTTTCATTTCACGGAATTTTGTAAAAGATTACAAATATGAAAATATTTTCTAAGGAAAGTAACACAAAGAAAACTCTATCCAATTTTTCGTGCATTCCCCGATGCTTGCCGGGAGCACATGAAAAATTGCTCATATATACGTGGGTACGGTTTTGGCAGCTCTGTCCATAGCTGTTCTAGCTCCTACCGCTAGTTGGCTAAGCAGGACAAGTTGTATTCACTATTTGTGTATACATATTCATTTGCAAGTGTAATTTCCTCTTTGTGTATACATATATTAGATACTAACTAGTCCAAAACTGCCTGGCTAGGCAGGAAATAAACAGTCTTACATTTCTGTTAAAGTAGTAAAACTTTTTCTTTTCTGTAGAATTGTGAAGACCATGGAATATGAGTAGCTTTTTCTCATCCAAAATTTCTGTATTTGTACATGACATGCAAGAATTTTTATTTTTTGAACTATTTTAATTTTGAATTTATATTTTTGCAATTTTTTTGATTTCTTCTAGATTTCCGCATTTTGATCATTTCCTCCAAAATTTTCTCTTTCATAAATTTTGTGGTCAGATTTTCTGAAATGAGAAAATTCCTTGCCAAGTGGAAATCCTGCGTACACTCTTGCACTCTCGTTTTGAAAGCAAATGAAAGTAGTAAACAAGGTGCATATATTAAGAATTTATCTCAAGAATTTGAAATTATCAGAGAAAGCTTGGGAATTTATGAGGTATTTTGATTTGGTAAAATCTTGGGAGTGGGGAAAAATCTTGGGGGTTTTCAGACCAACCTTTTGTATAACTTTTTACTAAATCTTGTAATTTTCTTGCGATACCTTTCTGCAAAGACCTACAATGTGCTTGGGAATTACCTCAAATCTGAAAGCTACTTTGGCAAATTTCGGGACAAAAGCTTTTTCTCTTTTCTTTTTTTTGAGCAAGTCCAATTCATGAAACCTTTTGATAGTTTTGGAAAGGAGATTGTTTTTATGTCGATCTGAAATTCACAATTAAACCAATCATTTCAGAATTTTGGAAATTTTTACGAAAAATGGCCATGTTTGGGATTGTTTCGGACCTTTTCTGGATTTTCAAAAATATGGAGTTGGCAGCTCTGATAGTGGTAAGGATTCACCTCTCGACGAGGATGAATCTGATGATATAGGTGTCACAGGCGGACGTCCAGGACCTTCCTCGCACTATTGTCTATCCAACCGATTAAAATCAAACAGTAAAATTTAAATGGGTATATTGACAGCAATAATGATAAAAACTTGGAATAGACGAGCGCAAGATATAATTGACTAAACTTTTATCCTCCAACTGAAAACGATTGAACCAGCAAAATCAAATTAAAAAAATAGAATTCAAAGTCACTTCTTTTTTTACATAGATTTTATTAGTAAGAGCCTGAAGCCACGCGTTTTGTGTGCTTAGGTCAGAATGTAAAAAATAGATAATTGATAGCAAAGTGAATCGCGACAAACAAAACGTGCAATAAGGCTGCTATTCGCAGGGCGGCGGTTCGACTCCCGGCGAACTCAGTCAAACAATTCTTGTTAAAAATGGGCGTAGGTGTGATAACAGATAGTAAAGCCAATAATTTATATGATGTTAGAGTAAAATGGCATATTACAACACTAACACAGCGTTTGAATATCTTTTCTTTACCATGTAACGACAAAGTTGTGATACTGCAACTAAACTGTCAGTGGAGTCCACGTTAAATACTTTTGCGCAATCGAACAGTACAGTGATGGCGCACGCATGAGTATACCCCCCTTAAGACATTTTTATCATATAGATTAATGTGAAACGAAATTCCGAATTTTACAGTGAAGTATCACGAGATTTAGAAAAACTAACTTTTTTTTCGCACAAAAAGCTATTCGGTTGGTCATTCACTTAAGTCACAACCTAACTCATTGTAATTACTGAGCTGTAGATGATGGGCTCTGGGTCACTTTGTCCTCCCCTGGCTCCGTTTATGGAGCAACCTATGCGTAGCCAGAGGCTTTAAGTTTTATAATTAGACCTACAATTACGATAAGTTCTAAATGGTAGGCCTATTACTACATGCCTTAATTCTTTTAAATCAGATGTTCTTAAACTTGGGATTACCGGAGCCTTTGTGCTATGGCCCTTATTAAACAAATTTAAAAAATTTGTCAAAATCAACTCTTTGAAGAAGTTAATTTCATAAAAAGTTTTCGTGTTGTTTCGGAAAAAACATCTATTTTTTCCGTTTTGGGAGTAAGGTACATCCGCGCAACCGAGGCCTTAAGTTTTATAATGAGACCTAGAGTTAGGAAAAAGTGAGCATTAAGCTTATTTCCTCGTATTGTAGCTTAAGTTCTGTAAATACGGTAATTACTTCAGCGTTTTGAATTTTTAACTCAATCAATTCAGTTCGTCAAATGAACCCATGAAAGTTTGTGAAATTACTTGCTGTATGCACAGTCTCAATTTATTTGTAAAGAAATCGGTATTATGGGCATAGTTTTAAAATCCAAATTTTAAGGAGAAATTTATAAAAAAAAAGGTCTATTGATCTAACCCATTGCGTAAAATCATAGTCACCAAGTACACAGCCGTATCTATACAGGAAGATCTTTTCTTGAAAATTAAGTATTAGGCCAAACAGGTAATCGAACGCAAGACAGTTGTTAGAAATGTAGCCCCTGTTGCCTTATCTCGGGACCAGAGACGGTCAAAGTAGCTTAAAAATCTATTTGAGTAAAAGTATTGTTACTTACTCAAAAAAATGCTCAAGTAAAAGTAGAGAGTTATGATAGGTATTTTTACTTGAGAAAAAGCAATAAAGTAATAGAGAATTATACAACTTTTAAGCAGTGAAAGTAGTTTCATTTTTTAGCAGTTTTGTCCTGGATCTCTCTTCTTTGTCGTTTGAGCTATTTGTTGTGAGCTTTTATGCAGGAAAATGTACAGTATATATATAGGTCACACTGCGTTAGCGTTCACGCTCGGTTTGCAAGTCTTCAGCTAGACTGGGGCCATTACCACGGGTAGACTGCTTGGCCCCACCATCTGTCTGCCACATAAAGACGGAGGCATCCCGTTAAGTGTCTTGCCCAAGGACACAAAAAGCAAGCTTGCCGGCTTGTTCTCCACACTGTCCCTATTTTTCTGTGCGCCAAGCAGGGAAGCTGTGAATACCAGTTTTTAAAGTCTTTTGGTATTGTAACTGCTTCTATTCCAGTCACACAGTTTGGGGGAAGGTCTTAGCGCACAGCGCAAACTCAATCGCGGCATCAAAGAGCACTCTCGATGATTGAATCAAATGCAATTCCGAAACGAAAAATTCGATCGATTATACACGAATGGCGTCGATACTGCGACAGATTTTTGACTGTATGCGACTTTCCGAAACGATTCAACTTTATAGCGGAGATAACACTTCATCCGTATTTTTATTTTGAGAAAAAATACCAAATGACTAGAGTGCCCCGGTTATATAGTGCTGCTAATTTACGAAATTCTCACGCGAGCACGTGAAAAAAGACAAAAGAAAACTTCATAGAGAATGGCTGACCTAGATCTTTTTTCTTGGTATTGTTTACAACACAAAAAACGCTAATTATAACAGTAGGTCTCCAGCAGCTTATTCAAATAGAAAGAGGCCCTGCAGTTTAATCAGGGCGAGAAAAACAATTTTAATTAAAAGTTTTATGAATGGATTTTGTCTGTAACAGGTATGACTGGACTTGGGAAATGAACCCGAGGTCTATCGACTGCAAAACTAACGCTCTAATCACTGCGCCATCGCACCAGTTCTGGAACCCTCTAAAACAGTAGTTTTCAATTGGGGGGTGCTTGCTCTACACAGATTGGGAGAAGCAATTTTTAAAAATGCAAATTTCTCTACTAATTTGTATTTTACTTTAGATCACACTGGTCAACAAAAAATTTGTTGCATTGATGCAAACACTTGTTTTGGCCTAATTTGAGGGTGCTGAATACAAATCTGACCTTACTTTTTTCTGTAAGCTATAATTTTTTTGGTACTTTCTTGTTTCGCGTCACTTTAGTACTTTCCATTTCACGTTTTCCTGTAATAGGACAGTATCCGAAATTTTAGCAAAGCGACATTTTTAATGAATTGGAGTTATGGCTAGCAGTAAAACAAAAATCCCAAAAATAACAATATGGAGCAAGATAGTGAGTTTTATATCACAAGAAAAAGTACTTACAGGCAAATTTACATCAAATATGGGAAGCGAATAGATATGGTTAACAAGTAAAATGGTACGAAATCCAGCGAACAATACTTGCACATCAACGCCATTGAAGAAAGGGGTAGACAATCAACTTATCCATGTACAAAGAATTTGTTAAGATGCAAATTACTTATAAGCACCTGTATCAGGGAAAAAATTGGCACTTATAGCTCTTGTGTTTGTACACTATTCCTGGACAGTCATGTTTGATACTTCAACAGTAGTCTGCCAACATATGGCGATCCCATACAGGAAGTGCACTTTGATGCTCATTTTGCATCCCAAATCATAAAATGCTGAGAGCATGTTGCCTACTAGATCCTCATGATTTCCTGCCTTTTTATTTTCAAGGAAATTCTTTATCACATTCACAAAAGACAAGCATGCTACCTTCTCCTCATCATTTATTGCTTGGACAAGAGCTTGATCACGCGCAAGTGTACGGATCTGTGGTCCATCAAACACTCCTGCTTTGATTTTCTCGTAGGATAAGCCAGGAAATGTATGCAGAAGATGCTGGAAACATTCGCCATGCAAACGTAATGCTTAAACAAACTGTTTCATCAAGCCTAATTTGATGTGAAAAGGAGGAAAAATTATTTTGTCTCTGCTTACAATCGGATCATAAATGACATTTGGCATGCCAGCTTTAAGGGTGTCAACGTTTGGGCCATTCCTTTCGGCTCCAGTAATTTTCACGATCTCGACTATCCCGCATGCAAAGAAAGTATGGGAATTTAGTGTAGCCTTTTTGCTGACCCAGTAGAAAACTAACCATTTTCAAGTCAACACATATGATGCAACTATGCTCATGATATTTAAGTAGATCCATTACTGTTATAATGTCATCCTGCTGCTCTTTGAGCACATTGGAGTGGCCAACAGGAACAGCTCCATACCTATTCCCATTGTGTGAAAGCACACACTTGAGACTACGCTTGGAGCTGTCCAAAAAAATTCACCACTCTTCTGGGTTGTATGATGGGATGCCCAATTCGCCGAGAAGTCCTGGTACATTGTCACAACAAACAAGTTGTTTTTCCTCTTTAAAATAAGGCAGAAAGAGCTTATCTCTTTTTCTATAAAATGACACTTTTGCGGAGCTATGCAGCACATGTTTTTCATTCAGCCTAGAAGCTAAGATTTCAGCTGCTTATTTGGATAGATCCAAATCACGCACCAAATCATTCAGTTCTAACTGGTTAAACTGCTGGGGAACTGCTTTTTTGCTTTCGGTAGATGAGTCTTCAGATTCTGTATTTGTTCTTTTATACTCCCTTTCCATGCGCTCTTCTTCAGATTTAGTTTCTTCATCTTCAGAAGACACATAACCATTGAATATTGGAGGTGGAAATTTGTCAGAATTTAAAACAGGTCAGATTGCTCATGGAATACTGGGATAAGAGATATTTAGCCGGTTTTTTTCCAATATCTCTTGTGTTTACCAAACAAAAATAGCAGTCAGTGAGATGCTCTTTTGGTTCACGCCACACCATAGATATACCAAAAGGTAAGCCCTTTCGCTTTCCTTTTGTACACTTCCGAAGCATTTCTTCACAGTTATGGCACACAATGTGGGGAGCCCATTTTTTTTCTTGATCATCAAGAGGAACATGAAAATATGCTTTATAAGCACGCTTCACAAACAATGATATATTTTGTCTTTGACGAGTAAGTGTATAGATGCCACAGATGTAACAAAAAGAATCACCTTTGTTTTTACACTTTCTAGTTCTACTAGAAGAAGCCATGTTTAAATCTGAAACTGAGTTGATGTTTGAATAAGATAAATTCTTTGAATTAAACACAACTTGAAAATGAGAAAGCCTGTAGAGTATTGGTAGTAACCAGCAAGCTTGCTAATGTTGACAACGATTCAGAAAAATGTATAAAACTATGCAAAGGACCGCTCAGTGACTAGTTATTGGACGAAAATGTACAAAAGATATGTACAAAATACCACTCATGTAAGAATAATAAAAAGCCGATAGCATGAAAACTAAAGCATACAGAAAAAAACTAATGGCAGATTTGAAATTATCGACCAAAAATTGTAGGCTACAGAATTAGTTGAAAAAACTCATGCCACAGAAAATGAAAAAATTTGTTGGCCAGTGTTATCAATCAAGTTAAAGATTTACGCGTATGTTAAAGCCAATAGTGTCACAACAAAAAAGGCTCGGTCCCCGGCGACACCAAGTTAGTGGGTGATACTATTATTACAATACTCTCGAAAAGGTGCACCTAAATTTAGATTGATGACTTTTTTTTAAACATGTTGTAAATTTAGGTTGAAGATCTTTTTTTGCAGAACTTTTTTCATTTCCGGGCGACACTTTCAAAAACCGTCCAGAGTGACAGCAATTATATAAGGAAGAGATGAAAAAACTGATGTTTTCTTCTTTCAGGGAGTGCTAGATGCCAAATAAATTGGGGGGAGTTTATGTAATCAGGCATATTGTGTAATATTGGATAGTGCTCGATTTACCTTGAAAATTATAAAATATCATTGATGTTGTTTAACCGCTTGAAATAAGGGTTGATGTCACGTTTCTCGCGATATTTTTCCTGAATTTCTTTTTGTTAATAGTGGCAAGGGGCCGCAGAAAAATTTAGGGTAGCTTGAAGTAATTTTTGAGAAATGATTTGTTAGTGCTTCAGTAAGAAATTAATTTCGAGAAAGGATTGGGTTTTGTTCAAACTGTTTTGGAATCACCCTAGTATTGTGTTTCTATGCCTCATGCCACATCGAGGAGAGTTAATAAAGCAATTTAAATGTTAGTCATACCACCTAGTCTGTGCAATGAGGAATAGCCTATTTTGTGTATTTTGAACAGGTATTCCACTTCCCACTGTTCTTGTTGTAGCAGATGAAAACTGATGAATCATTCTCCAGCCGACTTAATATTTAACATTGAAAGCTTTCTTTAGCAAACGCTTACTTTTTCAGGCAAAACAAATAAAAACTTAGTAAATGAATTGAAATTAATGCAAAACAATATTATCATGCTGTGTCTTTCAGGATTACTCAGGAGATTAAGCCTAAAACAAGGTGAAGCAAAGCGAGCATAAAGTAACGTCAAGTTTAATGTTTAGAGCATTCGATGCAGCACGAGGTAGGCCTCAACAAAACCACTGTTTTGAAGCTTGTGCTTCGGGATCAAATTTAGGCCCTATTGCTTGTATTGGCCTCAACAACACGTTAAGAGCTACAAGTGGCTACACTGACTAAAAAGTGTCATAGACCTAACTACTTTACATCAAACAGTGCCAGTATTATAAACATTTCATCAATCACTAAATTAATTAATTCTATGCTTAAAGATTTACAAGCATGGAATAAAAAATCAAGAAATTTTTCATTTTTAGTTAAAAAAAAAGACCAATTTATTGCCTAGTTGCTTATGCGTGACTTGCTACAAATTTGTACTTGCCCCTAGATAATTTCTATAACTTTTATCATAAAATTTTTCCAGAAAAAATTCTAAACCAATTTAGACATGCGTGGCGTCCAAATTACAAACGCAATTTGTAATGTGGACATAATTTGAAAAAATTTTGTTTTGTTATAAATTGAGTTTTTTCTAAGTTTGTAACAATTTTTTTACCACTAGGTGATGATAGTCGAACGCAATCAGAAAAACCAAAACCGGAAAAATAATATGCTGAGTTGAATAAAATACAGAAGAATACAGTTGGGTATACCTATATACACGGGCTTCCCCTGATATCCGCTCAAAAGATTTAAATGGCGCAACATATTGCAAACAAGTTGGCTCGTTATTTTAGTAATTACCACTTTATTGTGGGCCCATTTAATTACATTTTTTGATTTTTGTTTTTTGCTTTTGATAGAACCTTCGTTAAAAGTCGTTAAAACTTGGAATGACTTGAAGAAACTAATATTCTTGTACTTTTAAAGAAAACAAATTAGATCTTTGTGATATATAAAACTTAGCCCACAAACACTAGAGCAAAACGACGTAGTCAGCTAAAAATTTGTGAGGGAGAAGGGGCAAAACTTTTAAAGCATAGATCACATTTTTAATGATAGCCCTTTTTTTTAGTAATTTTTGTACCTCACAGAACTTCGATAAGAATCAGTGGTATTCAACAAATCTTAAATATCTTTGCTGCGGTTAAGCTTACGTGATCATCTTTTTTAGAGGGCACTTTAAGAAATCAAACAAAAACCGAATATGGAAATCTTTTGAAAAGGAAGTTTTCTCTTTGTCTACCCCCTCCGGATACTCCCTTGACAAGAGCTGTAGCTGGTTTGTGGACAAACTAATTGTCGCGTTACAATAGAATTTTCGTTCTATCTCAATCTTCGATTTACTTCTTAAAATTGAGGCGATTTGTTGCATAGCTCGAATAATTAAGTCTGGTTGCAACTAAATAGCTAGGAAAAGATTGGCTTCCACTAAGATACTTCCACGCACTTCTCGATCAAAAACAGAACAAATATATTCACAAACCACTTTGAAACTTCGAATTCCTTCGCTTGTCAAAAACAGAAACTAAAACACTTTAATATATAAATATCAAAGACTAACCAAAACTAAAACCACCAAAACAATCGCTTGATTCCTGTCAAAACAAGGCACTTTTACTATTCTTCCTACTCTGCCGCTAACTACCACTACTGAACTACTAAATCGGAAAAGTCTCGCCGCTTTATATACAAAAATACGAGCTTCTAGAAAATGCTAGAACATCACGTGACACAGAAAAAACACCGTTAATAAATTACATAATCGGTAATAATAAAAAAAGAAAAGTCTTTGAGAAGAAACAAGATTTACGAGAATACACTGGAACGTAGTCACGTGTTGAACCATTGTGACGTCAGAAAAGGCGTGTGAGTTACAAATCTATTAATAAATGAGAAAGAAAAAAAAAAGTCTTTTTTCGCAAACAGTTTAGCAAGTTTAGGGCTTCAGACAATTCAGATTTACAAATAAAACGATCACTGCAAAATAAAACAATAGATTACAACAACTATACATGTATAAAAACTATTTTTTTAGCGCATATTTGCTAATTCGTGACACTAATGTAAGCTTGAAAAGATGAACAAAATGCAAAAAAGTAAATACAATAGAATAATTGATTTTAATTCTGGCGCTTGAAACTTTTCAAAATTAAAAAACATGAACAGTGTATGACCATACGGTCCACTGATAATGACTTACGGAATCTTGTCTGTTAGCATTAAACAGTAGGCTTGCAGATGATCTTCAAAATCTGAACCACAACCAAAAGTTCGACGAAAATTTTGCAAAAAATAAAACTTGAATTCAAAGCTGTTTATAAAGCTATCGTCCCGCGTGTCAATCCAACAGAATCAAACTTCTAGCACCTACTTAAGTGAAAAGTTATAACTACTCAAATGGCGTTGCTTCCCACTTTATCTGCTTAAGTTAACGTAGAAGTAATAAAAAACGAAATTATTCAACCTAGTAGGTCATTGCTGAAAAACCAACGTAAGCATTTTTAATTAAGTAGAATTACTTTGATACTGACTACCTCTGCCCGGGACCAAGGCACATGCTGTAAGTGCAACCACCTAACTTGGTGTCTCAAATATTATTGCGAGGAAAGTTGCACCAAGTAAGGAAATGAACCCATCACCAAATGACTTATTTCTGTAATCGTAAAACAAAAACTATTATGGCGCCCAGCTTCCACTTTGACTTTGTGCTCCTATTCATTACAAAAGAACGAATAGAATTTTTCAAATGTGTGATAGATTGTGAGTAAGACTAGTTTTAAACTAAAGTACGATGCTCAGGATTAGAGACTTGGGAGCGATGCTTCAATTTACATCAACTTTTCGTTACCACTCTTTGAAATGTAATTTGCAGCCGGTGCAACCCGAACCTATATCTTTAACCTGACTTGACGGACTGGTAGCGCTGTCTGCCGACGCCGGAAAGCCGGCTCATGTATAAATAAATTTCGCCATTTTGCGGATATAATATTCTTTATTGGGTTTTAGTGCTTGCCCCTTCAAATCACTTTTTAATGAATGGCATATTGAAGTTACAATGCTTTGCTTCCCCAAAATTTTGTATCTGGAGCTGCCATCGCTGAAAGCATGCTGACATTGGCATAGAACTGACGAAGCAGGTCATTTTTTATATTTGCCGCTCTATTTCTGGTTGTAGAAGCCTGTAATGAATGGAACCGCGCGTAAATTTGGCTTTAATTAGGCATCCCTAGTCTGATTCGTTTAAAAAGCTTTGTGCCGTTAAAGTTCGTGCTGGAGTTCAAACAAATCCTAGCCGTATAATTTGAATGTCATCATTGGAAGGAAGCGAATTTTAGGGAATTCTAAAACAAGAACGTAGTCAAAAAAATTGAAAAGACTTTTCATGATGACGTCGTTGTTGTTAGAATCGATGCCAGTCTAATTTTTTTTCAGTGAGCGCCTTTCGCTTTCTTCTCTAGGTTACGCCGCCCGTCTTTAAATCAGTATGGCAACTGTCACCACGTATTGCGCCGAGGTCTCTTTAATTCATGTCTTTAAGAAGGGGATTCTACAATTACATTGCCTGTTTGTAAAGAGATCCCAAATATTCCAGCTACGCCACTGTGCGTGACGCAAAAGTTTGTAAAAGAGCGTTTCGTAAAATGGATTTGACTTCATCGCTGATATTTGATATGGTGTGACATCTTTCAAGTCGACTACAAGTGTCACGGATCTAAAGACGCCACTGCTAGGGTAGCTTTGATCCATTTTCTACGAGATTAATTTTTTTGCATCGTATTTATATCGACAAGTTTAAAATGAGATTGGTCCCAGGCAATGTGAATAGCAAGTTTGCCTACTGCAGCAGGGAACAGGCCTCCAACCTATTTCACTCCTCACTAACGTCAGAATGCATAGGCCTTCGACATGGTCCTGAACCTAGCAGATATTTTGAACTTTAAAAAAATGTCAGAAATTCGCAAACCACTCGCCAAAGCTTTTAAAAGTTCTATCTTTTATTTGCGCAAATGATTGAGTTGCACTGATTGTAGCCCTTATGAAATTTCTGATCCCACTTTGGTCAATGTTACAAAGTGACCTGAAAATGTGCTTTTGCTATGTAGTTCGTTCGAAGACACACTCTGCCAGTTAAATATTCTTTTTTAAAGGTTTTAGTATGACTCTTGCAGAGAATTGTGCTGTTTGTATCCAGGTTTACCGACTGCAAAGCGAACGCTCTGATCTCTGCATCGCTGCGCCTTTTAGTTCTTGTTTTTGTTGCGGTAAACCTGCATACAGCATTTTATTGGCATCAGCTTAATAATTATATGGCCGACTGTAAATATATATCTATCTACAAATATGCGATGCTTTTTACATCCCATGACTTATGAACAGCCTTTGGGCAATAAAAGTTAGTGCTTGAAATGCCAGAGAGATAAGGTGAAACTATTTGAGCTGTATGAGGGTCAAGTGAAGCATAAACGAGTTTTTGCAGAGTGATTTCATTCTTCAAGCGCAGTCAAGGTTAGCACAAAGCTACAACTCATTGCAACGAAGCGATAGAAAAGCAGTTAGTCGATGGCAATGATAAACTCAGCTCTTGATTCTAATTAAGTTTGATTCGTACGTGTTAACTAGCGGTAAAAATCTATTTGCAGTTGTTGATTGTCAAGATTTCTAACTATCGATCATATTTATTTAATTGTATAGCGAAAAATATTAGGCCTATTCTGCATAGGATGATAGAGATAACCGGTTGGCTCTAGTTTTCAACAAAAGTTTTCAAAATTTTCATCCTAATGTTCAGCCGCTAAACAACGGTTTTTGAACGTTTTCGTAATGTTGTTTCACCTAAGGTTTACGTGCCGTGTCATATTTCGTATTCCACTCTTTTCTGACAAGTCTTTTTCAATAAGAAATTGTTGACGGTTTAACGAAATTAGTTTTCAAAGATCTACTCACTTGGGTTTAATGAGCTTCCTGTTTTCTTGCTTTTGTAACTCTTAGTGATAGAAATTATCAATTATTTCATACAGCCTGGCGCGTTAAAACCATTTTGTTACTGTTAGCCATTTTAATACCAACAATTATTTCATTTTATTATCAAATTTAAGAAACCATTTTATTACCAACTTTTGATATAACTTATAGTCTTCTGAGAACAGTTTGATTTCTACAACCAACAAACGTGTATAAAGCAGATGACGTAACCGTAAATTTAGAAGTGTTTGACTTTTAACGTTTACGTTAGCATGTTGCTGCCGCTGGACAACTGCTGCTGTCATTACCGTTATTTTTATAGTCCAGTGATTTGTTTTCAGAACAGCTTGGCAGTGAAGCTAATCATAGCCTTGGTTTCGACACAAAAGTATTTTTTGGACAAACGTAGTTGTTTACCGACTTTATAGCCTGGGATAAGGAAGCTAGAGTTGAGACAAAGGATAGCCTATTAATGCAAGGTCAATGGCAGTATCTAAAAAATTAACCTGGAATTGGCAGCAGCGGTCTGCTCTACCCGAGAAGCAGTCTCCGAAAAAGATAGAAAAAAAGTGTTCATATGTCGAAGCTGCTTGCTTGCTGATGTCTTAGGGGTTCGTATTCGTGTGCTTTGGATGGTTTGAATAAATTTTCAGTTGATACAGCACCCCTAAAAAATTGCATATTTATACACAAAGCCAAGACCTTACTCACCATTCTAGAGGACAACCTCATCCATAATGACGGCCGTTACACCCCCCCCCCCCCCGACACCCTGGTAAATATTAGCAAAATCCATCGGGTAACAAGGGTTCAAAACTACTATGCTTGCTACTTTTATAACAGGAAAGCAAATACATCATCAATCTAAGTTTGAAGGCTGGGGAGTTTAGGCTTGTATCCAGAAAAAAACGAGAACGGCTAGATCTGGCTCTCGCTTACTTGATAATGCCATCAGCTATATTTAGGACTGAGACCTTTTTACAATTTGGCTATAGATGGAGCGACGAGGCTTGTTTCTTCCCAAGCTGACTGCACTACCTTACTACCCTCTGGCGCAAGAATCAGGGGCTAGAGAAAAATTTGGCCTTCCTTTTCTTATTGAACACACCTTGATCCTCTCTCCAAAAAGGCTTACTCGCATCCAAAAAAACAGACTAAAGGCAATTTTTAGAAATCGATCTCTTCCCTAAAAAGGCCTTTACATCAACTCTCGAATAAAATGCATTTTTTGATGCCACTGCGCGCATACCAAGAAATGATGTTTGAAAGACCCAAAATCGAATTTCCGAAATTGTTGACTGCTTCAACGCATGATTACTCAAAATAAACTTGTAATTTTATGACTTAGAATAAAGATAGAATGGATGATAACATAGATTATAACGAGTATCAACCTGGCCATTATCATTTGCGGCTTTGCATTAACAAATATGAAAATAATGACGCTTGCAGTGACGTCATACATTTGGAAGAAACAAGCGGAAAACAAGATGATTGGTAGGATATAAACCGGTTTAAAATATAAGTTATCTTAAAAATGGAATATTGGTTGGCTAAATTAGCGCAATTAGAAACAAAATTTGGGAGGGGCTAAATATGTATGTACGTTTTGTCGTTCAGTTGTGGTTAATGACTTTTTTGTTTCATGGAGATCAATGTTTCGTCGCCATTTTACTTGAAAATGGCTTCGTATTTTAATTGGGTCATAGTAAAATTGAAGTAGGCTATGGCCCCTTTTGCCCTATGACTGCACCTCTGGTTAGCTACAATTTGCTAAAGCCTATGCTAAGTAGGTACTGAATCAGTCTGTGTTAACTGTATACCTAATCGTAGAAAAGTATATGTAAAGGAACTTCGCAATAGCACATTACTTTTAGTCTCAAACTTTTAGTAAGAAGTTAACTGCCATCGAGAGACTTTAAGTTCGAAGCCCGTTTAGATTTGCGTTAGCAAATGCCTCGGGAGATTTGAGGTCAAGAAAGTTATTTTTTTGCTTGTATAGATTAACAAAACAAGCGTAAAAACAAAAATTTACGGTCGTAGGGTCAATATTAACGAAGCTATAAAGTTAGGAAAAGTTAATTTTTCTGACTTTAGGCCAATTTTTTATTGTTTGGTCAATCTTTATTACCACACATCTCAAGCATATTTTTCCTAGATATTTATCATTTTTACTTCAGAAAAAGGAATTATTTAACATGTTTTGGTGCTTTCTAAGACTGGAATTTTAATGCTGTCTACGCTGCTAGCTAAATACAGAAATTTCTTCTCAAAAAACATTACAAATGACATGTGTGTGCATCATAACTTAAGCTCCAGTTCAACAAATTTGGGGTTTTTCTAATGGATTTGCTCTAGTTTTTATTTATTTTCGTTTTGTTAAATACGGTCAATGAAGTTACTTTTTAAAAAAATAAAGTCGCTTTTTTAAGTTTTTTAGATTACAAAAGTTGCCCCGCTAATAACTGTTTTTATTATGATTTGCAAACAAAAAACTCTCTGTCCAAACATCAAACTCCCAATGTTTCGATGTTTACATTAAGATTTAGATTTACGTGTACGTTACAACACATATTTTACATAATAACCGGTGTTTAAATTAAAGTGTGTATTACAATATTAAGTAAAATCTAATTTTATCCAATTTAGGACCAAATTATACAATGACACCAGATCAAGGGATTTAAAATTTCGTTACGAGAGTTTGCAGTCATCATTGAATGAAGATGATATTCCTGATGAAGTGGCTGCTCAGAATCTGTTGGGAGTAATCTAAATTTTTTGTACTTTATATTATACAGCTATCTACAATTTATGTTATAATTTACTTTTGTGGTCATGATGATTCGACGTTAAGATTAATTCACTCTCTGGTCGAAATTCTTGCACTTAACTGTTGTATAACTAACTGGAATCTTTAAAAACATATTATTAATCGGCCGACTCAAAAAAGACAAATTTTAAATAAACAACTTTTTCACACATTTGCCTCCCCCTCCGTCTAAATGTAGTTATGAAAAGGTCTATACATTAGCATTTAAATTTGAGGGTGAAGCTATGATTCCATGCAAGCCACCATGACTATACTATTGCAGCAGTTTTTAAATGGACGGTTAATTCCAAAATAGTGTGTTTTTTGATACATGATAGCTTTTATATTTTGTTTTACAAAGTTCTCTCTCCCCTTTAACTGCTTTGGACAATGCAGAGGCAATAGTGTTACGAGTCACTAGAGTCCGTGACATCCGGGGCAGATAACAAAAAATGACACCTTAAAATTTCAAAATAAAACAGCTCTCAGCAACTACTAATTAAAAAAGATCTTTTATTTTAGAGAGACAAGTTGCTAAAGTGTCGCCCCTAGAATAGTTTTATCCTTGGCTGGCCGCTGCATATATGACGGATATAACAACTGATCACTACATACTCTTTCCTTGCTGCAGCTTTTGGCGATGCGATTTGACAAACTGGATTTAGCAGTTTCACACTTTGAATCTGTTCTCGAGACCGACGGCGACAACGTGAATGCAATCCAAAATTTAGCGCATTCTTGCGCGCGAATGGACAAACCAGAGATGGCAGAGAAATGGAATTCAAAAGTAGTAATCATAGTTAAAAATCAAAGTCTGTTTTGTAATTCGATTACGCGTAAGAATTTAAGATTGTCGATAATTGGTAAAATGTCAGCAGAATATGTCAATGCAGCAAGCTCATAGAAGAAATTTTATGATTTACTCAGAACATAGCTAAGTAGTTATCCCCCTTTATTATTTGTAAAACTTTTTTCGCAGAATAACAAACGCTTGGTCCCATTGCGGAGTTAAAACCAGCTTACTGCTGGCACTACCACAAGTAGTAGGCCTACAGGTATAAACCAACCAAAGAAAAGTGCCCTAAACTGCTTCTTCTTTAGCTTGTGCGAAGATTAAACGCGATTAGATGTCAGTGCCAACCCTATACTGTGAAACTGAACAAATTTGTACCGTTTCAAATTTTACCATAGTCACTAAGCTTTTACCGTATTATGGCTCAAACATATTATTTTTCACTCCATTTCCATTACCGTCAACTTTGTTGTGCTTGGTATTTTCACTTTTTATTCGGAAAACCATGGTTACCTTGCCTAAAGTGCTGGGATAAATCTAAACTTCAATAATTATGGCAAAAGTAAAAAATGTTGTTCATAAAGGTGCTCATAGTATAACATCAAGGTAGTATCAATCAAGTGCTTTAACCAACCATAAACTAAGCAATTACAGCTGAAGATCGCCACTGGCCGCATCTACATCGTTTGGATAATATGATACAAGCAATTGTTCAGCTTTTAATTTTATTACAGAAAATGTACTTTAGCTATCTTAAACAGCCATCTTCAGTTCCTGTTTAAAGTATTGAATAACATCATTCAAAAACCTCAACCAACTATTAAAGGAGAAAGATCTACAGCCGCACAGCAAAGTCATTCACAAAAAATCCAATTGTCTGGCATCACTACTACAACATGTTAGATTCGTTTCAGTTTACATAGTAACCCTATTTACGAAGGATTCTCGAGATTATGCACCCACTGTACATTATGTTGCAATCACGGCCAATATGCTAACTCTACGGTTGAATCTAGTACGATCATCACAATTGACAACGAAGCCATCAAACTGAAACAATTCTTCATCTGTTGTGACATGGCAAAACCTATGAACTACAAAATCATGTTCTTGAAAATATTGACTTAGTCGCCATAGTTTAACTAGGAAACAATTGAACAAAATTTTTTTCAGTTTTGCCTGGAAGATCTTAACTGTGAGAACGTTAATTGTTTCTTCGCGTTTGCTAATTAGAAGCTTTACATAAACGAAAAGAAATCAAGGTTGTTTAAAATATTTGCAATATAGTAGTGAGGTTTTGCCATATCACGGCAGAAACTCGCCGGAATTGCGGTATACACATTGGAGAATGGACCATCAGCAATGCAAATTACATTAGACGAACTAAAACAAAATTCTTCACCAGGTAGCGAGTGCACAGAAATAAACAAACTACACTCGCAAAAAAATTCGACAATTATCAAAGCACGCTTTTGAAATGCTATTTGATCCATCATTTAAATACATTCAATCTAAACAATGTAGGCCTACATCTCTTAAGCCAGGTGTTTTCAAATTTATTCTCTCATTTACCCCTTTGAAAATTTCAAAAGTAAAATTTACTCCCAAAATTTTTTATATTTTCACTTCTACAAATGCCTATTGTAATAGGCAAAATTGTGAATTTTTGCTAACAAAATTTACCCCCAGGCAGGTCAAGTTTACTCCCAAGGAGCAAATTTATCCCCTGCTGAGAAACCCTGTCTTAAGCAATAGAATCATTTTTTACAACAATTAGAGGCAACCTTTTTAGACTTAGATGAAGATTTTGGGTGGCACACAACCAACTCTCAATCAACATTGAACTAGTGACTAGGCCAACAATTTGATAATTTTTAGCTTTTGGTGCTCATTTCCACGCTCCTCCATTTTATTTTCGCTTCATCTATACGTCTGGATTATATAACTGCAATGGGCGTTTGGTTCCTTTCACTTTTAAAATTAGTTTTTGTCGTCATGTTTAGTTTTTAAGTCTAGTAATCTGCTGATTTTGTGTTGGCTATTCTTATGTCTAGGGTAGGTCAGAGATTTAAGTTTTCCTTTATCTATGTTTTTATTTACTTCCAGTCGCTGCTTGAAAAATGTTATAACAACTATTCGATTTACTGCTATTTGTAAAATTTTCCATTAACCAACGTACTATTGAGGTATGTCACCAAAATCACACAGACCAGAGGTAAACAGAGTTTTCTCTTTTCTTTGACCGGAATTTAATTCTAACTAAAGATGGCCGAAATATATTTTCAGGAATAAAATTTAAAGCTAGATAATTTCCGGTATTAAATTTATTAAAGGTTGATAAAAGGGGGTGAAGCTAAGCTATCGTTCGCTTCATGACAGATCACATGAAACGAAAAGACGCGAGACGTTATCACAGCAAGCTACAACGCGTGACAATATTTTTGCTGATACTATCTACTAGTGATGGGACGATACCAAATTTTATAACGATTCCGATACGAGTCCCGATACCTCATCAAAATTCCGATTCCGATGCCGATACGAGTCCCGATTCCGATGCATGTAATGAATTCGTGATAATTTTTAGACCCTGAAGCTGGTTCAAGAAACAAATACTTTTTGGACAAAGCACTTTTATAAATTATGCATTCAGAAGGAACATAAATGGTTTTGTTATAGCAAAAAAAGTTTCTTATATAATAAAATGAAATGAAAAGATAGATGTTTAGAAAAAAAATATTCAAGTAAATTCCTTGAAAGGTGTTTATTCATATTCGAGTCCCAATATTTTTACATTGTAATTTAATATGCAAACATACGGATTCCAAAGAATCGTTTTCAGAATCGGAAATTCGATTAAAATTCTCCGATTCCGATACCAAAAAATGTTCCAATATTTTCGATTCCCGATTCCGATTCCGAGTACTGGTCTCATCGCTACTATCTACCTTAAAAAGTCGAGTAATATAAAGCATATTTTTAGGTTCAAAAATTGCTGGGAAAAACCGATCAAGCGGTTTCTGAAAAGTTAATCAATAAACGCATGGCTTGCAGCATGGCGGAACAAGCTTTTGCTTACGCGTACGATATTGGTCTCATGCACTACGAAGATAGGAAGCAAAAACTTGAATCTGCAATCAAGTTATTTGATCGAGCCTTCAATATCGGAACAAGGTATGCATTTTGATATATGTTTTTTTGTCAAACGTCTTCAAACTTTCGCCAAATGATTCAAAGCATTTAAAAAGCAATCAACAATTTTATCCAGCGATTATATGGACGCAATCTATGCGAGGGTGGTAGGTTATTTAAACATTCTGCACCGGGGTGTATTCCACAATTCTATCCGGGGGCAATAGGAAAAAGGATCAACCTACGAAAAGAAAGTTGTCAAAAAATAACCTTCAAGTATGTGAAAAGATAAGCTCTCTAGACATAAGTTTTTACACATTTTAGATAAGGTTAAAGCTAGCTTTCCCATTGAATATAACATGACCTTCCTGATCGACTCTTAGTAGAAGACAATCTATCTCTTTGTACTCATAGATAGCTAGAACATCTATCAATAGAGCTGCCGAAACCAGCGTCTAAAAGACAATGGGATGTAGCGAGCATGAAGCAGGCCTAGCGGCGTGTGTAGTACTAGTCGACCACATCTCGCATACATTGCATCCATATTCACAGCAACCGGATAAAGTTTTATAGTAGAAATGATTTTTGAGAAAGCGGTTGATACCAACAAAAAGCAATTTTCTCTCAACAAAAAGAAAAATCTTTTGTTGCCTGTTTCTAAAGAAAAAAGTGAAGAATAGAGACAGAACTTTGTCCAAAAAGAAAAACGTGTTGGTGTCAAGAAAGTTCGCCTTTCTTCCAACCCTCCTCTAACATAAGTAGATCTTAAAACATATTCTTAGATTAAATTGTAAATTATTTCCTCAGTTCCATTCCTCTCACTGAAAGACGGAGATGGTATTTTGTCATGGCGACAATTTTTGTGCGATTGGATACGCTAATGCTGTGGTCACGTGAGGCCGAAAAGACGAGGTTACCCGGGTTCAATCGAGCTGTACATTTACTAAAAGAAGTCGCAAAGTCAGAGTTATTGTATCATAAAGCATTATCATGGGCTTACTTAGGTATTTATTTGGATAAATTTTACTATTGCTGCGGCATTGTGTTTTGTTATAGCGTTTATACTTGCTCACTACAGCAATGTGTCTCTTAAGTTCTTCGGTAAATGACGTAAAATATTTAACGTCTGATTGCATTTGCCCATCACGCGAATTTTGCTACAAAATGTGACTTTACTTTTACTTTTGCTTTTTTCTGTTTTGGTATTTACCAAACACGCAAATTACGCTGGCGGCTAAAAATCTAGAAAAACGCATTAGCAAAAGTGCAGATGAATTTTGCAGCGAAATTCGAGTAAATGCTAAACGCAGCTTTACACTGCTTCATTGGCAATCAAAGCTGTAGTTAAGATTCACTTTTGGAGAAGGAGAGGGCAGTGGTGTCCGCCGCTCCTGAAATCACTCTCGCCACCAATTTTTTAGGAAAATGTTTTCACCTTTATTCCGTAAAAACTAAAAGCTCTGTTTTGAATTTTGGTGGTCACATTTTTTGAGTCCGTTACGGCTGCCATGGACTTTAATGAAGCCACTGGCCACTGGCCACTGGGCAAAGATTAGCCAATGTTTCCAATCAGATGTTATCAAAACCATCCAGAAAATTTCAAATTTAATACAAGATAATTTTCTGCGTTTTATGAGGAAATCATTCGATATCTTCTCTTAGGTAGACTTTGGAACCTGTATTATACCACGTTGAATAGCAAGGCCATTCACCTAGCATGGAGCAAGAAATGACTCGTGGGCACCCACCAATGGCAGTCCGCCTTGTTGATGGTGATGCTGCTAGTCACAATTTGAATTTATAACTGGTTCGAAATGGACTGCCGCTTTGCCCCAGCTTTATCTCGAATAGCTTTTGGGACCGGAACAAAGCCGCTGTCTCTAACCAAGGAAGAGGTAGAGTAAACACAACAGCAACACAAGAAATAAACTTTAACGGTATCGATTCCTGCGGAGGCGCAAACTTATGATGGCAGCATGGCACCACAAGTTTACAAACTACTTGCCAGGCCCAGCAAGAAGCCTAAACCTTGATCTTGACTTCTGTACTTCAAGGCCAAAGTATTTTTCGTGGACAGTCTTTCTATAATTTTTGCCAATTTAAAATTGTTTTGATTTTTCAGGCATTTTAATAGAAAGACAATCATGTTTTGAGACCACTCCTATGTCTATTCACGATTGCGGATTTACAGGAACCGATCCGTTGGATAGTTATAGCAAAGCAATACAACTTGCAGAAAAGCAAGCTGCAGTGTTGAGCCGATTAGCTAAAGTAAGACACCTTCAAAAACCTTATGGAAAGTTCTTTTTCCCTACTTGTAGATTCAAGGTTTTTTTCAGGTGTACCTGCCACTCATCAGCTCAATAATCTTTTTTCTTTAAGGTTGAAGTGTGCGTTTTTACGATTTGCAACTCGAATACAGACAGCGGTGTGCATTGGGCTTTAGTTTTATTTTGTTTATGTCCTTATTATTTTTATCCTCCTGCCGCAGAAAAATCTTTGCGGCTATGCATAAAATGTTTTGAATTCAGACCCGCTCCAGAGTTGCCGATACTACTGGCACTGTGCTTTTCTACGACAAGCCTGCTAGCGAGTTGGGAAAATTGCCATAAAATGACTTTGCCTAAAACATAACAACCAGGCCATTGTGACATACGAACTCATAATCATTGTTTCCATGAGCAGCACTCCAATCCATTCCTCCACATTACCGAGTCTTGTTGCTTCAACGTGCTGTTTATCTAGTCTTGCTTTACATCGATTTGTTTTATCTATTCATACAGTACTGGAAAAAAATAGGGTTCTTTACCGATATCCTTACAAAATCATTTATTCAGGCGTGAGAGTGGATGGTTTGTTGGCCAGTTTGTAGTTATACCGGGCCGTCGTTCTACCACACTTGCCAAGCTCCTTTCCCAAGAACGCACAAGCAAGCTTGCCAGCTTGTTGATTAACACTACCCCTTTTCATGCTAAGCGCCCAACACAAAAGCTGTGAACAACATTTCAAAAACTTCAGTGTAATTCGACAAAGGAATTGAACCACGGTGTACCCATTGCAAAGTTAATTCTCTAACAACTAATTGTGATTAGTTTGTTGGCTCATAGGAACATCTAATATCTTCTGTTGGATTTCATTTTGCAAATATTTATGGAATAGATAATTTAGGTTTTTCTTTTATTGGGAAAACACGAACTTGCTATTGGGACTGCAACGATGGCTATCGAAACAAGCGAAAGTGACGTCATTACCACATCATCGTATCATTGTCGTGCCCAAGTGAACACATCAATCTATATGAAGGTTTGTCATCTTTTAACAGTTTTGCAAAAAAACAGATATTTTTCTCGATTTTACGTAGTCGGTAGGTGGCACTAAAGTTTGTCATAAAATTCCTATTCTTTTATTTCAAGCTTAGCAAAGATATTAATAATTAATTGAAATACAAATATTTTTTTATGTTCTTGTAACCATGCAATATGATTTTCCGAGAACTAAAGTAACTTTATCCTAAGTCTTTCATACAAAATAAAGTATAAAAGTCGTCGTCGGCAGGATTCGAACCTGCGCGGGCAGAGCCCAACAGATTTCAAGTCTGTCGCCTTAACCACTCGGCCACAACGACTGGTAAACAATGGGGTAAAAAAATTCGTTTCCTATGTGAGCAGGCTTGATTACATTATTTGCCTGAGCGCTTTGCACAATGTTTCTTGCATTGGTGTGAAGGGAGAACAGGCCAATGGTCGCCTGCAACGCATAAATGACTTGAGCGTGAATTCTGCTGGTTAAGTCTTCAGAGACGTAGTAAAATGCCGAACCACCGCTTGCTTTCAAGCTTTAGCTTTGGGCTTGAGCGATGGCTTTCTTCAACATGTAGGCTATCGATCGATGCTGACTTGAAGACCCTGAGGTTCATTCTTAATCTTTCAAACTTTGCCTTCGTCTCGAGTTCGATGAGCCAACACGCTCTCGTAAATAAATCTAAAGTGCACGACTGCATTGTTTTGCGTTTGCATGGCTCATCTACCAAACTTTGACGAGAGCTTCTTCAATTCATCAGGGTTTTAGATGGACAGAGAGTTTGATAGAAGTCCTACGAAAAAATGTTTTCTCCTTCATGTTAGCAGCCACCCGTTCACGTCATTTAGGCTGGTGAAAATGACAAGGTTTTTGATGCGATTGTTTTGCGTTTCTACTTAAGCTCTTGATTGGCTACAGTAGTGGGCGCATCACTTTGCCGATATCAATTTTTTTCAGGATTTAAGTTTATGCAAACTGGGAGCTTGCACGATGCCTGATCGATCATTGCTTGAAAAAGCGAAACAGGATTTGGATAACGTTATTGAAACAATGCCAAGTTTGCGCGCTTATATGGACATGGGACAGGCTAGTGCTTTTTCTAATTAGGCTTCAGATCTCTTTAAAAGTCGTATCAAAGCCAGTGGCGTAAATGGGGGAGGTTTTGCTTGTGGTGGCACCACTTTGTTTTTGGTTTTAGTACTATAACAAACTCCTCCTTACACAACGTATTGAATCTCTAACATTAATGGTTCATAAAAGTCCAGATGTTTTTAAGTTGTGTTGATATATTTTGAGTCTTCCCCAAGGTCGCAATCTCCGGTGATGTCTGTGTTGAAAGCCATGGACTCCACTTGCTTTTCACGACGTTTAATTACCAACGAATAAACGAATCATATTCTTGTTTGTAGGCTTTATTTTTTACATTACTTTTCACAAAATTTAGCAGTTTATCAAATGTTTTTGAGATTTTACGGGTGTTTTAAAGCCTTTTTTTTGTTCTCTCAAGTGCTTTATGGATCTCAGTTGAGAAATTTAAGAGTATGTTGTTGTTACAAAGTAAGTTATTAAAGTAGAGATAACTTTTACTTAGACCAGATCGACCCGTGGTCTAAATAAAGCCATTTCTAAAAATACAACTTGCCTCCAAGGTATTTTTTGCCTATCATGATAATCGTTTTCAGCAATTTCTGAAAACGTCGGAAGCCCTACTGTAAGTTTGCTACAAAACAGGGAATTCTAAAACTTTTTTGGTTGTTCTTCTGTGACATCATCATCGTTGTCTTCATTAAGTGAATACCATCCTTTTTCCCTTCCCCCGTGCAAACACCGCGCACGTTTCCACAAGAACGCCACCAAATTTTAGAACTTTTGTTATAAAATGTTTAAGCAAAATTTTGCTTGACTGTTTATTTTTTATCTTTGTTTTTAGGTCTGTTACTACATGGGGGTAGATGCAATCAAAGAATCTTTTGTTGTCAGCGAAGATCACGTGAATAAAGCGCTTATTTATTTTGCGAAAGCGCTGGACTTTGAAATTGGAGAAAAACTTCCAGAACTACAGCTTCTGAGAGGAAAGTGTTTGCGGGTAAAGGTAAGAGCTGACAAATTAGGTAGGTCGGCTGACATACGAGGGAATTCCGGCCCAAGTGGTTGAATTACAACTCCTCCTTTCTCCTCCATAGAAGGAGTTGAAACTTGTCATGATAACAGGAAGAAAGGTGGGAGCATTTTTAGCTGTTGAAGCTTATCAGCTGTGAAAAATGACTTGTTTCTTATTCCTATGACAGGGTCGTTTATAATTACAATTCAGTTGTTAAACAATTTTGTTTTCATCACGCATGATATTTCCACTATTTTACTGATAAAGGACTTAGGTTTCTAAATCAACGCCGATGGTTGTATTTTAGCTTCAGAGGTTCCCATAAAACAAGATTTTTTTATGCATTTTGATTGACAAAAAGGATAAGAGTTTTGGCCCTAAATAGGGCCATGTCTTTAAGTTAGTGTGTCACATCAAAAGCGATTGTGCTATTTCAGCTAGTAGGCCCATATTTGCGTTTATCGAATACTCAACTCATGTTGTTTTTGGTCACACAACAGCTATCGTGACTTCTTATGGTGGTAATAGGTAATATGCTAATATTTGCGAAACGCCGTAACTCACTGATAGATATTCTAATAAGGATATCGAATGCTAAACTTTGAAGTGCTGGCAAAGATATTACTGCTTTTACAAATAAACTGTCTCGTGGGTTAGCATGCTTTAGCTTATACATATATTTTTTGTCGCATAAAAGGAACATACAGTTAGAAGATATACCTTTTCATTTGGTAAATCTTGCTAACTATAATAGATTCATTTTAAAGCCGCGTTTACATATTGAGGCCCAACGAAATTGCAAGGCTGCTAACGTGAAGCCCAGGTTAAAGTGGACTTGTAAGAAGGCTAAATATCGCGCTTAGGTCTACAGTTCTAAACTTTTTATTGCCCAAATTTATCATGTCGGGGTAATTGACCAAAGTTATCGTGTGGTCTTTTGTTGAAGGGGGAAGATCGAAATGCCTTGGAATGCTTCAAAAGAGCAGTAGAGATGGATAGAAAAGGATCAAGAAACCCACAAGCTTTCCGATGTTTGCTTGAGACATTCCTGATGTGGTAAGACGTTTTTTCCTTTGAAGCTGATTGCAGCCAACAGCAAAGTCATGCTTAGAAATTAGTTTTGTTGAATGAAAGAAGAGGGGATGGAGAACTACAAAACAATAAAACTATGAACATGGGTCGCAACGAATGTTGAGTCCCAACACAATGAAATCAAACGAAGAAAAATTTGGATAAAACAATCAAATATTTCCCGAAGAATTGCTCCTGGCCTCTAAACACGCGAAACAGTTCACAAGAGGTGAAAGTGGACTCCAGAAAATAAATCTAATGTTTTTTCTTAAACACAAATCAGTAATTTAAATGAATATGCAGCAAGAGTAGTTTTTGCGACTAATTGCCTTAACTACCAGTTGAACATGTCCGCTCAAAAAAAAGGTGCTCGCTTTTATGCTTAGAAGAATGTATCAAGGCTATGCTAATGATCAAAGGAGAACTAAGCAATATTTAGAGGCAACTGTAGTAGAATTTGCCCACTGTGAACGAAGAACGCTTACATCTTTGCTTATAGGTCAACTGTATTTAACATCTTCGGTTTTGTCTCTAAGGTATTCGCAAGGAGGCTCGGCAAAGCGAAACACCATTATCAATGACGTGGACGAATGGATTGTTTTGGCGTTAAACAAATACGACAATGACGTCATAATTGCCGAATTGCGCTCCGTATCTCACTGCTATACGCACGAACTTTTGGAATTGTGTAAAGGCACCATCAAAGCGGGAAAAATGACTTTAGCCAAAACCTACTTTTCCGTTTTTCCGTCTTCAACACCAGAAGAAAACACTGATACAGAGAGCGCATCTTAGATCTCTGAATGGTAATTTCTGTTGGCATGTATTGTATTCAGAAAACGTAGGCAAAGATATCCGAAAGGAGAGAAGGACTTAAACTAGTGACATGACAAACTACTGCAGACAGGTAAACAGACTAGCTCCGGTTTGCACGCTTTTACGACAATTTAATGTCGATAATTCAAAGTCAGTCATTGTAATTATAGAAATACCGTATCCCACGTAACACGCTTAGTTTCCCCGGACCGACTTTGGATTGCCGGCTTGGAATTGACCTAATACCTGGATGCACTACCTTTTCATTGTTGGAAGCCTCTCATAGACTTTCTTTCAATTTACAGCTGCCAGTGATACAATTAAATATGTTTTCAGTTGACGTAAAGATGATTGCAAAGGGGAAATTATTTTTCACTCGCTTCAGGGGCCACTTAAAAATTTACTTCCGCTAAATAGGGCGAAGGAATTGATTGTGTGCGAAAATTTTTGTTCCTCGTTACCGTCCTTTCTCTAAGTTACTCTTTAGCACTTATTGTATTTTTCAAACGTAGTTTTGTTTGTTGTATAACATAAATTAGTGTTGGGTTAGCCGTTAAACGGAAGATTCTAGCGTGAACAAGACTAATCTTTTGTTTGTTATAAAGCAAGCAGAATGAAATGACGCCGTATTATATTTTGCTAAGTTTATGCATTAAAAATGAGCTTTTTTGCAAAAATCGTGGTTTGCCTTTTTCATTTTACAGTCAGTGGCATCGCTAAAACGTAAGCTCAACCCTTTAAAATTTCATTTCTTTTTCCGCCCGCTCTACAGCTAATGAGAGGGAGAGCATTCAGCCCTGTTTCGTTAGTTGATTGCAGTAGTAAACCAGTCAAGCTTATCTTCCATAAACTCAAAAAATTATTTTGAGGTATGCCTAGCCTGTGCAGTACAGATAAATATGTCCGTATTCTCAGGTCACGTGAAAACCCATGCGGTTATGCGAAGAACAACTTGTGTTTAGACTCGCTTCGGAGTTACCAGTGCTGCTAGCACAAAGCATTTCCACTACAAGCCTGCAACAAGCAGTGAAAAATGCCATAAAATGTCTTTTCAAGATTACAATGCAAAGCCCATGAGGGCACTGATCTCGTAATCTAACGACTGCGACCCAACCCTTTATTGCACTTTGCCACGCCACCGACAGCTGTTCAGACCCACTTTAAAATCGCCAGCACTGCCGACGTAGAGTATTTGTAACACAAACACTGCAACCAAGCGGATGAAATACCCTGAAGTGCCTCTTCTACTGTACAACCACAAACAACGTCGTAACTGTGCGAGAATTGGTTTCACAACCCGTTGCAGCGCGACACGCACTTCACCTTGCTGCGCTGTCGTTGCAGACATTGCGACAAACGATTTGTGCGTGAGTTTTTAATTAATTTTGACTTAGTCTATAAATTTATCATTAATCGGATAATCAAATTTAATTCGTTTGAAGCATGCTGACTGGCAAATGAAGAAAGAGCACCTAATCAAAATCAGCTCCACTAAAAACCAGTTAGCAACGTTGCTGTCTTAATAGGCTACAAAAGTACCGCACGGCAAAATCTTTGGTGGTTGCTTTTGACAAATTCAACAAAAAGTCTGTTTTAATAACTTTGGGTTATATATAGATAGGCTTAATATGCACTATGAGCTTGCTACGATTTAACATCCCTCTTTTTAAATATTTATACAAGTGACAACATTCCACAACCTTACGTGAGAATGCATCACAACTAAAAAGATATTTCTTCATTGTTTTCTTTCGTCCTCACAAAACCTTTGGGATATGAATTATACTGCAAGTAATACAATTCATCTCGTAATGAAGCAATGTAGGCCAACTTTAGAAACCACATCTTTGATTTCAACTCAAAGGGTTCCAAAACCGGTTTATACTTAGGTTTACAAAGTATTGGGCTGAAGTGAAGCAATTTAGGGCGAGTGTTGTAGTTAGACCTGTCACAGCAAGATTGACCCGCGTTTGGGAACGTTTGATGCTGGCAATTATTTTGCTGTTGAGCTTCAAAAGCAAAAATGAGGTAGCCAAGGTAGACGGCCCTGTCGTGTTGCGTATTAGAAAATATAAGAGTTTGTGTGTAAACATTAGCACGGCGCCAGTTGACAATTGCGACCAAAAAATTAAACATATACCATAGGTGCATCAATTAGGTGTTTTAGGTGCGGTGACCATTCCTACTACTTGCAATGTTTTCTATTACCTTCAGATAAAATTAGGTAATTTTTAACCGATATCTATTTTGACGCCTGCCAACATTTTTTCGTTTCCTGTCAAGGCTGGTTTCCATTAGGCGTAGCGTGAAAAATTCTCTTGTTTCTCTATTTAGTTCTATGCACGAAGCGAGCGAGCGGACTCCGCGCATAAAACTAAACAGAGAAACAAAGAATTTTTAACGTTACGCCTGCGATCTACCACTCATGGAAACCAGCCTTTATGCTTAATCTCGTTGATGCTACACTGAATGATTTGAACGAAGATAAAATTGCCTGCCTGCCTACTTAGATTGCTTGCTGCATTTACTATTTTGCAAAGGAATACAACAACCTCTTTTAACAATTTCCACAATGCTTGTTGAGCAAAAAAAATCTTTCAACACTAAATACCGTGAACTGTTGTATGTTTAGAAATGAATATTCAATTGCTGTTGATAAAATCCACCTGGACTGTGTCGACCTGTCATAAAGCCACTCAGTGTGTAGTTGGCACTCACATACCATAGGCATTGGCAATAGCATTATGCTTCTGTATTTTGGTAATTTCAGAATCTCGCATACCTCTGATCAGCTGTTTTTACCATTTAATGGACGTACTACGCGGCAAATGCATTGAAAGGCATGTCATTCGAAATCATAATGCCGCAAAAAAAGAAAGATACTTGTAAAAGTGATAAAATATACAGAACGAAATAAATAAAACGCTAAAAAGGCAGTACAGTGAAAATATATTACAAATACGTTACATCGTCCTGATGATGAGTCCACCTAGTGGTAGTTGAAGAAGGGTGTTTATAGGGCATTGAAACAATACTCGAGCTCCTTGTAACAGGTACACTGATATGCTTTGTCCCAACTGTACTTGGCTTGTAGTTATTGTTAATTAACAAACCATTTGCTTTTTTATCGCCGGATCCATTGGACCTTGAAGTACGCCGGAGAAGAAACCTGCCCCATTTTGAGCTGCTGCTACGCTTGGCTGGATTTTGGACAGGGGGCGTTGTGGATGAAGAAGATTCGGATGACGTACGGGAAGAAGAGGAGTTTAGAGAACTAGAGGAGTCGGAGGGCTTGGAGATTTCACCCTGCATAAGAGTAGGACCACGGAAATGACTAACATTGACTGCACTGTGTTGTTCCAATGATTGTATTCTTGTTCCCAATTTTTCCTCTCTATTTTCGGCCATGGACCATCTAGCGAGATGGCTAATGCGAGAGTTTTCATCGTTTACCATCCGGAAAGAACAGGCTCCTAAACTGGAACGACTTCGACCAGACGAACGAACTACTTCGCTAGTTCTTTGCTTGATTTCAAAAGTTGGTTTTGGCGGCTGTTGACTGAATTTACGCATCGGTGACGACGGTGTGACATTGCTAGGATTATGAAGTGATGTCCCTTGAGAAAAAGAAGCCAGATAATCTTCTCTCTTGATCCAAACATCCGAAGCAGGAGTACTGAAAATGTAATAGCTTGATTAACAAACGTGAAAAACTAAACAAGAAAGCAAAAAAACAGCTGTCCACCAAGCGGTCACTAAAAAATGGCATTTTTGAAAGACGAAAAATCAAAAAAAAATTGATAGCTATAAAGCATCGACATATCTCGGATGTCTGGCCTTACCAAAACGCTGCGCGGTTAAATGCATGTAAATAACCAGCAGCTCGTAGCCTTAAGCCTAATGCTACTGTTAGCAAAAAAATACAAAAAGTGGACCATACACTACACCGAAATCGTATTTGCAAAACTGTTTGAATACGAAGAAACTATGCGATGTGCCTAGAGAAACGCTAACAGTCGAGCGCAGCCAGATGTGCAAGTGCTTCTTTTAAGTCAGGTTATTTCTGTTTTCATAGACAGAAATTCTTGGTTGGTGCATTTTTTCTTAAATTTTCCTGTTGTATATGCAGTTCTAACCATAACGTTTGAAATAAGCATTATGCAGCTATAGATTTGTAAATATTACATCAAACACTATAATAGTGAATACAAATCCTTGTTATTGCTGCGTAACACTAAAATATGACTAAATTTCCAGGGAGTCTACTCCAGTAAGGTCTAATTCCACATCTTGCAAACTGGTTTGCAGTCAAATCAGCAACTGCTCTTTTTTTCAAAAATCGCATCCTCACAATACGCAATAGACTAACTTCTTTGCTAAATAAATAATGTATCAATGGGCCTTCAGCTAAAAACACTCGAAGGTATTTCTCAAACGGTTGGGCAACTGCAATTACAAAATTTATCTCGATGAGAGTTGTCTTCTCATTTGCACCAAGACAGCACTTGATCCTTTATTATTTCACATTGAACCCAAAACAGGTTGGCATTCTATTTTTTGAGGCAAGTATTCCAAAAAATACGTTTTTGCATCATTCCATCGTTCCAAAATACGAACCAACATAGATGAGAGTGTGAGCCACCTAGTTGAAACATGCCAAAGAGTGACTTATCTGACATGATCACACATTTACATAGATTTTAAAAATCTTCTATTGTGCGTGGTTTATCTTTAAACCAATTAAGAAGGTCAAACGCTAATTCCGAAGAACGCCCTCCTCCAGTGCTTTAATACATTTTTTGAATGCGTTGTGCGCTACGAATAGTGAGCAGCTACAAAAAGCAATCGGCTCTTGATCTCCAATTTCCTTCAACATTGCATTCAATCTACTCCAGATGGCGTTGTTTATGCTCAGTCCATCACAAGATATGTTAAAAGACACTCAAATGGAAGCAAAGTTTTCTCTTGATAAGCCATTATTTTTTGAACAATATCTGCAGCAGTCCCCCTTCCGAAAAAGAAAGAGATCAAGTACTTAGTGACTACCTCGTGTGTGTTTTCACACCAAAAACGAACGAGTATATTCGTTTGTCTCTTCATTCGCATGGTAGTGGCTTCATCAAACAGACTAAATGCACCTTCTGCTCTTGACAAACTGCGACAAGATTATTTTCAAGAAGAGACCCAATTCCATCCTAAATAATGTAGAAGCTTTTTGTTGAGGCATTGAAAACTGTTTTGCTATCTCACTCTCAGTAAACATGCTCTGAAATGTGTCACTCATGTGATCGCTACTTCTAAGGGACATGCCTGATTACTCAAGCTTAAATATCAATTTTGCTTCAGCAGCTGCAACTATTTTCGGAAAGTTCTGGGTCGAATGAAACAATTCTTTGACTAATTGTGGGCAACTGATCGGAAATAGCTACAGCTTAAACAAAACCAACTGCAATATGTTTGGCATTGTTTGAAAACTTGTCCTTTGACACGCTTTTGTGTCATTCTTTCCCTAAATGCTACACCAAAGCTTGAAATCCCAGGTTACTGTACTTTAGCTCCCACATGCACCACTCGCACAAGGCATACTCAAAGTCTCTTTTCTCTGCCCATAACTTAAATTTTACATCATTCTTATCCAACTTCTCTAACCGCGTATCTGACCAATTAACCATAGCAACAATTTACCTACAGCACCACCAATCCTGAAAAAATATCAATAAATTACCAGAAAAGTAATAGACTATATAAATAGTTTCTAGTTGAATGGCTGACAATATTCCTTATGCAACATAAACCACTGTATTTAATGCCATTTGTATACATACAAAAACAGTTTGGGCTGCACCAACACATCTCAAAATATGCTTTTGAAACAACTTCTTTAATGCGGTATGAGACAAAATTAGGCGAGCCCATATGTACGATGTCTAGCAGCATTGTAACGGTTGCAGTCATCACTTTTGTCAAGAACTGCTGTATACATATATTACAAAAATGTACAAAAATAAGCTATTATGCGGTTAGCATGGCAAATAGCAAAGGGGTACGTATTTTTTGTTTCTACTAAAAACTAAACATTTTCTCCAAACTTATACTGGTAATGCAGACAAAAAAATAAAAAAGTGAAAATGACTAAATGAAAAAATTAACGTCTAAAAAATGAAAAAAATGACAGTGGACAGCATAAAAAAGACGCACGAAGTTGAAGGAAAGTCGCAACTGAATTGTGCATCGCAAAACGCTTTACACGAAACACTTTTCTAATAGTCATAGACTGTATGCACATGAACAATCAAGACTTTACCAAGAGCCACGACAAACTCCTAGTGCTACCCAACAATCGTTTGACTATTCCCCATGGAAATGCTAAGACTAGTTGAAACAGACAAGAACTTAAGCAATAAAACGATATTTAAAAAAGTTAAATAGATCAATTGCTTGCGTAAGTCAGTGCACTTAACACACCAAATCAGGGCTGCCCAACATACCTCCCGTAGGACCCTTTTGTTGCAGCTCGCCAAGCATTTAAAAAAACTGATCTCAAAAAAAAAACGAGGAAAGGTCTGCATTTTTGTTTCGAGACCGAAATGGGGAAAGAGCATCGGCATGCGGCCGGCGAAAAAATAAGAACCTACGGTAGCCCATGTACTGCTTGGAGTTGCGCAGGCCTGCTTCAATAGCATGAAATGCAAGGTAGTATCGGCATTCATTGTGATTTTAATGCTGATTTTACTAACATTTGTGACGTCTCAGACGTTATTTGTAATTTTTATACCGCGTCTCTAGTATCATAATTGTTTCAAGCAAAAAGTTAGTCATACACAAACATAACTTGCTGTTTCTAGCCAACTAGTAAGTATAAGACACCTATTTCGTTGTGGTTATGCATAGCCACAATGGCGTATGAACTAAGTGGCTGAAGCCTATGTAGTTAAAAGCAAAGACTTCTTGAATTAATGCTCTCACGATGCCTTATAGCAACAAGCTGTTAGCATCTGATAGAAATTAAGTTAGCATTGGAAATCTAGTGATTGGCACTAAGTTCAAATCATCAGTTAACAAGTAAAGAACACTATCGGACAAGTAAGATGGACTATTTTTGAAATCGAAATCGAAGTGAAATATTGAAGTGAGTCTGGCGGCAAGTTGAAACGAAATCCTACTTACCAGTTCAAGTCGTCTTTATCCGGTTCTTGAACAATTTTCTTTGATGTCCAATCTTGTTGTTGTTGCTGCGTGCTGCTATGAATCATTCGAGTGCCAACTGCTGTTTCTTCCGCCAACGACAGATCGCGGTTGTTCGTAGACTGGACACGCTCGCAACTGGACAACGCTGTCGTAGCCGTTGTCGAGATTGCCAAACGATTAATGTCGGAATTTTCGTTTGATGATTTCGCACATTCGTGATCAGACGTAATCAATTGCGTCGTCGACCCGATGACGCCATACTTCGTCGACTGGATGTCGATTGGCTTAGTTTCTAGAGTCAAACTTGAAATAAGATCTTCTTCTGCCTCCTCTTCCTCAATCTTCTTCTTGAAGTTCTCTTCATCCTCAGCTAACTTCCACCGGAATTCTTCCACGCTTTCATTGATGTTGACAAATTTTTGTAAAATCTCCTGATCGATTTCTCGTAATTTTTTCTAAAAAAAAATTTATTTTAGTTCCTTTTACTACCTTTTTCTTTGTTGTAAAGAGATGCTAATAAGACAGAAATAGCTAGAACAACTGGATTGATAAGTTGTTTCGTTGCGCGCCAGCAGAAAAAAAAACATTTTCAAAAATCAAGCCCTAGAATAGATATTTATATTTCCACCACGAAAGACGCTTTTGTTTAACGTAGAAAATAAATATCATGTAAGTGGCTGGTTTACCATTTTGACCAAAAAACGGTATTTTTCGCTCATTGGAAAAACTTTCAATCCGTTTGAGTCCAATCGCTATCAGCTACTAAAATAAATTTATGAGCACGACTTAGACCGTGAACAACTAAAGCTCCTCTGTAAACAAGAGAGTGTAAATCTATTTATAAAATCAGTGGTGTTATAGTTTACCTCTCTAAACACCAGAGGTTATACCTTTACAAAGCTTTCTCTTCTGCCAACTCGAAACGTCTCTAAAAAATGACTGAACACGGCCTTAGTACGTTTAATCCAGTGGTTACCAAATTTTTTTGAGAAATTTTCGAAAACGTATTCCTTAGAATTTTTAAGATTAGCATTTATCTACCACCTACCATGAATTATCTACCATCGGTTAGACCCTAAGCCTGCCTCACCGACTTTATTGAGGAACTACTGGTATAACAGTTTCGTTTACTCTAATATGTGCCAGAGATTATGGAAGGATGAAAAGATTACTTTACAAGCATTACTCTATCACTTAGAATTATAGCAATTCCTATCAACGAGCTGAAGATCAGTTTGCTAGAAATATACCTTAAAACAGACAAGCTACGTCACATGATTAGTATCTCAAAAATGGTTCTTTTTAAATTATTTTTCTTAAATTTTAAACCAAAATTCAACGCCAACACTACTGAGAAACCAGCCAGAGTTTATCCTTTCAGCTCAGAGATCTAACTCATAATTTGTTTATATTAATTACATCCTTCTCAGTCTAGTTTCACAGTGGCAAAATAGAAGATGCAATGACGTCGACGAAAAGAGTTGCCATTTAAAAATTCATATATCGGAATTTTTCTATCATAAAATAGTGAGGTCATATAGTCATTTTCATACACATCAAGCAGTAACATCATTTAAAATTTGCTCACAAGAATTCGGACAAACTCAAAGTTATTAAATGGTTGACAAGATGTTGATAATATTTTGTCAAGATGATCAAAAATGATGTGCTATATTTAGTGCTGTTCATTGCTATTAAAATCAAACATTGTCAGTTTTGACATAGCAGAGCCATGAGACAAACAGAAAAAGATAAAGCGAGTTGTATTCTCTTTTATCACAACCGGTTTTTTGCCTAGAGCAGTCATTATCGAGTCGAGATTTATAATATCTAATTAAGTTCAATCAGCATCGAATCAGTATGTGTGATCTTGAATGCTATTGAACGAAGGCGCGGCCAAAGCCTACAAAGTTATCGATACTGAGCACATCAAGAAAGAAGTTACTGATCTAAATAGCGATTAAAATCGTATCCATCATGATCGAAAAGCTGACGTGGCTAAGAGATACTTGTCTGACATTGTTTGTAGTCAGTGGAAAACCCTTATAAAGCAATAATGTATGAGTGAAGGTGTTGTGACGTGTGCACCTTGACTAATCTCAGAAAAAGTTGTTTTTTCTATTATTTTTTTCGAATTTCAATCTCCGAAATTCCCGCCGCATAATTAATAAAAAAAATGACGTCCTACGCTTTTTAGTTTTGAATCACAAAATAGAGTTTTCAAGAATTCAACATTCGAAAACAAAAATAAGCCATTACCTTTTTTTGATTAAAAAACGTAGTCCTAGCATTTGCCACTAAGTATGCCTCACTAAGATGGTTTTAAAAAGCTAACAACAGTAATAGGAAAGTTACAAAATAATGTCTTCGACGGGATATAAGACCAGTGGCACGCGCACGGAGGGGGGGGAGTTGGGGCTCAAAGCCACCACGAATATTGATATGTAGTTTTTTAATTTAAAAATCCATGCATGCGCTTGCCTAAACCTCATCATGGAAGGCAAGAAAATGATTATTTTTAGTGTAATTTTCTAAAAGTTTTCCAGGAGGGAGCATGCCTCCGTGCCCCTGGAATAATTGTGCCTTCGCCATTCTTAACGAGAGAAACCGAAACCTACCGAACAAATTTCTGCGAACGCCACTGCATAAGATGCACTCTTTTTTCAAAATTCTAACCTGGCTTTTGATAAGTACTTCAAGGTAGGGAACTACCTTAAATCCATGGATCATTATTTTCTCGCTTCCTTCATTTTATTTTTCAATGTTTTATCACTACAGGGTGTCCCAAAAGTCTTGGGCACATTTTGACGTTGAATATGTCAAAAAATATAAAGGAAATAACAATGCATCTGATATATTTCGAAAGCTTGCAGTCTCAAGTTTTTTATAGAATGTTCAAAGATGTTCAATGTGAACACCGTTAGTCATACGCCACCCATCAAGCCGATAGTCAAATTCCTGCTAAAATGCTTTCCGGCATTGTGTTGTCTATGGTTGCAAGTTGCAACAACTTCCGTTATTCGGCCTTGAGTTCAGCTACATCTTTTGGAAGGGGGAGGGAGGCGCATAGACCAGTGCTTTCACGAAACCCACAAAAAGAAGTCGCAGGGTGTGACATCTGGAGACCTAGGATATCAGGGCAAGAGAACGCGATCATCAAGTGTCGCCGAATCAGTTTTTGAAAGTTCTAGGACACAAAACGCTTTTTCTGTTTGAGTAAAAGCCATTGGTGGATCTAGGTTATCTTAGTTATTTAAGCTACATGAAAATATATGAAAAAATTATCAGCATGACAAAAAAACTCAATGAATTTAGCATTAAAATGACAACAGTTTCATTCAACTACCATTCATAGATCAGCAGAAATGAGGACTTAAAATGTGCCCAAGACTTTTGGGACACCCTGTATTGTGATTTTTTACTTTATAAAATGGATTCTGCTAGCTTTATGCAATCTGCACTGCCAGCTTGCTTTGAGCCGATACAGAAATGTTTTCTGCTCTAGTTGGGATGAGTTTTTGGTTTCATTTGCTATGTTTTATTACAATATCATTGAGATGCCTTGCTTATTCTTATTGCTGGTCTTTGCTGCCAACATACTTTTATATAGCAATGTGTTCTGCTTGCGTAATGTGTTGTTAGATCGTTTTCAACAACATATGATCAAACGCACTTCAAAACTCTTTTTCCTGAATCTGACCTGCTGAAATGAGCATGCGTATTACGTGCCAGTGCGTCCAAAATATCGCCAAATACCGTATTTCGGTAGGTGAGGGGGAATTTAAATTTAATGGAAGCAAAACTTTTTTGATCGATAAAATCTCAAAAAGGCAAGTTTTAAACATTTTTTGGGTGTGGAGAGCTTTTGGTGCCGTATCTAAAGGGAAGGGTAAGATAAGAGCACTTTTTTGGGTCATTTTCCTGTGTAGTTATTCACTGACCCTCAAATAGATTTCGGAAGATTCCACAAGTTTAAGAAAATTACATTAGTAGTCTTTTCAGTTGCGTGCTGGGTTTTTCTCAAAAACAACCGAGACCCCCTAAGGAAAATGTCTCTGGCCCCCATGGCACAATACTATCTTCGTCTACGCCAGGGGTGGCCAACCCGCGGCTCGCGAGCCGCATCTCTTTCCCTGGTTTCATGCGGCTCTTTTTCACATGCCTTGTTTCTTCTATCAGCAGCCTTGTTCAGGTCAAAATCTACCAGTAGCCTTCTAGTTCTGTAGTATTTTTTGTACATGTGGACAGGGTAATTAAGTTTGCGTTTTTTAGCTTTTAGTATATTTGAGTAATTAGTATATTTTAGTAATAATGGCGGAGAAAAAATGCACAGCAAAAAGAAAATATGAGGATTAACACAAGACGTTTTTTACGGAGTGGGAGAGCTTACATTTTTTTGTTGAGCGTAATAGCAAGCCATTCTTGCTTTATATGCCAGGCGTCGTCATTAGCGCATTTCAAAGCTTCAAATCTTCATCGCCACTTCTGGTCACTCCATGATAACATCAACCGTGAATTTCCGAAAGAAACTGAACTTCGCAAGCATAAGTTGATCACTTTGAAAAGTCAAGCAGAAAAGCAGATACAGGTTTTCCAAAAATTCACAAAGCACTCAGAGACTGTGATGCAGTGTTTCCCATACGGTGTGCCGTGGAAGATTTGCAGGTGTACTGCGAGTCCAAAAATTGGCGAAAAGTGGTTATCTCCAAAAAAATTAAAAAAAGGTCATTACCATTCTCGCCGTCGCCTGTGATGCTACTCGACATCAATTGGAATAGATCCCAAGGCTGGTGTGCCGCCACATTTGTTTAACCGATTTCTTGTGCCGGCAGGAAAAAAAGTTTGGGAACCAATGCTGTAACGCTTGCATTGTATCAAGTGGTTGGAACATTGCACGGGCCAAAAAACCACACAATGAAGAAGAGTTCGTTAAAAAATGCCTCTGTGACATTGTTAAAATCTTATCTTCTGAAATCGACAAAATGAAAAGAATGTTATCAGATGTCCAACTGTGCCACGACACTGTTGAACGTAGAATATCTGATAATAACATGGTTATTGAATCACAGTTGCACTCTGACTTACAAACTTGCGAGTATTTTAGTGTCGCATTGGGTGAGAGTTGTGACATACAACCTAAGCTTCAATTGGCAATATTTGCACGATTTATTTCAACGGATTGCTTCATCAAAGAAGAACTCCTTGATATTGTGCCAATAAAAGACAGAGCCTGCGGCATAGATGTGAAAGAAGCAATGATGGCTACAATCGAGAAAGTAAATCTGCCCATAGCAAAACTAACTGCAATAATCGCGGATGGAGCGCCAGCCATGATCGGATCTGTGAACGGACTTGTGGGGCTGTGAAAAGCAGACCAAACATTTCCAGAGTTTTGGAGTTTTCACTGTATCATTCACAGGGAGCAACTCGTGTCTAAATCATTAAAATTGAACAATGAAGACTTTGATGGAAATTGTCAAGTGCATCCGCACACATGCGCTTCACCACCGACAATTCAAGAATTTCATCGCTGAGCTAGACCAAGGGCTTCCAGGTGACCTGCCGCTGCACTGTACCGTAAGTTGGCTGTCAAAAAGCAGGTACTCACTCGCTTTTTTCAGCTTTTAGATGCTGTAAAACTGTTCATGAAAGAGAAGAACAAAAATTATCTTGAGCTCTCGGACCTCGAGTGAATTATGGATCTAGCTTTTTTGGTCGACACGCTGTGCCACTTGAGCAGATTGAACCTGAATTTGCAGGGTAAGTTGAAATTGCTACCTGACCTTGTGCAAAGTGTGTCTGCTTTTGTCAACAAACTGAAGCTGTTTAAGGAGCATATTGAAAGGGGAGATTTGACGCATTTCCCACCCTACTAAAAGCCAGCGAGCAAGTCACTATCACCACCTTGAATAAGCAAAGAGCTAGATATGCAACATTTCTTGAAACCCTGAAAGAAAGCTTTGTGTCGCGGTTCCGTGATCTACAAATGAAAAAGATTACGTTCCTTGTCGACCCATTTAATTTTGAAACAGACTATTTGAAAGCCCCTCTAGTCTCAGATGAGGCTGCGTCTAAATTGGAGATGATCGAACTTTGTGAGGAGGACAAACTGAAACCTGCTTTAAGGGAAAGGACCACTGAGTTTTGGAAAAGTGTGCCAATGGAAAAATACCCCAATATCAAAAGGGCTGCATTTAAGGTACTCTTAATGTTTGGGTCAACATACGTGTGCGAGTCTGTGTTTTCTATCCTAAATCACGTGAAATCAAGGCATCGATCTGTACTGACTGACACCTATGTGAAAGAGTTGCTTCAAATGGCAACAACGAAATACAAGCCCGATTTGAAGAAGATTGTTAATGAAAAGAAATGCCAGAATTCCCACCAAGTGATATGCATGATAATAAATAGCTTGTAAATTCCTGTCATTATTATGATGGTGCGTGATATTTACAATAAATCTAGCTGAGCAAAGGTATATGCTAATTTGTGTAAGAGGTTGGGTGATGTTCATGCGATCATTATATCTTGTATGTGATGTGGCTCTTTGCAGAAACACAGTAAGAAATGTGGTTCTTGGTTTTTAAATGGTTGGCCACCCATGGTCTACGCTTTCAAATATAGATGAAAATACGGTAACAATCAATCAATCATTGAAGCTTTTTGTTCTTTTATCTAAGCAAGCATTTTGGGCTTACAGCCGGTCATTCATCAGCAATATGTCTCAAATTGGCTATAGTATATCAGCCTAAGCGTGACACCACACTTCTAAAGTAAATCTAATGTAGATGGCAATTTGGGTGATGTCTTTACACTTCATGCGCGTCATCTTCTCTAATGTCCGCACGCAATTACGTAACTTCATATGAGAAATGGTTAAGCTTATGCAATCAAAAAGAAACACTGCTTTTAATTATTAACACTGACATAGTCCTTTCGTAAAGTTAATACGATTGGCTACCACTGACAACCGAAAAATCGGGTGTGCAGCAAAACATGAGACAAATAAAGTTTGCTTGAGAAATTTCTTAATTGCTGAAAACAAGACAAAGAAAGAGATATCTTAGAAATAAGGACGACATGGAAACCCCTAAATAAGTTATTGAAAGTAAAAGTATTCACAAAACTGTAGACATAAGAATGCAAAATTTGAACGCTAAGCTACACTCAAGTACACAGAAAAGCTATTAATGCTGTAGTACTATTGGCATTTATAAGCCATATAGTCGCATTTTACCAGAAACAACAAGCGATATTACGTGCTCACAATAGTTTAGAACAGCAAGTTGCAGAACTGTTCTTTAGTATAAGCCAAGTTGCGACATATCGTGGTGAACCACAGCGATCTACTTTCAATTTGAAGACGGCACATGATAAATGATGATTGTATCGTTATGCTGTAATGTACAACTGTTCGTAACCATGTTTACAATATAATAGGGTGTTGGCAATCCCTTTTAAAACCCATGAGCAGTTATTGCACCGCCAGAGCAAAAAAAAACAAACTTTTGATGACATTTTGTTCAGACAAGTGCTGAAAGTAAGGCCCAAAATTTCAGCTAACGTGTAAATATATTAAAATAAATTACCAAAATGTGAACAGCACTTTGATGTTCCTGTACTATATCACTGCTTATGAACTGTCCGCACCCGATTAATCATTAAGCAACTTTTGTTAAAACTCTTGTACAAAGTAACACTATGCCACACGGCAAAACACTTCAGCACACGGTAAGCAAAATATATTATTTATGTAAAGACCTTTCCATTCAATGGTGAATTATCTAATTCAAAGAATGTTTATAAAAGTGACTTGTGGGACGTTATCATTTTGAAATTCTTTAAGTACAAAATTTATAAACGCTTGAACGTTTTTGCGTAATATGCAGTGCAAAAGGGAACCCACCTAGAGAAAATACGCTACTGCCCAGATGTGGCTGCTGTGCCACGTAGTTGGCGTCTTCAACATGTTTCTTTCAACAAAAGATCACAATAGCAGAGGGTAAGGAGCAAAATGCAAAAGAAGGCTACTTTTGAGTTTGCAACATCTTTAGAAGGCGGCACTTCGGAACTGTTTTAATGGCAAGCTCATAAGCGGCCGGCTGTTCCGCTTACTCGTAGGACAATCAACACAATAATAGTGAGCATATCTAAGAAAAATTACTTTCGGTAACACTGCTTTCACTTATAGCAATCCGTTTCGTTGAAATAATTATTCAATTCACCTGAACAGGAAAAATATCAAAGCAAAAGAACATATGCCGATGGTTATGCCAATTGAAGATTGCAAACACTTCAAGCAAATACCATCAATTCTAAAATAAGGCGGCCTGAACGGCTTGATTTCATTATAAAGATTGATTTTTTTTATTAAATTGCAATCCAAGTATTAGGGAGAGCTTGTCAACCGCATGTATAGTACACCCCAAGGTGGACCTGAGCTTTGCAAGGGGGTACCAAAGGAATGGAGTATACAGGGGGCATCAGTTTTTAAAAATAAGACTTTTTTGGAGATAAACCTTAAAAAAACGGAGCATTCAAAATGTAGACTTCTTTTTGATAACTAAATTTAAAGAACAGGGATTTAAAGTGAAAAAACTTGGTGTTAAAGATTACCTTAAAAACAAGAAGTTTTTGAATCAAAGGTCTTTTCTAGAAATCAACTTCAAAAAAAAGCAGCAGTCATTACATAAAATGTAATTACACTTCATTTTACGTGTTCAATTATTTTAAACATGATAAGGGTGTACAGATTTTTCAGAAACTGATGTAGGGTGTACCACGATAAAAAAGATTGAGAAGCACTAGCTTAGGGTAACAGTTCCGCTTGTAGACAAACAAAAAGAAAATTGCTAGACTTGAAGTTTACGTCTAAATTTAGATAAAGGAACCATTTAGAGGACATGAAACACAAAAGTCTGCCTGCTTTTTAACGATGGGCTGATCTTGCTTTGAAACGTGAACACATGCTATTGAATAGGTAAAAATATTCTGTTCAAAACTTGAGCAACAACACTTAAAAGCCATCAACTAGGCGCAATCAGTTCAGGTAGAGCGAAACATTGACAATAAAGACTGGTACGAGAAAGTCCTTGGCTGTAGAATATACACAGTAAACACACTGTAGGTATCAGGCCAATCTTCCCAGTAGATCAGCGTGGTCAGTTACACTACAAATGACATCGTTTTGAGAGGAAGTATTTCTATAAATTAGCCAGAAAGAACCTTTATCAAAACAAAATATGACAAAATCATAGCTTTTCACTTTCTTTTTTGAAAGGTATCAGACAGATGGTCGCGGCTTGTTCTGCAATAGAAATGGTAAAAACAAATGAAAAAAGCCGCTGATAACGTCTTCACATTGTTTGCGGTGTTAGTTTGGAATAGATAACTCTGTTTAAATAAACTTAATGCTCGAAACTATAGATTAGCCCTCTGTAAAATCGGATTTTTGACAAACCAAAAAGTGGTTCCATCCAGAAAACCGACACTTTCTTAGTCGTCTAATTCGTTATTACTGGATAATGAATGTTTCAACGTGTAAATGACGTGCTACTTAATTAGACCGAAGGCGCTAATGGGGTAAAAAGCACAATACCTGCATTTTTTCGATGTTTTATGCGAAATCAGAGGGTTGAAACTAGTTGGATTTAATCTACAAGCATCTGACAATACTTACTATGGTCAACTGAGCATCATGGACAACCACAACACATGCAGCAATCCAGTGTCGCTTTTTTCAACATTTTAGATTATTTTCTTTGATGCCTAACAGGAAAGTTTTGACCCATGCCTATGTTATTACTGTAGACTAACATTTAGCTGCCAAACAGTTTCCATAGCAATAGCGCAGACAGTTGGCCTCCAATTTGAAGGTTTTGTTGATACCTTCACTGCATTAGTGTACTTTGAAACTGTCTTTAAAGAGATAGGAGCTAAAATCCCCATTATCAATTTTGTGAACATAAACATCAAAACACTTCTTTCACAATTAATTTCTTATGGCTCATCAGATTTAAAAAACCTTGTCAGATGTAACAAGCATATCGTATAACAACTCTTTACAGTAGGTTGATGACAAATACCCCTCTGCTTGGTCAAGCTAATAGGTATTGTTTTGGAGAATAGCCTATCAAATATTGTTAGACATAAATAGCAAAGGGTCCTCGTCCTTTGACAAGTTTGGAATTCCGATTAATTATTCACGAAACTGGAGACGCACGCCATCATTTATTGAACATTCTTTCCTTTTTATATCTACCCAATGTTGTTATATCATTCAGCACCAACAAAGGGTAAAAGATAGTTATACAATAACTTCAACTAACGATAAAAAACCACAAAACAAGAGACTGCAGACCAAGTGAAGCACTGATTGATAAAAATGTAGGCTTACTCTGCAGTGGGAAAAGGGTGATGGAAAATACGCTCGTAAAAAAATAAGGTGATGGGAAGTTTCAGACATTCTAGATGGTTTATCCATGTTCCCTTAAACAGGGTCATAAGGTTACTGCATGGTATCGCAAGTAGCAGTCCGCCTATAAATGCTTGAGACAAACACAACGGGGAAATATTTCAATAGAATGGATAGCCAAATTCAATCGGCATTGTAGAACCCCTTGAGAAAACTTGGTTCTACCAAAAACACACAAACCTGTTTATTTTTCTTGCAAAATGTCCATTTTTAGTAAGTACTTGTATTTGCGATTAATAAGCGTTCCACAAAAGTAAAATAAAGATGTAATAACAAACCCGAACCAAATATTGGGCAACATGCTTGAATGTTTAGTTGCATATGGTAACTTATTCCATTAAAACGATAGTTGTTGATTACATTTGAACAAATTTGAAGCCACTGTCTACAATTGTAACTTGAGACGTACGCCTACATTAACTGTACGCCAATCTACAATGAAATGCTACTTAAAGCTTCGATCAAAGTTAAAAGGAAGTCCCCCAACCATCACGCCATAACAAAGGAACCTTGAGTCTTCTTCTTTCACAGATTAAATAATGTGCCGATATCTCAAAATCAAACCACAGCACAACTTTGCACACATATTGCATTACACTTGCCAATGATTTACAAAATGCATTTTTTGCATTGGCAATTCGCTTACGCGTGCATAACCGTAAATCCTGGCTCAGCGACATTAGCTTTGCAATAAATTTTTAAAGAGCTGTATAAACACACGCCAAAAGACGTGCAAAGCCATTTATCGTTGCAACAGCACACAGAATCACGATGCAAAATGTTATATCTCTAGATGAAAACGCCAACATTGACTCAATATTACCACTTAGGTTTTAAAAACAATCGTCTGTTCAAAACGTACACATAAAAAAAGTAGTTTTTACGTGTGTTGGTGAATTTTGCCTATCTCTGAAATGTACCATTAATGCCATCTCTACTTAAAGAGTCACTTACATCTATTGCATTCATTTTCTAAAGACTGCATACCTCGAAGTGCAATCGTCGGCTTTGGATCGCTGTGCAATCAACCATTAGCTTTGGTTTATTGAGGGTACAATTATTGGTCTTTTCCATTGCTGTGACACTATTGGCAATGTTTGAGGCGCGTACCGTGGTTGTCAACAACTTGTCAAAACTCATCATTATCTTTCTTGTGTTGTCATTAATTCCACTAACGACGACCTTGTTGTGTCCTTGTTGAAGGGTCGCAATGCTAATAAAGAAATGACACAGGGTGTCCAAATTATGACTAGACATGACCACGCTCTTCGCGCAAAAACAAACAAGTGGAAAGAGAAGAGAAAAGTAGTTTGTGCAGGTAGCTAACTGCGCCGTGTATGCATTGCGCAATAGGAACACAATTCCTATCAAGAATTTTTGATCTTTCATTTTTTTTGTTCGGAAAGGCGGGACTTAAGTCAAAATGAAGTGATCGAATTAATATTTTCGTTTTACCTCCGGGCAGTAGCCAACTGAAGATTTACCATACCTTATTAGGCTATCAGCAAAGTGGTAATTGCTAATTTCAAAACAAGAACATATAAGGCGAAAGAGAAAGCAACATACTCTTAGATGGATTGTATCTTTTGAAGACAACACCATCTTGACTGGCAGGTCAAAACACCTATACCTTAATTAATTCTGCTCATCTGATCAAAATTGAGATTCTGGTTGCAGCAAAGATTTGTTATAATGCCATTCCGTAAAAACTTAAGCCTTAAAGCAAATAACTCCTGAGTTTAAGACTCCTGATAGCAAAAGCTACGCACACAAAATGCACTTCACCTTGTCGGTTCAGTAGCTAATTCAAAAACAATGGGTGGTCTAGCGCGAAAGGGACCGAATCAATTAACTTGGAGCATTGAAAAGTCACACCTATTTCAACACATTCAGTAGTCAAAGTAGCGAGTAAACATCAGTCAGCATATGTCAACATTAAAATGCACTAAAACTCTGTTGCTGTTGAGACCTACTTCACGTTTAAAGCCTTTGTGTTAACCAAGATTACCTACTGTACATGACTAAAGAAGCTGACTATGAGGGGTTTTAACGCTAAGGTAAAAGCGGGCATAAAAAATGTCAAAGGAAGTTGCTTTAAATACCCAACACATTCAGGACGGATGATAAGCAGTAGTTTCATCAAGACTAATCCGGTTTCTACAAAATACGTAATTACCATTCCTGCTTGCAAATAGATTTCAAATAATCTATTATTTGACTTGGCAGGCTAGGCCAACTGATTTTCATTGCAGCCGCAAATTTAACTGGTGAAAATCGTGGTTACCATAACAAAAAGCCGTTATAAGCAAACAAAATCACGTACCAACTAGAACAGAGGTGGGGCAACCTTTTACGCTTAGATGGCCGTATTAAAAATTATTTTATCTTTGATCATATGGCCGCAAAATTCAGGGCTAGGCAACCTCATGCGGCCGAAGAGCCATTTGTATCTCTTTTCCACAGCAATAAGAGCGACCACAAGTCTGCCGAGCATGGGGGTGATGGCGGCCGGTTACCCATCCCTGAACTAGAAAATAGAATGTGTGTGAGAACATACAATTGCATTTTTGAATACAGCAAGCCTATAATACTTTCTCTACAGCTCTAAAGGTTAATTTTTACCAAACCACATCTAGTTATGTTTTACAGTGCTATTTACAAATACAGCCCCTGTAAATTCTTCCTCTAAATTCAATATACGCGTTCTTGAAAGCGTAATTAAGGTGGTCTTTTCAGACCTTTCAAAGTTCAATTGAAGAAGCAGTTGCGATCAAGTACCTGTTAAAAATAGACAGCACGACTCCCAGGCGGCCTTCCATGATGCTGACGTATAATTACTTGAATGTATTGATAACGTAACGTCTCATCTTACAGCGGTGGTTCTCAACCGGGAGGGACTCGGCTACCAAAGGGAGGAATTATTTTTTCAGGAAAGAAATAGTTCTAGGGAGGAATAGGGTTGAAAAACTCCGGCTGTGCAATTCACATATGCACTTGAGCGTTTCAGAATGGGCTTTTTATGTGAACCCTTTAATTGCAAAAAAAGACGCATGGAATGCGAATGCGGGCGATGGAGTCTTCAAAAAACATCGTTTCCAAAGAAAACAGTCTTCACTTTTTTGGCTGCAACAATACCCCTTTGATTGCAACATCGACAAATCAAACTCAAAAAACAAAGGTTGGCACCAAAAAAATTTTTGGCAGAGAGGAATGGATCGAATCTGAAGCCTGTAAGGGATGGACTCCGAAAAATGTTGAGGACCATTGCCCTACAGTATAAGGGAAGAAAAACGAAAGTTTATGAGTTGTATTTTGGCAAAACCTCGCAACTTGCACGATTGCTGAAGATTTAAAACTGTTTACAACTTCAAAAGAACAGTTAGCTCCATGCAAAGCCGTGCCTAACATAGTAATAGTGAGACTTGTTAACAATGCTAGTTCCGTACGCAAGAATAATTTAAATGCTGTTTTGTGTCTTCGTTTTATAGTTTTGCTTGACTTATTTCAAAGCGTTCATTGCGGAAATGCTATAAGCCTTAAGACGCTTACGAGCGGAGAGCAGGAGACAAAGTTGTTACGAAAAAAGCGTGGTAATCACAGTCGAAACAACAGCGTTTCGAGAAGAATCTATTACCATAAAAGCGTGAGAACTGCAATTACTGTCATTTTTTTCCATCTGATGATTTGTATGTCCCCAGGCGTTCGATTAGCAGGCAGAAACGTCACTTTTCATCTTTCTTACTTTCATGTAATGAATGTTCAATCAATAGAGTTTATACAAAACTAAACAAGAAACGGTAACATATGAAGATAATATGAGGCTATACACTATGTACAGTCATAAACATATTGCTATACAAAACATCGAGTGCAATAAATGATTTCTGCTTTTCGATTTATAATCGCCTTGTGTCGAAACTTTTTCGTAAGGTATCAACTACACCATTACGTCATTTAGCATTACGTCAACTGTCTCAACTGGAATCGTTTTATAACTTCTCGCTTGAATGATCATAATCTCAAGATAGCAAATACGGGTCGCTCGTAAAAGCAACTCACAAATTCTAGCAGCTGAAATGAATAGAAGACTAAAGACACACATAAAACCACTTTCCACTTGTGTAGTGACGTTATTGATGTAAGGCTTTTAAAAATGCTATTTCATATTGTCCAAATCAGTGAAGTTGAGTTTACGAATAAACGTTAAGACTGGACTTGCAAACATAATGTCAGGTTTGCAGAGTTGCCGCTGTATACAAAATTTTTGTGGATTGTAAGTGCGCAAACTCACACCTGCCTCGTAAAATTAATCATTTTGCCAGCAATATCTCCAGATAACCAGTTCGCTCATTATCAGCAGAATTAGTCAATTGCATAGCATGAAGCATTGACAGATGATTTTCACAAAATAACTGGGTTGAAAGTTGAAGAAGCGGTCATGATCCCTAGAACTACGCAAGGTCAAGAAATTCATTTAGTTAGTAGCCGTTTTTTAAACAAAACCCAGTAAAATCTGGTCTGCTCAAAAATGTTTATTAGTCATCAATCAATCACTGAGTCAATGTACTGGTACAATTCCAAACTCACTCGCTATCGGCTCATTAAACGAAGCCCCTAAGTATTTTGTTTGCTTACACAAAATAGAGTAAAAAAATTAATTTTCTCTGAAACAGCACATACTGTAGTGCACAAAACAATAAACTTCAACAAATTCACAATTTCTTTATTTAAAATAATGTTAAAAAAACTGGTTTCCAAAGAGACATTTATAACATACCAATAGCAGATTTTCGTGACCTATTAATCGATAGCAATAGTGTTAACCAAGCGTACAGACATTAAATTTGGGCGAAATTTTACTCAGCAAGATTTGGTATTCTTGCATTGAGTGCAATTGAAAGTAAATATAATATAAAAGCTGTGCTGGGTTAATAGATAGTTGTAAATAAAATAATGCAAAAGTGAAAAGATAGTTTATTGGGAAAAGTAGCAAACGTTAAATAGCTAGTCAAATACAAGTTTTTTATTAGTAATGTACACACTTTATCACAAAAGTTTAAAACCAAGAAGGAATTGATGTTTTGTTCAAATTCTAATTTTTAAGTTTGAAAGAAACGGTTTGAAAAATGTAATATAAACAAAAAATAAATTAAGTTGAAGCGACAAGCTTTTTCTTTGTCCTAATACGGCAATGTAAAAGGAGTTAAATTTATTACTGGTAAGTACAACTGGCCATTCTCTCATATTATACGAGGGTTCCGAAGTCGAAGGAGAAACCTTAACAAAATGACGTCATTTTAGTCAAAAGTTTACGGGCTGTCTGACGAGTTTCAAAAAAAAAACAATTTTTATTGGAAATTTTAAAAACAACTTTAATGCAGCTTTCAAGGCTGTTTTGCTAAATTATCCATCACAAAGAGAAAGCAAGACGAGATGTAACCACAAGCGACAACGCTCAATACTGCAGCTGCCTTTAAAATGGTGTTTGAAACGATATAAACGTAGACGCTCAAGAAGTTAATGGACAATGGTAAAGATTAGTAGGTAAGATTGTTGGGGGAAGAGGACAAAGGATTAAATCACTTTCCAATGTGTAAAACTCATTTTTCCTTCTGAGAGATCCTTTAAAACATTCTATTAATTGGCAATGTAACACTAGCATTAAAGTAGCCTTCATATTGAGTGAAACAATATCGACCAAACCAGGATCGAATAGAGGGGTCGAAAACCCTTTAAAATGTGTAAATACCCTGTGTTTATTTAAAGAGACGTCCCTTGTGTACAATCCTGTTGATTGTTATTACAATGTTCACTTTTAAGTAATATACATGTAAAGCGGAATGATGAAGCGAAAGGAGAACTTTGATTAAATGTTGTCTTTACTCAAACCAACTTATGAACATAACATTAAACAGGATAGTTCTTTCCAGTACCGAAGTCAACAAACAATGACGTGCTTGTAAGCCAATAGGACACGGTCGAGTACTGGACTGCTCGTGTGTTACTTTTCATACATCGAAAACTAACGCCGCGATAGAGCGTTATTGTCATTTACAAAGATGACTTATGCTGTCTACTGACATAGGCTTTGTTGCTTTTTCGATCCCTTTTGAAGCACAAGCAGCCCGTTCCAGACAAGCAAATCGCTTTCGATTGAGCTTTTGCGTCAGTAACAGGGAAAGGCCTAAGAAAGTTTTTATGCAAAAAATTGGGACAAATTTTCAAGAACAGGCTTTAAAAGAATGCAGGAGGCTCAAACACAGCAACTTCTCTCTTAATACAGCATGGCTACCCAGCCTATCATCCAAGTGTAAGATCTAAACCATTCTTGCAGCTGTTTAATAAAGACATTTGGGCAAGTCACGACTTTCTGACAAGAAGCAAATGTAACTAAGTAGACCTGGGGACAAGGTATTCAACAAAAAGAGTATTTTTTCCATCAACGTAGAGCATTTAGCATGAAAAAAAGCTTTTTGGCTACAGCATAGTTTTTCGTTAAGTAAATGCAGTCACGATGGAGAAGCAGGGTAGCCTAAAGTTAATGCAGTTACCATGTGGGAAGCGGATACTGTGTGCTACTTCTTTCTCAATTTATTTTTCTTCCTTTTTGTTTGAGGACAACCAAAAACCATTGGCACGAAAGTGGGTGAACAACTTTTTTAGAGACACTCGTAAGCGTCCTAGTGCTCCCTTACACATTTAGTTTGTTCTGGCAAGTCAGTGCGGTGACGGTAGCCATTATAACGCTTTCACATCGGACATTAACTATACGCAGTCGAATACAGATGGTTACGTCACTGCTAACGACATGTCTACAACGCTTAAATGCAGGTGCTGACCTTATATTTTGACTAAACTACCGCATTACAGGTGTATTTAACTGGTGTAAAAAGCTGTATTTACCAGACGTAATGCTCCAGTATTTATGAATGTACTTTGATTTGGAGTTACCTGCTTACTGCAAGCTATTGTATTTCTAGTTTGCACAACTTGCTCTTTCAGTTTTTGTTTAAATGTATAAACCTTCAATTCCAATAAATGCAGACAAAAACCTATCCGCTCACGATTTGTTGATCATGACAAAATCGAAATGAAATCACGTTTCCTCTATTTGCAAGTTGCCTTAGGAGCTGGAGGACAATTAAAAATCGGATCTGAGAAAGATTGAGGAATTTCTGTTAGGAATGTAGCGCCACTACAAAAATGCAAAAGCGGTGGCGTAGCTAGAACATGACTACCCTCCCCCCTCCGGCAGCGACTATCTAATTAGGGTCCCCTCTCCCATGGAGTCGCGGGATCTTTTTCATCCTTGCCTTCAATCCTGCGCAGGTATTTCTGGAGGTTTCATACAGTGGCCACAGCGAACTCTTTTGCTGCGTCAACAGGGTCTGTTAAAGCTGTTCCTGCTACGTTCTCGTGGTGACACGACTGAAGGATTTTGCGCAAATGAAAACATGACAAAAGGTTTTAATCTCTATGAGGTTGAAACAATAATCAACCATAAATATTAAACTAGATCACGAAGCAGCCTCACAACGCGGTCGATCTTGAAAGCCCTTTAAATCACTTTAACCCGATTTAGAAAAGCCTAATTTGGCATATTACCAGCGAGCACGAGAGATATTCGCTTATACCTATAGCAAGCAAGCACAGTACGTCGTTGTATAAATCACAAAGAAAAGTAGAAATTGTTGAAACGCAAGAGATACAAGGTTTTTATTCTGTTTAATAATTTACTAATCATCTGGCAAAACGCTTACCAGCTTATCTACTGTAAAGTACCCACGAAGGTGCAATATCAATGAAATTATGACCCACTAATGTACAGCCATTCGCCAGTGATGATTGACTTTATAAAAAGGTTTATAAATCAATGGCATATTTTGACCATTTTCCAATTACCGGTAATGATATAACATTGGCTACCTTTCAAGCAATTGCGAAAAATTCTTAATCTAGCTTGCCATTTGTAGTAAAAAAGCTGCACTTAAGTCAAAAGTTAGTAAGGTCAAGTCTTGTCGACAAATGCTATCAACGATACAAAATTGCTACTTTCGCTATTCCGCCGCATCTATTGGCCTATATCACAAACTAAGCTAACTCCCACGATAAAAACAGTTCAAAAAGTGGCGCCAGAAAACTTCTTTTTCAGCTTTAATGTTTTAGTAATCCGGTAATCAAAGTCTGGTGAAAGAGCACTTGGTAGTTTAACCAAACAATGCTTAACGAAAATTCAAGCCAAGAACAAAATGTTAATAGCCTAGGTCAGCTATAGAATGAGCATCAATTAGTAGGTGAATATTTGTGCATTTTTGATGAACTTGTTGATTGTTTTAGTCCAGATCAAAAGTTACACCTTTTGCTTCAATTAGCTCAACAACAAACTAGCGCGATGGCGTAGTGGTTAGAGCGTCCGCTTCGCAGTCGGTAGACCTGGGGTTCATTCCCCAAGTCGAGTCACACCAAACGACTTGAAAAAATGGCATTCACAGCTTTCCTGCTTAGCGCTCAGCATATAGGGATAGTGTGAGAACAAGCCGGAAAGCTTGCTTGTGGTGTCCTTGGGCAAGACACTTAATGGTATGCCTCTATCTTCATGTGGCAGACAGGTGGCGGGGCCAAGCAGTCTACCCGTCGTGGTGGCCCAGTCTGACGAAAGACACGCAAACTGAGCATGAGCTCATACGCATAAATAAATAAATAAATAAAGCTCAACAAATGGTGTCAAAGCTTACATAGAAAATGTCCTTAAACTAGAGGGCTTCGAACCAGACGTAAGAATGAGCTTTCTAATCATTTTATGAAGTCGGACCAAATGCTACCATCAAACACGAACACAGACGCACAACTTGATTAAAAGGGTGAGCTGATAGTGTACTTGGCCTAGCTCTCAACGGTTGGTGAGAGTAATTTTGCAAAACGCCTTCAAATTAATAAAGTAACTACCATTTTTCACGATAAAATTGTACGCCGAGCGCTTTCTTACCCTTATCTGTTTTGTTTTTAAAAGTACACCGTTTAGAAAGTAGAAAGTGCTAAGAAACTTCACTCTCAAATGCAGAAAAGTTCACCCCGTCTTGATTCAAACCGCGTTACTATTCTGCGATGTTTTCCTCACATTTTCCACATTTTCACATTGTTGTTGTATAACATAAACAGTACTCACCATTTCATTCAAAAGATACTGAAGTTTCGCTTGAAGAACAGAGTTTTGATCTTTCATTGATGTACTGCTTTTTCTGAGGGGTCTTTGACTGGCTACAGCAGCTGCATTTGGTAGCACTGTAATTTGTCGTTTAGGTTTATTATTGACAGCAAATGTTTTTTTGATTCTTTTGCAGTTTTCTAAAGTTTCTTCGGAGCTTTTCAGGAGGCATTCTGGAATTTTTGTGCCAAGTTTTGATGTAAGTTGAGCGTGAGGATCAATAGTCATTTCATCTATGTCATCGGAAATCGAGGATTTTCTGCGGGAATTCATGCTCTCTTCTTCGGCGGAATTCTGTTCCGAATCACCGATAGCACTGTCATCATCTCGCTTCGAATAATAGTCGGTATCTTTCCACATGAATTTTAATTAAATTCTAATCTCGTCACGAAAACAAACCTAAGAAAGAAAGTACACGTTTAATCTTGCCATAGCAATAAATTTCAAAACCATAAAAACTGGGTGATTTAACTGATTGTCAGTTGCTCTGCACCCACCTGAGGTCGCTGCTTTTGCTCGATCAAACTTTCTACGGTACACGTCTTTCACGATATCTACAAAAAGCTTGAAGTGTCGTTTGGCGACTTAGCGTCTCGATAATAAACAGACTTATCAACGGAAATAAAGAGTCTGGCAAACTGTGTGGCCAAGAGTTATACACCAGCGACAGCTTGTGACTTCAAACGTCACAATCAATAATGCGGAACGTCAGTGATGTCAGATCTTTGATACTACCCCACGTTTACGGACCTTTAGCGTTTTAAATTTAACATTCTCTTGTTACACCCACAATATTGACTCACCGTTTCGTATGCAGTAGTTACAGCCTCTACTTCTCTCAGTCATGATTAATGACGTAATAAATAATAATCGCTTGAAAATGGTAACTTTGAATTAGGGTTTCACATTTTCAGGTTGCTTATAAACACCAGGAAACGGGAAAACTCTAACGCAATCCAATATTCCGGTAAAAAAACGTGAATTTCGATCACAGTGCATAAGAAGCAAAACATTTAAACCAACGATGCAAAAATGCTGATTTGTTCACTTTTGTTACAATAACTGGGAATAAAACTCGAGAGCATTGCCAGTCTCGTCGCTTTACCGAGAACGAATTTTGGTGATGAATAAGCCCGTTGCGGAAAAAGCATGTCTTGCTTCAACACAGGTTGCTGGAAAGTTTAGCAAAGCTTTGTAAAATTCCTGCTCTATTTGATGTGAAGGCTAAAATCAAATTGTAGGCAACATTTGCTTTTGTTTGGTGGTATAATCATTACGCTAGCCATCATTGCTTTTCATCCAAAAAATACCAACAATTTTTTTGGTAGAGCCGGGAAACGGAAAATACAAAAAAGCACTAATTCTCCTGAATTCCCGAAACAGAAATTCCAGTTTTATGAGCCTTCTTTTTATCTGTCAGTTAAAAAAAATCGCACCGCTATTTTGCTTGAGTTTTGCTGCTCATGCTCAGGGTTGGATTACAACCCCAAAGCACTGTTTTTCCGAAGAAGCTTGGCGTGGCTGCCGAGAAAACGATAACAAAAAAAAGCATTTTTATATAGCATGTACTATGTGCTATTTTAAGCGGGAAGAACAACAACATTCCTTACAATTTCTGCAATGCTTGGTGCATAAGAAAATTTTTCTAGTTATGCAATCTTTGATACCAATGCTGGTCAGCATCTTCATTTAAAAATTATTGAACTATTTTAACAGTTGCTTACACTAGAATCAGGCAGGTTAAAAATACAGTTTAAAGGACTAGTGTCCTAAAGTTTGTTCAAAAGAAATGATTTTTATCTCCGCCACAACAGGATAAGTTTGAGATCCGCTCATGTGGCGGTCCAACTTCAAGAGCTATTTCTATTGGCGTTTTAGTCAAATACAAAAATATATTGGGATAAATCACACCAATCATACATTGCACAAAGATGGTATGGAATGTTCAAGCATTAGACAAAAGCGATATGAAATAAAGGTTTTGCACCACTTTTAGGAAATGCATGATTGGTGTCATTTTTCTCAATTTAGTTTCGTATTTGAAAGTTTGTTTGGGGAACACCTTAAGAAAAATATGTCAGACTCGTTCTTTTTTAACAAAAAAAAAAAAACATATACCAAGATGTTTGGAGGTTTTGTTTGAATGATGAAAAATCTATTGCTAAATATCCAAACCTTCAAGTACAAAACGCAATGCAAAAAGCATCTTTCAATCTGGTAAAATTGTTTTTGCAATGAAGATGTCAAATATTGTTTCCGCTCACTTGACAGTGAGCCAGAAATGCTAATTTGTAAACAAACCCACACAGAGAACTGCGCGACCTCGTTCAAATTTCAAGTGTTTTCTTTTGCTCAACCAGCACCTAGAAAAGATTTAGAGTTTAAATTATTCTTGAAATTGCCGCCAAAACCTACTTCAACTCTCATGTAAGTCTTTGCCATCGCACTTATCATCTTTCTAGTGACCTATTGGAGACTTTTTGGCTAGAAGCGTTAAGCTTTTAAACAATGGCGTTCTTCAGGCTCCGCTCTATTAATTGTATTGTAGGTAGCATCAAAAGCTACCCTATTCCAGCAAAAATGATAAACACACACACGCAAGCCATTTTTCACGCATTCGCAAACTTGTTGACGCAGGCCCTATGAGTAAATAGATTGCAATTAGGATGTGTGACGCCAGAACCACTAACTGTAACACAGGATTGAGAGACTATAGTTTTTCCAAGGGAGGGTCTTTTTTGGGAGATCATTGGTTGTGCTTACATAGAGCTAAAATTGTCTTCACCTTATTTTGGAGCTGAAACTAGTACAAAAATCACTCTATAAAATTTAATTTTTAAAAAAAGGTCTTCACCTTTGCTTATGCTTACCAGAACTATTGATTTTTATTAGCTGTAGATTAAATTTTAATTGAAAAAGAGGAAAAACCTAAAACTTGTTGATTTGAAAGGTGAAGCCTTTACAAGATAAGATGACTGATCTCACCCAAGTACAGAGCGTTTAGGGACGTCAAAGAAAACGAAAACAAAAACGCAGCCAATTGCTAGTAGCTACCGAATTCAGGTTACAGTATGCTTTCTGACGAAGACAAACTAAGAAAGCATTAAAGAACGCAAAACAAAAGATACCGAGGTACCACTTGAGACCATTATTGCTTTGACCTGAATCGTGGGATAGCCGACACTGTTTTAAATAACCTGCAGTGCTACAACACACAGATAGCTACTTGCCTCGCTACAGCTTTCTCTCGACTAGAGCTTGTCAAAGGCCACTGAAACACTCTGCCCAGAGCATTTACAGATCACAAAAGCGCGGTAAGGTCACGCTAGAATCAAATTTCAAAACGTAAACCAACTCTTTTTCCCACGTTTCACGTGGTATTTACACTACAAACGAGCAACTGTGATGTAATAATTAGAAAAATCAGGACCAAATGACTTCATAAACATGCACCATCCGTTCTTTTGTCTCCTAATTTTTGAATGAAAACAAACTTGTACTAACAATAGTTATTACATCTCCCTACGATAAAGAAAGGTTAGAATAGGTGAAGTAATCAAGTCGAAATGAAAGTTGCAAAATTCAGATCACAAAAAAAAGGTTTCAACTTCTCAAACAGCGGTTTTTCGACGCCATGCCGTAACACAAAAGATTATGGCCAGGCGCGCGACCAAAACTTTTGTCACCGCCAGGCTAAAGTTTATTTTGAGTCAAACGCAACATCTGCGCCAAAAGCCTTACTTATATTTTCAACGGGAGCATGGTTTACCTACTTGAAAGCGAAATTATAAACAGGCCTTGCTTCAAACATTCCGGTAAGTTATATAGTCCCTAACGAGAGTCATTTGGTTTTCCAATTTTGCATTTGATTTCTTAAGTTTTTCAAAAAGAGAAACAACCACTTCAGGGCTATGCAACCTCTTTCGCAGTGGGATACCATATCGGATTGGATCTCGTGCTTTTGTTGTATTTTTTATTGTCTAATTTTGCCAAAAATGGGAATTATGGGGTAAAAATTAAGAGGACAAAACCACCTTGTATATTTTCTAGGGCCACTCAGAATTTTGCCAAAATGGGCAATTTTGAGGTAAAATTAAGATGAATCTAATTCTAGAGGTCCAGAAAAATTTCTTTCGAAGATTCACAAGCTATGTTGGAAAAGTCGTCATAGCATTCTACCGGCAGCAAAACTTCAGTGAGCGGGTCGCATTTGGCCTACAGGGAGCAGGTTGCACATCAAAACCTGGGTTCTGTATTATGATTAAAGCCTTTGTGGCGAAATCAAAGCTCATGCACAAAAATCAGGACCCTTCAAGACAAAAGCCGATTATCCCCTTCTATGCCCGACGAAGCATCATAATGAAAAGAAAGATAATCTATGTAAGAAGACTTATCAATGTTTTCAATGGCAATGGGTGGCAAAAAGTTGCGAAAAGAGCACATTTCAGTAATACTTTAGGTTTGCTGTGCAGCTCTGAGAACCTATACGGCAGATTTCGTGCATTTCACAGTCTATACCATTCCATTGTACGCAAAATTATAGGTCCTTGGGAGTGCAGTCTTATTTACATTGATTGAATTGTTATAGACTACACTAAACTTTGCTCATTTTGTTCATATTCCATATATAGTTTTCATTACTCAACCTAGGTATTCTTTTAAGTTTTATGATGAAATCGTCTCGAAACAAACTAATTTAAGAAGTCGATTTATGATGTAATTGACAAATTAATGACCTTTCAACTTCAAAGCTGTCTTTGTTAGGCTCAACTAGTAAACTATATATTTACAAAAGCATTCATCTTGACAAAAACTAAAACCAACCACAATTGTCGATGAAATCCTAGCCTCTGATGTCGCTGGAAACTATTTTTACAGTCACACTTGACGCTTAATAGCTACTACTGACAAGCAAGCACACATAGATCCCACTTTGAGCCACTTAAAGCTGACGCAAAACCAGTGAGTAGGCTGGCTGACACCACAACACATTTTCCCGCAAACGAAATGCCAGCTACGAAAAAGATCGTCTGCACAAGGCCTGCTGTCAAGTAGGTGAGAAAGGCAACACTAGTGTTGCTGCTTGCGCGAACGTTTCTTTGTTTGCAATTAGCTAATTAAATGCAATGCCTCATTGCCTTTCAACAACAAAGTGGAATCTATAGCTAATTGACTTTCGTTTGCCATAAATAATTTCTATTCTGGCGTAGTCATTACTGGCGTAGTCTGGCGTAGTCACTACAACAAACTTTTACACAGACCAACGTTTAGTGACACGGATATCTTGCATTGCCAGCAATATCGGCAAAGCGAGAGCAGTTTGCTGGTAGTTAACAAAAAATAAGGTATTGCTCCCAACGAGATTATAGATCTGAAATAATTACGCATCTAAATGGCTCAATCTTCTACATTTAACCGCTAATCTTTACACGAAAAAGTGCATAACAACAAGCTCGACATTTTTGGTCTCGTGCACAGTAGACTTATTAACTGGCTAAACGCCAGGCCGCAATGCCAGAAAGGAGGAAGAAATTGGGAAATTTTTTTAAATTATGAGTATAAATTTTGGTTGATAAGGAAAAGTAAGCTAACAATTTGTACGGTATTCATAGCTATCGTAATAAGGGCAGCAGACAGACTAATTCTTCGGGTCAGTTCAAATTTTTTTGGTCAGTAACGCAATATTTCATTTGTATTGTCCAAAATTTGATATGCATTGTTCAAAATTTGATATGTTGTCCAAAATGAACGAATATGCTCAACGTTTCAAATTTCGAATTAAGGGAGATGTACGCTTAATTCGGGTATTCGGATGTTATATTGCAAACCGATGACCTAACAAATGCGGAGTGACTAAAGGCCTGAGCGTGCCACTAAGTAACTCGGCGCTCGTAAAAGTTGGTTCTGCTGCTTCCATATGCTGCCCGCACGCAAATGATCACAAACTCGAATAACCCAAAGGATCTCAGCAGTAGCGTTGAGGGAGGGTTCAAAGGGTATCTACAGGCACGGTCTAGAGGTTTTTAGGGGACACGAGCGACTTTGCTGCTGTGACCCCTTCAGCAAAAGAAGGCACAAAATTTCCTTTCAAGGAGTCGATCCCACTCGATGGTTGATCCCCACGATAAAGGCAACAGCAAACTATCCAACAAAATTTATCTGTTTCCACCACTGGATCCAACCAGGGCATTGGGCTTGCAGACGATATTAGTGGCGAGTTCAGCTCTGGTTTCATTATACCCCTACACGTCTTAGTCCAAGTCCCAAACAAAATTTTGCTCATGAACCAAGTTCTCCTTTAAACATTAACTTGAAGCACACACCAGCTACGTTGAAAATTCACCCTCACCTTTAAAAGTGATAATATCAGCCCTTAACTTATTATGTTGGTGTACAAGAATAATTCTCTATTGTGCTTTAGATTTCAGCCCAAAAGGTCGTATTAGCGAAATGGTCGTCTTAGCAAAATGGTCTTCTTAATGAAATTTGTGCTAACCGATAGAAATTGAAAATCGCGACAAGCAGGACTACGCAGTATTTTTACGGTCTTTCCTGTTTTCTCAATGACAGCCAACATGATTTGGTCTGTGATTGAAATAAATCGAAAGCTGTTAAAATCCTGCAACAGCGGTAGGTCGCATTGTTCATTTATTGAGGGCGACAATTATAGATATTATCGCTTGTGTTACATCACAGTAAAACAGAAAAATTAGAGGAAATTAATTTAAAACCCAGCCGCCAGTCTTTTGTTACATACAAAGGTAGTTCTCAATTGACAAGATTTTTTAGCACTTTTGGACCTATAAAATAGCGGTGACAGTCTGAGATCAAACCACGGTGTTTGCGTTGTTGAACCAGATTACTACAAGTGAAACATATTCGGGTCCATTTTGAAATGATTCCACGCTAATTAATAACGTGATGGTGTCCAACCAAGAGTGCACTGTATTAAAGCTGTTATTTCCGGTGTAGATGCTTCTTCACTCATGGCTATAGTCAGTGGTGGGCACAAGCGGAGCTAAAAACAGCGGTCGCTATTATTGCCGTCAGTGTCGCTTTCGCGTTAGCACCGCTATTGTCACCGTGATCTAGCGGCAACTGTCGCCGGTGTAACTTTTTGGTACAACAGCGCAAACGGAAGCTCCGCTAATTTTTTCAAATGTAGTTGCCACTAGCGCTAAGGCCGTCCCTAGCTAAAATAGAAATATCATCGTCTCAAAAGTGCAAAACGTTCAAGATATTACAAGCAACCAAAGTGTATCTTCTGACCCTGAAGTTTTTGAAAGAGCGTTTGCGGACAAGTCACAAAAAGACAGCAGAAGCGAAAAATTATTAAACAGCTTTCTCAAAGAGGACGCAAGTCCGAAAACAAGGCGATTGGTATGTGGCTTTTCGATACGACGGTAAGGGAGCTATTTGTGAAAGATAACATCTCCATAACTTCCAGTTCAGCAATGAAACGAGTGTTTTCACTTGAAAAGAAAGTGTTGAAGCTGAAACTATCTGAGCTTAGCGATTAGTGGTGGGTTTAGGGTGAGGCAATTGCCGCAGGTCCCCTCTCTTTGAGAGGCTCCCCTTTGTAGTTTTACAAATTGTCATAAAATATTATGAGTCTTTAGAAAAAAAATACATCCTAACATCCTATCTTATATACCTGTATTGAAGGCACTAGACATGAGACACAATTTCAAAAACAGCGCAATTAGCATAAAATTAATGAAACTGAAATGTTGAAAACGAGGCTGGATATGAGGATTTTCCTGACTTCACCAAAGAGACTCTCGAGAAATCCCCCAATATTAGTGAATGGAGTAGCTTGCAGGTAAACCTTAGCGATGAAGAATTTGAAATGCTCGTTTTTTCCAAATAGGTGTGTTTTTATGAATAGTTGTTTTTTTATGCTGTCGTTGCGACAGCTACTGCTTTTATTAGTGTTGTCGACTAGTGCACTTGTATTTTTTCAGCTGGACTGAGAAAAAATTATTGTTTTCTTTACATGAGAGCATTTTGAGTGAGATTTAAACTTGCAATTACTGCTTTTAGCGCATTGGCGGCCTCTAGTTTTTCCAAAGGACTAGCGTTAGAGTTTACCGCGTTAAGTTGAGAGTGCTTAGCGCAGGGGTCGGCAACCTATGGGTCCGGAGCCGCATGCGGCTGTTTTTGCCTGTTGTTGGGAGAACACATCTGTTAAAAGGTGTGAACCTGGTAAGCGCATCTTGAAATTCGGTTCTTTGTAACTAATTAAAGATGAAGACATCTTTTGCGGCTATCATTGATCTTTATTTTGGAGGAAATCAGGCTCAAATGGCTCTTTGCTGGTAAAAGGTTGCCGACCCCTGGTTTAGAGGATATCAATAGCGCCACAAAAATGTTTACAGATTGGCGATACCGTTAGCTTGTTACTATTGGGTGCCCACCGCTGGCTGTAATTTGGCTACGGTCAGTCTTACTGTGATACCCTAAACTACTGCAGCTAGTGAATATATTGTAACTACCGTTGCCGATGTTAAAGAATAATGGCTAGTTCTAACCTGTGAACAGCGGTAATCTGGAGGGTAATAAGGTCTGACGAATAAGAAAGAGGGACTCGTAATAGTAAAAAAGAGAGCCTCACCATGATAAGGTAAAGTCAAATGTTGCCTACCTCCTCCAAATTTCTTCTTCGGCTATTGGATTATAAATTACAATATAGAAGTTAAGGTAATACATGTAGAGATCAATTTCGATTCTAGATATTCCTCCATTAACCATAGCATTCTAAGAACCAAGATTCCCTCAACTGCTTAGTGTTTTTACCGGCTGATCAAGAGAATAATCACTTACCATAATTCGGTACAAATGAGAGTTTCATCAAATATTCCAATCAATTACTCCTCACCCTAGTGATGAATTACGATAATTAGTTCAGCCTTTTCACAAATAGACCTTTCCGCAAGATTCCTTACTGCTTTGCAATGTGCTCCAGAAAATGTTTTTCTTTTAACTTCATCGACATCACTTTTCAATAAAAGAAATAAGGTACTTATGGGTTATCTGTCACCACTTTTTTTTAATGTAATAAACCTAACCCTGTACACTCCCTTCCAGTGTACACTGCCCCATACATTTACATACCGGGCCTGCCCCTTCAGTGTACACTGCCTTCCAAACTCATTTTAGGCTTAAACATTATATATACAGTTAAATAATAGTAATTTAATACCTGGTGAAAAAAAGTAGTGACAGATAACCCACAAGTACCAGAAATAAATTTTCAGTAGGTGCTTTTTATCATTGACGCTAGGTTACTGGCATACTTATAAATCAAACAAAGCACTTGCCTTATTTTTTCAACTTTGTCTGTAATACTGCAATAGCTCAGTAAATAATCCTGAATTACATTAATCACTTCCAATCTCCAGTTCAAGCACTTGAAACTAAAAGCACGATTGGGCAAAAACTACCGACTAAATTAAGCAATCGTAAATGGTATTTGGCTTTATCGTGAGCAGCAAATTGTTCAATTAAGTGCCAGTAAAGATCATGACATGCATGAATGAGCGGAACCGGATCATTTATTGTGTCACACTTACAGTAACCTTTATGACCAGACTGATTGACAATCTTCGACCTTAAACAAAAAGAAGTAGCATTAAAGCTACTTCTAATGTAAATATATCGGAAGTGTCGCACTTGATTGATATTTTAGACAATGCTTTTAGTCACTAATGGCCAGCAGTTTTATTTTTAGTTATAAAGACAATCTTACGGTTTGCTCACGAGGAACACCTTGTCCATGCACAATGGCGTACAGGACCGGTGATAAGGGGTTCATGGGTACCTTTGGGACCAAGTCCAAATATCTTTTAGGGGCTTGAACTATTTTTAGCGAGCCTGGAATTAATGTTGGTATAGTATTGCCAGATTATTGCTGGTGATTTTCCCGAACAAAGCCTGAAAATTTCCTCAATTGATATCATATTTCCATAAAGAAGGATAGCGGCCGAAATTACCTAAATAGTGAGGCAAAGCAAAATATCCATAGACGCAGCGATTTACAGATGATGACATTTTTTTTGGAGATCAACCACAAGCACGTGCCTAAATTTATCTAAACCCTGATACAAGACATCCGCAGTAGCAGCGATTAACCTGGAGCAATCTTTTTCTTTTTGGAGATCAAACTAGAACACTTGCTGATTTTGGTTTGCATATCGATAGAAAATCTCCTCAGCAGGTCTAAATACCCATTTTCCACCACTTCTGCAGCTGTTCTAACAGTGGCAGTTTATCTTTTCCTTTCTGTACCCAACGTACTTCCCACAACTTCAAATCCAAAAATTCCTGTTGAAAAATCTTGAAAAATTTTCCCCACGGACAATCAAATTTCCCCATCTGGCAAGATTGTGTAGGTATCGGACCGGGACTATTCTCTCAACTGCCCTGCTGGCGTATGAGCTGCTGTGTTATTTTATGTTTTATTTGGTAGGCTGCGCCTATCTGAACCTACAAAAAATGGTAAAGTTTTATAAACTTACAAATTATAGGCTACTAAATGAAAATTTCGGTTTTGCATTGGGATTTCTTCAATCATTTCCGGCAATATATTCTATGGCTATACAAACAATCAGAAATCGCGTGAGAGGGTCGTAACAAAATTATCTTAGTTAGTTTATTTTTTTGTGACAAGTTTGCTTGTTTTGTGTACAGCTGTTATCTCTAAAAAATCTTCAGCGTTTTTTTAAGGTAAAGAGCTTTAGCATCTCTCTTAGTTTTGATGGCAGTAGCGTTGCTCGGGGGTGACATCATTGTAAGGGTCAACATCAGTGGCTGATTAAGGAGGAGGGGCAAGGGTGAAAACCAGGGAGGGCCCTTCAAAATTTATAGGTTTCGAAGAATTTGCATTTGTGATGCATTACGTTCCCTAAAGGCGTACAGTAATTAATTCAGTAATAAATTTTTTCAGCAAATGCAAACCTGCAACGCAAGAAGCATAGCGATAGCATCTGAACTTGTGCAATAAAAGTGACTGTATCAACTTGTCTGGTACGTCACAGCGTCGATTGCTTGATAGAACGATTAGCGAAATGTTATGGTAGCGCATTTTTATGCCAGCGTCTCTACAAATTAGTGTATTCTTAATTCATCAAATGATAATAATGGCAAAGGCAAAAAATTTTTAGCTGTTGGAGCTTAATATTTTTGGTATACGTAACAGAAATTTTTGCTTTAAAAGTAATTTAGTCAACTGAGATATACCAGTTTGCAACATAGTCGTATCTAGGAAGGCCATAGGAGCCTTAGGCCCCTCCAATTTTCTACAAATTCATTAAAAATGGAAGTACAGTAGACGCCGCTTATTTAAGCCCACGATCTATGAGCCCACGCGCATAGCGTACCCAAATTCGTCCAGTCCGGAATTCTTCCATTTGACTGTGTATTAACAAAATTCGCTTTATACGCCCAAAAACCCGTTTGATAAGCACAAATTTTCTACGCAATTCTTTTAAATTTGTTTGAAAAGCTTCATAACTAACAAATTTCATTACGTAATTCTTGATTTTTTTTCTCTGTATGGATAAGCATCAAGGATTTTGGTTACTGTCTAAAATTCTTCTGTTTTGTCACAAATCGTTCATGTCTGAAAACTGATTATATTTTACATGGAGCAAGCTGCACCTGCACGATAATGGGAGAAAAAAAGGAACTCAATGAAATAATGAAGAAACGTCAGAATACAGATATTACGGTCAATAAGTAAAGCGGCAGTGATCAAAAGGAAGACCCTCTGCCAAAAATATTTAGAAAAAGTCGTCCGTCGGTTAACAAGCCCAAAATCGTCCGGTCCCGAGGCGGGCTTAGGCGTCTACTGTATTTTCAGGTTTTTGGCGGTAAAAAATTGATGTCCAAGTCATTTTGAAATAGGCTACTGATGGACAAAATTGGGAATAAAAGAAATTGAGCTCTAAAATATAAAAAATTCGATCTCAAAAAGGCCCATTTAACAAACTTGAGGAACCGATAAGTATGTTTTTGGTCCCCAAAGGTTGCTTGCTACTATGAAATGGCCAAAAACAATAGCTTTTTTTTTATTTGCCATATTCATCCTCCATTCACGAGAAAGCAAATTGTATCGCTATATTTTGGACGGGACGTTCGCACTCGCTTGGGAGTTGTCATTTCCGAGGTATCTGGGCCACTTGTCTTCCACATAAAGGCGGGGGCGTCCCGTTAAGTGCCTTGCCCAAGGACACAACAAGCGAACTTGCCGGCTTGTTCTCCACAACATCCCATAAATACCGAGTGCCAAGCAGGGGAGCTGTGGATACCATTTTTTAAGTCTTTCGATATGACTCGAAAAGGGGTTTGAATCCTAGGTCTACCGACTGGAAAGCGGACGCTCCAACCACTACACCATCGCGCCTATAGTAGTATGTATTGCTGTTCCGGTGCGGAGGTGTCGTTATTAGAGCATCCGCTTCGTAGCCGATAGACCTGCTTTCATTTCTTTAACTTTCAAGCCATACCAAAGACTTTGAAAATGATATTCAAAGAACACTTGCCTGGTGCCCAACAATAGGAGCGATGTGGATGATGTAATGTTGAACTGAGTTTACTTAGTCATGACTATAAAATCGCAATGCATCTCATGCAAAGGCCTGAGAACGCAATTACTGTTGATATTAATACAACAATGTATTACTCTAAAAATAAAACAGAGAGTTTAGATCAGGGGTGTCAAAATCGTGGGTTTCTAGGGGCCATATTGCATGTTGGCAGTCGTGCCGAGGGCCGCATGATGTTTTTCGATTTGGAGATCACCACTTCTCCGGGCAACGATCTCTGTAATGTAGCCCGAAGCGAGGTCGATCTCCGAAAAAAAGAAAAGCTCCTTACCTCTCCAGCATCTCCACACCATCGCTCTTCTTGAGGCAGGATCGTTAATCAGAAATCGAGTTCTGTGGCACGAAGTGAAATTCATTAAGAATCGTCTCGAGGGCCGCATTGAAAGGCTCCGAGGGCCGCATGCGGCCCGAGGCGTGAAACATTTTTTGTTTTGTTGAGAGACCATAACTGCTTGTGAAACGTAAGAACAATTATTCAATGAACAACTGTTTGTAAATGAACAATTGTTTTTACGTATCACAAACAGTTATGGTTATAGGCTTTGTTTATATGCGCGCATTTTGCTCAGATGTAATCGGTCTGCGTTGGCCCAAGTGTAAGCCTAACCCTAAGGCGTTGCCAGGAGAGATGAGTTCTGTTACAAAGACTAGCTTGTCTTGTCATGGTTGGAGTAAAGTGCGGGTTCAAATCTTGCTCGCAACGCTTTTGCTCTCCTCCGTAAGAGGAGGCTGTGATTCAGCACCTATTTCTGTAATTTCAGTATCATGAAGTTATCTTCAAGGCAAAAAGCTAACACCGACGCAATGGCGTAGTGGTTAGAGCGTCCGCTTTCCAGTCGGTAAACCACTCATTTCCCTTGTCGAGTCATATCGAAAGACTTTAATAAATGGTATCTATAGCTTCCCTGCTTGGCGCTCGGCATTTATGGGATGTTGTGGAGAACAAGCCGGCAAGCTCGCTTGTTGTGTCCTTGGGCAAGGCACTTAACGGGACGCCCCCACCTTTATGTGGAAGACAGGTGACCCGGAAATGGCAACTCCCAAGCAAGTGCGGACTTACCGTCCAAAACATAGCGATTGATCGCTTTCTCGTGAATGGAGGATGAATATGGCAAACAAAAAAAAATGTTAATGTTTGAATGAGAAGTCTGCAAACTTTTCTGCAGTTGAGCCAATTTATTCAACCGAATGATATCAAGGGCCAAGCGCAGACTTTTTCTAAAACCTTTATTACCAACAACAGGGCAAAGTGTTAAATTGAAAACATTTTCATATTTTTGGTAATCAATTTGTGGACCCCAGTAATACAAGATAATTCATTGGCGCGGTTTTAGGCGAAGTAATGACGTCATGAGTTGGTGGGGGATTTTTTTGGTTAAGTATTGGGTGTGTGGAGGGTAAGTTTAAGGTATTTGGGGGATGGTATTACGTAAAGTATACAACGACTCATGTGGTAGCAATGGCTGGGAAGGAATAGCGGGTGTGGGCACTACAGATCAATCAAGAGTCAAAAATATTTTGTAAGTTGTATCACTAGCCTAAATGTCGGTAAGGAGTCAGTAGTCTTCTTTGAAGTTATCGAAAGTTTTAGCATATGAGTTATATAATATTGTATAAAGATTGCGTAGTTTTTGTTATTGTGTAGGGTGGTCCGGACTTGCTCAAACATGAATTCCTTCCTTTTGCTTCCGTATTCCACAGACTAGTCCGGACTTACCCAAGCTTGAATCCTCGTCTCCGTGTTGTGATTACGTAATCATTTGTATTTATAGCAACACATAATGGTTGTGAAATGAACTATTACGGGTATAGAAACCAAAGTTTGTGGGTAAGATGATTTTCAATCGTAGTTCTGAGACGTTGTAAACACGTTAGACAATTATGAGACTGGCTCTGTACCTGATTCCGTATCGAAAAACACGGACGATCCATTTTGTTGTGGTTCTCCACTAAAGCCCCATATCCCGCACAAGCGATGCACAATTTATTGCAGACTTTTGGTAAGAATCGGCCTTCGAAAGATGTAGCACTGCGTGAAACAGCAGATGCTGGCTTTTATTCTGTGGGCGACAATGATCGAGTTGTTTGTTTTTGCTGCGCCGGAGGTTTGAAGAACTGGGAACCGAATGAAAACCCTTGCTATAAGCATGCAAAGTGGTATCCTATGAGTGGATTTGCGCCAAGGTGTCAAGGTGTTGAATATGTAAAAGAAGTATGTCTAAAATTTCGGAGACTCAACAGACTTCAGTTGACCCACACTTCCAAATCAAACGCAGCAAAAGAAATATAGGAGATATTGAGCGGACACATCCCGGGGTATCTTTGTGCAAAGATGACTGATCCACCGGCGAAAAAACAAAGAACAACCGAGGTGGAAATAGTGATGTTTGTTGATCCCCACGAGTTCTATGCAAAAAAAGGTAGGTATTGATGATAACACGATTAGGCCTGCCTTGCTTCAACAGCTCGAGACATACAATTCAAAATTCGCCAATCAACGAGATTTACTGTATGACATTTCGGACCAACCAAAAGACTGCCAGAAGAAAGCGGCCAATGTGTAAAATGTAAGACAGAGCAATGTTCTTTCTTGAAAAGCTCACGAAATTCGTGGTGTTGCTGATGGATTTAAGGCAAAACAAAAAGACAACGTTCTGCTCTTGTTCTGGGCCGCAAATCAAGACGATTCTGCGTGCGTAGTTCAAAAAAGTGTCGAGATTATAAAGCAAGAATTATTGAATCGTTGGATGATTTTCAGCTTGAAAATATTGGATGCGTTTCAGCTGCGTTTTAATATGAAAAAACCTACTGGCGCCGCGACGTCAAGTCCTGTATCACGCCAACAGCTATGAATGTCTAAAAGCTCAAAACAACGACATTTACCATCTGCCACCGGACAATCACGAGCAGCTGGTCAGTTTCCTTAAGCTCTTGAAGGAACCAGAGCCAGCGAAAAGACGTAAAATTGATTTGGTTGCACTATGGAAAGGGTACGTTTTATTGAAAAAGCAACTGTACGTTTTATGGCTGATTCGCCGCAAGCTTCCCACGAAGCGAAAAAAAGCATCGAGATGCTAGAAGCCTTGAACTGTCGCAGTTTCAAAAAACGATTCGCCCAACTGCTTTGCGAATCGAATGGTATTTGAAATCTGTACATCGAGAAAAATATGACTTTCTAGACTTTGCAGACTTGCATCACCCTACTTATGTGCTGGTCGTGTTTACTGAATAAAAAACTAGTATGTACAATTACCGTTGTAATAAATCGCGAATGAACTCAAACACGCGGGTGATTGTTTTCAGTTACATTTGAAGTAAAAACAAACACAAAAGCATGCTAAGGAATAGTGCGACAACGAAATAAAATAAAATACACATAATAATGACCGTAAACAGTCAAAAATAGGCTTTTTATACTCTTGGAGTTATAAATCCAGTCCAGCGAAAGACCATCTATGCAAGCTTCTAGACCAGGAGTTCCCAACCAGGGGTGCGAGGCAGCATCTTAGGGGGTGCGAGATGGTCATTCAGATTTTTGTACTGTCATGCTCAGTTCATCCTGTGCTAATTGTTTTGCACAATCAGTGTCCAATTACAGCATGCCTAGTGCGCGGCCTTCAATTCAGCCCTAAACGATGCTGATCTCAAAAAAAAAGATCAACACTTGCAATTTCAGCCGAGACTTCAAAATTGGCCCACATCTTGGCCCGGGACATGTAAAAATATTTTAGGGGTGCGAGAACACATTAGAATATTTTAGGGGTGCGAGAACATATTAAGATCTGATTGGAATGTGGTACATTCGGCAGAGCTAGGATGTATCAAGGACGCCATCTTCAGCAAAAATGTGATGTTTCTTGCGCCTTCTTTTTTGCATCTTAGCTTTTTGTCCTCTGGCCGGTGCTTTGCGTATTCGTATGTCAGCTTTCAAGAGAATAGAACCAGCTGCTTTTGCGCGATCGATTGCTGCCTGTTTTTCGTTTTTTCGGCTTAAAACATCCGATACAAAACCAATTCCGCTGTGTAGCGCTTGTTTTCCAAAAGCCTTTGCCCACCGTTGTGACTATAGAGGCCAAACCGTTATGGCTATGGAGCTAAAAATATTTCCTAAACCGTATCCTTGGTGATATCTTGCGCCACTAAAATAAGGCATGCCATTGCCGACTTGATTTAAAAAATGCCGATTGTGGGCCTTCGAGTTGCAGTATTTTGCACGCATGTTTATCTCAGAAGAAGTTAGTCCTCCTTTGTGACAGATGAGGACTCTTTCAAGACAGACAGACCTTCAATTTTTTTTATATTTATGATGCTTGATATTATCTGCTCTATTTAATTTTTTGTTCCATTTCAGGCATTGGACTTCACTTGTTCTTCAATGAGTGCTTTCTTTAGGACATCGTAACTTAGACAGTCGCAAAATATCTTTCTCACATATCTCACATTTGTGTTTCTATTTTTTATCATGCGTATTTTTTATGTCTTACCAAACACCGTTTCTCGGTAAAGACTTTGGAACAAGTGTGGTATTGATAATCTTCCATTTTATATCTTCTCTCAAATTTCACTTTTATAGGATGAATATACTTCTTACAAAAGCTGGTTTATATAGCAAGATTAATTGGGCAACGGTGAGGAAAGAACTAAAAAGATTGGACTGATGGCTTTCATAAAATAAAATGCAGTCAGTACGAAAGCACAATACAGAGATAAGGATTCAAGCTTGGACAATTCTGAACAATACGGAAGCATAGATTGCCAATAAACAGCCAAATAAAAAAATACATGATCTTTACACAATATTAAATGATTTGCATCCTAAAACTCTCGATAGCTCTGAACAAGACTATTGACTCCTTACTGTCATCTAGTGACACAACTTATAAAACATTTTAAACTTTTTACCGACCTGGAAGACACTACAGGTCGGTAAAGAGTTAGAAATGTTTTATAAGTTGTCCTTCCGGCAACTCCTTCCCCGCAATTCCGACAAAATGAGTCATTGCATGCTTCACATAATACCATCCCCCTTTAAACTTGCTCTCCACACACACCCAACACTTGAACCAAAAATCCCCTACCAACTCATGACGTCATAGCACCGTCTAAAACGTCACCCAATTGGCCATCATTTACCAATGACGTGGGCCACAAGTTACTTTCTTCCGCTGGCTCACATTTTCACGTTACTGATTGCAATTTGCTCACCACTGGTATGGATAAATAAGAGGATTAAAAACTCGAAATTTGTGTGACGCAAATGTAGTTTATGCAATCATAATTCATGTTACGTAATGCCATAATTTGTGTCTTTACTCTCGTATCATGCGAACCGGAACATTTATTGCGCTGATCCAGGTTCAAGCAACTAGACTAGCCTGGGTTCCACCATTTGTTTATCCATGGGCGACACTTTAGCAATTGGTCACTGAGAACAAATTTTCTCCAAATAATAAAGCGTTTGCTGATTGTTTAGTCTCGAGGCTTGTTTTAATAAACTCAGCGCGTTACGATCTCTACTACAACTTTTGATGGTTAATAATTGGAGCCTCATTTTATCGCACCTTCTTAAAATTGTCTCCTAGCTCCTCCTTCTCTTTTACACAGCGTTGAATATCACAATCAACACTCTTAACATTCCGTTTCAAACGGATTCCCTCGCATTGCATGCTTCACCGATAATAGTCCTGCGTTAAGAGAATTAATATAGAGATATATCTCTAGATCTTGTAACTCCCAATGTGTTGAAAACAATGCTGAGAGAGGAATTCGAAACCACATTAGGCATATCGCTAGATGGGCTGATTCAGTAACTGCTAGTTGCAGTGTATGTTACAGAAGGTAGTACCAATAGTATGTCTACGCTCTGTATGAGACGGAAGGCTATCAGCGGCCAATCAAAACCGCATACATTGTAGCTTTAAAGTTGAGTGTATAATGAACTTTCAACAACAAAACAAATCTTGCGACAGTACTACGACAAACATCAAAATTTTAATGTACAAACGGAACAAAAAATAATAGAACCAACAAAAATGTACTCACGGCTACATACATAGGAAACATAGTGCATATATCAAACAACAAAATTATATTTTTGGGTGTAATTTCATAGCAGCGAAATCTGCCCTATCAAAATTGTTGAAGTAGCCTTATTCTGAGGTTATAGGGGTAAGCATAAAAATAAAGTTCGGCTAAAAAATAAAATTACTAGCAGGTGTTTTAGAGAGCGAAAATTTAAATAGGTCTTGCAAAAGAAATTTTAAATTTTGATTGTAACAAAGCAAGGTTGTGTACTTTATCACAACGCATATACACTGTATCGAAATTGAAATTTTGGTGACAAATTAGTCTAGTTTAAAAAAAGCCACCCCTATCTTAGAGTCAAGTTCAAAGCAGCAAAAATGCAGAATTTGTGTGTGAATATACAACGAAAGAGTAACAACAAGAAATATTCCAAAATTAACAACTACAGCTGAATTTTGTGAAAATGTAGCAAAAGAAAAGGCACAATTATTGTAAAATTGAACTGGTTTAGTTTAAAAATTGAGTTTGAAACATGTTTTCGTGACGTGATCATCATGTAAGGACAACTTGTCAAATGTAAAGCCCTTTAATCATTTGACTGGATACCGCTATTGATCAACGCATCCCGAAAATCTTTTGGCGAAACAGCTTTTTTTAAAGCAACATGAAATTTTTGTACCACCAACAAATTACATTGTCTTTAAAAATGTGAAAATAAAATCAACCACGGCAACAAAACATTTTTGGCAATGGAGTTGCAGACGGGTCTAATTGGTTCAAAATTGGTCATCCAAAATGGAAAATAGAAAAATCTTCAAATGTGACCTTTCGAGAAGGAGACCCTGAGATGATTTGTTTCGCTCAATTTGAAGTTGTGAAAGTTCTGCAAATATAAAAATACTTCCGCTAGACGGAACAAAAAAACCACCTTGACTTCGGTCATCGTCGTGCAACTAAGCGGAATCTAACTAGCAATAAAACGCTTACCACAAGGCATTTGATCGCTTCTTCCACCGATGACAATTTGATGAGAGCCATTTTCTTGTCTTTCCTGAAACCGCATTGGCAACATTAAACCAGCGTACTGGCTTAAGCAACATGTCTTAAAAATGCTAGCCAGTGTTTCCAAGGCAATATTTAAAATCACGGTTTGGAGAGAAATGGTGTAAAAACCCTCAAAAAGTGTTGATATTTGAAAGCAGTAAATGATTTGCATGTTTCGAAAAAGAAACGCGATGGCTACCACCTCTTCGTCTTACCTCTTCTTTTAGACAGGCGTATAATGGTTCTATTTATTTGCCATTTCTTCAAAAAATACAAAAGACTCAGTAAAAATTGATTGAAACAAATTAACATGAATACATGTAGATCTTACGCAATGCCGTGTACCGCCTACCCTCCCTTAAAAAAACAAGTGAAGCTTTTGGTTTTTCAACAGATTTTTACCTTTTTGGCCAGGTGGTGCTTGCATGAAACGCAATACTTTTTATCTACCACCCTTCTTCAAAGCAAGCCATTTATATGACCAGGTTCATTTACATTTTGACTACACAGTAATATTTCGACATTCAAGCCATTTCCGTGATTCACCAAGCAGCTGTTCTCCTAGCATATCGTAAAAATGTCTTTTAGGCACCTACTAATGGTATACTACCTTGTTGGTGGTCGGGCTGCCAGTCTAAAGTTTGTATTTTTGTCTGGTTTGAGGTAGACTACCACTTTTTCCTACCTTGGTTCTAATTGGGTTTACCGGGTATGCCAGTGTGCAAACGTTTCATGTCGTGCCTCTTGCCCAAGATAGAGATGGTTAAAAACAACACAGTGGCATTCTGACCTGCCAACTTACGCAAAAAATTTAAAAGCTTGAACTTGGCCTTCTTTGCTAAAAGTGCTCTTGATGAAGTCTTCTGAAACGTCCGATGGGATGTTGGAGAGATGCAAAACCTCAGAAGGAGGAAAAATGTTCTGGTAATTTTTCGAACCTGGTTTCTTGAAGCGGTGTAGCGGAGAATTAGAGTAATCCTACAAAAAAAATTAAATTCACTAATGCAAAAGTTTAAAAAAACATACATATACAATATTTTTAGACAAGATTTTAGGCGGCCAAGCATACTTAGCTTATTCCAACTTTGAACCCGAGCTTCAGGGCCACATGGCCGATAAAGCCAAATCTTTTAATCATACGGGCTATGGGTGCGTTTCAAGCTGTGGATTTTCCAAGCCTCCGAGCCCAAAGCTTGCGTTTAAAGTAGGAATGGATAGTCAGCTATCTGTTTTTTTTTGCAACGAAACAAAAACCGAACATTCTCTATTTATTAAAAATTTTTGTAAAATCGATAAATTCGAACTACAAGCACTTTAACAGTGAACAGCAAAACCGCTCTATAAAAATACGTGCTCCGAACTTCATACACATTTACTTTTTAATGCCTTTTTCCGCGCCTGGATAAATCTGGGGTGCATCCACAGCAACAGACCCTCGTTGCTAGCTACAGAGACAAAAATCACACATTTTTCTTAAACTCGAAAATTATATGTAACTGGTTGTTCATCTGTCTGAGCTAGATGTTTTTGTTTTTCTTCACATCAGCAAGCATATTTGTTAGATGGTCGTTTTGGCCGATACAATGTAGAACCTGGAGGACACTCAAGCTTGACGTGATCCATGATTGTGTAATCATTAGCGGCATTAAAATCTGTCACTACCAATTGCATTTAGTTGCATATGCTAAATGCTTTCGTCTGGCACTCTTCAAGCAAAACTGGTTGGATTTCTACAAATCTGTGAAGAGTTTTAAACGAAAAGTTTTTGCATATGATACTAAATGTAAACTTTATATTGTGGACCACAAGTCATCAAATACCTTTGCAATTTTTCAGCCTATCAAAACTTAGTTATGATAAATTCTAACCTGTGTTAGTTTTGCCATTTCTAAACCTTCTTTTGGCATCTGCACCTGGCTGTGACGTGACAAGGTTATCTGTAGAGGTTGTCCGAACAACGTCACACCTTGCAAGTAGGTCATCACTGAAAAATAAGAGTCAAAATTATTTTGATAACACGGAAAAAACTCGGAACTGTTTAAACATGATCATTGCATTTGTCCCAAAAATGTTTAAAAAAACAATCGGATTTAAAAAGGAGAATCATTCTCGTTCCTCAGCAGCACTTTAAATTAAATTGCTTTGAATAGCATTATACTTGTTCAATCGAGGTCTAGCTATAAAAAAAATACGAAGGAAGCAAAGTTTCTCGTAACTTTTTATATTTTAGGAGAAAATTTGATCAAACTGATATACTTGTATTCTGAATTTGTTAATTTGATTCAGAAAAATCTCCACCTAAGTTGCTGGAACCGCTTTAACTGCAAAATACAAGTTAGTAGAATCGATTTTATACAAATAAGTTTTGTAAGTCCGTTCTTTAATGATAACAAACTAAGATACACTTAGTGAAATTCAAAGTTTGAAGGTAGATTGAAAGATTTTTTCGCAACTTTACTTGCAACCAGCTTGACACTGGGAAGCTCACCTTTTGGCACCACTTATCTTGTAATTTCCAAAGTAGTCATTTGGAATAATTCCGCGGTTGAGCTTAAATTTGTTGATATGCTTACATTACCCATTATAATAAGCGACATAGTTTAAAGATATAGATGTATTTCCATCTACAATTCATCGAGAGTTCTTGACAGTTCCTTCACATTACCGTAACTTACGCAGTGCTGTCTTAAAAACTGTAATCTACGATTATTTATAAGGGTATGAAAATAGGCGGCTAAAAAGCTGTGGTTTCCAAACGTTTCATTGCTGAAGAAAAAGGACTACAGTCAAGCAAAGCTCAGGTATTACAGTTGATTTAGCTGCATTTGGTGCATGCACATCGAACATTTGAAGTAGATCTAGTGCATATCCATTTTTCCCAATTGCAACACATCCCAATAGACCGTTTGCTACTGCTTTCTGCTATGATCTGAGAGAATTTTCTTGGTTTTACTTCTACAGCCTGCTTTTTTGATTCAGTCGCAGTGTCAAATCTTTTTCTTATGAAAGGAGCAACAAGTTCTTGCGCCAGCTTGAACAGAAAATCTATTTTCGGTATTTTTCTGTCTGTCATTTTGCTGTGCAAAACCTAATCGTTTTCTGCTGCCAAGTCTAAACAGTTTTAAAAAGCATGTATTGGCCAGCGTCTTGTGCCTGTTCGCAAGTTGCATTTGATGCACAACATCAACTCCATTCTTTGTTTCATTGTAGCAGTTAATTGTTTCTGGAGTTTTTTTATATTTTCACCAAAGTAAGCATTAGGATCTTGAAGGCTTGGAAGAATAACTTTTTTATTTTTTTTTCTGGAAAACAGTGAGCGAAATATTATTGCAATCGTAAAGTCTGGTGGAGCATATTTCTTTCTTTTATTTTTGATTGCATAACATAATTTTCTTGTAATTTTCTTCATCGTTTCCAATGAACTTGTCCGTCTGTTTTTCAATAGCCTTGCTAGTGTAACTGTAGTGAAGTAGTTGCCTGTGGCTATAATTCTCTCTTGAGAAAAACATGGCTGAAGTAATGTCATCACCACATGGTTAGCTTTGATCCCATTTAAGTAAAAGAGCAGCTAGGTTTGCTGGAAAAAATCTTTTCATCAACGGTGATAAAACCACCAATGTTGTAGCATGCTAAGCTATTTTTGATAAATCTGTTTCATAAGACCGAAAACACAGCAAATTTATTAGATTTCAGCCTTTTCGGATTGTTCTAATTTATGGTCAAAGGGAAGAAACCGGAGGATTTCACAGAACCGATTTCTTAGCATGGCTTACTGACGTAGAATAATTCCTCAATCCTTGTGCAAATCTCATGTGCAGGCAAGTTACTCTTTGCCGAGGCTCCTCAAGCATACATGATGACATTAAAAGTTTCTAAACCTTCAATGCAAGAGTGAAGTCTTCATTTTCTATTGATTGAACACTAATTCAATTGTGTAAATTCTAATATGTTCAAGAATAAAGCTGTTGGCAATCAGATGTGGAGTACTTGTTTGCGTCTCAGTGTAGTTACTTCTACGAACATAAAAAGTAAAACCAGGAGATTCCCTCGAAAAATTCTACACTGACCATTCATTCGGTTTCATTACGCCCAAGAAGTTCTTCGATGTCTTCATAGAGTCAACCGGTGAGTGTGTTGCAGCAAAGATGGGAAATGACATCACGTGACGAGGAAACACAAGTTTCTTGGCAAATAGTGAGAGCACGTGTGTGTCGAAGAATTTAGACGAGACAGTAGGCCTCTAGTTCGAGAGAAGAGATGAGTGGATACAAGAGAAGAGAGACAACATGGGACTGAAGATGGCTGGAGCAGCACATCTCGTTTGGCCAACTCATCGGTCGTGTCATTACTCAGAAGCAATGAGTCACCGGGGACCTACTGCAGCCCGATAGAAAAAGAGTAAGAGAGAAAGAATAGCTCTTGTCAGAGAGTGTGAGAAAGAAGTACGGAGGAGATGAAAGCGTTGCTAGAGCAGAGCAAGAGTCTGAGAGAATGAAGCAGAAAGATAAGTTGCAGTCTTGTGGAGGAGAATCAGAGCAAGAGCATGGAGTAAAAAGAGTGAGCTCGCACTGAAAGAAGGCCAGTTCCGGGGAGAAGAGGGCAAGCACAAAGCACTTCCCTGGAGGAAGAAGCAGAAAGCTCGAGCAAGTGAGTTAATATCAAGACCTTCCAAGAGGTGTGGAGAGCCTTAGTTTCACTCTAAGTCTCATCAAACCTAAAATGGGAAAGAAGGTTGGAAGACGAAGGGCCGCACATAAGATGACAAGGCGAAATGAGTCAAGGTGACTTGTAGGAGACCTAGGTACGTCTCAGAGTGAAAATGAGAATTAGGATAGGTCGAGAAGCGGCCGGTGATGCACGATTGCCCGATCGGTGAAGACGCTCAAACTTTGTAACTTTGGTAACGGGGAGAAAAAGAAAGCAATCCAAGTGAAGCATAAGTGAAAATGGGCCGAAGAAAAGCTTTGTACAGGAGAGATAGGGACTCCTCCAATGGACTTACAAGAAATCAGAGATATAGCGTAAGGCCTTGAGACAAGGAAAAAACTTGGCCTTCAGCAAACGTACATGAGTAGAAAAAAAGACTGCGATCAAAAAGTGACTCAAGAAAAATGGCACTAAGATTTTAGCGAAGGGAGAATGAGCAGGGAGAAGTGGGGCAACAGATTAGCTTAGTGGGGATCAACCAAGAAGAAGGAAGCTTCACGTCTGCTAGGATTGGAAAGAAGATACCAGTGCGTAGACCAGCGTTTCACTCAAATCAGAGCTCTTTGTGTAGTCTTCCCGGCGGTAGGTACCCAGAGGGAGAAGGACCAGATGGCAAGACCTTCAGCATGAAATGACTAGCTGATGGAAGCAAACAGGAATGCAGGAAAATGGTTAATGAAAAGAAAAAGAAAACAGGGCCAAGAACGGATACTTATGGGACACCTTGGCGGAATCAAAAGGAGCGACTTGTTTGATTTTGAAAAATCACACAAGCGCGCCTGTAAGAAAGAAAATATTGAGTCCATTAAACAAAGCAAGAAGGGAGGCCAGCTAAAGTAAGCTCGTAAAAGAGAGCGGTATATTAGACATAAAGCCGAAAGCCTTGGAAAAGTCGATAGCAGCAAGGATCATCTACGAACCCAGCTTGGGTTTGTTGAACAAATCCGAAATCAATTGCGAAAGCTAAAAAATACAATATTATGAAGAGTAGACCGACCAGGGTAGAAATCGGCCTGGTCGGGAGAAAGAATGGAGTTAGACACCTGAAAGAAGAGTAGACGGCAAATAATGATGCGCTTAAGCAGGTTTGAGACGCCGGAGAGCGATAGGCCGGAAGGAAGCGGGTGAGTCGAGAGGTTTTCCCATCTTGTAGATGGTAATAATAGAGGAAGACTTCCAGATAGAAAGAAAGGAATGTAAAGACCAGGAAAGATTAAAGATGTGTAGGAGATGATCCATGCCAGAATGAGGGAGATGCTTCAGCTAGCAGTAGGCGACTCTGTCTAGCCTGGTGACGGTGATAGAGGGGAGATTGGCGGCAGCTCCAAAAAATTTATGAAAGGTGAGCAGAAAAAGGAATGAAACTCCTCGGAACAGGAGGCTCGGTAGAGCGCATACAAGTAGCCTCTGGCTCTGCTACGCAATGTCTTTGCTGAGAAACGAAAAGTGAGAGCTCAGGTAGTTGACATAAAAAGATGCCTCCTCTTGGGAGAAGAGCAACTGGGAAAATTAGAGAAAAAGGAGAACGAAGAAGCATAACCAAAGACAGGTTGGAGGACAAAGTGGACTGACTTGAAATCAGATTTAGGAAAGAGAGACAAGCATGTCTCGTGCCATGCTTTAGCCTCGGCTTATGCGATGATGGACGAGGCCTGCCGATAGGCTGAGATGTAAGTCTGTCGCTCTTCATAACGTCTGTGAACGGAAGCAAAAGTCTTATACTTCTTTCCCTTACTGTTTCTTCCACTTCAAAAAATTACGAAACTTCGGTTTGGTGTCCGACGCGGCCAGAAGAAATGGAAGATTTGGCCGCCTTCAATGCAAAGAGGAAAAAGCGTAGCAGCAGAGAAAAGAAGGAATTACTCCTCTGTAGAATTTCACTAATCTACAGCCAAGCACCAATTAACAGCCGTCTCAACTTGGTGGTGCGGTCGCCGACTCCGCTGGGTTGGGACAAAAAAGCTGTTGGCTTGCCCGAGGGTCCCAGATACCCCGAACTCGTCCCACTTTCAGTTTCATCGTCGGATATACCATTGGGTATGTCGCGCAATCAGGCTAGAACCTCTTGGTCAGACAATGACTTTCTTTGAGCCATGGTGCGAGAAATTTTGAAAGGTTTTTTAATCTAATTCCTAATTTAAGTAAAACTCCATTCAACTCAATTGCTGCTAACGCTGCATCATGATTTCAATTGCTATGTGATGATCATGCAAAAAACGTTGCCACTGCATTGTTTCATAACAATTATGATTGGACAAGTGCTAATTTAAATTGTTTAGTAACAGCAGGAAAAGCTCTATTCTGGCTAATTACCACCATTCACGTTTGAAAAGGCAGTCGAAATAACTATTTTGGACATTTAAGGTAAATTTTACAAAATAGAACGTTTTCTTTTGATATTTAGCAATAATGGATAAATGCACGCTACGCCTGCAACCTTAAAAATGATCGAAAGTCTCGAAAGGATTTTCTTTGAAATACGCAGACATGAAAATAAAAGCTCGGAAAATTTCAAAAGCAGTCAAAAAATCACTTTGGGCATTCTAATGTTAAAAGCAGGATAAGGTTTAACAAGTTTGGGGGCAAAAACTATTATTGCTTTCCTGGATGCGCTTATATGGTGAGCTTCAGGCTACTCATCCTAAACCTATCACAAGTTCAACAGTATATGCTGGATGCACGAAAGAACTTTATTTGGCAAACTGCAGATAGTGACACTGTTTCGACGTATCAGGTCCCTTCAGTGCAGTTGGTGACCGACAAGAAGCTAAAGGCTTTAAATAAACCATAGTTTTAGTAATTTAGGACTGGGTTATGCATGAATCCCACGGTCGATTGTAAATGCGTTGGTGTGATGTAATAATATTTAATCAACAATGGAAATATTGACCAAAGAGATACTCTTATTGATATTATTGCCAAATAAGCCTTCTTACCTAGTTGTGCTTGAGTGTAGTCAGCCATTTGAACCAGAGCGTTGCTCATTTTCTGGTAGAGAATCTTCACTCGAATCACGTCACCATAAACACCTAGTAATATCATGAGCACATCGTCACTTGTCTTGTCGCTCAAAAGAAATTGAAAGAAGAAAGAGTTTTACGATTTCGGAGAAGGCCAACAATTTTCAGGAAGAGTGGGGTTTTAACCCATTTTAACCCCTTAATATGCAAAAAAAATTAAATGTTGAGAGAACACAGCTTATTCCAGGTACCAAAAGAGTGACTATTTTTGTCACAGCTTCCTGCATCGGGTTCTCCCAAATCCATTAAAAAAACTCTAAAATAGAGCTTCAAAAATTTTATATAGCCACTGACATAAGGTCGTTTTTAGTTTATTCTTTTCTACTTGACATAACAGCGGTGATAATAAGTGAGTCGTAAAAACTTGCTTTTTTATACCTGATTTTAAGCGTGAATTACCACCAACAATCTATTTGTTGTTTGTTGACTTAAAAGTCAAGGTCAAGCTTACTCCTTGAAAAAGCAATCTGAGCATTTCAGTTTGTCTATTATTATTTGATGTACAATAGCTGGCTGCACGACAAAACATATTAAAATGCTTAAGCCGGCTCGTTTTTCATGTGCAACTTCAGAGGCGTACAATCTTCTTGCAGACGAGCCAATTCCACTGCAGTGGAAGAATCCGCATGCCAGTCAGATTTTTTACATTGGCCTAACACTGTGTATTGTACGCGAGTTTGACAGACAGAATACCTATTTTTCTAAATCAAAATTTTGAAAATGACTCTTCAGCTAATTTTTGTTCCGAAACAAACTTGAAGACTCTTCTTTTTAAAGATCGTTGTTTTTACAGTTGCTCTTTTTCAACACAAGAAAGGACAATAATTTTGAATTAGAATCCGCACTCTTTTTAAATTGATTCTTAACTTAAAGAACTTTTTTTAGGATATCAACAATTCGAAAGCCATTGGTTCGCCATTGTCGTGGTTCAGAACTTTTTGTTACTCGCTCACTTAGAAATCTTTTTGTTTTTTCGATTATGGTCAATCACTCTCAGTTTGCAATTACTTTGGGGACGTTTGTGATGAAGTTTGTAATTACTTGCACAATTGAGGACATTTGAAGATTTTCTGGTGTTCTGGGAGAAAAATTGTTTTTTCTTGCGTAAGGGAAACGTATGGCAACCCCACTCTTTTGCGCATTTTTGTCACCAAAGAAATTTAATGATCTGTTTTTTTGGAGACCACCGTTTCCACAGTCATTTTTTTGACAATTTCTGCCACAAAACTAAACTGAAGATCTTGTTTTTGTAGATGGTCATTTTCACAATCACTTCATTGATAATTTCTGTCATGAAGCAAACTTGAAGACATTTTTTTGTTTTAGAGATCAAGTGACAAGATCGACTTTGAAAGGCTGAATTTCGATGGTGTCGACCCAAAAAATTAATCTTTAGAAGCAGGTTACCAGACGAGTAACATCTTTTATCCTTCCGTGGGCCGAAGAATTTGACGTTGCGGGCAGCAGATTGCGCACCACTTGGTTAGTTGGCCTTCTTCAAACAAGTTGACTATGCGTTTTAGAATTTTGATATATACCCAGGCCTTTAAAGTATTAAACATTTTAAAATCAATATCGCAAGTTATTGAAAAGCAATTACAATGAAAGCAAACAATCAAATTAGTGCTACGTCATATTAAAAGAAACCTACCAAATAATATAAAGAGAGCTTGCGGTGTGATCATCTGGCCAATAAGGAAGCAGCATAGGAAAATAAAATGACGTCAAGATGACGTAAGGAAAAATGTGACGTCACATATCGAGTAAGGATGGCAAGTGCGAAGCAGAAGAAACCGAACATAAATTAAAATAAAAAGAAATAACAGAATTAGTCAAAGAAACATTTATATTGTTTGAATCACAGTTCAAATGCTGGTTAAGGCGCAGTAAAATATCAACATTTGCGTCAGAGTTTGGCGTGGAAGAAAGTTTATCGAGAATCTTGTTGGTCACGGCTGAAAGCTTGGCTCGGAAACAAACGTCCTGAACGGATTTGAAGTTTGTTGGAGCGAAACGCTAGGCAAGTGTCGTTCTTGCTCCTCGCTTTTCCAGCCATGAACTGTGATTCATTATGATTATGACAAAAATAAATTCTGTACAAAGCTGATGAAATGAAAATATAAGGAAGTGCCACAGGCAAGCAGCTTAAAGAAGCGATAACATGAGCAGAGTTGGTAATAGGTTGCCTCGTTTCTATCACTGAATTACGTAGACTGCGTAAATCACATTATTCTCACAATGATTCAAAAACAATGAAATAAAGCAAACAAACAACCTGCGCCTAAACTCAGGCCATGTAAGAAAGGGGCAACCGGTACTATTTGTATCGTACAGCCACCCAGAGCGCATATTTTTAAAACTTTATTTTCATTGTTAAACCAACGTCTTAAAACCAATTTCCAAATATGGCTTTGGCTTAGCATTGACACGTAAACATAAGACGTAAGTAGAAGATGCGAATGAATACGCTGAATAAAGTTGGCTTAAAATGTCACGCAACTTTACATTGATTTAAAGTTTTGAAGTAAATCAAAAGTCATTGACATTTTCCAAACAATTTTTAAAAGATAGGCAAACCCAACTAAAAGTGCTTGATCCGTCGTTTTTTTTCAATTTCTTAATTTTTGAAAGCGATAACCATTTACCTTTGCATGCCTTAATTATTCTATGAATGACCCCTTAATTTGCTCGGATCACAACAAAATTGTAACTTGCAATTCTTTTTCAGTCTATCAACCATAGCAAGCGAAAGCGGAAAGACAAAATATAAGCTTCCATTTTAAAATGAAGAAAAATAAGGAAAAGAAACATGGCACAGCACAGAAACCAGTTTGAACATTATAAAGACCTTGTAATGACGTTAACAGCCAAACAAAAATGCATTTGCACAAAGCAAAATGTACACACCTCTTCATTCAAATTTGACACGTGCAAAACGGAGCTTTGCGCAGGCACGATCTGCGCAGAGTAAGAAGCCAAACTGGACTGCAAAACGTTCGCGCTTAAAGGACCTGCAAAAAAAAGTTGACATGAGCAACAGGTAAGTGTACAAAGACTGAAAGAATTGTGCCGACCTATTTCTTCGTGCTTGCCGGCATTGCCGGTTAGCACATCTCAGCTGCAAACATTGCAACCACGCAGGTAAAACGTTCGTTGAATAGAAAGCGCGAAATCAAGTAGTGTTAGAAGTGTTGGAAGAGTTGTCCAAGCCTCTCCTTGGAGAATATGTCCTCTTTTTTTCAAGACCACCTTAGAACAACCACAAATGTTCAAAATGTTTTCTCATTAAACATTTAAAATGAATTTCACCTCAAAACCCCAAAGAAACAAGCTTTATAATGATTTGATTTCGGAAATCAATACAAAATTCCACGCGAAGGTCTATTTTTTTAAGACAAAAGCAATCAAAATAAAATCAAGAGCCTAAAGGTCTTTTTCGGTATTTCACGAAAGAAAGTGGCCAAGTAAGCCTACCTGGGTCGTATCAACATGATTTGTTTTTTTTAACAGAATTTCGATTTAAAAAAACCTTTTTGAATATCAAAAACATGACATCTTTCTGTAAACAGATTTAGAAAAACATAGGTCGTGTAAACTTTCCTCGATCAAACTGAATGATTCGCGATCTCGTAATTGAAGGACGGGAAGGAAAATAGAGCTAAAAACAAATCATTTCGTTGTTTTTTGAACACCTACATTTGATTTCGTTTTTTAGCCGCTCTGTCCCATCTCCCCCGTTATTAAGGTCGTTTCTTAAAGCAGAATGACGTAGTACACATTCGGGCATTGAAGACGGATTTATTCGATAACTAGCCTTGGTTATTCGCAGTAGCTTTGGCTAAATGACCTGAGATTTAGGCAAACTGTTTTAAGACCTCAACAACCTGTCTTCAGCTCAATATTCACCTATAACGCGGTACTCGGCAAAATTTTGATCAACCTGTAAGAACAACAAAAATTTCTTACCAGCATTTCAGGTCGATTATAGGCGAGTATGTAGCACTAAATCATCGAAAACTTGACCACTGTTATTTTTATGATAGCTACCTGTTGCGGGTGCTGTCATTGGAGGAAACTGTGGCTGCTGAATTGAAGCAGGTGAAATAGCAGGTTGAATTGCGTAAGGAGTCGCCAGAAATCCACCTGCATCTGTAGAAATAATACGCGCTTCAGTACGTTTTAACAAAAGACGTATCAGTCAACCTTGTTATTATGATGATACAAAACAAAGATAGAACGACCAACTGACACACTTGACAGGATAAGAATAGAACAAACCAACTATCAGTCCTCGCCGTAAAATATATTAAAATATTTTTAAAAAACACAAAAGTAATTGTTACTTTTCATCACGAAATTATTTTTCACGAGCAAAAACATACAAAACAAAGTATCACAGTTAGTTGACCTTGCGAATTCGACAAAAAATTCAAAAAAGAGACTGTAAATATCATTCCATTCAAGGCGCTACTTGTCTAAAGGTTGGTTTTCATTAGGCGTACATTGCAGACGTAGCGTGGGAAGTTTTTTGTTTCTCTATTTAGCTTTATGCGCGGAGCGAGAGCGCTTTTGCAAGTTACGCCTGCAATGTACGCCTAATGGAAACCAGCCATATTTCATTTTATGCAATGAGTATAAATGCAATATTTAACATTTAGCCAGCAAAACATTTAACACTGTACTAATTCCATCGTCAAAATTTACAAACGAGAGTGGGAAGGAGTTGCAAAATTGTTAGACATGAAGTTTATGGATGAGAACTTTACAAATAGCCAACGAGAAAATTTATGGCTTTCAACGGTGCGAAGATCTGCCTTACTGAAAATTCCGATATTCAGATTGTACAAAAAATATTTCTGGACTGTTTTCCTTTTGCAAAAAAAGATGAAAAAGACTTTAACCAATTTGAACGGAAAGTTGTTTGGCACATTGTTTTTGGTTGTTTGAAAAAGACACTTTTAATAATTAAAAGTTTTTGTAAACTTCGATGCGAATCTGATTTTCTCCGAAGTACAGCATTTAGGCGAAGACATAAAAAACTTATAGAGCGGGATTCAATGTTTCCTTGTCATGATGACGTCGCCATATACTAGTATGGCTGCGTTTCTCTGACACCTCACTACCACGCCACTTCACTGTCTGGATCGACCGAATTACTTACTTGTTAAAACGTTATGAAAAGATGGATTGGCAAGCAGAGTACTGTCGGCTATCGTCAGTTCAGGTTTGGTAAAGTCTCTACATTTGTCGTTGTTGAACTTGACGTTTAGTGAGGTTAACTTGCTGTACTCTATCCTCAAAGTGCAACAGCCGTTGAAAACGTTCTGTCCGTCCAACGACTGAAACAAAAACGAGCTCGTTCAAGGTGGAAAACTCCAATGAATCCATTAAAAAAACTCCATTCGACAACCTTGAAACGGGTCAAAGCATTTGTTCTGTGCAAGACTGTGGAAGTTTTGCCGTGACCAAACAGTAAGATATAACACAGTTCGAGATTATTTTGAGAAAGCCTGTCGCTGCAATTTGAGTCAAAGGGACCATTTTCATGACGAATATTGTTATATCGACGTAAAACACCTTACTAATTTACCAATTTAGCAGCTTGCGTTTGAATGGGGTCTCCCATTTGAATTAAAGCTTGGAATTGATCTGCAAAAAAGTAAAGTCAAAAATACAAACAAAATCAGTGCCCAGTGCAAAACACTAAAAGATGCGGTATTTTGAATAAAAAACATAAAAAATGAGAATGGGTACGCGTTTGGTAAATACAGCACAGTAGATTTATTGAATACAAAACCTATTTTTTAGCTTTTTTTGTTCCTAAGCACAGTTTTCTTGCAGCACATGCTATCAGATACTATTGCATGCTTAATGTGTGTTTTAAAACAATGTGTAATTCTGACATCGTGGGCTAAAGTCCTTTTGATTTCAATTACCTACTCACTCTATGCCAAGGAAACGCCAAGTTAGTGACAAGTGATATTTATACACTGACGCCTGATTGATAGCATAAACGAGAGTCGATTAGCTCAAAACCTTCAAAGTTAATAACTGCCTTGGAAGCTATTTCTACGCAAGAAGCCAGAAGAAAACAATAACAAAGCAATTAGCTAATCAAACACTTTTAAAACCTTGTCTTTCGATTCTCGCTCAACCGGCAGGGCTTCAAACCACACAAATAGCTTTGGTGGTGTATGTACTTAGACTCACATTTCATTGGGAAGAACGAGCGACATCTTGTTTTAAAGTCAGTCTAAGGCTGCGTTCACACATTCAGCGGATTTCGCAACCAGGAATAAACCTTCTTACAGATATTTAAAGCCGGTTTTGAGACAAGATTTCGCTGCTTGATACTCAGTGCGAAAAGAGCGTCGCTCTGTTGCTCTGTTTGCATTTAGCACCTTCTACCTGTTGAGACTTGACGATCGACTTGTTGGCCTCCTCTGGACTACAGTAACGTCATCTATCCTCTTCAAATTACCTTTTCGCATGCCAACACGCCTACTACAACTTGATTGTAAAAAAAAAACACACTTACTGTTTTTGATGAAGGTAATTATTTTTAAAACCGATCCGAACCGAAGGAATATTTTGTGCAAAGTGTCGACGGTAACTTGATAGACCATATTATCAACCATCACGTGCAACACGTGATTTACACCACCGTCTGTTTGCTGCATCGCATGTAGAACTGATTGGGCTTTCTGCAAAAACACGAAGACTAGGTATTTGTATTCTTTTCAACCCACGTAGCAGGCAAAAGCAAAGACGGATGAACTAACCAAGTGCCAAATGCAAAAGGCACGTGAGAAGTCACGTCTCGATTGAAGCTGAAAATTTAGAAGACTCCCAAAACAAGTTTCCGAAACTCAATTTAAGTTGTACCATGAAGGTTGGTCCCTACGGTTGTTACATCCACTTCTGGGAGAGATATTAGCTCTTTACTCCGTTGGATGCCAACACAGCACATCTAGCCGTGCCAAGCTATCTTACAACAAAGCAATTTTTTTGAGAAATGGGCATCAAGTCAAAAGGGTGACATAACCTAACGCCATGTATCCAAAAACATTTCTTTGAGTGTCGCAATTCGAGATTAAACAGACGGACTCTCCAAGCAATAGCTTCATTAAAAGTCTTTGAAAAGCAAACAAAAAATATTTGGCACCTGCAAGAAGCGCCGAGTCGTTACAAAATCTGCTCAATATAGATAGAGCTGTACAAGAGATTACTTAAGGGTCTATTTTTGGAAAATGCTTTCAAGAAGAGTTTTTGAACATAGGAAGGAAAATTGCACTGCTGTAATAGTGTAACCTTTACATATTTTAATGCAAATTTGGACACCCGATTTCCCAAAATACAAACTTGACCATATAACAAGCCCAGAAGACGAGATTGTGTCACAAAACTGCCTTTGAGAGAAGGATGTTGATTTGAGAAAGAACAAGTTGCTCAAATCAAAAGTTTCCAATCTCTAAAACGGCAAGGTTTTAACACAAGCCGGAGTGAGGGTAAATTCCTTTTCCCTGAAATTGGGTCTGGGTCAAAAACTACTACATTCAGGTACAATGATGTGACGAAACATACCAGCTGGTTCGGTGAGTTATCTGTTTTCAATTCTTTGTGATTCGAAAACTGCACGTAGACAATTCGTTGTCGGATCATCGGTGGATGGAGCTCACTGGAAATGACCATTTGCTGGGCCACATCTTCATCCTCCATTTCCAGGAAAGCTTGATTTTTGCCCTAAAGCAAAAGATGATACTTGTTTGCTGAAATGTTAAATGACATGGCCGTCCACGGCCTTATAATTGATTGGAAAATATCGAAATTAAATCTTTCCAAAATGGTAAAAAGTGACTTATTTTTAAAAACTTTCTTCCCTTTTTTCCTTTGATATTTTTCAACCAGTCTAATTCTGGGCTAAGGTTTCTAAATTTGTTGTTTTGAATTCAAACCACCAAAGCAAATCTCGAAATTTCATTTTTGTGTTTTTCTGGATAAAAAAGTCATCAAAGACTGAAAAACCTTACCGCCTTTCCATTTTAAATTAGTTATTGTAAACAAAACACCTCACTTTCAACATTATGATGTTTGTAACCTTTCCATAGCTCATCCCCAGTTGAATGACTTCGGCATCTGTGACATCAGAAGGCAGGCTGCGCAAGTGAACCACTTTCGATATATTGCTAGGCTCTATTCGAATCTGCAATAAAGTAAGAGAAGATAAATCCAAGCCATTTGCTTCAAAAAATTAAATGTTCTTGTTGAAATTATGAAAAGTAAAAACAGCACTTTTGTGTTTATTGCTGCTGACAATAAAAAAGCTTAACTTGAAAATCTAAGATTGTCAGCAATCCTGGAGCCACGTCCAAACGCTGATTAACCGTGATTCATGTCCGTTATTGTGAAAAACTACAGGCAAAATGATATCCGATGGGCCAAGTTTTGGAGAAACGTGTCCACAAACTCCAAGTGACTAGTTTTCATTCTGCAATTAAATCTTGAAGTGCATTTTGTTAGTTGTTTTAGAGCTTATTTTTTACCTTTTTCGCTCCGTTCTCTACACTTCCTGCGACATCATAATCCACATCTTCGTTATTTCTCTGAAGTGAAAAAAGAAAGGATTTAATAACGACAAGGCACAACCTGGTAATTATCATGATTGCAGAGGCTGTAAATTAGCAAGGACTATAATTATACAGTCAAGTTTGTTCGTCTTAGGCTTACCAAAACTTAATTACACGTCTCATCGTGAGATTGATTTTGTTGTCTTGCGATCAGAAAAAAGTTTCTTTTGTCTCATTTCAAGATCAACTACTAATTCAATTGAATTTCAAAGTAGCATGCGTCCACACATTCCTAGCAACTTGATGTTTACGCTGCAACTCTTCTTTGCATAGCCGTAAAGTGCCCAGTCGGAGTGCGGAAAATATGTGCTGAATTAGAATCTATTAATTAAACTCATGTATTGCATGGCGCCATGATTAAACTATCTTAAAATAGGGATCAAGTGCATAAATTTCCCCATGTGGGGAAATTTATGCACTTGATTCAGCTTTGGCTATTTTACACTCCCTTCCAGTGTACACTGCCCCGTACATTTACATACCAGGCCTGCCCCTTCAGTGTACACTGCCTTTCTTTTAATGCCCTGCCAGCTGAGATTCGAACCCGCAACCATGGTATCTCAACTGTTCTAATGTTCTTAAGAATAAACTTGATAACTAACTGGGGAAATTTTTGCACTTGTTCCTAAAATAGAATTCGCTTTCGTTAAAGCAAAGACTTGCTACCAGTATCAACAAAAAGTAGACCTTTTAGCAGAAAGCAAGCATTTGAACGGTTCCCTCTGCCAACGCCTGTTTACTTGGCTTTTTTAAAATATTGTGTAAACAACTATAGGTGCGTATAGGTATAACAAAATCATTTGACTTTGCTTTTTAGATAACGTTATTTTCGAAAAATGTACCCTTCACTACCTAAACTCGGTTTAAAGGTAATTAGTTCAATATAAATGCAATGCATGAAATTTAAACAGATCTGCAAATTAAAGCAGGTCCAATAAGCTCAAGTATAGGATATGTTCGGCAATCATTCTTCAAACTAATAATAAAACGGGCAGAAAAATGAAAATTAATTTCAAAATTAAATGATAATTGATGGTCTTTTCCACCACGCCCACGTTTTAATATCTCCAGTTGTTTTTAGATCCCGACTGATAAAAAAACTAAAGAAAAATATTAATCCTAATGATGATTAATGTTTTAAAGAGAAAACGTGAAAACTAAAACGTTATACAATAATGAAAAAATTGTTCTCTCCCTCACCATTCCAGCTACCTCCGAAATAATATCCTCGGGCTACATCAATGTTGAAAATATAGAGATGAAATTTAGTCTGCGCTTTATTACAATACATAGCAATGAGTTGGTTAAGCGATACACTGGGAAACCCCGACAAGCTGAGAACCTGCCCTGGACAACAGCCAAGTGGTTGCGTCGTGGAAGGAAAATAATGCGTTTTGATAGAAGAAACAGCCTCAACGGGGTTTTGCTTTATGAACAAAATTTAAGCTTACCTTTGCTGCTGTAGAATAGGAGTTGGGTTTAAACCCGGGTATAGGAGGTGTAACTACCATTTGAGGGGCAAATTGAGGCTGCCCAGTGATATACATGAGTCCTGATTGGGGAGCAAGATTGGGCATGGTTGCAATGTGCTGGACTCCAGGAGCCTGTTCCGCTACAGGGAGAAACACAACAGACATCCTTTGTCCCAAGCTGCGGTTCCAAACAGTGAATTTTAGTCACCAAATATTGATTCTTTTCAATTGTTTTTCAACTTTACAAACTTTAATGTAGGCTAACTGCGAATTCCTAAAATCCTGGAAAAAGCAATTGTAATAGCTTTCAATAAGCTGTATTTTAAAACCAATTTATATCGATATTTACCAAGTTACAGAAATAATTTTGCCTTCCAAATATATGGTGGGCAATCGTGGCGGAAATCAGAAATCAAGTTCCAAAAAAAGCGGCCACAAAAAGAAAAAACAACAACAGCTATTGTTTATAGCTGTTGTTGTTTTTTTGCTTAGAATAGCCGAGCTTTAACATCTTCTTCCAACATTCCCAGACCAAGTGCTCCTTAGGGTGAGAGTTCCTCACGAGTACAACTGGAGGCCACTCTTCTATCAAAACACAACTTTGATGGATCTCCGAATGACTTTGGATGACAGGTGCCGACCTGAAAAGATACTAAAAATTGCAAATATTTCAGGGAGATGTTCTACGCCTCCGACTACTTTAGGAATCAATCAAGAATCACAGGCATAAAACATGGGGATTGGGCTTCGCAGCCATCTCATAAATTTCAAATATTTTATGTCTGAAGCAAAACAATTACTTTCAAAAAGTTCTCCGAAAAAAGGTTTTCCTTCCGTTGGTCCTCGCCCACAAGATACTAAAGTGACACGATTATGATCAAGTTAGTGCATAGGCTAGTAATTCACTCGCAATCACTTGCAATCATCTATGTTTGTGATCCTCCCGTCTAGTAATGTAAACGATTTTGAAAAGAATGCTACCTGTATTTGTATTGGTGTAGTAGAAAAGCTAAAAGGGCTTACACCCCCTTTTACATGGTGATCTGCAAACAAGGTTTTCAATCCGAAATCGTTCATAAAGAGGAAAACACTTTACTCTGGCTGCCACAAATTTTTTTAGTGCCCCCCAAAAAGAAATCATTCTTCCAATGGCCTTTCAAAAACAATTACTCGTAAGTTGCTGTGCAAGATAAATTTTATCTCTTTCTCTCTCCTTTTCCAAAGGCTAGTTAGTGTGGTAGCTTTTGTGAAAAAACTGAACAAAAGCAGTTGCAAATAACAGAATCGAAAATATTTTGCTTCATGTTAACTAAAGTCTAAGATTATGTCGAATAGCGCTTGTGGACTGGTTAGGTTAGATATGAACGTAGTATATTAACCACCATAATGTAAGCCTACGCTCTTGTCCAACAAACACCTTGTTGTGCTGTTCTAACATTTATTTAATGTAATAAACCTGTCGTAGCTCTTTGCGCTAGCAGTAGCAGCAACTCGAACTAAGATCACATCTTTTGCCTTTCCTACGAAGTAGACTACATTGCTTTTTTTTTCAATGAATGCTAGCATGACCTCCTTTTTCTTCACCACAAAATCGAAAATATTGTGCAGACCACAATTGTAAACATGAAGAATTATTCACAAGCTTTTTGAAACAAACCTCATCAACGTCCCTGGATAATTGCAAAGAAACAACTCTGAACACTTGTCATAAAGCGCAAACTCAAACTGATATATAGTTTAACTAGTTGTCCAAAGTATTGCCTTTAGCTTTGTGAAACTACTAATTTTTATAAAGGCGGCAATTATCGACTTACTGAAGCTGACGGGAGCAAAATAAACGAACGAATATCGTTTTGTATTGAACGATATTCGTGTAGGCCCAAATGAGGGCCGCTAATTATTCCCAACCCTACACAAACACGCTTATAAATTCATTAGATTCGTGATCTAGTGGTTTTATATCTACGAGACCAAAATGGGACAGATGCCAGGGTAATAACGCAATTTACAACTCGCTTTTACGTCGACGCCTAATTATAGCTACCGGTAGTCGTGTTTGAGCAACCATTAATCAGTTTAATTAAACATTACCTACATTAGACCACATATAAATAATGTTTGAGTCCACAAAAACGAAAGGCAGTGCGTTGAATATGTAAAAGCATAATGATTTATCGATTCTTTAGCCTAATTACTAAAATGCAATTAAATTACTTGGTCTGCAAGCCAATACTTTGGCTGTAATAATGATTTCTAATATGAAGTAAAACGACCAGACTAATTTTAAAAAGAATTAGGTAATCTCAATAAGTATGGTTTTCGAAATAAGCAGACTTGAAAAGTTTAATATAAAATTTTATTGCATTTTATTAATGACGAAAAGCATGACGAAAGTGAAAATTCACCCAAAAACAATTAAAGTTCGAGTAGTCCTACGTTGAAAAAAACCAAATGGCCTTCGACAGAAATAAAATAGCATCACGTTAAAAATGGAACCAACAGGTTTCAAGCTTTTACGGTAGAAGGGAATATAACTCACCCTATCTTTTTTGATTTGCATGATCCACCTTCGTATGCGCTCTCTAACAATATCATTCTAAATCTTTGTGCATGAAGTTCAATACCGCTTAGTGCTGAGGCTAAACTAGATTGCTTTTGCTAAAATACTTAACTGAAATTATATCGATCGCCGCTGCAGAAATAATATCAGCTCTATAAAACTTTGCACCTGATTAAAATCGCTTAAAAATCGATTAAAATCGCTAAATGATTTCTGCTACCCAAATTTTTCACTTTAATGTTTGGATTTCTTGCATTGTATTTAAACTTTAGAATAAGTCACCGACTGATATCATTGCAGATACAGACGAGCGTAGCTGCGAAATGACACTGCCATTACTGTACGCAACTCTTATTTATAGACTTATCTAAACAAGGAAAAGTAAAGTGGAGAAAATAGCATTTACTATTGCTTCAACACATTCTTAAACACACAGGAACATTACTTTACGACCAAATTTCAACAAGCACTTTATGTCACGCCAGCAAACTGACATTTCAATTCCATTTGAACGTATTTTTCTGAGTAGATTTGTATTGGGTTTGACGTAAGATTTTTCAACTGCAATGCTTGACTTCACTGAACACGCAACACCCTCTTCAGCTCAACAGAAGTAACATTCGTTAATAAACTCGGACTACAGATCGAGCCTTGTTAACTTTTTAGACGCAAACAATATCTGAGAATACATTACAGTTTACTAACATTATAAGGGTCGCATTACTGGACTTAGCAGCTAAACAAGCACAGTAACGTCAAGGGTGCAATGAAGCGATGCTTTTGACTCCGTTATTCGGTCATTTGTGCCCAGTTACACGGAACATTGGTTGTGAGAAGAAGGATAAATAACGTTCTATAGACCACGCTTATGTGCGCATCAATTTGAGTACACGAAATCTTTTATGGCATGTACTTTCAACAGGTAAATATATTTACTGCAATTTTTAAAAAAGATCCAAGGTTATAACCACTGTTTCTTAACTAGATTCGATTTTGCATTCCAGGAAATCAACGTTGTCAAAAAACTGCATTTCTCGAATTGTCATCAAAGAGCAGCAAAAGACCCATTGACTGTACATTTTATTATGAAACAGTGAGTTAATACTTTTCAGTAACAAAATTTTGTTTTCATGTTGTGTTTGAATTTTATCAAACATATTTCAAAGCTATCATTGTGTAGCAAATTGATGGGTTTTGAAAATAATTATGAGTTCGGCACAGCAAGGACTAATTATCGGTTTAAACCTTCTCAAATTCTCACTTTTTCTATGAAAAAAGCCCTCTTGATTCCAAAGGTATCTTAGTGAGCACCTAACGTGCCTGTTAGCTGGGCCCATCTCTGGCAGTAGCAACAGATCTCGAACTCTCATCTCTTTCGATGGTACAGAATAAAAGAAAGCACGGAGGACGTGAAAAGCTGAGATCTACATACTGTAGCAACCATACGGCAGCTGTGTAGCAACCTCAGCAACTTTAACTACAAACCACAAGTAGAAAGTTGCCAACAACACTTAGCTTTATATAAGGATCGCCTTTAATCTTCGATATCTACCGTGATTAAATGGACTAGTCTCCATATGGAGTGCACTCCTTTTAACTTGGACTACAGTCGGATGCCTGCCGTTACGCCACAGTACCATCCACTTTAAATTTCATTTGCCTTCTTTACACCTTGAGTTAGTTAGTGCGCTAAGTGGTTTCAAAACCTACCCAAAGTTAGTTTTACTGATTATGCTTTAAGGTGGTGATCTTGGTTAATGACTACTTTTAACTAAAAAATATATTGTACTTCAGGACGATGGTATAGCTAACAGGGGTCTCCTTGAGAGTCGCTATAAATTAAAACAAAAATTTTTTGTAATTTTTGCACGACGCTTTCCGATTCCGCACAAGATGATTGGGGAATCAAGGGACGCTATTGATTCGGGGACACTTCTCCTATATGCTCATACTTCTGTGACTTTCTGATTCAACATGATGGAAATAAACTTTCTTACAATAAGTAGCTTCGTGCTATAATGAGTTGAATAAGTGCCAAAGCATTTAATGTTTTGAAGAGCAATATGCATAATAAACCAACTAATAATTTTGTTCTTTAATTTTTCCCATCTTCTCAAATCTTATCATTTCTTATTTCAATATTTGTTTTTATTATAACTTTATTTATTTTGGTCGTATATCCGGATGGGGGCGCTGGAGATCTGCTTCCCTTCCAAGCACACATGAGATTTCTTTGTTTCTCTCTTTTTGTTTCTACTTTGCAATTTCATTTACCACAGACATTTACTTTGTTAACTGATTTTAGATGGTAGATTGAATCTTGCAAAAATAATAACTGATACAGTTTGCGCCATGCGATGGTATATTAACAAAAATTGATTATGATGCAATAGACATCTCGGTTGTTACAATAGATAACTAAGATTGGTTATCAAGAAAATTGCAAAATGCGTCCTTGATAACGAGTTTACAGCAATGTCGCTGCAGATCAGCTGTAAGCTTCTATACGACATAGAATGGGCGAGGAAAACTTGACACCTCTTCCTCTTTTGTTATATGCTAAACCATCGGCAAGATTAGAGCTCTTCGCAAAGAAAATTAAATTCTGTTGCCAGCTGTGCAACTTCACGGAGCCAGCATCAGATTTTAAGCGAAAAGAACTGAAAAGAATATATCTGAACGAATGCATTGAATTCATCAAGGACAGAAAAGGGGTCTTAATTGAGCCTATCTATGCTATGGTTTTTGCACTCTTCGCTCATAACATTTTTCGTACACTACCGATTCATCAGAAGCCTTATGATCCGGACGATGAAGAGCCGTTTTTGGAACCAACATGGCCTCACTTGCAGCTGGTTTATGCGTTTTTTATCAAGGTTTTAGAATCGCAGGATTTTCAACCCAGTGCCGCAAAGAAATTCATAGATCATGCTTTTGTGAATCGTATTATCGACATGTTTGCCACTGACGACGACAACGAACGGGACTGCTTAAAGACTACTTTGCATCGCGTTTACGCAAAATTTCTTGGAATGAGATCTTTTATTCGTAAAGAAATAAAGCATAGATGTCTTGAGCTGATATATGGAACTATATACCTTCCTGGTATAACTGAAATTCTCGAAGTTCTTGGCAGTATCATCAATGGATTCGCATGTCCCATTAAGGCAGAACATATCCGGTTTTTGTACAAGGTCCTACTGCCACTTCACTCTCTACCAAAAATACAACATTTCCATGCCCAGCTTGTGTACTGCATTGTCCAATACTTTGAAAAAGATCCGAAGCTAGCCGAAGACTTTATCAGAAAATTTCTGCAGCGCTGGCCCAAGACTTCAAGCAATAAAGAGATATTATTTTTAGATGAACTGGAAGAATTGATTGACATTATTAAACCAGCGGAGTTTGTTAAAGTCCAGGAAATTGTTTTTCGACAACTTTCAAAATGTATACGCAATGAGCAAGCACAGGTAGGGTGTAATAAAATGCATTAAACTAAATGCTACTATTTTTGCAGGGTATAGTTAAGAGATTCAATAAGAGAAAAGCCATGTTAGTATCACTTGAAAATGCTCGAAAACCATTTTTAGAGGCACCTAACAACAACTTTACTCAAAATAACCGTAATTTTGGTTACTACCCATTAAAAAAATCTTGATTCTGCGCCTGTTTTTTGGTTTTTAGAAGAGGTGTGTGGCGCTAAACTAAAAGTGCAGAAACGTTGCTGGTAAAAGTAGTGTGCTCTCAAAAAAGAGGGTTCTCAAGCGTCAAGGGTGGATTTTAATCGATTTGATCAGGTGTTGAAATATTTTGAGATAGCATTCCCATTCAAAAATATGTAAGTCTTGGTTGCTCCCTTTTGCATATTTGAAAATTAAAATTTCTTTCTATGTATATATATATTGTTTTATGTTAATGTTCAGACGGAATAATGGGGAAAGAATAACATGATTTTTTTTAAGATAGGCAAAAGCCTTTTTTTCCATATTTTTCAAACTTCTCCGAGATAGCCTCAATAATTTTTGAAGGTTAAGGTTCCCATCTTACTTCCCTTCTTGGAATATTTTTTTCAACAAAAAGAAGCATCACCGAATTACTAGGCCAATTTGAGGGAGAATATTGCCTGAAACTTCTAAAAACTATTGAAAATGATTGAAAAACTATTTCTTCCTGACAATTCACATTAAGAAATCTTTTTGTTTTGATGAGATTAGAGAGCAATATTGTGTTGAGGAATCATCTCCAATAAGCGGGGGTCAGAGGGAGTTTCCCACAACTGTTCTTTGAAAAAAAGTTTATCGCCAATAATAGGGCCATATTTTCCCGATTTTTAGGTTCCCCCTCAGATAAACACCTCTAAATTTATTTCTAGTTCTAGAATACTGAACTGCAACGAAAGGTAATGTAAACCTGTTCGTGTTAACTGCCGATTTGTGCTACTTTGCTAAGGTACCACTTAAGGTACTACCATAAGGGCTACTTTGGTAAGGTGCCGGTTTCTTTTAATTTATTTATTTTGTAACTTGTCATTCTTTGCTCATTACTTGTTATCCCTTGACAGTAAATAACAAAGAACAACATTGAAACAGGCCCGTCTGCATCTGTCAAGCAGTTTTTTGTCAGGTAGCAAGCTGCTTTGTGTTAACTGCATTTTTATCCTCCAGGCTCAAAGGACAGCGGAAGTGGCCCTAAGCTTAGAATAATTATCCAGACTTGCTTCGGAGTTAATGGATTTCAACATACCGCTTGCATTATTTGGTGTTACTTTCGATAAAACAACTGCTTGTTGTAACTGGCCAGCGGCGGAAATCATAATAAGATGTCTTAATTTTTCAACGACAAAATTACGCACCCGTGAGGTTTCAACGCTTTACCTTTTGCTGATTGCTACTTTAAAAGAACTCTTTAAACCAAGGGTGTGCAATCTTTTTGCAGGAGGGCTAATTTCAACTGCTTGAAAATTTCGCGGGCCAGTCAGAGTTCATAAGCCATGTTGTTTCTATGCCGAATTAAGATCCCAAGCAGTGGCTGGTGATAGCCTTCATCCCAAGAGGTAGTGAAGACCTTATTGTTTTTTTTTGGAGATCCATGTTTCATAGCAATTTTTATGCCAAATTATGCGAGTTTTACGTTTAAGAACCTTAGTTTTTGGGGAGCGGTTTTTCCAACATGTATTATTGAGTTTGCCATCCAAGGCCACAAAATTTCACGTCGAGGTCCCTGCTATAAACCATTAGTGTGGCCAGAAGCAAAATTTGGGAGAAGATAGAAATATGTTTTACGTGCTGACTTTCCCGCAATTTTGGTTGAAGACTTTTTTGATGCTACGGTTCTGTTGGGTTTCTGTCTCTCGATTTCGGTTATGATCTTTTTTTGGAGATCGGGAGATCGTCGCTCTTTTGTTGTTAAATTTGAAAGTACCTTCTTACCTTGATCGGGTTCAAGAAATTTTGGGGGGCATAGTCCCTTTGCCTCCCCTTTCCTGCTACCCCAAGACTTTGAACCATTTGACCTCGATGCGGACGGAGTATTAACTTTGATATATTTTTGTTTGCAAGGTTGCCGAAAGAGCACTTTTTTACTGGGAAAACGAATATATTGTGAGTTTGCTTGAAGCTAATGCGAACCATATTTTTCCTATTGTCCTTCCAAGTCTGACAGAAGCTTCAAACAAGCACTGGAACAAGTCCGTACAAACGATGTCTACCAATGTGCTGAAAAATTTCATGTCTACAAATCAAAAAGCTTTTGATTACGTCATCAAAACCACTAAGCAAACGAAAAAGATAAGAGAGAGCAAAAAGGTTGAAGCAATGAAGCGATGGTCTGATCTGGATCTGCGTGCAAAGAAAAGTAATGCGTATAAAGAGTATGTGCGAAGAAGTGCCACAAAACTCATACCATAATAAAACATTTATTATACCGCAGCGTTGTTGGATTGTTCATAGCACGGTTGGATTTTGGGCAAGGGGTCTTTCACTGAAAAAGCTTTTTGAAGAAATTGAACCAGGGTTGTTTTTAAAGGCGATTTTCAAGTCTTTTTGAAGGAATTGACCAGGATTTAACATGATTATTTTTGGAGGCGATATTTAAAAGCCTTTTCTGTTCTTGATAATCTTTTTGAAACCATTTACTCGAGGGGAGTTACACTTTTTTTGCCATGAACGTAGAAAAGGGGAGGCACAAGGGTGAAACCCTTCTTGTTTAATTTTTATTCATAGCCAACTGATTTTGCGACTCAAAGTTTTAAAATTTGGAAAAAATTTTGTTCTGTAAAATTAATTTTTCTGAGCGTACTCTTGAAATTGTAAAAAACTTTAGCATTTTTTCAAAATTTTAGCAAACACAATTTTGTTTCCTCCTCTCTCGAAAAAAACCTTGAGTACGCCCTAGCTCATCGCACTTGAGCGATCTAAATATCTTTGTTTGAAAACACCCATAAATATGATCATGGTTTGTAAAAAAGATTCAAGGTAGCATTTGATTATATGGAAGGAATAGAAAAGCAAATAGCGCCAAGCAGGAGATATGTGAATATCATTTTTAAAATCACTGACATGACTTGACGAAGAAATTGAATTCAAGTCCACCAACTGCAAAGGGGTGTTAAGTCCAAGGATATTTAGAGATTAATCTGGGCTCGGTATCAAAGTTTTTGGGATCAGAGCTTTGATTGTACACTTGGGTCAAAATTGGGTGAGTTGGGATAAATCGAGGTAAAAGCTGAAAGTGTTTCGAATCGAGTCAAGGCGTTCCCGAAAAATTCGGATTTCATAAACAATCTAAGCTCAAGATCGTAGATCTTCCTCCGAACTCCTTTTCAACGCTCCTAATCATGCTTTTTCGTGGGCAATTGTTGACTATCTTAGAAAACTGTTTAGACCCGACGTCAACAGTGCTTTATATCACGTTTTTTTTACTGCAAACACCAAACGTGCTCGGGAACAGACATTATTCTACCAACCGCTAGCAACATCTAGCGATGAAGTGGAACCTTTAAAAATACTTGAAGTTTCTATTGAAGGAAATGATGAGACGCAAGCTCAGTTGCAGGGTGCAGAATAGACTGACACCAAGGCACTAATATCCGGAGCCTTCCCAGTTGTACCCCTGCATACATTTATTTATTAGAAGAGTTACAACACAAGCACAGGCATGATTTGTAGAGATTTACAAATTACAGGCTAGTTAATAAAAACGTAATTACTGTTAAAAAGTGCCATTTTTTTGCAAAATGTTTTTTGTTAATTAAAAGTTGCAGTATTTCAGCAAGTTTTTATCTACAGCACTAATCATTTTTAGTTAATTGTTTGACTTGCAATGTGTAAATACCTGTGCATGATTTTGCGTTGGTGGTGAAGCCCTCAGCCACCTCAGTCATTTTTATCTTTTCCGCCCTGCCAAGACAAGCCGATAAAGGAACTTACTTTTCTTGTCGGATAACAGTATGCTGTTTTAGCTTACACCTACAGTTTATAATGCAATAGATATTGTTTAAATCTGAACAATGACTAATGGTGTGATGAACTGTAGTTGCCTGAATTACGGGTATAACATTAAAATTTCTCGAGGTGTGGGTGCAGAAAATATTTTGTTCATAGCAATATGCTTAAACTTCGATAAATTGCTTACCCTGTAACGTACTGAAGATTTATACTGTTATGAGAAAGCAGCTGCGCCAGCATACTGTCAAAGCCATCTGTTGCTTTCTGGGTCGTAGCTGCATTCTCACTTGCGCCAGCACTTTTCCGCTTTGAAGTTGCAATAATTTGCTTAACAGCACGATAAGAATACTTAAGGAAATCTCAACAAAAACATTTCTCAGGTGATAAACATATTGAAAGTTGGCACAATTGATCGCCATCCGGATAAGTGTCATATGGCAATTTGTGACGTCACGATGACGTCACATTCAAAAAATTATTATTTTAAAATTCACGTATTTGACGGAATATTATAAATTGTTTTTTACTGAAACGAAAGCCTGCATCCGACTTACCAACTACCGTACGAGAAATTTTATCTATTTTAAGAGCTAAGATCATGTCATAATTATAAATTAATGTTTGATTGTAAAATTTGTTTTCTTTCTTATTTTGAAAAGAACTAGCTGTAGAAATGCGGTTGATTGTCTTTTCGGGAAATGTCAGCAAGATGCTTTTGGATAAAAATATTTCTTCAAAAATTTAAGCTTTATCGACGACGCAACAAGTGATTAAGCATTTTAGCGTTTTTAAGCATGCTATTTTCTTTTTGTCTATGAACGCATCAAAAAAGCATTGTTTCTTGACAACATCAATGACGTCATAATACTGCCAGGTATTACTTTAATAAAAGCTGCAGCTGTACTTATTATCCAATGTCACTTTGTAAGCAGACAAAAAAATAAAGCCTGTCTGATGTATAAAGCACGGTTACGTCTTTACTTACGTACGCTTTTGCTCCTCTGAAACTACTAGGCGTAGGAGCGTGAAATTTGGCACGATTGATCACCTCTCTGGAGTGAGTGTCGTAAAGAGGGTTTGTGGTGTCACGATGACGTCATAATCAAAGATCATTTTTTTAAATTTCTATTTCTTGAAGAAGGAAAATCGTTTTTTGCTCAAAAGAAAGCCAGACCTCGACTTACCAACTTGCAAAAATTTCATCTTCTTTGGGTCTAAGATGACATCGCAGCTAACGCTTGATTGCACAATTTGTTATCTGTATTTTCTTATTAAGTACAGACCATAAAAACGTAATTGAAACTTTTTTGGAAGATATTAACAAGGTGCATTAGATGAAAGAATTTCTAAAAGGATTTAAGCAGGATTGATAATGCTACAAGTGATTTTTTAAGCTTTCGAACCATGCTTTATTTTTTTGTTTTTGAACCCTTTAAACTCGCTTTGAGATGTCACTATGTATCTAGTACGATTAAAGTGAAAAAAGCAGCAAACAGCAAATACACGTAAAGTTTTTACTCAGTCTTATTTCGAAAGCAAACAACTGATATGATGCCTGTGAGAGAAGATGAATACATCATAGTTTTAACATAGCAGTAGGTCAAAAAACATGTTTTTACTAATGCAATAACAAATTATAATATAGTACAGCAAAAGCAAACAGCAATAATATTTTACTAATTTATTAACTCACTGAGCGAACATTTTCGGCTCATTATTAGCCCTCGACAGGTTTCCTAAATAAAAATAGCTAACTTAAGTTGGCCTAAAATTATCACACAGCATCTCATGTAATACTTTTGTACAATCGTGTCCCAAGCCTGACTAATACTAACCTCCAACACATATCAATCAAATGTAGCAAAGTTGAACAAATTGACGACTCTTCACGTTAAATCTTATAGAAATCACATCAATTATCTACATCTCTACCATAAAAACCTGGCCCATGCACTATACTCTTCAATCATAATCGAACCTGTTATAATAACTTAACTGCAAGTGCTTGACATTGGGTTAGTTTGCACTTTCCTAGCAGGGATTATGCCAGGACCAAGCTATACACTCGCAGCCATAGGTTTTTGGTTATACAAATAGGCATACAATTGCGAAAAGTCGTTAGCAGTATGCCAAACATTTACTAGCTTTTTACAGAAATTACTCAACAATAACTTTGCCCCCACCTCTTCCCACAAATTTACATTTTTTCTTCCATGCAAGTGGTGAAACAAACGGATGAAAGTGTGTGAAATAATTGTCCTTTTCAATAGTGAGCAGGTCTGAAAACCGGGTAAATAAGACGTTGCTAGAGACTTCTAAAAAGTTAGGAAGAAATATAGAGTGGCTATTTGCTATCACTTCTAATGTTTTTCTACTCGATTTTCATTGAAAACACGGTACTTTGAATTTGGAACGAGATGTGACTACGTCAAAAAGATAAATATTTTTCTTTACTGTTCTCGCTACTATCCATATTCTTAATCTCAAAATTTTTACAATTATTACAATTGCGTTGCAATTGTAATAACTTAACTGTGATAGCATGACTTTGCGTTTGTTTGTTTTTCCCTGGCTGCGTTTATGTTACGACCATGCAACATGCACGAAGCTCGAGGGTCTAGGTTGTGCAAATAGGCATACAACTACAAAAAAGTGGTTATTAGCGATTCTAATATTTAATAGGCATTGCTGAAAATACGATATCAATTTCGTTGGCGCCTTCTCACCATCTTTGAGAAATCTTTGGCTGTTTTAATTGTTAGCAAGTCCAGTTCCTTAGTCGCCTATGCTGAAAACAATGCAAGCAAAACTTTGCAAAGGACTCTAGAAACTTCGAGAAAAATGTAGCGGCTATGCGCAACCCCCTATAAGGTGTTTTTAGTCGATTTGATTTTGGAGCGATAATGGAATATGTCATGAAAACATTAACTTTTTATCGCTGTTCTCACAAATGTCAATTGGTAGAAGCCAGTGCAGCCGTCTAATCGGATAATTTTAACCTCGACAGTAAAAATGGGGGCCCTGCAATTGTAATGATTAACTAAACTGTGAGTATTTCACATCGAGTTTATTTCCTTTTACCAAGCTGCGTTCGGGCCAAGACAAAACAACATACCAGCAGCTAGAGGCTTTAGCTCATATATATTTGCCTACAGTTACGAAAGAGTCGTAAGTAGTGGGCTTGATATATATCAATATATTTATATAAATATATTAAATACATATAAAATAGTCACTTAGATTCACAGTGCTGAACAGCAAGCTTGCCGGAGTCGTATTTACTGTACTTACGTACTTACTTACTGCTCTCGGTGTCTACTGGCCGAGCACTGTTCTTCACAAAGCTGACCGCTACAGTAATGGAAAAGATCATTTAATGTCTATTCTGTAGCTGTACAAATAGAAATAAATATATTTAATAGTTTAATCCTGAAAATACATATCAATCTGTTTGGCGCCCTTCCACAAATTTGGAATGCTTTCAAGCACTTGCACAATTAAACGAATAAAATTTTTTAAATTCAATAACGCCTGTGCTGAAAACAAGTCTAATAAGACGTTGCCAGGGACTTGAGAAACTTGGAAGACATGTAGCGGCCATGCACAACGCCCATAATGTTTTGCAATTGATATCCATTCAAAAAACGTTGGTTTTGTTTTGGAATGAGATTTGGGTATGTCAAAAAAACATTAAGTGGCTATTATTGCATTCACAACTATTTATCGGGGAAACTGGCTTGGCCAGTATAACTGATATTCATGAGCTCGACATTTTTAATATGGGGTCTCGTGGGTGACGCCTGCAGAGCCGGGTAGCTACCAACATGCTGCATGTTTTAGTGCAATGATATAATGCAGCACTAATATACCAGTTTTGATCTGTTTCTTTTTAATAATGCAATGGTAAGTACAAAAATAACAAAAACGGTACTGTAGGTGGACTCCAACTTTGACTATCTTTGTATTGCAGTCATGTTGCGCCTAAGTGCTCTTAACCCCAGGATAATTCTATCCCGTGTAGCAAAGTAGAGCAAAATGCCAAGTTTCAATGTGAAACTTTGCAAGATTTACAACAAAATTATCTTCTTCTTTTGCACAATAAGCTGGTCAGTAGGTTATTCATTTAACCCCTAACCTAACTTATTGTAAGAACTCAACTGCAGATGCTGTGCTCTGGACTCCAGGTCTCTTTGCCCTCCCCTGGCTCCTCTTCGCTCTTTTTCCTGCCCGGACAGAGGCTTTATATTTTATAACCAAGCACACAATTACGAAACAGTTATAAGCAGTAAGCCTATTACTTCACTGGTTAATTTCTGTAAATACACCAATCATTTTAGCGTTCTTTCACAACTTTGAATTGATGCCGTTATGCCAGAGATTCTTAAGTGTTTGAGACGAGCCCCTTGACAATTTTCACAAAAATCTGTGTCTCATATAACACGTGAAGACTTTTTTTGGAGATCAAGTTTTGAAAACGGCCATTTTTTACACTTTTTCTTTCCAAAATATCACGCAGATCTTTTTTTTATTTTTTTTTAAGACCAACTTTTTTAAAGGGCTGATTTTGACAAATTCTCATGCAGCTAAGATCAAAGGAGGCATGGCAACCTTTCTCCGCTACTTTCTCACAAATTTCACGTGCCCCACAGGGGTACGCCTCCTAGTTTAGGAACCCCTGCCCTATGCACTTAGTCACATAATCGCATAAACTTTTGTAAAAATATTTGTTGTTTGTAAGTAAACACAGTCTTAATTTAATAGTGGTGAAGTCGGTATTATGGGTATAGTTCATGATATCCAAAGTTTGAGGGAAAAATAATAGACAAAATACGTCACTACGTTATCACCACTATGCGAAACAAAGTCACCAAATATACAACCGTACCTACGGAAGAAAATTTTTTGTGAACAGGTTACTATGCAAACTTGGTGATTGGATGCAAGCATTTTTGGGGAGGTATAGTCCCTTTATCACTATTCAAAATCTATGGTAGATAGGTTCAGTCAAGGAACTTGCTATCACAAATATCATTACAAGGTGGTTTGTACCAATTTGCTACTGCTAAATAAGCCTACCACCAAAAAACTTATTTCTGTAATTGTGAAACAAAAACCATTAGTGCATGCATTTGTGAAATAGCAGAGAGTTTGTGAGAAAGAGCAGTGTTAATTTATAATACGATAATCGGGATTCATTTCCTAAGGCCAGTACTATGTCTCTTGGAATGGGCTTGCCCAAAACAGCTTGGCTAAAACTCAATCGCCTGTGGACTGGCGTTGGGTAGGTGTTGTTTTTCGTCCAATTCGTCCTCCTAGGGTATCGCTCTCTCGTCGAGTGCGGTGCCACCGAACACACCGCAGATCACGTTATCTCAGTGTTCCACATACATGGGTACCTAAAGGAATGGCTGGTTTGACGGTTTTGGATGACGATTCTCGATCCTGGCTTAATACCACCACTGGCAACATCAGATCCAAAGAGTAAGAGGATGCCTCTCCACACGAAGAAGGAGAAGAAGAAGAAGAGAGATCGGGATGAGGGGCATGGTGACGATGTCTCCATTTATGCCAACTTGTTGTTGCTGCTCTCCAAAATGTTATTTGGGTAAAGCCGGCTAGTCGATACGATAAAACAGAATTCTTTTTGTGCGTGCGTAAGTGCGTTCGCTTAACACCACCGAAACTGTTGAGCGTTCTAACATGAAACTCACCACAATAGATCTCTGGCCCTGAATGAGTGGCATAAGGTATTTATTTATGATTTATTTAAGTTTGTATCTGCTGATGTGGACAAAGGATTTTTTGATCAAACAAAAGGCGGTTTTTAGGGCACCAACTTGCAAAAGTTTTATATGCCTGCACGGTGTAAGATGACGCAAAAATTAACGCTTGATTAAAGAATTCGCTTTCCTGATTTTTTTCAAAAAATGATGACCGAAGAAACACAGTTAAATAATTTTTTGGGAGATAATACCAACTTGCTTCTGATGAAAAAAGTTTTACTCCAATTTGAGCTTTTTTGGCAAAGCGAGCGGCAGTTTTTTTAAAGGTTTTTTTAATTTAGGCATTCTTTTCTCTAGTTTTTTTCTTAAGCGCTTCAAAAAAGTTTTGAGACCTCTTAATATTGTCGGAGCCCTACAATTTTAGGGAAAACAGCAAAACGTAGCAGGTGTGCTTATTATGTATTTTCATTTTGAAAGCGTTTTTTCGTGTTTTTGTTTGTGAAAAAAAGGAATTTCTGTTAAGCACACCTGAAATTTATTGATCGGTTGTTACTGGGGCTGGTTATTTGTAAAAGAATAAGCTTTTTGTGAATAAAGATGCTTTAAGTTTATGAAGAGAAAGATCGACCTTTGAGGCACTTAGGCGCACACAAACAATTTTAAATTAAAGTAATACAAGAGGCCAGCGATGTACTTTGAGCAAACTGCAGGCAGTGATACTGTTTCGACCTTTCAGGTCTCTTCAGTGCAGTTGGTGACCGAGAAGAAGCTAGAGCCTTTAAGTAAAGCATAGCTTTGACTTAGAATTTTGAATTAGTTTCTCTCTTTGCGTTTAGGAAAAGAAATGGATGAATATTTGTAATAGATATAGGCTGTTTGTAAGTAAGACTAACCTTAATTTTGATGTAAAATTGGGAGGTTGAGATTAGGGGCAAAGGTAAATATAGTATAACCCAAATTGTAAGAAAAAATCAAGGTAAAACAATACGCCTATCAATGAGAAAATTGGACCATTTCTGTGATTGTGAAACCGAACACCATTATTTAGCCATCATCATTCTTAACTTTGTTCCCCTTCCCTATTTTTTGAAAAGAGGGAGCGATAGTTTGTGAAATTATATTTTGTGTGTATTTCCCGTCTTGATTGAGAAAGATGCCCACTATTACGGGTATGGGAACTATTGCTTTCATTTACAACAACTTTCGGCTACATTTTTCATCAATCTTTTTACGGTGAAGCTGACGTAGCGGCCAGAATTAATACTTTTTATCTCGGTATAGCTGATGGCTAGCCCTGCACCATATTTGAGAGAAACATTTCTCCTATTTTGCTCCATTATAGCTTCATAGAGCTATTGGGTTCAAATCTAAAAACTTGGGGAAAAGGCAAGGTCCCTTTTATTCCCTGAATATGTCAATATGTCCTAGGGCAAATAAGGCGTAGCCAGCATAGTCTTCAGAAAGTTTAACGGGAAATCTAAATAAAACAACCCTTTGTAAAATTGCACCGTACGAAAGACATTTCTTCTATTTTGATTGAAAATAGCTTAATCGCCCACCTTGGTCAGGGTAAAAGACTAAAGCAAACGCAAAGTCCCTTTTGCTCCCTGGCTACTTGCAACCAATGACAGACCACACAGACTCAAAGGCGTAGCCATGACATTGATGTCTCAAGTCTAGTTACGAAAGGGAGCGCAACAAGTTGTTGGGTTGCCAAACGTTCTTTATTTCAAAGGACAACCCTTTGTTAGACTCTATTTGTCCTTGTCCTTTATAGACATTGGAAATGACACCATTTGTCATTTATTTTGAGATCAATTTGACTACTTGTTCAGTTTCCTTTACTCAAGATGTGATTAAGAGGCAAAAGCGTTTATTTCTTTTAGGAGTTTAGAGTGCAAACGCTCCCAACTCTGCAATCTGCACAACATTAGAAGCAGGCCATTCGTTTCAAAAGTTTGAAAAATTTATAGAAGTAAAATGTTTGAAGCTGGAAGGAAAGCTTAAATAAAATATTGTTGAACTTTTTGATGAAGTAGCATAAATTCAAAGAAACTTCGACACTATTAAACGCTCTGAACTCTTCATAAGCTCAAAAAAACAAGTAGAAAGTGGTAATTTATTTTGAAATCTGTGGATTTTGAATGCATCCCTGTTTTCAAGATAGTTTCTTTTGTACTAACAATTCCTGGAACATCCACTTATCATTAGAGAGTTTCTAGTTTAATGTCATCTAATTGGCGAGATCAAAGGAACTGCTGCTCTGTAGCACTAATTAATCAGGAATGTGCTTTTTATATACTGTATTTTAACGTAAAAGATAGTCGCTTGGAATTTGCTAAACATCAAAGACCATACACAATTTTTGAAGACAGCAAAAAGCTAGGGCAAAAATAGTTTCAAAGATTAGAATGTATAGATCAAGGTAAAATAAATATTTTCTCATTCTTGTTTTTCCACAGGATGTTTCAACATCATGTTAACACTTTTATAGGAGAAATCGTTTATTCAGAAAATGTACGTAAAGTATTCAAATGATTTATCAACCGTCCCAACTTGTTCCCCATCACGTTCAGCACACAAGAACCAGCGTTCAAGAGCACAGTTTATTGCCTTGACGCACATTTCACGAGAAATAGCAGGCCCGAATATTCTCTGTAGTTGTCTGCAACCGATCCAGTCGATACAAACTTGGCATAAATGCGATATATTGTCTAACGACTTGGAAGATCGCGATCGGGAAATAGTTTGGCAAGCTCTCAACTCACTCAGTGGCGTGCAGAGCGGGGGGGGGGAGAGCGAACGGAGCGACGGCTCCGGGTATCCGAGGTAGGGGGGTGGGGGCGTCAAAAGAATGAAATTACAAAATTCACATTTTATCAAATTATTGAAAGTATATGCTTTTTCGTATCGAAAGTCTAATAACATATCCTGCATGAATCTGATAGGATCTTGCTTGAGGGCATGGTGTGATTATGTTTCATAGAAAATCTTCGGCAATGTCAGCTTTTGTACTGAAATTATAATTTACAAAATTTCGATTGGTTTGCTATGTACTGTACAAAAATCAAACATATAATTACCTTTGACTTTGTTATGCTCTTTCGAGCTAGAGGAAATGCAGTTCTCTCTAATCCTAAGCATGCTCTTGAATGCTTAATGCAGTTTGGGAGGGATGTCTTCCCAACTTTATGTTTTGCATATAGGTTACTGCTCACCATCGGATTTTCAATGGCAAGCTGTGAGGGGTAATTTTTAAAGTTGAAATTGATAAAAACATGTATAAGATCATCTATGCTACAGGAATGCCTAACAAGTATGGCTTTAATCAGCATTGATAGAGAATTTCTTTCAGCAGATGTAAAAAAATGAGGTAGTACAAATATTTTCCGATAGGAGAGCTCATATGGGAAAGAGAAATCGTAAAGTGTAAGTTTCTAATTGATTTGTTCACATCATCATAAGTTCTAGTTTAATAAAAAGAGTTACCTCTTCGTCTGCTTTCAATAAACAATGTCCTTAAAGCATTTTTATTGCATAGCTCAAAAAATATTAATGGCAGGAAGCCAGCCAAGCGTCAAACTACATGGTTGCACTTGTACAATTTCAGATAGTATTTTCAATAGAAAAAATAGACAACTCCATCTCCTGTTGGGCCTCACGAAGTTATATATATACAGTATATATAATAGATCATTTTAGTGGGCCTATTTGATAATTATTTGCATGGATAAACGCGATGTCTTGTTCCTCAATGCATACCCTTCACTAGATGAATTTTTCTTGTAAATGTATGCCTTAGCCTTTAATTACACATTAAAACAAAATATACTCATTGAAATATTTTAGTTTAATTTTTCGAAATTTTTTTCTCAACAGTAGCTTTTACGTATTTCAAGGGTCTGTCTTTGTCACATTCTTGAGTACTTGACAGTTTGGGAGGAGGGCATACAATCAAGCGGTTGGCCCCGGGCATCACCAGACCTCTGCACACCACTGGACCCACTCGTGTTGGTGAGCCAGAAACTTCCATCAGGCTTGCAACCACTCTTCTCTGCTCCAAAGATAGTCTATCAGCCATGGAAAGAAAAGATTTTTCGCATATAAGCTATCTCTCTAAAAATGTTATCTGTAACATACAAAAGTAAACATAATTTTGAAAGACTGTGTATTTATATTTAGGTAAGACAAATGTAATTTCGAACTGCATTTTATATTGGCATCTATAGGAACCGAATCAAAGTTTATGCATTCAAATTAACAGCTTCTATATTTTTATGTCCTTTGTTGTAGCTCAATAGAGTTGGCATCCCTACCAAGTAGTAAAGGAGGCCTACTATATATACTTAGTACTCAATTTTTGTTTTTTGAAAGCAATCTCTGTTTTGGCGCCAACATCTTTCCTATTTAATTTAGATTTTACCCCCTCGGCTACGCATTCAATGGAATAGAGAGATCGGAATCATCGGTATAAGGACTGTGCCTATCCTGCCGGTAATGCTTTTGATTTAATCAATTCGGAGAGTGCACTTGTTTTTTGAACGAGAATCGAATGTTCAGAAAATCATTAACTTTTCATTACTATTCTCGGAACAGCTCATTGGGCGAAGCATGTTAGCAGACTGGACCGGTACTCTTAACCCCGATGCTCTGATGGGGGCTCTGCGAGCGACGCCGACAGAGTTGGCAAATGTTTTTTTTTAATGGAGGCATCGCCTCTGTGCCCTTGATCTCGATTGTCTTACACTAAAATCGGGACTGGTATCACTCACAAACAACCTAGCATTTACCAACTCTTATCTGCTTCTTTCCATAAGAATGAGGGTACAAAATTAAAGTTGGAGATAGGAGTCAAAATTATGACTGGTTTTACGATTACAGAAATAAACTGGACCTGTGTAACGGTTTGACACTACTCCTTCTGGTTCGATTCCCCTTACAGGTTATTTCAGATCACATTTGCGTGACGCAATCGATTGAACGCTGCGGTCAAAATCGATTTTTGCAAATGAAAATAGAATATTTACCGCAGAGACGTAGCAGCCGCCCCCCAAACCCCCCAATTGGGGGGGGGGGGGGCAGGCCAACTTTGGGGGCCCAAGTTAGTCTGAAATTGCTTTTTGGCTACGTGACTATTTTCAGTTCAGCAGACTTGTTTACAACCGATTTAAACTGTAGGAAGAAATTGGCTTGTGACATCATAAGTGAATGCAACGTCATTTTATCTCGCAGAATCTAGAATATTTCGATTGATTTTCTGGTAGAATCTTGAATATTCGATTGACGTAACAATGCCGTTGTTACGCAACAATCATAGAATGGTCTGGGATTCTGTTTGGCTATAAATACCGGGACAATATATATATACACTGCAGAGTGCAGATAAAGTATTTTATTGACATTGTATAGAATGAAACGTTCAAAAAGTGGTGCTCAAAAGAGAAAAGAAGCAGCCACTGCTCGAGATGCTGTAGCGAAGTTGCCCAAGATGACAGATTTTTTCAAGATTACTGAGCAGAGTAGACCTGGCACTAGTACCGAGAGGGATGAAGAAAACTATAGTGTACAAGAAAAAGAAGACTATGACGATCAGCATCAAAGTGATAGTGAATTTCCAGAAAATGTAAGTTGTGATTTACCTGCCAATACGCAACCTTCAATATCAAAAATAACTGAATCTCAATTTACCCCTATCCCTGATGACCCATGTAGCCTGAAAGTATTTCTGATGCTCAACGATGTGATATAGTAAAGCGTGGACCACATGAACTAATAATGAATTTTCCATATAATAACACAACTCCAAGGCGACGTTTTTCCTCCAACCATTATAAACGTGTGTTACCTAATGGTGAAAGTGTTTCACGGTCGTGGCTAGTTTATTGTGGGGAATCAGATCAAGTTTTTTGCTTTTGTTGTAAGCTATTTGGAAAAACACTAAGCCCCTTTTGTAGTGGTATAAATACATGGGAGGGTTTTTCGAAAAAACTGAAAGACCATGAAAACGGCATTTCCCACCAAGAATGCTGCAGTCAATGGATGTTGCTAGCTGAAGGGATAAGAAATTCATCCACTATCGACAAACGCGAGATGAATATTTTTTTCAATGAAAGACGTTTTTGGAGAAATGTTTTAGAGAGACTTATCGACATTGCCTTGTTTCTATCGGAAAGGAATCTTGCTTTTAGAGGATCTGAAGAAGTCTTAGGATCTCCTCACAATGGAAATTTTCTGGGTATATTTGAGCTTTTGGCAAGAAGAGATCCGATCATAAAAGAGCTTCAAGACAGAATCAAGAATAAAAACATTAAAGATCACTATTTGAGTCCTACCATACAAAATGAACTAATTGAATTGCTAGCGACAGAAGTTGAAAAAGAAAATTTACAGCAATTGAAATTGGCAAAATATTTTTCTATAATTTTGGACTGCACTCCAGATATGTCACATCATGAACAAATGTCTGTCATTCTCCGTTATGTACTATGTAATGAAGAAGCTGCTGTTGTTAAAGAAACATTTTTTGGCTACTTGAGAATAAGTGACAGTACTGGGAAAGGCTTGTTGGACGCTTTCTTAGAAAAAGCGACCGAACTGCAACTCGAATTGTCTGATTGTCGAGGTCAGTCATATGATAATGGTGCTAACATGAAAGGAAAACATTCTGGGGTCCAAGCAAGAATGCTAGACATCAATCCCAAAGCTGTTTACGTGCCCTGTGCAAACCATACCCTTAACTTAGTTGTTGTTGACAGTGCTAATTCATCGACGGAAGCATTGACATTTTTTGGAGTACTTACAAGGTTGTATGTGCTGTTTTCTTCCTCTACTCAGCGTTGGGAAATTTTGAAGAAACATGTGGAGCTGTCCATAAAGTCACAATCTGATACCCGTTGGGAAAGCAGAATTAAATGCATCAAACCTCTTCGATACAATTTAAAAGAGGTGTTGCTGGCACTGAAAGACTTGGAAGCCATTTCCATAGAAAGAAAAGATCGAAGAGCTGCCTCAGAAACAAAATCGTTGATAGCTCATTTATCAAAATGGAGTTTTCTTTTGTCGGTGTTTATTTGGTATGATATCCTATTCCAAGTCAATAAAGCAAGCAAGATTCTTCAATCGTATGGAGTCTCCCTTCATACAATGGAAACGGAAATCCAAGCAACTGAAAAGTTTTTGCAAAACTATCGCACAACGGGTTATGACAGTACCGCAACATCTGCTGTTGAAATAGCACAGGAATTGGATATTGATCCTTCTTTTCCTCCGTCAAGAAGTGGAAAGAAAAGAAGATTGTTTGATTACCAAGGTGAAGAGAAACAACGAGCTACTCCTGAACTGAAATTTAAAAGCAACTTTTTCTATCCATTAGTAGACCAGGCTATTATGTCAATAAAGGAGCGCTTTAATTTGTTACGTGAGGTTTCTTCCGCCTTTTCGTTTTTGTACACACGAGACAAACTTTTGCTTGTGCAACAAGAAAATGCTCTTCTTACTTGCTGTAAAGAGTTCCAAAAAAAGTTCGGTGACATTGATTCTGATGAAATGAGCGCTGAGCTACAGCGGTTTGTTTTAATTTTACAAAAAAAACGCAATCTCAATACGGCTCAAGACTTTCTGAACTATCTTCTGAAGACTCATTTATTTGAATTGTATCCGAATGTGTACATCGCACTTCGAATCTTACTAACTTGCCCCGTGACTGTTGCCAGCGCTGAAAGAAGCTTCAGCAAATTGAAACTGATCAAAACTTTTAATAGAACGTCTATGACAGACAGTAGACTATCTTCATTAGCCATGTTGTCAATCGAAAATGACTGCGCCCAATCTCTTGATTATGACAATGTCATAACAGCATTTGCGAACAAAAAGGTTCGCTCCAGACTATTTAAATGATACTGTGTTTTTATAACTTTTTCATGTTTTTCAGTGTCATTGCTTTCGTTTCGCAGTGTCTGCATAAATGTCCTACTGAACTCTGGCATCGGTGCCAAATTTTTTATGACTTGCACCTTCGGTATCGGCATGCTTTATTCTGACATTAGCCTGTTTACTTATGTACAAATTGTGGTGTATTTTCTTAATGCAGCTTTTCAATTTTACACCTCTAAAGTGATATGACCTGTGCGCAGGGGCTCTTGCGCTTACTTTGGGGGGGGCCCGAAGTTGGAGTGCTACGGGACTGATTTACCGGTAAAATTGTTACTACATAAATTAGACCCAGCCAGTTGAACCGGTGTTTCTAACCGACGTAATTGATTGGTTGCTCTGCCGGGCTCCGCCGGCCTAGCCAACTTGTGATTGTACACAGTAGATTAGATATTATTTTTGTCCAACTTAATCTTGTAATAATCAAACATTCTAAAAAAAATTGCCCACCTAAATATTTTACTTAGTTTGTCAGAGGAGTATTTATCTCAAAACATGTTTTTCCGGTGGCTTAATAAGGGGCCGGAGGAAGCCCTCTAAACGAACTGGCTGGAGTGAAAAATGTCAAAGAAAGCATTGTGGGCAAATCGATTTCTCCAAAATAGGTTTTTAACGTTATTTTCAAGGCGAAACAAGCGCTTTCAAAAAACGGACTTCCAAAAAAAGCTTCTCCTTAGAAAAACATTTCCAAATACGCCACTGGTTATATTATGTAACTTGAATGTTTGAAGAATGATAATTATACTTGCAGATAATAAATAATAGCCTTGTAGAGAAACCTTAATCCCATTGAGACAGTAACATAAACTGCTTCGTGTGAATCATAATTTTCGTTTCGCTTTTTCTGCGCGACTTGTTAAATCGCGCGGCAAGAAAAAAACGATGTAGCTTATTTGTCGCTGACCAGCTGCTAGTTACCGTCATCCAGCAAGCGTTCGTACGCATATCGATCGCATAATTGAGTTTTATGTAGGAACGTTTGCTTAGACGGCCAGAAAGAGTGTTTTTCGACGTCTTAATTTAAGTATCAGGTGGTAATTGTTAGGTTTATAAGTGTTGGCGACTATTAAACCGGCTTGTTAAAAAAAAATGGGTTCACAAAGTTAATTAATTCACACGAGAAAGTTGCGTAGATAGGAGTTTTTGACTGTGCTACAGAATTTCTGAGAATTTTGGGATTCTTATCATTGGAGTTGGCATGAAAAATCTAACATTACCTTATTTTTTGCAAGGTTGTTAAGTCTACTTTTTAGCAGTGTAAAATTATGAATAAAGGAATTTCCAGCTATCTGCATACTTTTGTTCTCCTGTTATGGTATATTGATTCAAGTTTTTTGATGTCTTTGTCTAAAACTGGAGAGCAAACGAAATACGTTTACGAAAAATTTGTCCTTTTTAAAGAGAGGCAAGACATTTATTCCTCTGAGGAGAAGCTGCAAAAGGAGAAATTCGCTACAGCTAATAATTCAAAAGCACACAAGCCCCGCGTTTCCTCCGAGCACAGGATGTTGCAATCGGACGACAAGTTTCTACTATCTGAACAGCAAGTGACATTAGATGAGGTTTATATCAGTGTCAAAACAACGAAAAAGTATCACGGCTCAAGGCTTCAACTGATTGTAGATACGTGGTTCCAATTCGCTAAAAATCAGGTCAGTCAAATTGTCATGGCCCTGCTGGGAAATTTTAGTTCAGTTTACACCTGCAATTCTGCACTGCGAAAACCTAATAGCGGGGCTTGGGATCTCATTCTTGGTTTGCCAATGCATGCGGGGAAGAATTGTAACGAAAGATTATCTATGACGTCATTGAACTTTTTTGACTGGGAACTCGATAGCCCGAACAAATCTACTAAAGTCATATACCAGGCTAAGAAAAGTTCAACTTTTCCCTTTGAAAGATGTACGACGTTAATTCCGTCGCTCTTCTTAAAAAAATGGGCATTATCCTCATTTGCGTATAACAGCCAAAAAGTCAACCTAATCTCCTTCACCCCTAAAGTTTTTTCTAGCTTCCCCGGTCTTTTGCCCCAACTATCAACATTTGATATAGTTGAAATCGTATACTTCACTTAATTGGCAAAACGAAAAGGTTAAATGAGTTCACACTTGTTGGGCATAGATGTACCTGATCAGTCTGGCCAAAAATGTTGGAAGTTTGTGTAGAATATTGTTACTAACTGGGTTTTTCCTCTGCCTATACTGATTGTTCGCTGTTTCCCCAGTGATTACTCTTTGCTATGATATCATCGCTTTAACTTCTCAATATAGCTCTTCTGGTGTAATTAAAAGTTAAAATGATCTTCATTTACATATAAAATTCATAAAAACTCGTTTCGAAAAACTAAAATCAGATTTTTTTTTTGTCAAGAGTGACTAAAGTTCAAATACGAATGTTATCGTTTTGTTACGTCAGCTGATCTCCTATAGAGAAGTTGATAGCCTACTGTTTCCAATATAGAAATGAAAATGTCAAGTGCTCAGAGTGTTCGAAACTGAATTATGTTTCTTACAATGAATTGCGTTGTTTTACTTCTCATTTTAAAGCTGCGAATTCTAGTCTTATATTCCCGCACATTAAAAATTTTTTAAGCCATGTTTGTACCTTTTAAAAATTTTAATAACCTTTAAGATGAAGAAGAATGTGGGCTGAATTTAAGCAACAATTATTTTTTACCATCTAATTTTTGGAGTAAATGTAGAATGTATTTACGTTTTCCTTTACTGGTATATCATGCACTCAAAAGTACGGCTTCAAATTCCCTATTATAAAAGGTTTTTGGCTGCTGTATGACACAAGTCATCACCTGCATGCATCGATCAGCGACTTAGCTGGTCTTCATCGCTTTTCTCATTTAATTATCAGTGGGTAAGAATCGACCAAAAATTTTTTGTATCTACTGCAAAGGCACTTAAAAAATACAAACACATAATTATCATTTAAAAAATCGTTTTAAGGGTCGTCTTACGCACCGGTAGGGTACCTTATTTCTATGATTGGACTACAACAATGAAGGAAACGTGACCTGACCCTGTCCCCTTTCAAAAGATTATGTTAATGATTAAAAGATTTGACTAAAACATTTTGTAGATTTCAGAACAACGTGTTTCAATTTTGTGATTTTTGAGCATGCACGGCTGCCGTCGGTTTATGAAAACGACGTTGATATGACATCAAATTCTTTCTGCTTGACTACTTTTTCTTGTATTTCTTCACGGCTACGACTTGCTACAGTGTTATCAAATTACTGGGAACGGTGAAATAATGAATAGATATTTGCACAAATCTTGATGCCAAAATCACTGCTGAAAACACAAAAGAATTTTTATTTAGAGTCAAGGGCGTCGGCTATTAAGGGCTTATACCAAAATCTCATAATCTTTCTTTTTCAAGATCGTATTTTTCAGGTTTACGCAAGACTGAAATTACGCGTAAGAACAGTTGTATTCACAACCCCTTACCAATAGCTAAACACTGATATTTGGTGACCTTTGACCCCGATTTTGTTATTGAAAATTTGGTTTCTGCTTAATCTAGCTTTCGATTTATGACTTAAATGAGTTACGGGGGAAAAAGGGAGGGCTCAACTAAAAGAAAAATTTTCAAAACCCATAAAAATTTTCAAGTATCTGAAAGAAGGAAGTGTCTTAAGTAAGGAAAGTTTATATATAATTGAAGGTTCCAACTTCCTAGGTATGTTGTGGAAAGGAAATTTCGGGTTTGTGCAAAAAAGTTTGGAGGGCAGCGTTTGCTAGAAAATTCTCTATTCGCATGTAATCTCTGAAAGAAAAAAAGCTCCTGCTTTTCCTGTGTACTAATTTTTCGAACATATTGGAGAGTATTGGTCCTTACTGCTCTCTTTGGCTACGCCTCTGCTGTCAAATGTTTAACTTTTTGCAAGTTTAATTAAAAAACTTATCATTTCATTTAAATTTTTGTCTTAAAATCAGCCAACTTGAACTGGCATTTCGTTCATATTTTTAATTTTGCGTGAAAATTGTTGAAACAGATTTAAATTAATTGAACAGCGGCTTGAATTGTATAATGAACAATCGAATTCGCGTTATTGAAACTGTTTATGATTTTATTGATTAACCCGTGATTCATTCACTGCCTTTTGTGGGCCATGCGGAAACAGCCAATTATTGTAAAGTTGTGTTGTTCTGTTGAAAATCGGACGTCAAACACATGCAAGTTGATTTTAAATTGTGGGAAGTTGCAGTTGAGTGCTTTGATAAAGCGCTTGCTTTTTTGTTTCTGTCAGACGTTTCCTATTTTCAGTTTGATGCAATGACAGCAAAGCTCGCTTTTGTTATGATGATGATTAATTACCCAACGCAGGAAAATCGATAATACTGTAACTTTGTTTTAATCTGTAACGAGCAAACAATAAAAGCGATGCAGTGGCGCGTCTGTTTTGAGGAGTCGCTTTAACTGCTTCAGTAATCAGAGGCAATTTGTTGTTTATTCATAATTATTAGACGCTTAATCAAAACTTACCGCATTTTATTATTTATAACTGGTAAAACTAAATCCCACCACTTTTCGTCTGCCCGTGAGCAGTTAGTCTCACAAATTTCTTTCGTAGTACCTTTACTTCAGTTGAACAATTTATTTACCACGAGGGCGAACAACATTAGTGCAAGAAAAACGGCAAGTTATTTGACAAAAACAGCATGGAACTTTTAAAGTAGTAAGTACAGGCTGGTCAAAAGTTTTCTCACCTTCAGCGAGTATCCCTTTTCATCCATTTTAGATTTCTATCAAGTTACTTTTATTCTCACTCACACCATTATTTACTTTTTATTCACCTTCATAAGTACGGTATGCATATGCTGTTACGCAGTTTTACGAATACCCATCGAGAATGTTAGTGCGTTCATCATCATTTTGGTAATACAAAATAATGGCCACACTTTTTCAATCAGCCTCACTTCTAAATTGTAGGTGCTCGTGTCAGCCATAAATTGAGAATATTGTTTAAACAATTTCAGTTGAAACAATTATACTCTAATTTTTGCAATTTGATATAGAAAATACAACAGTATGGTAAGAATCTGAAATGGAAAACTAAATTGATATTCACTGGGGACGACAAAGCTGTTTGACTAACTTGTATAAGGTTTAACAAGATATTATAATTGCAAGATGTAGTAATCAAAACGTCACAAATTAGTTTTCTTAATGTCTGCTTTTTGGGCAATATAGTGAAGCAAAGGTACTGCTTATTTTTAAAGAATGTGCAAATGGAAATAAGTCTTATAAGTGGAAAATGGTAATAGAACCGTTTAATCCATTGCTCTCCCACAAAAGCCAATAGAACACAAGTAGAAAAACATTTTGCAAAATTTGGTTGTGCTGTACTCCCCAATCAGCGCTTAAAATATAATGGTATCAATGCACTCTGACGTTATCGCTTAGTTTGCTTAATATCTATGCTGAGCAAAACTAAATCAAATGAAAGTGCCATAGGGTTGGAGAGTGGTGTATAGAGGCTAGAGTAAGAGGTTACCCCCCATTTTCGGACTTGCACCTGTCCGAAACGTTAACGCCACCATTATGATACGAGAAAAGTTGTGTATCGTTCTACCTCATCTTCTAAAGTTGTACGCCCAGGCCCGGTAGGCTACATAGCCGTTAATGCATGTTAGTTTTATTTTTAGCAAATTAGTTTTCCTAAATTTCATTTTACAGTATTTTTCACACTGCCATTGAACGTAGAACATAGTTGAAATTGGCCGTTTTGATTTACGGTTTCTATTGTGACAGTTCATCGTGGGAAATAAAATTGAAACCGGAAATAGATTCTTAGGACAGGAAAGCAAACACAGTTTTTTTATGTAACTGCTAGATAAACCAGCTGGTGGTGGGATGTTGCTCTGTTTTAGAAAGATAACGTGTTTTAGTCTAGACTCTAGAAGCTTAAAGCAGAGAACACGCACAAATATTTATTGAAAACTAAAATCCTGAACTCTAAAGCATACTGAGACGTTTCGATTTTTTCTAAAACCATTTTCAATTTCGATTTGCAAGATTGAATATGGTTCTCTTATTGAGTAAGAACTAATGCACTCGACGTGCAGTCTTTCGTCATACTGGGCCACCGCGACGGGTAGACTGCATGGCCCCGTCATGTGTCCGCCACATAAAAATGGAGGTGTCGCGTTCGAGGACACAGCGTGCCGGCTTGTTCTCCGCACTGACTCTTCCGTGCGGAGCGTCAAGAAGAGGAGCTGTGAATGCCCTTTTTTTTAGTCATTTGGTGTGACTCGACGAGGGAATTGAACCCAGGTCTACCAACTGCGAAGCGGACGTTCCAACCATCATGCCGGTTATTGAATATGGTGATAGTAAGCACAACATCTCTAAGCATTGGATGACATATATTGTACTATCACCATATTCAGTATGATGATAATATCCGTCGTGCTGTGATAGGGGTTATTGAAATTTAGTTTTTTTTACAAGTAAAAGATGTTTGTGTGCTTGATTTATCCGATCCAACTTTGAATCGATAATTTAAAAATAAGTAACTTGCACATCCTCTAGCTAATGATAGATCTTGATACGTCGTCTTGGGTTTAGCTTGTAGTTTTCACAGCTAGAATTCTTAAACTGGGTGGCGTGTAAGGTTTATGAAGGGAGCGTGGGGCCAAGATGCCACGGGCCCCTTCAATAAGATAAGAGTATTGATCAAAATTAGCGCTTTGAAAAAGTTGATCTCTAAAAGATAGTGTTCACATTTGTGGCTGCCACAAGTCTTTGTTGGCATTGTCAAGGAAGCCTTGTCTCAGAATCCTTGCTTTAGAGCCGTCTCTTTCTTTAACCTTTGGAGCTTGCTTTACACCGTGATGTTGACTGCATCCTTCAAACATGGCAGGGATCGTGCTGGTAGAGGCAACTGTAGGAGTTTTCTATATATCTTGCAATTTCTATATTTGTTAAGTAAACAAGTGGGATGAAAAATGTGAAGCATATTTAATCACTCATCAGCTAACACGCGAACTGCTTGTTTTTACCTGGCGTGACCTGTAAATCTAACCACTATCTGCAGTAATTTGATCAGTTTGCGATTTCGAAATTTTTCGGGTCACTTGGATGCAACTTTTCTTTTCAAGGCAACAGATGTTTTCACTAGCGATCAAATTGATAGTGATGCTTACCTACCTAAACCTTTTGAAAAACGTTAGAATCATTTTTGATCTTGTTTGAACGGCTCAATTAAACACCCAATCAGCTGCAAGTTGTTGCTTTTAGGAAAGTGACGTAGTGCCCTTGCCACAGTTTAGCATGTATGCACCGATAGATAATAGAAATAATTTAACTTTTGTTATACGTGTCATACCGTAGCCTACCTTGATGCATATGCGTAACCGGGTAGTGCAAAGTTTAAGTTACTATCGAGCTAGATTGAACTTTGAATGGTATTAAAACAAGGTTTGGTTTTAGTCTGCTTTGTATTGGAAGTAGAATTAATGGCTTTAGTACATATTATGAAACGTTTTAGAAAATTAAATTCAGGGAAATGTGCCCTACGTATGGGCCTTGGTTTTTGACCTCATCGTTTCACTTGATGATATTGTTACACTTGTCTGGATTTACCGCCTGATGTCTGGCTTAGATCCTATCATTTCTAAATGCATAAAATGTCCTGTAATGTGAGATTCCTCATCTTTACGGTTCAGTAATTCGAGATCAGGTGACAAAGTACACTGCAATACCAGTTTTGATATTTTTTTGTATTCTTTGCTGTTTGATTCTTTTGTTGTGAAGCGAAGTATTTCACCTGGCGCACTTTTAATGGTTCAATACCGCCTTAAATTTGTTAGTTAAGTAGTTGTACATCGTCCTGTTGCCAGCAAAACCTTATGGTTATAAAGAGCGTCTAGTTCTCAAATATCCACCCAAACTCGTTTCTGGAAGGAGGCATAAGGATGCCTTTGGAGCAGGTGACCCTCTATGTACCCTATTCCTCGCGCCATACGAATCATTTATTTTGAAAAATTGCAGTGACTTTTTAATTCTTTAGACTTTCTTTTACACTGATGAGAATGACAAAAAGTTTGATCTTCTGACGGGTAATTAATGTTTTAAATATTTATGTTTGAAGTGCAAGCTTAATTTGTATATCTTAAGTGTTAAGTCAACTATACAAAACGTTCGTAAAAGGAAAAAGCACAAGATACTCGCGCATCCCCAAAAAATGTACTAACATTATTTTTGGTGGTAATGGTTACGTCAGTCTCTACAGCTTGTTCATAAAATGCTCTGTACTGTGTAGTGGCCTTCTCTGCAAGAACGGGCTCATGAAATAGAAAGATCTTGCTTTTCGGATAATTTATGTTGCTGTGGGATTGCGTGGGCTTTCTATTTGCTTTAGAATGAGAGACAGGGGTCCTGGAAAAATGTTGTGAGAACCTCAGTTTGTTTAGTTGTAGTTCGGATTTTTCATTTTTTGATTAAAAGTTTGACTGCTGACTTGAAGACCTTGAAGTCGTTTTGCTCCCAAACTTTCCATTCCCCTTGGGTTCGATGAGTTAAATATGTTCTCACCATGGAGGTACAGCTGCTAAAAGCCATTTTATGGCTTCAGCTGCATGCAAGGTAATGTTACAATCTCCTAGCAAATCAACGGCACATCCTATTCCATTAGTTTGTGGTATGAATACAAGATTACCTCAATAGAGTAAAAATGAATTTTTTCCTTATAAGACAATAATGTGTAAAAACCAATCTGAAGGAAAAACTAAAGCAAGGCTGTTTATTGTTTTGTTGTAAACCTTATATCGTACCGTAGGCTTGCATGAAACTTTGAATTTGAAATTCTAACTTAATTGCAGAATATGCTTGACCCGTCAGCAATTGGTCTTGTTTTTCTAATAATTGTTTCTGCAAAGTATTGAAATCTTATCATTTTCAGGTTTTCACATGGTAAATACTCACTGCGGAGGCAGCCATACGAGGTGAGATTGATAAAAACATGAAAAAATTTTGGTTGCGTATGCTATTGCCAAGAAATCGAATTCATTGCTCTACTCATTGGCTACATCTTGAGAGCGAGGACCTGCAACAATAATGACCTTTAGATGGCATTCCATTGAACGCATTATGAACAATTTATTTATGCAGCTTTTGTGTTGCGTGCGCTTTGTGTCAGTTTTTTTAATTTGCACAACAGTGCATGGTCTTGCGCATGAAAAAGGCGGTTGATTACAAGTCATTGAAAATGGTTTATCCTCTCGTCAGCACTTTTGCACACATCTTATCAAGCTGATTAATCTTTATGACTGTCGTGTAAGTCGCTGAACAGGCAAAACTGTTTGGAAACAGGTCGTTTCTGCGATTTCAACTCACACAACACTGCACATTTTGGAAATGGCCATGGACTACTTGTATCAATTTTAGAAACATCACGAAACAACGTGATCTGCCCTGATAATGCGCTGCCTTGAAATTGTGTGGTTGTGGGATTAATAGCCGCGTGTTCGCAACCGTTGCGGTTCAACTGCACAATCAGTGCTGGGTTAGAATAGGAGTCTAGGTGAATATCCTCTAGGGCCCATAGTAAAAAAGAAGGAACTCTTGACCTCAACGTAAAGATCTTTTTTGGAAAGAACACCTGTCGCATTTAGGGAAGTGCTGTTTTGTTTGCAAATAGAGCCTTGACTACGTTTTATCTAGATTTGCTTCAATGCCAGTAGGTCAAATTAAAGGCGGTCTGATGGAAGTTTTCTATAAGCGCAGAGATTTGAACTAACCGTGTATCCTTACTGGTACAGTAGGGTGCAAACTGGTTTAGGATCTCTATTGGAACACAACTCGCTGAGCAGTAATCTGTGATATCTACTACTTAGATAATTTCCACTACAAGTGTAGTCGTTTTGCAAAAGATCGGCTTATTTTTCCGCGCATGCTTTACAGTATACGTTTTACTTTAATTTTGTTGAAAAGCAGATAATTGTAGCAGCTCATTCTTGTTAAGGGCGCAAATCAAACGGACTTTTAAGTTGAGGATCCGAAATTAGCTTCTTCCGTGTCAGACTGTTGTTTGTGTCGTCAGATGTCTAGTTCCCTTCGAGTAGCCATTTGATCGCTTTGTCGTCCATAAGCGGCAGACTAGTGATCTCTCGTAATGCAAAGATTGAGTAGATATAGAGTGTAGTCTGCAGTTTGCTCCTCTACATTACACTGGCATGTTGCAGATGCGGATTAAATCCCATTTATACATCAAGGTTTTAAATCGTCCGATTTCTGTGCAGTTCAGTCATTTCTAAACAGCTTCTCTCGTAGAGTAGTTGAAGTTTGTTGCTGAAATTATCATATTTTTGCAGGCATGATTTGAGTTGTAAGATGTCCGCAGAATACGACGGATTTCTAGCATCCGGAAAAAAGTGAGTCAAAATGTGATTTAGTGATAAAAATCCTTGTGGACAGAGCTTTTTGGGTGGACGGAACAGGCCTGATTGGACGAGATTACTCTCACTTTACAGTCTTGGAGACCGACGTCATATTACTGAGACTGATTTTTTCAAACTTGAATTAATCCAAATTAGCCCAAAATTTATGTCAAAATACAAATAGTAGCAATAATCTCAATCTCTTTTCAATTACGGGATGTTGGGTAAAGAGTGACCGAATTGTTCAACGTTGCAACTAAAAAGCGTAGGATCTTAGCGGTCCAAACAGGGGTGCTGCTATTTTTCCCGCATTTTTTATTTGCAGCAGCACTAAATGTTGATGACTTCATCATTGCAAGAGAGGAGTTAACTAACCAAATTGCATCTTGCACACTTTCACCTGGCTCGGCATCTTCTTACAACCAACCTAAGTCAACCACTGAAACTGATTTCCTTCTAACGAAAGAAACAGAATCCCTGAATGTTGATGACGTCATGATGACAAAGAGAGGAGTAAGAAAGAGAGAGAGAGAGAGAGAGAGAAAGATCCAATTTTTTTAATGCAACTTTGTCACCGTTAACGGAGGTGGCTGAATTCGTCTCATGTTTCTAAAAAGTTTGTATACAGCATTGCGCTACTTCGTTCTCTCAGTGGCGTCTTCTTTTTTAGCCCAGTATGCTCTTCCACTTTCCTTCTCCACGTCATCATCGGTCACCCGCGTCCTCTTCCTCCTTAAGCGGTTCTTTTTTCCTACTTAATTTCATCTAGCTGTGCATTTGCTTACAACCAACTTAATCAACCATCAAAAGTGATTTCCCTCAGAGAAAAGAAACACAGCTGCCTCCAAATTGCAAAACTTGATTAGAGTTTAACAGACAATACTGACGTTTAAGTTGTTCGCATGAAACACCGACCATTTCGCTCCTTCATTTGCAGGGTTCTTGAACTAAGTTTGTTCGCACCCCCTGGAGTACGAGGAAGCATTTTAAGGAGTCCGCGTGCGTAGCTTTGCATTCATATTTCGTCGTATTACATTACGGTTTTTGTGATTTTTTGAAACCAATAACAAAAAACGTACCTAACTCCTACACACGCTTTCTGAGAAAATTCATTAATCTAATTTTTGATACCCAAATTCTAATTTTTGTTGTCTAAATTTTGATTGATTCATTTTTTTGAAAAAAGTTTAGGGCGCTGCCGTTACATTGACCAAAGGTGGATGTGCACAGTATACATTTTAGTACCATTTTGTATGGTTTTTGTGCGTCTGTTTCTTTTATGAATTTTTGTACGGAAATTTTCGTCCGCTGGCTATTCATACGGTGCTTTACAACGTTCCTTATAGTCCAGACATACGGTTTTGTCCGCAAAGTGCGAACCAAAAGTATTGTATGTTTTTGTCCACGAAATTGTACACGTTATCAAGCCGTTTAGAACTTGCTAGCAGACCTATTTCTCACTTACTCGTTCAAGCGTTAAAGTTATTTTTCATTTTATTTTTCGCTTCCTGCAGATGGTGGTGTCATTTTGATGACGATAATTACGTAAACGTCAAACGTTTGCTGGCGCTGTTGAGCCGCTTCGACTGGCAAGACGACATCTACTTGGGCAAACCGAGCTTGGATCGCCCTGTGGCTGTAAGTTGTCTGTTTTGAAACTGCCAGTAGCTCGACGCAATAGACTGAGTGCCAAACTTGTAGTCGGAAGTGTACGAGTTCGCCACTCTGAGGGTACCGTTTCATGAGACATGGCTGAGCAAAACCGACGATTTCATTTGAGCTCGCACTGTGAAATCAAACTATGCTTTGCATCGACCGAAACGACATGCAGAGTGACTACGAACTCGTAGACCTTGAGAAAATATTTACAACTCTCCAGACTATTTACTTACTTTGTGTTTGATGAGAATTTAATTTATTTTAAATTCAATTACAATTGAATACAAGACATCATTTTTTAACGTAGTTGCCACTTCATGCTGCTGCTGCTGGTGGCACTAAGCATAATCCATGTTGGACTTGAACTCGCTACCTTGATTGCGAGACCTGTGCCTTGACTTACTCCTGTGGTACATAGCCTTTTGCCTTGTCTCATCCGGAGAAAGAGATCCAGTAACAACAGGTTACGGTCTAATCGCGCTATTGCGCTTTGTTCTTTGGCTTGAAACCTCTAAGAAGACTCGAAAGTTCTTTAATTCGAATCTCACCAACGTCTCTCCTTTCAGATAAAATACAAAAACAAAAGTGAAAGCTTTTCTTTCGCCACTGGAGGCGCTGGTGTGTGTGTTTCGAAGTCACTGAGCCAGAAGATGGCGCCATGGAGTAGGTATGGAATTTGCCAAGCAGTGAAAAAGCTTATTAGTGCTCGGCACTGGTGCAATCGCAATAACTTGCACTCATAAAACCTCTAAGTTATGGCTTCAAAACTCGATCGATTCTTGCCTTAACCATGCATAAAGTTACTTAATTACTATTTGGTATTAATATGAACTAAGCTTGGAGGCTTAAAGAAGAATTATGTAGGATTTGATGGCTCGGTAGCTTATGGCACTGGTCTGAAATTAAGAGGTGCCAAGCTCAAAGTTTACTACAATTCAGCATTTCTACCCTCTTGGAATGACTTTTACTGTACTTGGCTGCAGTGCTTGTGATAGATATGCTTCAAGCTGTCATTTATCGCTCCTCTGAAGCGAGGCTAAACACTACTTCTGTTTACGCGGTAAATGTTTCCTCAGTAGAAAAAGATATTTCAGTTACTATCGTTATCAGTAGAATTCCCTGGGTATTTATAAACTTTACTGCATGATTTTTTAATTGTTGTTGCACAGCAACGGAGGCATAAGTAAACTTTCTGATGAAATTCGAATACCAGATGACTGCACCTTAGGATTCATCGTATCCAATCGCTTGTCTGTCAATCTCACAGTATCTAGTCTTCTGCATTCCCATCTTGAAAGACTCCGAGATCTTGACTTTTCAACGATCACCGATCAGGTAACTTAGTGGATCCCATTTTATTTTGCGACGGCAAGAACGATGGCAATTTTGTAAATTCGATTTCAATTAAAGAACGGTTTTTGCTATAGTTGCTGCATTTTGTCTTCTGTTTACAGTACACTTAGGCACTAACAACCATGTGTTTTCATGTGTATTGGAGATGCCCACAAATACGCAGTGCATTTTTACCTTTATAGTACAGCAAAGCAAAGTAGCTTTACATGATAATATAGACAAAGTAACTAGGTTGTGGTTTAATTTAGAACAAAAGTCATTTGTCTGAAGATATTGCAATTGATAAGAACTACAATATCATAAAGTTTTCAGCACTTCCCAACAGCAACTGGCATTTCCAAAAGCACAAGTTGTTACGTGCAGAGAAATAAATTCCTTTCTCTGACTTGAGGGATTGTTGCTGCTGTCACGCAAACACAACTGCCTATAGATAATATTGCATCCCAGCAGGTATCTTTTTAAGAACTAATCACGTTATTTTCAAACGAATTAACTTTTTAGGTGACGTTAAGCTATCACTTAAACGATGCCGACGTAAGCAATAACGTCATTTCCGTTCCCGCTTCAATGTCACTTCCTCTATATGATCCTACTCGAATTCTATCAATTCATTGCGTCATTCATCCTTTGGCTAAAATTTGTCGATGATGAACAGTAGGCTAAAGCAGTGGAGAAAAATTACGAGTGTTGGTGAAAACAGGCCGTCACACTTCGAGAGGAATTCAGTTTGTGAACAATTTATTTTTTCATTTATCTTTATTTTTCCATATTTGCTGGTGGAATTCCTTGATCTGTGAGGATGTGTGGTTTAAAAACTTTATATAAATGTAGGATTGATAGATCATGGTTAATCTGAATCATGCTCATTTTGCAGCTTCGTTTTCATTTTATTGACTTAGCAAATTGGCTTTCGAGAGTCCACGTCTGCAGAGCATTTGTTCGTAAGATAATTGGCTGTACTTAAAATTACCACTTAAGTTTCATGACTCCAGCCCAAAAAGTATTGGCCACCATTTGAATTAGTATAACCGTCTCTCCTAACAGGTCTGCGTCGTGTGGCCGGCATATTGTCATGGCAACAGCTCTCAAAATTGCTCATGAGTTTTCGGAAAAAGTTTTTGGGCCCCTGAAAAAATCTTCACTTTAATGTTATCCCGAAAACGCCCGTTTTTATCAAAATTAGACAATGAGAAATGCAGGTATAATTTATCGATTGGAACTATTTGCCTTGCCCAAGTTGCACAACCCCGCCCCATAGAAAATAGAAGAACATGTTACTGCGCCAAGTTTTAAATTTTAGTGGCCCTTGAGGATAAATAATGTTTAGTTAAACAAAAAGTAGTAATTAGGCTAATTTTTGTCTGGGGATGATGTCCTCACTCAAAAATTATACGTGGGATTTCTTGCCTATAAAGCAATGTCTTCAAAACTCATTTTTACTCAACTTGAGCTGACATTTAGTACTTGCTGTATTCTATCGTTTCTTATCTCTGCTGTTATGAAAACATTGCTGTATTTTATAAAAATTACTGTTTCAAAAAGTTGTTGGGTACATAAAAAAGTCTGGAAACGCAATCTTTGAAAACGTTAAGTATAAAAGTGTTCTCGCTGACTACTCCAAAAAATATGCCCTTGCCTCTAAAATCTGTGTTGTTTTTCTATAATTTTTGTATGTATTGCTTTTCTTGTAATATTTTTATTATGATTGTTCTTAAGATGTGTTTGAATTCGTGCAATTTTTTGGTATGCTTAATTAACTGCAGTTGAAATTGAAAATAAAAACTTTAACGTTCAGCCTTCAAATGCAACTTCCTAGCTATCGACTTTAGCTTTATTCCTAACTTTAGTGCACGATTTTATACCTGATATCGTTGTGGTGTAGTGCAGGTATGCAGCCACAGGGGTAGTCTGGAGGGCAGTGGCCCCTCCGTTTTTTTGCCCCCAAACAAATTTTACTTACCAGTTCGTTTGATATTACCATTTATTTGGCGGCGAAAAAACGCAATTTTGCGTAAGTTATTTCTCTGCCATATTTTTCATTTGCATTGCATTATTTTTTAACATTTATTTAGGTTAGGCAGGCATATACTTTGCAGACACAAAAACTAAATTAACAGAGTCCAACTCCTAATCCGACAAATGCAAATCAAACTCCGGCTCCTAACAAATCAAAAATTATAATCCGAATCCTGAAAATTAAAAATTTCCATATTTGCTTCTGATGCTCAGGAATACCTAAACATATCTGCTGATGCTACAAATTAACGTTTCTTTCTAACCAAGTTATAAAATCCGAATCCGAAAATTCAAAAATTTACAATCCGAATCCGACAAAAAAACCGTATAATCTTAATTTTAAATTCCGGATCCGATGTACATCTCTGGTTCACAGTAGTTATCAAGCAGTACAGTAATTTGGAAATACCGCTGTAGATCGCATCAATGCTAGAGCTAAAGTGGTCAAAACCAAAAGTAATGATCTACATATAGTCTATTCGCATGTGCACAAGATTTAATTTTCCTGCGAAACGCATTATAGTTACTAGTTGTTGCCAGGAAGAAAATAAACCAGAACTTTTTAGTCAACGAGTACAATATTACTGGGTAGTCGTACCGTTTGTTGCTCGGTTGAACATTGCAACCTTGCAACTGAAACTGATGGTCTGATCCAGGTTGCTGGCTTGCAGAGTTTATCCATTCTAGTTTAAGTGAGTTGCAGATCATAAAAACCCTTAACTTAGCAGTGACCGTTGTAATGGGCTTTCCAAAGGCCTACACAATGTGCATGTATATGTAGAAACGTATTGCAGTAGTTTCTCTAACACCACTGCCTATAATGATAATAATACAGTAATAATATTCATAATTGTTTTATTTTAACTTTTTAAATCTTAAAATTTTGTCACCAACACTATAAAGCGCAACTCTTTCTGTGTCTGTGTTTGTTTTAACTTTGAAACTACTGGGTGTACAAACATCAAACTTGGCACGACTGATGACCACCCCAGGGTGAGTGTCATCACGGGGTTCGCGACGTCATAATCAAAAATTATTTTTAAAAATTTGCATTTCTTGACAGAGGAAAACCATTTTTTGCTCAAACGAGAGCAAGCTCTCAGCTTACAATCTTAGAAAAAATTTCATCCCTTTCGGGTCTAAAATGACCTCACAGCTAACGCTTGATTGCACAATTTGTTCTCTGTATTTTATCGAAAACTACTCCTCCTAGAAGCGCGATTAAAAGCTTTTTCGGGAGATATTAGCAATCTGCTTTCGAGAAAAACTGTCCAACAGTTAGAGTTCAATTGACTATGCTACAACAGACTCCTTTTTTAACTATTTTAAACCTTTTAAGCATGCTTATTCTCCCGTACGCTTCAAACTAGCTCTATGATGCCATAATGTGTCTCGTACAAACAGTGGCGTACGCAGAAAGTTTCCGAGGGGGGCCAAAGTTTCGTCGCAAATCAACTTTATGGAGGATGCCGAAGCCACAACATACAGTGGCGAGCAAAAAAATAAGACTTTTTTATTTTGCCAAATTTTCAGCAAGAGCCAACTACTTTAAAATCAAATTAAAATTAAATGTTTTTTAGGAGAGCAAACCCTTTATCATTAACATAGTCTAAAAACTACTCTTTTGTGACATCATTTGACAAAATTTCAAGCAATTACAAATAAATTTACCTGTTAAAATTTTCAAACATTTTAGGGGTCTCAAAACCCCCCCAAACAAATTTGTATGGTAAGTAAAAAAAAGTAGATTTGGTACGTAAAAAATATGATGTGTTGCTTAATACCAATCTCATTTGAAAGCTTAGGAAATTTTCTTTCCAGCAATATATATCTTTAAATAGTCTAGGCTAAGCGGTATATCATATTTACTGATCACTAATGAATACCGTACATCATATCAGTTCAAAACCCCCAAAAATTTTCGACTTACCTTCATTAAATTATAATTTTTAGAAAAACCACACCCTTTAAAGAAATATAATAAATTGCAAATATTTTACCACCGAAGTAATTGTTTTGTATCAGGTTTCCAAGGAGATAAAAGGTAAAATACAAGTTTAAAAGCTAGCAGAAGTTTGGCTTCTCTAAATCAAAATTTGCTGTATCCCCCTTGTTTCTCAACAAATGGGATGGGTGTAAAAAAGCTTCTGTTTCATTGTTAGTGGCCACATATTCTATTTAAACGTAATATTTTCTAAATCTTGAAGAAATTTTACTTTTCAAAAATACATAATGTTACATGGTTTAGGCTAACCTCTAGCAGATAATATCTGATCATATTTTAGGTACTCGGTGCCGGTCAAAAATATTTTTAGTACCAGTCGGTACCGGTCAAAAAAAAAGTCATGGAACTCAGAAAATTGCAAATTGTAGAAAACCTAGGCGTTTTGATAAGTTTTGAGTGATATACCTTGAAAGCTTATTTCCTTAGCATCATCTAGCGACCATTTCGAAAAAAGTTGGTAGAAAATAAAATCTATGGTGATCTTTGAGGTAAGGGTACTACTTTGATTTCAAAGACTACTCAGTACCCATTGGGGGGGGGGGGGTAATTTGCATATTCAAACAAATTTTTTATATATTTGAAATCCTCAAGAAATGAAAATTTTAATGATATATAACACTTGATGTAGAAGTAAACAGACGAGTAATGATTTACAAACAAACTTGGGGTATATATATATTTTGGGGGGGGTTGAGACCCCTAAAATGTTTGAAAATTTTAATAAATAAGTTTTTTTATTATTGCTTATGCTCCCCCATTGCCAAAGTAGGGTTAAAGTTAGTCTCACTCATTAAATTTTGTCGCACATATGCTCCCCCACTGCCAAAGTAGGGTTAAAGTTAGTCTCACTCATTAAATCGACAATCGTTATGACGCCTTGATCCCGGTCGTGTTGGCGAGCGGTTGTGAGAATGGCACGAAGGTGGTAGGAATGCATTGGCCGAACAGTTTGCATATGCCAACCCTCGAGTGCTTGCATCAACAGTTCAGCACTGTGCTACGATTGTAAAGTGGTTCTGTGCATGTGCTACGACAAAGGGCCGCAGCGAGTTCTGAACCAGTGTACGTCACTGGTTGGTGCGGGCATGGGTTCGAGCCCCATTTGTAGTAGTTTTTACAAACTATTCTTTTTGAGACCGGTTTTTAAAGCAACGCATTTTTGCAATTAACATAAATCATAGAACACCAGCACAAACTGTAGAGCTCGGTAGAATGGACGCGTCCATTCGAAAATCTCTGAACATTGCCAACAAGAATAAAAGCTATCGTAGAGTGATGCCTATTGAAAGTTTTTTCTATCTACTGGCTTGCGCTTCCTTTCAGCAAGGGGGCAGATAGCTTTTGAATGATGATGGGCGATGGTATTGCACCAGGAATTTAAAATATCTGATTTCTATGCAAATAAAACGGCATTTTTGAATTGGCAGTTTGCCTGTTCGGCCTTGGATAAATAATAAGTCACTTTTGCATTTTGTATGGAAAATTTTGGCCACTGAAAGTAACTGTAATAGTAATTGGTTACTTTTTAAAATTTGTTACTGAAACTGTAACTGAGTTGTTTTTCGCTTGGTAACTGTAACTCAGTTACTTTGAAAGTAACTTGCTCACCACTGACAATTTTTTAAGTTAATAAATACAAATTTTAAACTTAATAACAACTTCATGCAAGCATTAGCCTAAAACTTGTTATAGAAGGAAAAAAATGCTTATTTTGGAGAGTAATTCTTCTAAATTTTTTCTGGGAAAGAGGCATGCCCCCCGGACCCTCTAAATTAATCGCTCATTCGGCATCCTTAATCAGAGAAACCAAACCCCCATGACAAATTTCTGCGTACGCTACTAATTGAGTTTAAGGATGCCTATGCTGAAAGCAGGGCAAATAAGATGTTGCCAGGAATTGGAAAAGCTTGGGAGACATGTAGTCGATAAGTACAAGCCCCATAGCGTTTTTTTAATCGATTGCGTTTTAAAGATCGATAGTTTTGTTTCGAAACGAGATTTGGCTATGTGAAAAACATTAACTTTTTGTTTGTGTTTTATTTAACCATCCATTGGGTGAAGTCGGCCCAACCGATATTCTTGACCTCGACATCAACAATGGGGGACCTGCGGGCGACGCCGGCAGAGCCGGCTAGTCTAAACACAAAAGACAATGTTTCTGGTAGGCAGTGCAGGGGCTATTAGTTGAAGAACGGTTACCTGTTACTAAAGTTTAAAATCGTGTTATTTTGCGAAATACCTTTTTTGATTTTCCATGTAAACTTCCATGTAAGCTGTAGTTATCATAAGCAAAAAACGTGCTAGAGTGCTGTTCCAAAGTTTGTTCACTTTTGTCGGCACTAGCATGTGCTTTTCAAGTGTACGTATGGCTTATCATTGAAGGTGTTAACAATGGTAAATATCAAACAAACACGAGTGTTCTTCATACTGCTGGAGCAAATAACAAACGAAACAATATTATCGGTGTCACAAACCATGTAATCACCAGAGTAAACGAAAAAAAATTTGCCCGCTCAAGATTTGCTCTTGACCCCCACAAATATTCTGCTGGCTGAGTGACTGGTGTAGTGGCAGCCTAATTTTTCTTGTTCGCAACTTCGGAACAACAGTATCTGGGTTTAAAATATTATCAATGTTTGTTTGGAAAGGCACCGGAAATTAAAAACGCTATGTTCCAGAGTAAAAGTTTGATTTGAAAGCTAATGCACACACCAATTGAGCCCGCACTAAACCTGTAAGATGGAGAAAAAAGCAAAAAAATCCAGCTTTGCTACCTTCTCAACTTCGTCCAGTTTTAATTTAATAAAGCGTTCTCAATTGCTGGTATAACTCAATTAAACGATTAGACCAACATTTTTGGTTTAAAACTGCAAACACGTACCGCATATTTAATTTGAATAGTCTGCATCAGACTATTGGCATTCAATGCGACTTTATAAACTTATGAACTTTTAAAAAGCTTTAGCTAAGCTATGTAAACGAGTTAAAATTGTTTTTTGCGCATTGGCATCGGCTAGCCCTGAGCAAATCGATAGAAATGATATTTTCCTTGATTGCGTTTGCGCATTATCGGTAAATGCTGTCTGAGTGCAAGAAAAGTTTGTAGAAACTTTTTCAATAAAGCTTTTGTTATCGACGTTTTGTTTTTCAATAAAGCTTTTGTTATAGAAACTTTTTCGCTGTAAATCAAAAAAGTCATTGGGCGTCAAAGAAATCTGCAAAAAGTATATTTGCTTGGAAGCACGCAGTGATATCTCAAGGCAGAATTATTGGCTACCAGCCGACTCTGACGACGTCGCCCGTAGGCCCCCGGCAGCGACGTCGGGATTAAGAGTATCAGTTCAACAGTCTTCATCCAAGGAGCAGCTGTGAAAAAGCAGTGAAAATTTAATGCTTTTTGACATTGCCAATCTCCGTTCCAAATAAGTACACTTAAAAAGAAGATCAAGTCAAAAGCATTTGGAAATGACAACAGCTTCTACTTTCCTCATTCCGTTTGTCCCGCATATCCATCTCTCTACTGTTACCGATCACCGATCCCTCTACTGTTCTTTTAAAAGAGTACGGGGAACAATTAAAGTCAAAAGAGGAACAGGTGCCAAGGTGATAAGCGTTTCTACAATTACAGAACAAAAATAAGATAATTGTAGTGGAAGGACTGTTTCACAAAGTAGTGCGCTCTCTTTTGTAACTATACGTTTGTAATCAACAATAAGTTGGCTTCGTCTTATGAGCTCTGCTCCGTGCATAGGTGTCACCAACTCCCTTATGACATTCACTTCGAAGCAGTGATAAGTTTCATGTTGGTACCCCAGGAGTTTCAAAGGAATTAAAGCACAGATTCCTCGGTCTACGCACGCACGCACGCACGCAGATACAGAAGAATATTTAATATCAAATATTGCCTCTCCTAATGTTTCCATTTTTTCTGGCTATCCTCCTGCTTATGAGCTTACACCAAACCAAGTTTTCAAACTCGCTGCTGATTACATGAAACAACTTTTGTATTGTTATGCTTGTGTCGCAGTATGCAAACAGATCATCATTTTATGTAGTAAAACAAGTGAATTTAGAAAATTGAATTGATCCAAATTACTTCACGGAAATTACTTACGCAGCTGTGACGGTAAAAAAAGTTGTGTTTCAGCGCATGGACTAAGAAAAAAGCTACTGAGTATACGCACGTTTAACAGTGCTGCAGTTTACAAGAGTTAAGCGTTGTCTTCTTCCGGTATTATCTCACACAATTGCGTTGAAACGCATGAAACACGGCTTTTCAAAAACTTTTAATTTCTATGTAAACTAAGCTGTAGATATTGTGTAAGTAGCGAAAGAGTAACACGTAAAAATTAGTTTCAAAACTGATAGAAAGAAAAGTTATCAATAAAGGTGATAAAGATCAATTTTTTAGAATAAGACTAAACATAAACTATCAAAATAAGTCAGAGCTACAGCGAGGTATATATCTTTCTTTATGCGAAGTTTAGAAGCGGACCTAGAAAGAAATTTTGGGGCTGGGGGCACGCAGCTTTAAATATTTTAATAAATCTATGAATTGAACAAATTTTTTTCAGCTTTGACAGGCAGGTTAAGTCAACGTATTATCGGGATTAGGGAGGATATTTAAAAGCTTATATTATCATGCTTCTTCTTCTCCGTATGGGCAAGATCTTTCATTTTTAGAGAAGCTTCTCATCAGCCCATTTCGCTAATCTTCGGTTAGACTGGGCCACCACGACGGGTAGACTGCTTGCCCCGTCATCTATCTGCTTCATAAAGACGGGGTTATCTCGTTAAGTGTCTTGCCCAAGGACACAATAAGTAAGCTTGCCGGCTTGTTCTTCACACTACCAGTATCCCTTTTTTATGCTGAGCACCAAGCAGAGAAGCTGTGAATACCATTTTTAAAGTCTTTTGATATGACTCGGCTAGGGAAATGAACCCGCGTCTACCGACTGCAAAGAGGACGCCCTAACCACTACGCCATCACGCCGGTTACTATCATGATATTTCAATGTTTTATCCTTAAATACACTTTATGTTTGAAGTAAGCCAGCTCTGTCCAGGATTAGTTTTGTTAGATGCCTATTCTATTTTAAGAAAATGCGAGAACTGGACTAATCTAATATATAAAGCGCAATTCTGTCTGTCTGTTTTAACTCCTCTGAAACTGCTACAGGTGCAAGCATCAAACTTGGCACGATTGATAACCACCCTGTGGTGAGTGTCATAAGGGTATTCGTGACGCCACGTTGACGTCATTACCAAAAATAATTTTTTTAGAACTTGCATTACTAAACAGAGGACAACCGCTTTTTACTCAAACAAAAACCAGCTTTCGACTTACCACATTTCAAAAACTTTCATTTGTTTGGGGTTTAAAATGACGTCACAATCAAATATTTATTGAACTATCTGTTTTTTGTTCTTTCTCAAAAAGTACTCATCTCACAAACGCGATTAAACGTAGGAGATATTAATAAGCTGCTTTTAATAAACACAACTTTACGACAATTAATGATTATTTGATAATTCTACGAGCAATTTTTTATTTAAGCACTTGAAGTCATCTAAGCATTTTTTTTTCTCTTTCGCGTGCACGCTTAAACTGGGTCTATGATGCCATAATATGTCTCGTACGATTAACACAAATGTTCGCTACCGCACATCATAATATCAAGATGTTTTCAAAAATTGCAACCTTTTTGCAAATCAGTTTATTAAAAACTGATTTGTGACCTCATTTTTCAACCGATTTTCAAACTTTTTTCAACAAATCAAAGGTTATTTCAAGGCGATGCCGATAGTGTATAATATGTAAAATTAATAGTAGTTTTCATACTGAAAAAATTAAACTTTAAGACCCGTGGTGTAACTTTTTATCTCTTTCCAAAAGTAGTGAGCTCAGTAAAAACAAGTGACTTTAATACAGAACCATTATAATAAAGTACTAACAATTACCATCCTTTGAAAACTTAGGAAATTTCCTTTCTAGCAATATGTAACTCCAATTACTTGAGGCTGAGAATTAGTTTATAATGGCTGATCAAAACTTGGTTGCCATACAAGATGTTTCATTTTTAGTTGTACAATTATCCTACTTGACCTAACAAACTTGCAATTGTCAAACAAAGTTAGGTTTTTGGTACATTTTGATTGCTTTTCCTCACAAGCGTGGTTCTTTTGCATTATCTGTCGACGTTTTCAAATAGATCCATTAAAAACTGAAGTCTTCAAATGTTTATGAAATGTAGTCTATCGGTTAAAAACACACAAAATTTTAGTGCCTGCATTTCACAAAATTGCAATATCTAGAAAAACTAAATCCTTTGGTACATTTTGGGTATTCTTTGTCGATAGCATGGATCTTCGGCATTATCAATCAAAATATTTAAAAGACTCATCGAAAAATGAAGTCTACAAATTTTAATACGTAGCCTACTCCAAGCAAAACACTTGGTGATCACCCAAGAAAAAACGACGGAATAAAGATAGTCCTTTCTCATGGTTTGCAACATAAGATCCAAGTGTCGAGCTACATATGATCTTAATGTTGAAGCAATTTTCTTTGCTATTGGGCGAGGCTGCCACAGCTGCCAGCTGATTGGATGTTCTTCACCTCGACATTATTAATGGGGGCTCCCGCTACTGCTATATCTCAACTGTGAGTGCTTCATTTCGAATTAGTTTGCTCTTTGCATGGCGGCGTTTATGCCCGGGCCAAGGAACATGCACGCAGTCAGAGACATCACTTCGTATTAATTCGCTTACAGTGACGAAAAAGTAGTAGGTAGCAATCCTAATAATAATGGCTCAAAACGCATTGTGAGCTCATAATGTTAAATGCCATCGCAATGCTTGCCATTACATAGTGAGAACAGCTGTAGGCAGCAAAATTACCCACTATCATTTTGATAGCAAACATAAATGGTAAATAAACGTAAATGCCCATTACTGATACTTGTAACTGCAAGGATATCGGTACAAAACACTAATCTTCATTTAGAAGTAGGGAGGTCTGGATTAGGGGCAAAGTTAAATGAAATAAAATCCCAAATTTAAGAAAAGATCAAAATTAAACAATAATAGCATCAATTTGTAACACTGGATTAAGAGGGAATGTTTTTGTTTGAAAAGAGCGTAATAGGCACCTATTGCAATAAGTTATATGACTAAAAGGAAAGCCATAGCCCCTTTTCATGCTATGGCCGAATTAAAGCAAATAGCGCAGGTTAAAATCTTAATGTCACAAATATTAATACGAAAAAGGGAATATTACAAAATCATTTCGTTGTTGCTCTCATAAATGTTTGTACTGTGAAGGTGGCGCAACTGCATTAATTGATATCTTTTAAATCGACACGGGTGATAATGTGGCCTGACGGAATAAAATCGCACCACACTTAGGAGAAAAATGTTTTATATTTTGCTTGAAAATAGCTTTGTAGAGTTATCGGAATCAAACCTGAAAATTTGGGTAAAACAAGAACTTATCCAACTTCTATGAGCATGCCTAAGCAAAGAAAAACGAATATGAATCATAGTGCGCAGCCAGCAGGGACTTGAGAAAGTTTGAGGCAAAATTTAAATTAGCAACGTCACTGTGTTAAGTTGCACCACATGGAAGATACTATTGGTGTTTTGTTTTATGATAATTTTATAGAGCTACTGGGAGTAAACCAAACATTTGGGGAAAAGCAATGACACTTTAAACTCCCCAGGGCACGTCAAGCAGGGAGAAAAGAACATGCTACATAATGCGTAGCCAGAGACTGTGTGAAGTTGCACGACACGAAAGAAATTTTTCCTATTTTGCTTTAGAATAGCTTAAAATCAGAAATGTGATCCCTACTTCCAAACAACGGAAAACGCAAGGTTTTCTTGGGTTCGTGTCAGCAATGAACAGAGCTCATAGACCTAAGGCCGAACCAGGATCTTGAAACGAGATATTCTATTAGGAAAAGGAGCGCAAAAAGTCGTGAAAATCCAATGTGCAGAAAACACGAAAACTTTTGGTAACTCTTCACGCGAGAGCCTTATAGAAGGAGCCGGCTTGGCCGGCTGAACCGACACTCTCGCTCCCAACGTTACTGACGGGGGCTCTTCGGGCGACGCCGTTGTATATCTAATATACAAAGCGCAATTCTGTCTGTCTGTGTATCTGTTTTAACTCCTCTGAAACTGCTACAGATACAAGCATCAAACTTGGCACGATTGATAACCACCCAGTGGTGAGTGTCATAAGAGTATTCACAGTTACATTGTATTTGCATTGTCTGTAAACCCAACAAATTTTGATACACAAGACCTTTTGTTACTTGCACGAAAGTGGTTGAAGGCACAAAGTTCAGTCTTCATGTCACTTCATGCTCCTTTTGAACAAAAAGAGGCCTGCCTCAAATATTTCTTAGCGTTTTGTTTGAAAATAACTCGGCGTGATGTGCGCCTACTAAAATAAGGTGAATGATTTTGGGGGAGCCATAGCCGCTTTTGTCGCTATGCCGGAAACAAGACAAATAGCGCAGCCAAAACAACTTAATACCACAAATACAAATAGCCGGCCAATATACATAGGAAAGGGGCACCACCATATCGCAAAATAGACCTTCCACTAAATAGTTTATTCGTGTAATTGTAAAAGCAATCATCATTTCGCCGCTACCACCAGTTTTGATTGTTTTTCAATCTCTTCTCCTTTAAGTATTAACCATAATTTGTGGCAAGATTTATTGTGAGCATTGCCAGTCATGATTAAGATAATATGATGATCACAATTTCGTGTTCAAGAATTTTGAAAGTGCATAAAAATCATTTCACCTTTCGCTACTGCTCACACAAGAACCCAATGTGTCAAGCCGGCGCAGCCGGTTGAACTGAAATGCTTAACCCCGTCATTACTGATGGAGGGCTCCTGCCGGACGACGCTGGCAGAGCCGGCAAGTAGCTTATAATTTCAGTGAGTTGTAGTAATAGTAGGCATACATATATTTTCCGAACTCCATTAACGAAGAACAAAAGAAAAGTACGCGAGGGATACAATTCGATGATGTAGTGCGAAAGACCATAAGTGCAGCTGAAAAGCTACAAGGTCACGTGTCTGCTCCTCCTCAAAACAAAACAGAAATTAAGGACAAAAACTGACAAAATTAAAAATAAACAGCGGTAAAAGGCAGCCAAAACACAAAACAATAAAATAGATGTCTTACGGCTCATTTACGCCCCGGCCGAGCCAAGCGAAGCCAGGCTCACCTCCGCAATATGACGCAGTCACGTTGCGTTCATTACGCTATAATAAGAAAAACAAAAGTGAGTACAGCCTCAACACGCTTAGCCAAAGTGTAAGCAGGGCTTTATTTAAGTAAGTACAGGAAAAGAAATCATAGCAAAAATCACAGCACAAGCGTAGGCAGAGCATAACCAATATTTACCGATAACTCTTATAAGCAAACAAAAACAGAAACAGCAACACATTTTAAGAAAAAAATATAATTTACTACTTGGAAAACAATTTAAATTTTAGCGATAAAGCTGGGTCTATAGAAAGGCATTTTTAATATAAATCACATTTTATCTTTCAACGAATTTTTCGTGACGTTTCCATCAGTGGCAATATTGGGTCAAAAGGGAAGATCTGGAGTAGCGGTTCTTAAAGGGGTCCCCAGTGTAAAATCTAAAATTCCCAGAAGGAATGCCAAACTGTATTCTTTTAACCCTCAAATGCACAAACAACAACGACCACCACTTCGGCTAATCATGACAGTGGTTTTACAGTAACATTCCACAGTACTTACAGTCAAACGTACACAGTATGACCTCGTTCTAGTGGTGAACAAATTTTAGTCTGATGCAATAGGTCGTCGTTTTTAGTTTTTTACTACATATTATGATGGAATAAACCAGAGTAAGAAAAACAATCTTACTGCTACACCTGTTTCCAGGTTTTGTAAAAAAAGACTGACGTTTGTCGCTTCCAGATTTAATAATTAGTTACGTCGATAAAGTTATGTAGTGTGATTCTTTTATCAACAATACAGTTATGCAAGCTTAGGCAATAGCATTGAAGAAGTAGTTGAAAACTGACGGCAGTAGCTAAGATAATTCTGGTGAGAATGATGCAACTAACGCCTCTGGAGAAGCATATGATCATCCAACTAATTGTTTTTGTATTGAGGGTTAAACATTAAATCCCTGGTCATGAGAGATAAGGTTTAATAAAGCATTTGAGGGTTGAAGTATAAAAGTTGCAGTTACTGCACTTTCTCTTCTAGCTCTGCACACAACCCAACTCCGTGAAAGGAAGAAACAGAAAACCTCAGGTACCGCGGGATACCAAAGTGTCTAATTTTCTCCCAGCAGCTTTCTGGTATCTGATAGCTAGTTGCTACCGGCCTGAATAAAATTTTACAACCTAAGCAATGAAGGAGCCGAGGGAATTTAAGACAATCACAATGTCTGTTTCCTTTTAGTATTTGCTGTATCATTTCTACATTTTACATGCAATTACCACGAAAGTGAATTCGAATGATTTAGTCACTTTTGGTATAATGAAGACTTCTCAATCAGTCATTATTTTCGCTTCCTTAGGTCATAATCATTTTGTTCACTAATGGCTGCGAAAAATAGACATAAAATACGTTTCTGGGACGATTCTTACGTTTACTATGGTTTCACAAAAGTTAGTGGTTGTGATAAACTTGACAATGCTCAGTGCACGTTGTGCAATACCATTTTGGGCAACGATTTCTTAAAGCCTTCGAAGTTGAAGAGGCACAAGGAACTGAAGCAAAAAAGAGAATACGGACTCAGTTGAAACGTTCGCGAAAAGAGCTCGTTATGATATTAGAGGAACGCTCCCTGCGTTAGGCTTTTGCCTAACTTCTCAACCACTCCTGCGCGTTTCATATGAAGTTTCTTTGATAATAGCAAAAGCAAAAGCCCCTCACGCAGCTGATGAGAAACTAATAAAGCCAAGTGCGGTAAAAATGGCACAAATATTACTTGGCCGAAACGAGGCCAAAAGAATAGACTCAGTTCCCTTGTCCGATGACACTGTAAATAACAGAATTGCAGATATAGCAAATGACATTTTGAGTCATCTTATTACTCAAATCCAAGATAGCCCATGTAGAATAAGTGTTCGATTTGATGAAACAACGGATATCAAGTCAATAAGCCAATTAGCAGCATACGTGAGATTTGTTAAAGAAAACGCGATAGCGGACGAGTTTTATTTTGTCAAGAGATGAAGGAGAGAGCTAGAGCTAAAGACGTCTTTGATCTTGTTATTGTATTTCTTCATGAAAATTTAATAGCATGGAACAAAGTGGGATCGGTATGCACAGATGGTGCGCCGGCTATGACAGAGCATCGATCCGGTTTGTAGCCCCACTGAAACAAGTTGCTCCGCATGTAGTATCAAATGGCTGTGCTATTCATAAATACGCCTTAGCTTGTAAGACACTCCCTCATCAATTGAAAAGTGTTCTTGATTCTGTAGTAAAGACTGTAAATTTCATTCGTGGCAGGGCCATGAATTTCCGATTATTCAAAGCATTTTGCGACGACTTTGGAAAAAAGCATCAGTACCTTCTTTTCTACACCGAAGTGTGATGATTATGATTATTGATGAAAAGTGCTCTCCTGTGTTGCAGAACTTAACACTGAAGTTGCCGTGTTTCTTCGTGAGCATTGGTCAGTGGAACTTCCTACATTATTTGATGACGATAGGTTCCAGTTGAAGGTCTTTTATTTAGCAGACATCTTTAGTCTTTTGAATGAGCTCAGTTATTCTCTGCAGAGAAAAACAAGTCTCAGATAGAGGCTGCAGAGAAGGCCTCCGCCTTCAAAAAAAAGTTATCCCTATGAAAAAAAAGAGTAAGAAACCAGAATTTTGCTGTTTTTACTGTTGGACAGTAAAATTGGTGATCAAGAAACTAACGAATGGCTGACTGCCTTAATTGATGATTACCTAAGCAACCTCGACAAAAAAATGGAAGATGACTTTCCAACATCTGAACCTTCTTCAACATGGATTCAGCAGTCTTTTATTGCTGAGATGAACGACAATAAGCAGCTCAACCTTCATGAGCAACATCTGGAATTGCAGAGTTCTCAAGCTGCAAAGACCAAGCTCAGCTACTCCTCATTGATAGAATTTTGGTGCGGTATGTTGCAAGAATATCCTGAATTGGCAAAAAGAGCGTTGGAAACATTAATTCTATTTCCAACGACATACCTCTGTGAACTACCATGTCTGCTCTAGTTAATATCAAAACTACGTACCGAAATAGCCTTAGAGTTGCAAATGACATGAGAATTGCTCCAGCAATATTAACCCCCATATTGTTGAGCTGGTTTTGAAGAGACAAGAACAGAGGTCACGCTGACTAATCATTTGTGCTATGTTTTGCCGAAAAAATTGCGATATTCCACTAACCACTTGTGTTATGCTTTCATAATGAGAGTTTTATAATTAGAGATCCAGTAGTAAACAACTTATTTGTCTTATCACAATAGTGTTTGTTCTTTCAACATACACTACCTATGCAGGTTGCGTAGACAAGGAGTTCCCAAGCCAATATCTTTAGGAATAGGGGTCCCAGGGGTTGGAAAGGTTAAGAACCACTGATCTAGAGTGAGTAAATGTTTTTTGTGATTAATTTGGACGTAGGCAATCAGGGCGAGCCGATGATAGCGCTAGTATTGCAAAGCGCGCCAAAAAAAGATTTCGCATTTTATCATTGGCTAAATTACCACCAATAAGGCTTTACTTAGAAATTGCTCTTTGATTTTTTAGATAGATGGATAATTGAACAAGAAGGAAAAAGTTGTATAAAATTACATGTAATGAGCTGTAAGCGATTTCTTAAAGAGGAATAAATTATTGGATATTTCAACGAGTATTTCTATATCTTTCCATTAAACAATATCTTAAAATGATCAACGATTGCAGAGCACAGCCAAGGGATAAGATTTTGAGCATAAACATTTATCATTAAAAGTTTCCAATCCAGGAGTAGCACATCATTTTTTTGTTGAAGCAACTTTTGTTCGTGGTCCTCAGAAAAGGTCTCAAATTTTAGTAAAGAAACTAAAGAATTTTCCAAAACAGAAAAACTTTACTTTCGCTTTTAGTACTCCCTCCTCCTTGGTTTTCGAAATGCTGACCGTGCCCTTGCTTTAATACTGCAGCATATCTTGCTTACTCAGCAAGTTTTGAAAAGAAAATCAGTTTCCATACTTGGCGGTTAAGATTTTAAGCTGATTACTCGGTAAGCGCAGGGTATTTTGTAAACCTGATTAATCAAACATGTAGATACCAGAAGCCTGTAAATGGATAGCGTCGAGCAAGAAAGATTTATTAGATTAGATTGAAGACAGAATTGGTATGCACATAAATGGACTAAGCTTATTTATTTTTGTGAAATAAATGATGAGAGCTCTTTGTTTAAACCACTGGCTTTAACCTCTAAGAATCGTGGATATGCATTGTACCCCTTTGCTTTATTTAACACCAAGATTAATTGTGCCTCAGTTGATTATGGCGTGTATTGCATAACTACTATTGATTTGACACTGGCGAAAAGCATACGAGTTTTGACTGAGCCCGTCACTGTAGTCAATTTAGATTTGATCAATATTTGTTTTGAGCTTGATTCGACCCGTGCTCTGCAACCGTTTTCACTCCCGGCACACTTAGGAATCTCAAATGTTCGGCTTCACACTTCAATCAAAAATGTGACTAAAAACATAGCAAATGCAAAATCACTTTATAATTTCAAAATATTTCAATGACATGTTTATGCTTATCTTAATAATGCAGCTTATAATTAGATATAAACTGCATGGAGCATTGCGATATGATGTAAAGAGATCCGGTGAGATTCAAATCACAGCCTCCTGCTTATTGATCATGTACTCTACCATTAAAGCGAAAAAACACTCCCGTTGCTAATTTGCTTTCATAACCTTAGCAGCCTGAAATTCCGTTATGAACCTTAACTTCAGGTTTTACAGCGCTATAGAGACCTACGGTGACCTAGCCTTGGTTACATACCAGAATTATTTCAATGAACTCAATCGCTGGTACGTTCTGCACAGTATTCAAAAGTGCAAATGGAAATTGTCAATTAACTTTTTTAGGTGGATACCAAAATCGTTCATCGTTTTTAATTATGAACAGGAATGACATGTTTTCATTTCACACCAAAGTTTCGCAAAATTTTAAAAAATTCAAGAGATCAATCAAGGTTGCCATAATGGGAGGTAGGATAGAGGGTTGCTGCCTTCCCTATCCCCCAATTTACTGGAAATGGGGAGGATAGAAGTGCACTTTTGAACAAAATTGATTATAAACTTGTATTATTTCAAATCTTTGTGAATTTAAAGAAATTTTCAACGGATAACTCATTTACTATAATGCTGATGACAAAATGCAATGCACGATTCGCTATAAGCTTGTATGTTGTGTGTGAGAGCATTGTTTTTGTTTTCAGTTTTTTGCTCACATCTAATTATTTATGCCCATGTCTTCTTGCATGGTATCCATTTGTTTTTGCTCATGTCCCTACATCCATTGCGCGGCGCTTCTAAACACGTGCCCATAGCTCCATCCGCCTCTCTTCATGTAAGTTAATCAGATCTTGGCTGTGACCAATACTAATGTGTGTAGTGACCTGTTTATAATTATTCTATGAAAAGGGTAAAAAGTAGGATTGAATTCCAGGTAAAAGGAAAATAAAAATAGTCTTCTCAAAAATGGTATATTTTTAAAAGCTTCTTCCCCTGGCTCTTTGGACCATTCGGTAACGTAAAACGTGCCCGTTTGAAAATTGTTTATTGCCCTTTTGAAAATATCTCCCTCTTGTTCTCTATACCGTTCGTAAAGATGAAAAAAATTTATCTCTCTTGCCTTTGATAACCTCACGTCAGCCCTAAATTTATTCATTGTACAGCTGTCACAATAAGTGTTTTTCTAATTTTCTTCTGCGTAGAATTTTCGCATATTCGTTTTTAATACATTAGTTAGCTCGTAAGAAAACGAAGTTAAAACAACACAATAAAAACATGCAAGTAGATAAATAAACGACTGCTGACTGACATCGGACTGAGTACTGACAACGGCCTATCTAACCATTATTAACACCAAAGCGTTTTCTGAAAATGAAAATATGGAACTCACCATGACGACACAAAACGTTGATAAATGCACAGTTGACACTGGGCTGTCGAAAAGTTTGATCTTACTAATTGTCTAGCTTTTGTGACGTTCATGTTTGCATACTTTCTTTTGCTTAAAAAAGTGTATTTAGGTTAGGCTACAGTGACGCAGCGGCACACTTTGCATCGTCTCATAGCACAACCGTTGCGGAGTTGGATTGGACTGATCGACCTCTATATAGGCCTCATCCATCACGTTGTGTTTAGTGGAATTGTTGCAAATTGTGGAAGTTGCAAAACAATTTTGAATAGCAGACTTGTTCATAATCATCATGACAGCATGAATGACTAATTTAATATCGTGCATCGAAAGTCGATATTTTATTTGCGTTTTTGATTTCATTCTACAGTAAAGCACTTCTTAGGCTAATAACAAACAGAATTAACAACCTGCAATTCGGTATCATTAGAGTCTGTGACATTCGGAAAAATTTTTGAAAGCATCACCCCCAATCAAAAAGTAGTGTCTAAAAAAAGAAAAATTGAGGATGAAGCCCATACCTTTCCTGATTTTACTAAAGTAAGAGTCCAAAGAAAGTCCGAAGAAAAAAAATCAAAAACCACTTTGATGATTCTATTTATTTTTGAACTCAGGATTCTTCAATCAGAAACCGTTTCAGTCACCGCCTTGAACACCTTGTCAAAACATATTCACTTTCTTTACTCGTAAATAAGTAACGATCACATTTTTAGAAATTGATTTCAGAGAATATTTGTTATATTGTGACAACTATTATGGTCTAATTTTAAAGTCTTTTCTCGAAGAATTTTATAGAGTCTTTGCTTATCTGTTTTGTATTGATTTGATGGCTTGCTTCAATTTCAAAACGAATTGAAAGAACCAAACCTTTTTGGAGGCTCATGTGAAATGGAAACCATTAAGGACGTTGGTGGGTTGCCTCTCAATAATTTACGTTTCAAGGATAGGACTTAGTTTCAATAAAGGGATCTCACAGAACGAAAAGACAATTTAGTGACTAACAAACATCAGCAAGGTGAAAACTGCTCTAACAAGCTGGTTTTCCTCAAAAATTCAGGGAGTAAACCCCTGAGTAGACCCTAAATAGGTTTTTAATGGCCTTGCTTTTATACGGTATTCAAGCAAGGGAAGTTTGTTATTGGGAAAGGCACTTTACGGCAATTTTCTCTGCTCGGTTGCATTACCTGCAGAAAAAATGCGCTATATGCAACCTAGCATCCTCTTACACTTACTTACTTTCCTAGCATTGCGATGAAAGAAGAGATGAGCTTGTTTCTGGCAGTAACTTTAACCTTTATCAGTGACATCCTAGATGACCTCACGCGTAATATCTTCAAAAATTAATTTTACGTCTTTTTTTCTCGTGTTTTTAAAGACTTAAATGATCTGATTCAGTGTGTGCCAGCCATTACACACCCACTTCCAAACAGACCTTTGGTTGAAGACAATTCCAAATGCTCTTCCTGACGAATATCAAGGGTGCTTTTATAAAATTGCGTATTTTAGATCTTTTGTTCCAAAGTCCGGAACGATTGCCTCTGCGTAATTGGATGCTGCGAAAGTATCGTCTTAAAATTTCAGAAAAACAGTTTTCAGCAACCATGTATAAAAGAAAAGCCTTTGTTAGATGCGAGTTGCTATAGCAGGTCATCTTCTAAAATGGTGTCACTCGAAGTAAGGTAGGGGCATCCCCCTTTTTATTTGTGACGCAATTGCTTTCAGGCGACCTTCACAGTAACCAGCAGGACCTTTTGTACGATACGACAATTTTACTTCAATATTGTGTACAGATAGCAATGATGTGTTGGAAACAACTCCAGACTCAGCCACAGAAGGCGGCAGAGAAAGACAAGCCCAACCTGTAAATATGATAAGCCAGCTGCAAGTAAGTTCATTTAAAAATAATTGGTGACAGTGGCCAAACCAGCCAAGCGTTGCGCGGGAGAGGAGGGGGAACACAAGATTTTTATGCTAGATTACTTTTGATGATAAGGTTTTTCTTAGTTGTGCTACAGGAATCATAAGTAGTTAAACAAACGTTTAAGATAATGAGACGATTTTTTAGAAAGCACTTAGAAATTCAGCGAACAACAAAGCTTGGATAAAACTTTTGTCGAAACCTTTTGTTACCCCCCGTTTTCCTCCTGGCAGTTGGCTACCTTTAGTGGAAAACGTCATTTTGTGATATGGTTGTAGCTCTATTTTGCGGCAACAATAATTAAAAATCAAATCGTCCTTCCTTATACCGTCGTTGCTTTGCCCCGAGGAAAGGCGTTTAACAATAGCTTCCTTTGCTTGGAGGTTTCCAACACGCAGTAACTTTATCAATTGGAATCAAACACCTAAAAAAAATTTAAGATTAGCGTTGAAACACAAAAAGTTCAAACCAGGTCTGGACAAGTCTGGCCACGCTTTGCTTTGCAGCACTGTAAGTGTCTGGTGATTGTGGAAGATAGAAATATATCATAAAGTAAATTTTTAACTCTAAAAGAAAAAGTACTTTAAAAAATTCTTTGAGGCTTCTACGAAAAAAATCTCTGAAAAGTAATTCTGTCCATGTTTAATGGGGTTTGGACTATTTGGTTTATTACAAAACTTACTTTAGCACAACATTGAACGAGTTCAACATCGAGAAAAACAGAATGAAAATTTTCAACAAGTGTCAAAGTATCAAAACAGCTTTAAACCGGCAAAAGGCAAAAACTTAAAGCGAAAATACAAGTATATAACAATCGGTATCTTTCTTGGATTCATTTTTTCGGTTGTTCTTTTTATTATTGGGTTTGTAATGCTCAGTAGACATATTCTGTTGCCTGGTTGGATTCTTATCGGTTTTGGATTGTCATTGCTCCTTTGCGATCTTACTGGAATAGTGGTGTTGTACAGGGCTCGAATTGAGGTCCATCAGAGGAAAATTAAAAACTCAGTATTAGCTGCGGTGAGTTGTTTGGAGTTTTTTTTAATCTTTTTTTGTCTTCTAAGCCTGTAATAATAGAGATGCTTCGACTTAACTAATGTCACCGGCTGTTAACACCGATGTGTTTGTCATAGGGCTTACTGAAGATTCTCTTTGCTTAACGCCTTCAATTTTGAATTCAGGACGAAAGTAAATACTCGCAATTTTGGAGCCTTTAGAGGATCTCCTCTACCTCTCTGAATAATTTTAAAAGTCTTTATCCTTCATATTGTGAAGAAAAAGACTACAATACTCTAGTTTGCGTGGGTTACAGTATTTAATCATGGTTTGATTTCATATTTGTTTGTTGGAATCTTCAAACAGTTGTGGTCTTTTCAAATGGGAAGCCTAGAGCAAGAACTTGTATGGATGGTAACTTTATGAGCTTTATATGATACCTCAGCACGATTAATGCACTCCTTATGTTAAGAACTGGTAGATCTTTCATGGTTTATGAGCGATTTTCTTCAGTTAGCTAAATAAATTTGAAGATGGATATGATTTTACAGCAAAAGAGATAGAAATCTCAAAAAAATGTGATAAGAGGTTATTTTTTTATGTTAACTTTCTCAGAACAAAATTTGCTTAAATTCTACCGCTGAAAATAGATAAAAAAACATCTTCACACCGCATGCATATCAAAGTCTATTGCGAAGTGAAACAATAGAGTACAGAAGCAGTCAATCAATAACTTTGATGTACAATTGCATATGATCAAACGTTGGATACAGTTGTATGGATGTTTATTTCTGCGTATAAGCTCATGACGTGTTGCCTGTCCTTACTCAGATTTGGCCACAACGACGAGTAGATTGCTTGGCCCACGCTACTCTGTTACATAAAAGTGAAGGAATCTCGTTAAAATATCTTTTCCTACGTCTACTAAATTAACTTGAAGGCTTTTGTCTGTGTTATTCCTTACGTGCTGTAGGTCAGGCAGAAAAGCTCAGAATACTATCTTCTAAGAAATATTTCGTATGATTCGATCGAGATTTGATCCGGTAATCCACTGCATTCAATGCAGACTTATCTACTACATTGTGGAGGCGGATGCATGGCTTTTAAAGTAACCAATTGAACAAAACAAGCCTAAAGGCTGGTTTCCATTAGGCGCAGACTAAAATTCTTTGTTTCTCTATTTAGTTTTATGCGCGGAGCGAGCGGGCGTTCTACACCTGCGATCTACGCCCAATGGAAACCAGCCTTAAGTCTCCAGCTGGCATGCGGCTATGTTACCACTACTTTTAAAACGGCTACAATTTAACCGAGATAGTGGGAAGGACATATTAGTAAACCAAAACAGCGAATTATGTAATTGTTGCCAAAAAGTTTGCGAGGGAGATTTTGAGGACAGATCTGACGAGGCCAACCCATGTACCAGTAAGTCAATTACAGTTAATAAAGAAATTATTGGTTATCTTCAGAAAGACTTTGTTGATATCTTGGACTTTCCCAAAGTTCTGAAAATACGTTTTATGACAACTATGATGTTCGCACATCAGTTCTTGAGGAAAAGCGGTTTCAAACCTTCACCAAACTTCTCTTCTCACCAACGTGCAGTAGAAATTATTAGAAAATTGTGTTGAGAAAATATCGAAAAACAATTCAATTGCAATTCAGAAAAAAAATGTAGAAGTTGCGGCTGCCAAATATAATTCTCAATCATCGATCACATGTCCATCAAAGTGCAATCCACAGAAGGCGAGATCTAGATAACGCGAAAGAAGAGAAGATCGTAAAAATGAAGTTTACCGTAGTTAAATGAATGGTCGCAACCCCCAAACGACGTTCGCCATACGACGGCTAACTGCCTCACTTCAAAAACGAATCAAAGGCTTTGATCATCATTCGAGGAGGCCTTTAACTCGTAAAATTAAAAAGGCAAAATTTCAAAGTACAACAAGACAATAGGAATTTTGCAGCAAATGTGAACAATCGGCTTTGAGGCTGTAATTTCGCGAGTCAAAAGATTATCTGCCGTCCAAAGACCTAGACTAAAAACAATTGATAAAATAGTTTCACAACAAAAGAACAGGTAATCACTTTTTAGCGCAAGGTATGTACAGACAATTAAAATCTTGTCTTCAGCAGTAAAGAAACTTTCACACGAGTAAAATAATCGGAATAGTTGGCAGACCTAAATTAGCAAACTCTACACGTACTATTTATACCTTTCGAAATAATTTACGTAATTCAACATTGTTACTCAGAAAAGGCAACTACATTCGAAACGCCATTTCTGTTATTTCAGCATTGCTACATCATGGAGAGTTATAGGCCTGTACTAAGATATAATGACAAAGCGTGAGCGTAAAAATTTTTGTGATGTATGCTTAATCCAATTAAGTCAGTAATAAAAAGTCTATGTTGTGATTAAATATTTATTGATTTGAAACTCTTGTGATCATTTTATAGTAGGTTGTTGGTTGGCATAATTCAAATAATCAAACAAAAGGAAGAAGTTTTGAAGGCCTATTGTTTTAACGAGACGCTTGATGGGAGCCTTTTTGTGGTAAAATTAAAGGAGGCCTAGAGCACCTGCTCCCCTTGAAAGGTATGAAGACCACCACTCTCTTCAAGTCTGCTATGTTTTCAACTTGCCTTTTTGCATAAAGTATTGAACTGGTTCAAAAAAACAAATCAAGCTAAAATATTCTTGGTCAGACAATCAGAGCACTGTGTCGTTATTGAGAAATTGTGGCTTTTAACCTTTCTCATCATTTTGGAAAGTAATAAATCTTGCCTTCTGTAAATTGCAAGAGTTCTGTTGGAGGCAGCCTACCTGGTTTGCCGCAACATAGACTTGCAGATTGGAAATAATTGACTGTGTTCGTATTGCTTTACCCCCGAAATTTAGTTGTACACATGCTTTCCTCCTCCGTAAATATTCGATTGTAGCCTACATGTGTTTTTGTGTTCTTTCGATTTTGATAGTGCATATCTCAAAAATTTATCGTTGCCCTTTAGAAGAGGAATAGGCGTCCCAAAAACATTGATGAATTTCCTCCTGATCCTATTCTGAGGCGAGGAGTTGTTACTTTGGTCTATCATGGACAAGATGACTGCAGCGAATGCAGGTATGAGCAAAATGTATGTAAAAGACCTGGTTAGAAAAGTACAACTCTTTTCCAAAACGTAAGAAACACTTTCCTAAGATTTGCTTTTCTGGACTGCTGCATTTGGCTCCTCCTTCCAAAATCAGCTATTTCAAAATATGCCTTAAGTGACCACCAGCCCATTGTGAATACTTTCTTAATGCCAATTATTTTTTGCTGTATCCATCATTTTCCACACAGTTGATTTCACAAACTGTCCGATTGGTAGAAATCCTATTTTTTCAAATACAGCTCTATTGCATCCTACTAACTTTTAAGTTTGTTTTCGATTGTTTCCAGTCTCTGTTTCTACAAGTATGCTAAGCTGTGCCCTCAATAAAAAATTGTTGATCATAGCTTCCACGCTTTAATTTCCAGACGAATGCGAAAAGAAGAGATGATTGCCGAAAGTGCCGAAAGAGGTTTGCCTAATATTTCTTCTTAAATTTTAATCTTTTATGTTTAACAATGAACACTATGCTCATGATATTTCTGGCAGCGTGGTGGAATAAGCTGAGCAGTAATTTGTAGTCGGAAGTCTTTGGGTTCAACGCTCAGAGCGTTTTGTTGCATGCGGAACGGCCTAGCGGAATTATGATTTGCTTTAAGCTTGTGGCTTAGGTTCAAGCTATGGCTTTTCTCGTCCACAACAATAGATCAGCGTAACTTATGACTGGATTGGAGTTGAGCGAAGTTAGCTCTTTTCCAAACTCCCAGGTCCTCATGTGTTCGATGAATTAAATCAGTTTTTATCCTTTTGGATATTCGAGCAAAAAAAGAATATAACGCCGGAAATAATCTATGTAAAATCTTTCGTTGAAGACCTTACCAAACAAAACACCTTAATATATTTACAGACAACTTTGTTTGACTACGACAGTCAAAGCCTTATTAAAGAGAAACACTTGGGAAGCTTAACCCTCCGGCTTCCTATTATCTTCCTCCTTTCTTGAATTGTGTGATTTCCTTTTCAGAGATTCGCATTCCTCCGGTCCAGATAAATTTTTTATATGCAGAGCTTTACCGTGAAGTTGCAGACAACTCAATGACCAAACCGAATTCAACAATTCAGGATTGTAGTAGAAAAGATCCAGGTGACCGTTGTAAGGACACCCTGAAAAGAACTAATTCGGGCAATCACCGCCAACTGTCTCCTCCCGCAGCTACCTGCTCCAACACTCGGAACGGATTGCAAAGGGAAGTGAGTGAAAGTGAGTTTCATCAAGTGGTAAAAGAGCGTTTTAAAATGAGTGGGAAATTTTTCATTAAATAAAGTTATTGGTATAGTGGATAATAGACTGTTTTCTTTGTGCAACTTTAGCTATCAGCATGCATTTAAATTTCTCGTATCTGAACTAAATTCTCTCGCCACATTTCCATAACCATTTTCAACGAAAAAACAGATCTGGAAAGGTGGAAATTTGTTATCCTGGGTCAGGGAAGTGGTGTACTTGTTGTCAAGCTGCGTTTACATTTTGCTGACTTGGCGCACATCAAAGTGGCTTTTTCTTGCTGTTGACAAACAGTAATTGTTACGACTGAACATTGCAACTCAGCAAGAAAAGTTCAGAAAATGCATTTCTCAATGACCTCGACAATGTTGAAACCACAGAAGCATTAAACCCCCAACTCCATGACTGCAAGCCTTACCTTATGAGAACAAAAACTCTTAACTAGTGAAGATTTTTCTGCCTCAACTTTATCTTTCTTTGGTTAGCTGTTTTTTTTTTGCTTATGTAACAACTTTATACCTTTCAGCTGCAAGCAACTCCGAGGCAGTCGATTTATCGTTCACTAGTATTTTCGAAAGATATCGCAAATCAATGCAGAGGCGCAAAGCTGGAAAAACACTGAGTCTAGGAAGCACTGGCAATGAAAATATAAATAACAATTGGGAAACAAAACCTGCTAGGGAAGGTTTCGCTATGTGCCCCCAGGAAAGGTTACAGTTTAGCTGCTCGGAAACTGATCGCCCAACGACACACACCTACGTTACGGTTACGAGAAACGGAAAGGAGCATACTGGAAGACAGCATTACCCAATAACCACGCCAATTGACAACTCGATGATAAGTTCAAGGGCTCGGTAAGTTGTTTGCTATTGCATAGAGCAGGGGTGGGCAAACTTTTTAGCCGGAGGGTCGCATGGACCATTCAAGAGTTGGCCGAGGGCCAGCGCCTAAAATCTTGCAATAGCTGTACACAATGCAAGAGCTCACAATGTCGTATTACACGGCTTTGAAAATGATTGTCTCCGAAAAAAAAAAGATTGTCACCCTCTATTTGGATGGAAAATGCGTCAATTCATACTAAGAATTGCGTAGCGGCTCTTTCAATAATGGCTCCTATCGTTTTTGGCTCTTCAGTATGGCCACCTCTGTCATATCAAATCAGATATAAAGAAGTTTCTACGAGTGTTGGCGGGCCGCAGTTTGCCCACCCCTGGCATAGAGAGGTCCGATTTTCACAATCGGAATAGTTTTTGTAAGCTAGAGTCGAGAGAGTTACGTTTAGTGTATTTTCAGCTACTTCAGTGCACGCTTGAAGTATTGGTAAATAAGAACTGATATTAGCCTTGAATTACGTAGTCTCCCTTAAGCTTCCCCTATCCAAATCTTGATTAGGTTTGCGGCATGAACCGGGAAATTGTTTCGCACCGTGTCTCCAACTCAAGAAAGAGTAAGAGTAAACAATAACTAGTATTATGTTGGATTTTACGGCCTCTGAGCTATTCGTTTACAATCTTTCATTTAATAAAACTTAGCACGGTGAGCATTTGAAGAGAAACATCAGAGATGATTTTCCATGCCTTTATTGATGAGGAAATACAAAAGTAATACGTCAGTACAAACAAACTATCAAAACTCTTGAAGGAGCATGGCTCTAGCGACCTATACTTTTTGGTCTAACTCTCTGGCGTTAATTGCGATTCTTATCGCATTCGGTCGCTCAATAAGCAAAATAAAAATGTACTGTAGAATTTAATTTAAGTCAATAAATGGTAAAGATTGTACAGTGTTGCTAATGTTTTGCACATTTCAACTTTTCCTGGTTTGTACAGAAACCTTTCTTTTTCAGACATTCATGGAAGTGAAACAAGACTAGTAAAAAAATACTACAATTTGAATGGACGAAAGTGATCGGAAATTTTATTGGCCGTCGTAGAATCGGTATTGGTGTACCAAATGAAGGATTGTGTGCATATGAAGGCGAAGGTTGAAAGTAAACTTAATTGACAAACCCAAATGTTTAAACCGTTGCATGTCCTTAGCTTTCAGCAACTTTTTGTGCCGTTGCAAAAACCGAAAAAGCAACTATTTGAAAATTGAGTATGAACTCTTGGTCACTATCTGAAAACTATTCATCATAACCAAAATCTTAATAATCATGGACGAAGCCATTTTAGCTCGAACTGTGGCACAACGTAAAGTTGGGTATGTAGTGGATCAAAGAGCTCACACTCGGGATACCGGTATTGAAACTCCGGTCCGCAACCCCGTTCCACATCTAACAGAGATCTCAATTTTCCTGCAGCAGTGGCGCGAACGGAATGACTGAGCCTCTGATGGTCCTTCGGCACAGCTTTTGATCCTCTATTGCACAGATCCAGCGTGACAAACAAGTTGGCTTGAAAGCTCTAAAAAGATTGTTTTTACTGCAAGGTATTGGTCTATCTATAAAATAAACTGAGATACCAGTACGACAAACTAGCGGGTGTGATTTGCGCGGGAGGCTAAACAGTATGAGCAGAAATAGCGGAGGCAGTGAACTTCATGGGAATATTTTTGTCTTCCCATACAACACTTTTATTTCGACGAACCATTTATCTCAAACTGGATAGAGGACTCGTAAAAGAGCAAAGATATGCCTCACAAACTTTTTAATTGACTTGGCTATTCCTCAACCGTCGAACCCAAAAACGTTACCCACCAAAGCTGAGAGCTACTTTCTAAATGTGACTGGATATGATGAAAGTGGCAAATGAAGATTTACTCTTAACACTTATTTTCAATTTAGGCCAACAATATTTTTTTGCTTACCGACAAACCCTGAGGGTCATGTAATAAACCGCCTTTTAGTGGTTTTCCGTCCAAACCGGTCCAAGTTCCGGTCAAGAAGTGATTACACACCGTATAATAATTAATATCAGTTTGATTATACTTGCAGAAGTCTATTTCCGGTATTGCAAAATGCTGTCTACTGTACGGTGTCTCGTAAAATTTCGACGAAAAGTCTATGAAAATAGACAAAACTGCATAAATTTCAAAATTGAACAATTGAGGCATGAAGGGACACAAAAAACACACATTGATCTTGAATTATGTTAAGTTTCTACGAATATCAGTCAATATATCACCATCTGCGGCAAAATTAATAGAAAGTGACGTCGGCTGTGATCGTGATTGAAACTCACGCATTACATAGGCCATGCACTTTCGAGATGAACGTACTAGGCTTAGGTAACAGGACGTTCTAACTGCCATGATCACGGTACCCCTCGGTCACCTCCTCTTTATTGTCCTTTTTTGACCAAAAATCCGAAGCCCCTTGCTGTTGCTTTGTGTTCGTATTGGCTAAGCAACTATTCGCTTAAATTGCTATTAAATTTAAAACTTCAGTTTTTATGTAAATTGGAATACGACTTGGAAGCCTACATATGGCCTCATTTTAGAAGTAGGGGGGCAAATCACAGCACTATCAAGAAAATCTCTGGAAATTTAACACTGGCAATCAGTGCTGAAAAGACTTTTTATTACGAATCGAGTCGTTATAAACAAGACTCAAATTGATTCGAGTCGTTTGCACGAAATGACTAGACTCAGCAAGTCATTATCACCCCCAGTGCAATCCGACAAAAACCTAATCTACTTTAAGTAATAATGTAAATCACCTAGTGATGTAAGTAAGGTGCGAGTTTCAAAATCATAACAAACCCAATCCACGCGCCAAAATCGCAACAACGCTAACGCTGTTAACGTAGGTTATGGTTTGAAAAACTATTACCTCGGCTAGTGTCAGCTGTGTCCACAACAACGATGTTACTGCTGTGTCGAATCCTTAATTTTCCTCTTTTTGATATTCCGACATCTTTCGGAGTTAAGTTGTGAATCAGAAGAACAAAGCTGGAATCATTTTCAGTGAAATAACGAGCCATGTCCAAGAGCTAATAAGATTGATAAAGCAAGTCAGCACTTTTACAAAAAATTAGTTCGGTAACTAAAGACAAAAATGCAAAGACTTCCAGACAGGGGTTGAGGGAGTTAAGATGTCAATTGATTCCTGGTCTATTGCTATCAAAGAAAGATATATTTTGTTTAGGCCTTGCTTTCAACAAACGCAAATATTGGCTTATTAATTTTTAGATAATGGTAGATCATTAGCGCAGCTTGCCCATCACCCCACCTGCTTCATTAAAGCCATGCAAGCCCGAAGTCACCAATTGTGAAAGAAAATTTTGAGAGAATGGAAGTAAAATTTTCGAAAAAACTAACAATCTATTGTTTACGATTATGAGCAATTCTATGGGTGAGGGTGCGTTTTAACTCCTCTGAACTTGACACAATTGATCATCATCCCAACTGAATGTCATCAAGAAATTCGTGACTTCATGATGACGTCTTGACTAAAGTTGGTTTTGAAATTTTGCATTTCTTGACGGATAACGCGTTTTTTTTTCTTAAACAAAAGCCAGCAACCGACTTATCAACTTCATCAGATTTACCTCTTGAGGAAGTCAGACACGTTGTAATTACTACTTGAATTTAAAAATCGTTTTTTTTCATTTTCTCAAAAAATGCTGACCGTAAAAACACAATTGTAAGCTTACTTGGGAGATATTAACTAGCTGCTTCCGATAGAAATAATTCTCCAACAATTAAAGATTTATCGACAACGCAACAAACATTTGAGCATTCAAGTCTTTTTTGGGCATGCTTTATCCCTTTTTTTTCTGCAACCCTTTAGAAAAGCACTGTATTGTCATAATACTGTACCACTTCAGAGAAAACTTTAAATATACTTATTATCCATTGTCACTTTGAAAGCAAGCGCAAATAGTAAAGCCTATTACTGACATGCTGCCTGTTAAAGTACAGTAAAGCATTACAGCACTAACATACCGGTTAAAATCTGTTTTCTTATAATGCACAGTGGTGGGCACGGTACAAAAAAAAGTATCGCGGTGCCGGCACTGGCTCTAAAAAGTACCGTGGTAACGGTACTCGGTACCATTCTTAAAAAGTACCGCGGTACCGGTATGGTACTTGGCACGGTACTTTTTAAGAAGTAGTAGAATCAATATGTAACACTTGCATAACTTCAATTGTCTTTTGAATCACACTATAAAAAGTTACAAAATTTTGCAGTTTTTATTTACATTCCAAAAAAGAAATAATAACATAACCGACGTGATTCTACTTGTTTACTTTTAAAAACATGAGCATTTCAAAATGGATATCACTTAACCCCGATTTTTTGGGCTTTATAATGTCTTTTTCAATCGAAAAGACTCTTTCAACTGCAGCACTTCAGGGTATGAAAGTGTTCATTCTTATAAAAACTCGTTTCAATGCTTCATGCGTAAAAGCATTGACATGTCTGTGAGGACTAGCGTCGAGAAATCCTTTCGCAGTTTAACTGCGCTCTGTTTTCTGTCTTTTGATTGTTTAAACAAAAACATCATTTTTCTTTGCTGCCTCTTCTGTTTTGTAGCTGCTGCTGGTAGCACGTAGATCTTCCTCATTTAGCAAAGAATCAACCAAGCCAATCAACTTGGTCTTTATTTTTTCGCGGGTGGATTCGGAAGTAAATTGAAAAAATTGGTTATCTGCATCCGACATTAACGAGAATCAAAAATGCAGGTGTAATGGAATGGCCCCTTGATATTCAGTATTACTTAATACCTTATCAAATTTTTCCGGCATAGATTCAATCAAAACCGTTACTAACGGCAAGCAAACCGCAACATTATTGTTCGTTTGAAGTTCACGCATTTTTTTTACACTTATGAAGAGCGTGGGCCAAAGAATTCCCATGTACGCATATTTTTACTTTGCAGCTTATCCAAAGCTGTGCAGATAGGGCGCATTAACCGGTGGTAATCTTTGAGAAATGTAATATCATTGCTGGTGAAGAGCGGCAAAGTTAAAATAGTACGAGCTCGGTTAAAAGCTTTTAAATTATCTCGATTGTCTAAAATAGCGATCAATCGTCCAACTGCTTCACATGCAGAATTTCATTGGGTTACAGTTGGAACTTGAAACGGAAAACCGATGTTATCCTCTATGACATCCGACACCCTACTGCTCCTGGGCTATTTATTCCATATCTCTTAGGTCTTTGCAGACGCTGAATGATAATACTTTTTGTTAATAGTACATTTGTTCAGAGTCTTGCCAGCATCAGTAGTCGCCACGAGATTAAGAGTGTGTAATGCACAAGGCATATGTTTTGGCAAAATACTCCAACACCTTCCTTATTATTATCTCCTTTAAGAATGGGTAGCAGTCATACTATATGTATCGTGTCTTCAACAATACCGCCGGAACAACTTGATCTCTCTTCATCAGAGCGTTCTTCTTCAACAGGTTCAGCCGTCTCTCCATGTGGAGCCACTATCAGTAGTTGCTTTTACAATTTTGTTTTTAATTCCAAAAACCCAATTTATTGTTTCAAGCTCTTTGGCCAACACTTCATTAGTATGTACTTCTTTTAAACGTTTGCAACTCAACATGCTCTTTTTTTTCTTTCAAGTGACTCTTCATCGATGTCTGATGATAAGCAGTGCCGCCATTTTTTCCCAAATTGTCGCGCTGGACGTCACTTTCGTTTAGGGTGTGACGGTAAGCGTTGTGAAGGAGAGAGAAAAAAGACATGAATCAACGATTCAAGGCAATATAAAACGGATTCAGCCTTGAGCAGATGCAGATTAGAAGAGATCAAAATGCTAAAAAATTACCAATCGAAGTATCGGGTAAAATGCAGCAAAAAGTACCGCGGCACAGGAAAACGGTTCAAATTTAGAAAAGTACCGGTATCGGTACTCAAAAGGTACCGCGGTACAACTGTACTCGGTACTGCCCACCTTTGATAATGCAATGGTAAGTACGAGAACCATAATACTTGAAATGTACTAGGACTCCACGTTAAAATACTATTAGTTGTAGTACAGTCACGTCGCGCGTTTGAGTACTCTGTTAAACATTTTTTATCACGTGTAGCAAAGTGGAACAAATGCCGAGTTTCAATGTGAAGTTTTGAAAGATTTAGAAAACAAATTATCTTATTTTTGCGCAAAAAGCTGGTCGATAGGGGATCTACTTAAGTCATAGCCTAACTTATTGCAATATCTAAATTGTAGGTGATGGACCATGGGCTCCAGACCACTTCGCACTCCACTGGCTGCGCTTATGTCTGCAGCAAGGAACCTACGCGTAGCCAGAGGCTTTAAGTTTCATAACAAGGCCTACAATTACGAAAAAGTGGTAAGTAGTAGGCCTGCTACTTTACAGCTTAATTCCTGTAAATACATCCATCACTTCAGTGCCAATCTACAACTTGAATTTCTAACCCTATACACCTAGTCATTTGAACGCATAAATGTTCTGCAAATATTTACTGTATGCAAATAAGCACAAAGTTAATTTATTAGTTGGGACGGTCGGTATTATAGGCTAAGATTATTTATGAAAGCAAAATTTACGGGGAAATCAATGAACAAAATACGTCATTACGTCTACACCACCGTGTGAAATTATAATCGCAAAATATACGATCGTGTCCACGGCAGGATATTTTTTCTTAAAAATAGGTTATAGAAAAACCCTGCAATCGAATACAAGTGTAAAACGGCAGCAGATACAGAAAAATTTGGTGAGGAGGATGAGGAAAACGTATTTAGTAATTGTCGCGTGCAATAGAACTTTTTGTCCTATCTCAACCTTGTACATGTACATATATAAAACTATTCTTTCAAAGCAAATTTACTTATTAGTGACAGTAATGACGTGTTGTTTGCACTGAAGTGGTACAGTATTATGACAATACAGTGCTTTTCTAAAGGGTTGAAGGAAAAAAAAGGGATAAAGCATGCCCAAAAAAGACTTGAATGCTCAAATGTTTGTTGCGTTGTCGATAAATCTTTAATTGTTGGAGAATTATTTCTATCGGAAGCAGCTAGTTAATATCTCCCAAGTAAGCTTACAATTGTGTTTTTACGGTCAGCATTTTTTGAGAAAATGAAAAAAAAACGATTTTTAAATTCAAGTAGTAATTACAACGTGTCTGACTTGCTCAAGAGATAAATCTGATGAAGTTGATAAGTCGGTTGCTGGCTTTTGTTTAAGAAAAAATAACGCGTTATCCGTCAAGAAATGCAAAATTTCAAAACCAACTTTAGTCAAGACGTCATCATGAAGTCACGAATTTCTTGATGACATTCAGTTGGGATGATGATCAAACGTGGCAATTGACATGTTCGTATGTCTAGTAGTTTTGAAGGAGTCAACACTGACAAAAACACAGAAACAGACAGACGGATTTGCGCTTTTTACTGCGGAGCTTTGTTGTTGTGTCGGCTTCATAAAACAATGACTATAATTTTAGGGTTTCAACCACAGTTATAACGAGTCCAGCAATTAAAGGATTCGAGTCAGTCGGGGTCGAGTCCAAGTTCTTTAAGACTGTGACTCAATTCGTATTGGAGTCCCTTTCTAAGATGCTCGAGTACGAATCTACCAAAGGTCTAGTCTTTTTGAATTCCAATTCCCCAAATCTCGAGTGCGAGAACACGAAAGCTTGAATTTACAGCAATTTCGTTGTGCGCCGCACATAGGCCTCTTAAAAAAGTACTCAAGAGTAGTTTATTTTGGCAGTAATTGTAGTTTTCTCTAAACGAACCCGCAAATGATTAGCTATTTCAAAATAATGGTAATCTGCAGACAGTGATACTGTTTCGATCAATAAGGTCTCTTTAGTGCACTTGGTGACGGACAAGTAGCTGGAGGCAAAATGCATCGCTGGCCTCTTGTAATATTTATATGAGAACTAGGGCCCGCTAAGGTCAATCAAGTCAAAATGTTTTCAGGACCTTGTTACATGATCAAACGTGTACTAACGTTTGTTTCAGGTGTTCAGGAGCCTGTTTTGGTAGATTTTATAAGTCAAAATAAACTCAAAATTTTGCATAAAGTCAAAACTTGTCAAAATTCTCTTCATCAAAAATTCCCTTACAAAAACGAACAAATTTATATTGTTTTGAATTTTTGAGCTGCTATTCAAATTTTATGCGCAATTTTATTTGATTTTAAACTTCTCAAATGGTTGCAATGGTAAAAATGCGTGCGGTATTTGAGAAGGAAATAGCACTTATTATGCATGAAATCGTCATTGTTGATGCATAAACACATAATTCTTAGACAATTAATCTATTCCTATAAAACCTTTGCGCTCTTTACACGTGGTCTTTTTAAGTCGTAGCTTGCAAAGCAAAGAATGCCTAAACAAGCCAAATCTTCTACAGCGAAAGTTAGGCAAATTTGCCAGGAATATCGGGATGAGTTTTCGGCAACTCCTGCCCGCGACTTGCGATGCAATCTTTACGACGTGTTAGTCAAATACGACAAAAAGTTTTTTGTGGAAAGCCACCGAAAAAGTAAGTAACACCAAAGAAAATTGGAGACGAAGAGCAAATCCCAAAGTAAGCAAATTTTTTTACAACTCGATCACGTAAACTTCAAGGAACAGGTTGTCTCTTCATTCTTAGCTGCAGATATCCCACTTCATAAACTGAACCATCCTTCTTTAAAGTCTCTGTTTGCTACAATGGAAAAAGTATTGCCTTCGGAGACTGCAGCCCGGACATGTGTTGCTAAATTAGCATCCCAAAAAGAAGAACAAATTCAAGAATTACTTTGTGACAAAACAATTTTTTTAATTGTGGATGAAGCAGAGATTGCTAAACAAAAGTATATTAGTGTGCTTGTGGGCAGCTTAGATGCCCCAAATCAGACATTCCTCGTTGATTGCCATCGACTTGACCGCGGTAGCAATGTTAATAGCAGTATTATTCTGCACACTGTGGATGACATATTGCGACAACTTGAAATAAAACGCGAGAATTTTTCATTGTTCTTGACTGATGCTGCTCGGTACATGTCCTCGGCTGGAAAGACATTAAAGGAATTATACCCTTCTTTGATGCATGTCACCTGCGTTGCGACTATCCAACTCTAATTTAGAAACAATAATAAACTGTAACAACTTGACAATTGGCCAAACAAGCTACGCACTATTGCAAAAAGTCCAGCCAACCTCTGCTGCTGTTGAGAGGTCGTTTTCTATGCTCAGTAAATACTAAGAAAAACAGAAATTTTGATGTTAAGAACGTAAAAAAATATATGATGCTGTATTAAAATAAAAAGCCCTGGTGGCTTTCGTTAATAACATCATAGACAGACTGTTAATGTACAGTACAGTTGCGACAATAACGCATTTTTGTATTACACGCTAATTGATACCGGTACACACGATGGCTCGTTGTCCTAGGTTTTGACGTCATGCGTCGCTTTGTTGCATTAGGTTCAAGACTGAGTGATTGAGAAAATGTTTGAAGTAGGCTACGTTCTTCTTTAAAAACTCATGTAAATTGCGGATTATAAAACATTTTTAATCAAAAAAGTGCAACCAGACATAAATAATAGGCGAAAGCGGTTAGGTCAAAATAAAGTCAAAAATATATATTTTTTTAGGTAAAAAAAATGGCCCTTATGATAATCTATTTCGAAGATATAGTAAGTGGATGACGGAGTACTAAATATCCCATATTCGCGTCTCATCAATAGTGCGTTTTCTTCAACAATTGTCATTACCTACCAAATGCCAAATACAATTTAACGCGAAAACTTTAATGAACAAAATCTATAGTGACCGTTTTTGATTTTACAAACTTGAAACCACATTAATATGAGGTTGCTGATCCCTAGTACAGTAGGCCAGAGATTTTTTATTTCAGTTTGATGTCCTTTTACTCGACATTTATATCTAATCATGCAAACTACATCTCAAACAATTTTGTTTGCGTTAATGGAGTTCAAGAAAAAAAAATTAATGCATTGACTCGAGTCATATTTTAAGTGGACTTGAGTCGAGTCCGAGTTACTAGTTGGTTTGAGGACTCAAGCGAATTGTTTAATTTTGCAATCAAACAGCGAAAATATTTGCAAAGTATCCTTCTCAAGGTCTCAACGCAAAAACATACACTGAACCTTACAAAGCCAGCGTTTTAGCGCCTAATCTATCGTTAAGAAGTACATGCATATTGTGAGGGTCTATAACGCATAACTCCCAAATCCAAGAGTGTTTTATCAGCAGCAATGAAAAATCTTACTTGTACTGCAACATCCATTCGGACATTCCATGGAGCTGAGTAAAGATCATAAAGTGACGTTGCTACCGTTGCAAAGTGCGTTGTAACGAGACCGCAAGAACCAATTGCATGGTTGGTAAGCCATCCTTCCGTGGGAGGAAATAGCCTCTGTATTGTAAAACAAGAAAAAAGTTGTTAAAGGTTGATTGTTGAATTTTTCACTCAAAGCCTACTTAAGAGGAAAAGACCAGGTCTCAACAGCCCTCACAAATCCAAAATGTATAAAAGTTTCCTGTTTTCAAATATTGCTTATTTTTGATATTTCCTACTTCTTCTTTTAAAGATATTTACGTCATAGTTGAAATAAATTTCAAAATTTTCAATGAATTTTTTGGTGAAATTCCTTTCTATCGAAGAGGAACCTGCTAATAACCGATATCCAAATACGTCCTCACCCTTATTGCGTTTACAACTTGGCCGTGTTTAAGTTAGGGGAGGACTCAAGTTTTTTCCCAAAAGGTCAAAAAGTTAGGGATTGACATACTGGTTCAGTTGGCGTCGCATGCGGGCCGCCCATCAGCAACGTCGGGGTTAAGAGTATCAGTTCAGTCGGTTTCCCTTGCTTCACCCAAGCAGCAGATGCAATAGTAGTATCGGCAATGAAAAGTTAGTGGTTTTTCTGTACAGCCAATTATTGTTCCCAAACCAAAAGCACATTAAGAGAAGAAAAGCCAAAAACATTGTCGGTAGGATAAGTATGGTCCCTTTTCTCATCATCCTTCTCTTTAAATAAGTGGCTAACAGGGGTGCAATTAAAGTCAAAATGGGAGAGCACCAAAATAGTGATGATTTTTACAAGTACAGTCGGCGTCGCTTTATAAGCCCACGGTGAATAAGCCTAGCCGCTTATACAGCCGAATTCATTCCGGTCCCGATTTACTTCATTTGTTTCTGTAGTGTAATACTCCGCTTTGAAAGCCCTAAACTCCGTTTAATAAGCCCATTTTCAGAGCGACTTCGCATAATTTGAGCGTGACTACACAAGGGGCATCATGGTTTTAGGACGGTATACTGTACTGTATTTCCTGTTAAATGCAGCCAAGCAACTTATTGTTTCTTCACACCCTCGATTTGGGCGGCAAACTAAGTCTCCGATGCAGTGTTGTGTCACAAGCTCGATTGTTTTTCATTTCGTCTATAATCGTATTGTGATCTAACTGTGTCGAAAATCAAAAATTGCTGAAACTGCATTCTTTTGTTATTGTGTGAGAAATTTAGCAACTATCAACAGCCAAACAGAAATTCGAAAATGGGCAAAAGGGTGCGCAAAGATATACGGTAGCTATGCTCAAAAAACATGAGCTGCTAAAAAAGTACCGAGCACTGCCAAAGTGCAGCCAACGTGCTGCAGCTGAACAACTTAATATTTCTCGTAGTTGTTGGCGTAATCTACTGCGCGAAGAAACAGCTCTGCAGACAGAAGCATCAAGCAAGGAAGGTAGCAATGAACGGAAGAGACAGCGCTATGGCAAGGACCGAGAAGTGGAAGATGGGTTGTGAAAATGGTTTCATTTTGCTCAATCTCGCAAGGTTCTAATAAATGAGCCGGTACTGATGCAGAAGGCTAAAGAGATCGCCAAACAACTCGGTCATGACCAATTTAAAAGCTCAGATGGTTGGTTTAACCGCTGGAAGAACAGGCATGATCTACGTTACACAAAACTTTACGGCGAAACCAGGGAAGTAGATGAAGAAGCCGCTGCCATCTGGACCAACGAGAACATGCAAGAGTTGTTGAAAAAGTATCAGCCTTCTGACATCTATAACGCAGACGAGACAGCAATTTATTTTCGAGCTCTACCGGATTCTACATATGTGAAGAAATCTTCCCCCAAACTGGCTTCTGATTCAAAGGTTGCAAAAGGTATAGTAGGCTAACAGTGTTGGTATGTTGCAGCATGATTGGTGATAAGCATGGTCTGCTCGTTATTGGGACGTCTCAGAAACCATGATGCTTTAAGAATGTACGGGCGTTTCCCGCTGATTACAGTTTTTCTAAAAACGCTTGGATGACCAATGGCATCTGGTCTGACTGGCTGCGTAAGTGGAATAGAAGCCTATGTTTTCAGCAACGAAAAATCGCATTGTTGGTCGACAACTGTTCTGCTCATGGTCATGTGGAAGAACTCAAATGCATTGAAGTCATGATGCTGCTTCCGAACACCACCTCGCTTGTTCAGCCTTGTGATATGGGCATTATACGCACACTCAAAGCATATTGTCGCCACTAAATACGTGCCAGAATTATTGATGCCATCGAAGATGGATGCAACGACAGCAGCATAAACGCGAACACAATTGCAAAAAGACTTTCAGTTTTAGATGCACTACACATACTTGCTGGTAGCTGGAATAAAGTAGCAAAGGAAACAATTCGCAATTGTTGGAGGAGAGCTAACCTTTTTCTGCTCCAGAGAAACAGGAGCTGGAGTTCGAGACACCCATTCCGGTTCCTCAAGGCGTTGCAAAAGAACAATTTGAAAAGTGGCTTGACATAGAAAATGATGTGCCAGTGCATGCTGAACTGACACTGGAAGAGGAGGAGACAGAACTCACGCAAGAAATTGTTGCAAACAGTTCTGCTAGCGGTCCTGAGGTTGCGGAGCTTGAAGAAGCCGAAAACGATAAAGCTGCAGCAGACGAACCAACACCATCCAAAGCGGAGATGAGGTCCATCCTGCACCGTTTGAGAATTGAGCTGGAACGTAGAAGCTTCGAACAAATGCAGACATTTGAAGCATTTGACGACAATGTTCGGGGTCCACTTCGCCAGATTCCACTGAAGCAAATGACGCTGGATGCGTTTTTGTGAATGTGTTAACTAAATTAACTGCTTAGCTAATAAATTGTTAATAAAGTTGTTACATACAACAATAAACCTGCCTGTTGTGTGTAGGTACAGTATTGTGCTCAGTCATCTATATACTCTGGAATGACGAAAAAGGACAATCCGCTTTATAAGCCCAGCTGCTTAATAAGCCCAAAAAGGTCCATTCCCGAGGTGGGCTTATAAAGCGGCGCCTACTGTATTAAAATAGGGTGCCCACGACTCGGTCTGTTTTTCGAATTGCTGTGCTCCCTTTCATAATTAGATTTGTGACGTCAAGGTTCTGTGCACGCCTTATATGTTCGCGCATACGCGTAGCCAGGGGGTGGGAGCAAAAAAGGAATTGGTTTTCCTCAAAACTCGTTCCCTGATCTTAGTAGGCTTTTGATATGTTGATAATTTCTATGTTGATAAGTAATCGCTGGCTTCTGCTGGAGCTAAAAATTGTTTTTTCTGTCAAGCAATGTAGATTTAAAAAGATATTCATCATTATGACGTCACTAATTCCCTTATGACCCCTACCCCTGAGCATTGATCAATGAAATTTCGCTTTTATACGCCCACTATTGTCGGAGCGTAAAAACAAATGCATTTAGGGTTACTCGCACACGTACGCAAAAAAAACTCTGCTTTACGGTACATGTATGGATGTTAAAATATAAGTATAATTTTTATTGCGCCCCCGTTTAAGTTTGACCAGCTTTTTTATCCACTAAAAGTAATCAAGTAGTTTTTTGTCATTGGAAAATATGAGACACGCCTGAAAGATTTTACTCTACTGCCAGTGGTGAGTGACATCGTTTGGAAAACAAGTCTTGGAGTGGGCATAACCCCCAAAATAATCTCTCAATAGTGTCAATTTGTTTTGTTCTAGCAAGAGTGCAATAGTTTTGTGAAGAGAAAAAAATTACAGACTGCTAATATTTGTGGCAAAGTTTGTTAAGTGTCTTCACACAAATAAAAGTCTTTACTCTTTTTCACTAAGAGGCTTCAGCTTTGATAGTGTTCATTTGCCCCCAAAAGAGCTTTCCTCAAAAACAGGACCTCAGCCCAAAGGGCTACAACTTCGAAAAGGGTATTCCTGAGTAACAGAGGCACAGTCAAGGAAGATTACCCACGTTGTTCTCCTTGATTGCAGTCCTGTTTTTTAGATTCTACCGAAAAGCGTAAGGCCGAGGCTGTATAGAATGTAAAACCAGTGACTACACGCTAGGCAACCATTGTCGTATTTTAAGTTTTTTATACTGCCGTACTGTCCTTTATACTCTAAATCACGTTATAAGCTAACCTGCATTATTACTTCTGGTGACGCTTTGCATGTAAATATAAGCTCCGCTTTTTCCAAGCTGTTGAAGTCACGGAGCAATAGACTTCCTTTTCCACCAGGTCCGAAAAAGCGCCGGAGTAGTCTATCAGCTATGCGAGTTGAAGCGCATTGCAGAGGCGGAGACAAACGCCTTATTATATCGGGGTCTAACCTGCCTTGAAAACAAAAATTTGAATTACGAGGTTAATCGAAAGAAAAACATCGTAAGCTTGTCAAACAACTGCTCTATGATGCAAAACAACAGTAAAATGTTGACTAAAATTTCTGGAAAGAAAATTCGCATTTTTTGTAGCAGAAGAGATTTTAATATTAACACGTTTGTTGAATACGAAGATATCAAGCTACTATGGTTAAAGCCATTTTGACTTGGAAAAGATTTTGCAGTAAATTACGCAATAAAATTTGTGTCATCAGAAAAATCGCTGCATGGCCAGAGCAGCAAACTTGTTTAATTTTAAGTTCAAATTTACAAAGGTTTTGTGTAACAATTCACAAAAATCACAAAAAGATTTCAGTGCTTCAAGGCGACAGAACAGCGAGGCTGTTCACTCAGCGTGCCGTAAGGAGCGGCTTTTGTGTGCCTGCCTATGTTTCAAATTAAGGTTGGAGATCTCCTATTTCTAAATCTGAGGTTTGAAGTAAGGAAAAGCATGTTCTACGTAAAAAGAAAAAATGCTCCAAAGATTTACTTCACGAAAAAGTTTGTCAAAGAATTGACCCCAACTTCCGGCAGCTCTGAAATAGGCAGGGGTGCGAAAAATCTCCGGGTTTCAAAAACTTAAGTTAAGATTTGGAAGTTGCAATGTTGGAAGTTTTTGTGGAAAAGATGGTAAAGTGCGTGAGCAGTTAAGAAAGAGAAGAGCGGTTACATGCTGTCTACAGGAAGCTAGATGGAGAATACAAGGAGCTCAATTTGTTCGCGTAAAGAGTAGGAGATATTAGCTGTGGTGGCTTGGAAAGAATGATGAAATTGTAGCAGTTGGAATTTTAGTGGAAAAGGAAAACTGTGTGAGAAAATTGCAAAAGTTCGAGGAAAAATTGGCAGAATAATTGCGATGGTGCTGGTTTTGAGGCAGAAGTAATGAGAGTGACACGTGTGTATGGGCCCCACGTGGAAAGATCAGAAGCTGGGAAAGATCATTTTTATTGTGAAATGGCATATAATCGGGATTTGAAAAACCCTGATGAAATGGTTCTTGATCTGGGAGACTTCTATGGACGTGTTGGAAGATGGAATGATGGTTTTGAGGATGTACATGGTAGCAGTGGTGGTCTAAAGCATAGGCAAACCAAGCGATTGCCCAGTTCCTCCCAATTAATTTTACGTGCTACACTGGCTCCCACCTTTTTCGCCAAAGCTAATTGGTAACGTAACTTCTTGTCCTGAGATGCAGGGCATTTTAACCAAAATGCAACTGTTTTAGTTTATTCTATGTACTGAGAAATGGTGTGATGTCGGAGGCAGTGCCGGATTTGAGTTGTGGCAAACGGGGACACGTGCCCAGGGGCCTCCACATGCGAGGGGTCTCCACAAAAAATCGTTAGTTTGAGCAAAAATAAAAAAGAATCACGAGGTCTACAACTACTATTAACCAATGGTGGGCAAGTTACTTTTTTAAAGTAACTGAGTTACCGTCACCTAACAAAAAAGTAACTTAGTTACAGCTTCAAGTACAATTATTTAAAAGTAACTACTTGCACTTGCAGTTACTTTTTCAGGCCAAAATCTTTGATGCAAAATGTAAGAGTAACCTATTCTCGATGCAAGGCGAAACAGCCAAACCGCCAGTTAAAAAGGCGGTTTAGTTTGCTTAGAAAACAAACGCTTGAATTCCTAGTGCGATACCGTTTCGCTTTCAGTATTTAAAAACTATCTGTATCATTGCCAAAAAGAAGTGGAAACCAGCAAATTGAATAAAACTTTTAATGGGCACCCCCTTCCCTCTAAGATAGCCTTAAACCTTAATGGCAATGCTTAGAAATTTTCGAATAGACGCATCAATCTTCCCAAGCTCTACGGTTCCTACTAGAATTCTATAATTCATGATAATTGTAAATTCGCATGGCTTTGAAAATCAGCCTCATAGACTCTAGTCCGCAAAAATAACAGCGAATGGAATTCGAACCCATGCCCTCATCAATCGGTGGCGTAGGCTAGCTTCGAATTCGCGGCAGCCTTTCGCTGTGAAACGGGCAAAAAATAACCTCACTATTGAAGCACAGTGTTGGACTGTTGATGCAAGCATGTTGACTGCTGGTATAAGCAAACCGTTCAGCAATCGTGTCATTATCACATCTGCTCACCAACACGACCGGGACTAAGACATCATATCGATTTTTGATTAGATAAGTGAGACCAGTTTTAACCCTATTTCGGCAGTGAGGGGAGCAAATACGCCCCGCCCGCTGTTGGTTATTATAGAATTACTCGAAAACATCTAAAGACTTTGGTTATATAGTTCTTGGCTTTGAATATAATTTATTCCCAGATAATCTCTGATAATTTCAAGTTAAGCGGTCACCGTTAAAGAGTCTAAATTCCCAACTTGGTGAAGGGATCCAATGAAATAAATTTTTTTGAGCAAAAACGTGAATAATTTTTTCATCATTTAATGACATATTTTGTAGTAAACTGTGTTTTTCGGTGAAAAATCAAATTTTTGAACGCTATCACGTCATATTTTTCATAAGATATGCTATTTATTTGTTCTATACCAATAATTAGGTGATTTATGAGTAATATTCACTATTTCATAAATATAATGACGTCATTTCCAAAATGATGACGTCATCGACGCAACTTTGCCAATTAAAAAAATATTTTTATAGACGGAGCTTATACGTCAAAGATCAGGTATGCATTTACTCATGAGACTGAGGCTAAATGAATAAATACTGGTCTTTGATGCTTACAGATTTATTCATCTAAATTGGAATCGAGGTAAACAAAATATTCTTTCTTTTTGTTGTGAAGCAGCAAACCTTAGCTTCAAGCATGGGGCTAGGGGCCTTCACAAGGCCTAGTGCCCAGGGGCCTACACATACCTGAATCCGGAACTGGTCGGAGGTTCTATCACCCTAATTTTGTTAGCAAGTGTCACGAATAAGTAAATTTGCGATGTAGGAATAGTTTTTATATATAGTTTGTGCAATTTGTCGTTTTGTTCTGCAGTGATTATTTTAGATGTAAATCTGATTTTGTAAGTCCAAACTTGGTTTCATATCTCGGCTGTTTTCGAAAAACACCTTTTTTCTTTTGCATTTAGATTTGTAACTCACACGCCTCTTCTGACGTCACACTGGTTGATTCCGGTGACTAATTTCCAGAGTATTCTAGTGAATCTTAGTTCTTCTCGAAGATTTTTTTCTTTTTTTATTGCCAATTACGTTATTTATTAACGGTATTTTTTCTGTGTCATGTGATGTTCTAGCATTTTCTGGAAGTGTATTGATGTGTGGTGATTTATTGTGGATTTATATTAGTGTGACAAGCGATTAATTAGTGGATTTAGTCTTGGTTGGGTCTAATTGTTATATTAAAGCACATTGTTTTATGGTGTTCGACGACCAAAGAAATCCAAAGCCTTAAAGTGATTTGTGAATATATTTGTTGTGTTCTTGATCGAGAAGTGCGTGGATTAAAGTATCTTAGTAGAAGCCAATCTTTTCCTAGCTCTGAGTTGCAACCAGACTTAATTATTCGAGCGATACTACAAGTCGCCTCAATTTTAAGAAGTAAATTAAAGTTGAAATAGAATCACAAAATCTCTATTGAACGCGAGAGCGAGTATCTACCAAATGTTGACATTGATCTAGAAACAACTACTGGCCTAATTGCAAAGTTTTTCAGTTGACTCTGCGGTTTTCGTGTTAATGGCTTTAAGCAAACTTTGGGTTATACATAGCCCACTGTGTGTAAATGCAATAAAATTCAACTTGACATTTCTTCAGAAATTAAAACCCCGCGAAGAAGACATTGTAAAACCGCAGTTGACAAACCAGCTGATGAATCAGTTCAAAATCATCAAAAAAATTTAAAACAAAAGTTTTCACTATTGTGACCAACACTTTTCTCAGCCACGTAAAGAAAGGTTTTACTTAAATTGAGAGTGTTTTCAAAAATTTCTTGCTTTTTCTAATTCTTGCTGACCTGCTCTTGCTACCCTAAATGAACCTAAGCTGTTGGAAAACTGCATTGCTTCCAAAGAAAATTTTGGTAATGCTATTAATGCCCATTACTAGAAGATGGTAATTGTTAGCTAATCGAATATACCCAACAAAGAAGAACAGAATGGTGCCATTGACATTTTAATGTAGATTTTTGAACACCATCTCGGTGATTGCAGCACAAACTGCTTATACATTGCTATGAGAATTATTTTAACCATGCCCGTGTTCGTTGCAAATGCAGAAAAAAAGTTTTCTTTGTTGAGTTAATCAAAATGTCTTCATTCATGCTTATGAGCTCATGCTCGCCTTGCATGTCTTTTGTCAGACTGGGCCATCACGACGGGTAGATTGCTTGGCCCCTCCACCTGTTTGCCACATGAAGACCAAGGAATCCCGTTAAGTGCCTTGTCCAAGGACACCACAAGCAAGCTTGCCGGCTTGTTCTCCACACTATCCCTACGTGCTGAGCGCCAAGCAGGAAAGCTGTGAATAGCATTTTTTAAAGTCGTTTGATATGATTCGACTTGGGAAATGAATCTAAGGTCTACCGACTGCGAAGCGGGCGCTCTAACCACTACGCCATCGCGACAATGAGTCAAGATAGACTAAACAAATTAGCAATCGTTTCTTTTGAGGATGCGACCGGGAAAAGTTTAAATTAAGATCAATTAACCAACGATTTTGCTCATTCTAATGCTAGAAAATACGCATTGCCAGCTTCTGGTTAAGTGTCTCAACAATTCACACTTGCACTATTAAAACATGTAAAAATTACACCTGACCAATGACCATTGAAAATCAGGTTGACTTTGGGGTTATATTTGGGTTTATAGTTTGGTTTCGGAAGAGGGTTTGGGTTTAAAGTTGGTTTTAGGTGTGGAGTTGGGATTAACAATTAGTGGTATTAACACCTAATTTTACATAATCGCTGGATTGACTGCTATGTGGCAGTGTTGCCTCTTGGTTCTAACAGTATGGGCCGTGAAATTGCTCATATTTATAAAAATGATATTACCACAATTTTGTAGGTTTGTAATAAAAGCTGTGGAGAGTGTCAGGGCAACATTGACTGATGTTGAGTGAAGACAAGATTTGTTCTGTCAAGGATATGAAGACGTTCTGTTAAGCAAATTTTAAGTGTTTTGCATATCAGTATTATTTTATTACCGATAGTACTTTAGACGTTTTATATTTTGCTACATTATTCTTGAAGGAAGAGCAGTAGTGCTATCCTAGTTGCTGAATGCAACTCTAGTTATGCCTGTGTCCGGTTGGTTTGTTGTGTTTGAGCAGCTGATTTGTCACTTTTATGCTGGCTACAAGTTGTAGCTTAAATTGTTTGCACACGACCCAATTTACATGCTGAGTGTATTTTTGAATGAATGGAGTGTTTCGCTTGCTACCCAGTTCGCGTGTCGGGTTTTGAATAATTGTAAGGAGTGTATTGCAAACTACCAAAGCTCAGTGCTGAGTTTTATTTGTCTATACATTAGGAGTGTTTTTCAGGTCACCCAGTTTGAGTGCTAGGTTTGAATGGTGGTCATGTATATGAATATGATTGTTACAAATGATTTTGCAGGCTATTTGGCTTGAATGCTAAAATTTCAACAACGTATGTTTTATTTTAATGGAAATTTGGCCAACAAAAAAGAATCCATTTCCAGCCAATAAAGTGTAACAGCCTGTTTTAGTGGCCTGTGATTCATAAAACGTTATGGTTTGTTGTTTGTTGATATTTTAGCATAGGCCTGCTAAACAGGTCAAAACTCGAGCTTAGATCAACTTCACAAGTGTTTAATGTCAACACAATTTTTCCACATCACCCTAATCTGCAGATCAGTGAGTCGTTAACGCAAGTTTTTAACCACATGGTATGAAGTTAGCCGTGGCTTTAGTATAGAGTTACCATATCTCATGAGGCAAAATCCCGGACGCACTTTTCGGTCATATCCACACTACTGTGTTTTGGCAGTTGGTACCATTACTTTTGATTTTTGACATATGTTTTGGCCTTTATTATAAATATATTTTACCCAAAATGGAGGTGTTCTCCAAAAGAAAAAAAGGTCATCACCTATTTTGCTGCCACCAATTGTGTTACTCGCGGTAAGTTCGACTGAATCCAAGTGGCCCGTTCAGACAAACGGGTCGGATTTCGCCAGCCACAAACGAGCCACTTATGGTGAATGGCACAAAAATCCCCGATATCTAAGCACTCTTCCCTGACGCAACGCCAAAATCCTGAACATGTCACGAAAAATCCAGACGTATGGCAACCCTACTTTAGTAATCTTGTGATTTTATTGTTACTGATACGTCATACTGAAAACTAAATTTGGTAAATGTATTTTTGACAGCTTTGCTACACCAAAATACTGCCATCTCGTCGACCATTTCATTAACAAGCTGTCTTGTTGATGGTCATCTCCCACAACATCATCGACAGCCTTAACAAAATTCATAGAAGTTTGTGCAGCAGAAAGCACAGGTTACGTAAATAAGCCACACCATTAGCTTACCGAAGTGTAAACCACCAGTGCTGGAACCTATTTGCGTTGTTGTTTAGGTACCCATTTTTGTTTTCTGGCCCAGGGCTCTCCCAGGTCAATATCTACCACGACATCGGAGATATGGAATTGGCGAAAGAAATGTTGAGGAAAAAAGATTGCTTGAGTTTGTGATAAAAAGGGGTTGTGTGTAGCTAACGCGTGATTTAAAAAAAAGTAGCGTAGAAAAACAACATGCACAGTTCGGTGGAAATGAAGCAGATTGATTTTTTGTTGGTTTGTAAAAACAGCAGAAAGTATGTAAAAAACGTGAAGGTAATTCCCAGTGAGTTGCATCATATCCTGGTGATAGCAAACAAAGACAAAAGAAAGGAGTAAAGAACGAATAAACTGTTAGAAGCAGAGTTTAGAAGTTGAAAGAAAACAAAACTTCAATAAACAGTTTAGGAATTAATCAATATTGATGAGCCCAATATGGGGAATGCATTAAAAAATGGTATTTTAAAAGCTTGCGATGAAGTAAGCGGAAAAAAGAAAGGCAGAAGGAATCGTCGCGTTATGTGGTGATGGAAGCAATACGGCACAAGAAACTAACGTGTAAAAAGATGTGCGTAAGTCAATTGGAAAAGATAAGGCTAGACATAAGATTATAAAAACTAATTTTATGAAGATCTGAAGTGGTCAGTAATGATGTAGTCCTACTTAAGCAAACTACCAAGTGAACTACTTAAGTAGGTTTTTCAGCAACGGGCGACTTACTTGAGTAGTTTCATTTTTTACTACTTCTAGTTTTCCTGAAGTAGACTGAATGGAAAGTAACGCTACTTGAGTAGCTACAACTTTTACTTCAGTAGTTGCTAAAGGTTTGATAACTGTTGAAATGGAATGCGACATGCTATCTTAAAAAAACAGCTTTAATTACGAGATATTCTTTTTTCAAATCCTTTATTGAAGTAAGACATTTTTGGTTTGAATTTTAAAAGCCAATTGGTAAACCTACTACTGTTTACTGCTAACTTGGCAAAGTGCCTTGAGTTATCAATGGGCCCAGTAATCATACTTTTTGATTTTGAAAAGTTTTCAGTGACGGAAGTAAAATCAAATATTCTTTGGTGCTTAACTTTCTTCCGTTTATTTTACCTCTCCTGACGTACATTTGTTTGTTTACAAACTAGCAATAGCCTATGTGAAGGGAGTAGCCAAGTGGGCAAGTGCCCTTTAAAAAAGGTTATTATGCAAGCTTAACTGTAGCACATATCTTCAAAATTTGCTTATACTACTAATTCTTACCAACATTAACGAAAAAAGTTATCATCAAACATGTGACCCAAGGTATAGGAATTCTGTCTCTCCTTCCTTAGAACATTTTAGCTGAGTAAGACGTTTGGCTGCAGTTTTTCTAGGCTAAAATTAAAAAGTAATGAAACTCTAGGTTTTTCATTTAGAATTTGAAGATGGTTGGTTTCATCGAGCCACCTTACGTTTTAGAGAATTTTAACCATTAACAAAGATTCTAACAAAAGCACAAGACATTAATCAAATAGATCTGCAAGGTAAAGTAGTAATCTGTAGAATAACTAGACCGATCGCATCTGTACTATTTTGCATCATTTAGGTCTGTATCAGCGGATCTCAATTCGTTTGGCACCCCACACTCTTAGAAGTAAAAAATTGATTTTTTCTCTCCTTCCTATTACAATTTGTGTCACCCGAGACAGAATCCAAACGTGTCATCCTAAAATACACAAAATTTTTCCAACAAACGGCGTTCAAGATAAATTTATTAAAGTGCTCTTCAAAAGAAAAAAGGCATTAACTTATATTAAGGTAACCCCTGTTGAAAGTATTCCAAAAACGTTACAACCTCCCAACGTAATGTCTTTTGAGGAGACCCTCTTTATAATAAAGCTATTACTTGCATCATAGACGTAAACATTCAGTTGTTCAGTAATGTAAGTAAAGCTACCGTACAAGTTGGCTCAGAGATTTACATCTTTAGAAATCCCTTCTAGCACCTTGGATGGTGCGACAACCTTCCATTAAAGACCACTGGTTTAGAGAAGACAGAACAAAACTGCTAAAAAAATTGCTTTCTACTTTCACTGGTTAAGTTGTTTAATTCTAGACTACTTTTTACAATCACTCAATTAGAAATACCCATCAATACGTTCTACTTTTACTTGATTATTTTTTTGAGTGAGTAGCAATATTTTTACTCCAGTATACTTTTAAGCTACTTTGACCACCTCCGATGAGAATACAGGAAGTCATTGCTAATTCTATGCAAAACTAAGCTGATAAAAAATCAACGAAATTCTTTCTCAGCTTCTTCTTAGCCAAAAACCAAGGGAGCATTTTTAAACGAATAATGTCGATGAAAAAAAATGGCTAAAATATTATAGAAGGAAGATGTATGAGAGAAAAAGACGTATAGCTAGATTTTAGTGAAAAAGACAGAAAAAGAATATGGAAAAATCACATGGAGGAGATCATGAATATAGAGACCATATGGTAGAAGTTAATGTGGTGGAGAAATCCATAGAAAAGTTTACCTGGGAAGAAATGGTTGTAGCAATAAAATCAATAGAACCAGAAAAGGCAACTGACCTTCTGAAGTATGTACAAAGACGATATGTGCCAGTGGAGAAGTAAGGATTGGCGTGATAATGGAACTTTGCCAACGTGAGTTGGATGGAAAAAGAATGCCGGGTGAATTTCAAACAAATGTGTTGGTGCCAATTGTCAAATGAAAAAGAGACCGGAGAAATTGTAATGCACACAGAAGAGTAAATCTGTTGAAGAATGTTATGAAGGTTATTGAAAGAATGCAGCGAATAAGAATTCCAGAAATAGCGAATGTTGATGCAATACGTTTCGATTTTGCACCAGGTAGACAAGCGACAAACCCGTCGCTTATAGAGAAAAAATGCAAGGGTAGATAGCGATATAAAGAAAAAGTTGTATATATGTGAATGTATTTTGCTGATATGGAGAAGGCATTTGATAGAGTTCCAAGAAAAGCGATGGAGTGGGCGATGAGAAAGAAAGGTTTACCTGAAGTAATTGTAAGAGCGGTGATAAACCTATATCACACCGCGAAGACAAAAGTTATGGTGGGATCAGAGTTATCTGAAGAACTTTGGATGCAAATTTGTGTTCAAGTATCTGTGTTGTCGCAGCTGCTTTTTGTAATTGCGATGGATGTAATAACAGACTATGCAAGAAAAGGATTGACGAATCACATTTATATGCAAATGACTTGGTTAAAATGAGTGGAAGTATAGATAATTTGAGGGAAAAGTTTTTCTCAGAACAAAGTCCGATGCAACTGTCAGAACCAAGTGGTACAATACTATTTATGAACTTTCTCGGATTTTGAGATGAATTCAGCCACATCCATTAACGGAGATAAAATGGATCTCTTTTTCTTTTTGTAATTTGAAGTTCTGCATCTTAAAATGTATCGAGTTTACGTTCAAGTTTGCAAAACTTTTGGTAAATTTGTTTTCCCAAACTAAATTGTACCTTTTTTCCGCGTTCAATTCCATTTTTTCCTCAATAAATAGTGTTAATCGTTTTTGTTATTTTTGTTACTCGATTTGTAAACCCAGTCCGCGATTGATTACAGCCCTCTAGGCCGAGCAAAACCTTTGTGGGTAAATCATACTAGCTATTATGACACAACTCGACGTCGCATCAGCTGAATAAATAGATGCGTGATCTACTACAGTTAGATTTCTATTTTTAGGCTTGTATACACTGTAGAATGTTTGCACGAGTTAAAACGTTCAGCTCTTCAAAAAAAAGCAAGAGCAGAATATAGTTTTTGACTTTGTTGATTTTTGACAGGGTAGCTTTTAACTCCACAATTTAGATTGGTGTTTCTCATCCACTTCTTAAACGAGGCTCCACACATTAAGGTGATCTTATATTTCGCAATTAATGGTGCTGCTAAGGCTCAGGATTAGATGATTAGTGATTTGTTCTTCTAATTCTGCATTGGCACATTTCTGTATTTCGCATTTGTGCAATGCAGTGAAAGTTATGGCATGGGCTAATACGTTCTTATTGTGTAAAGCCTTGCGCATTCGGAGATTTCATTGACAATACCAGCACAAGAATACCCGGGCCGAAATGGACTAAGACCGAACCGATTTTGACATTACGGTTGAAGTACAAAAAATGTTTAATGTAAGTGTTTGTTTTACCTCCTGCAGCTTGAATCATTTTCATTGGTTGCCAGTTTTGTAGAAGGTCTTCAACATTGCATTTAGGTTTGCGGCCAAAAACAAGACACACCCACGACTGATAGGAACTCGTCTTGAAAGTCCGCCAACTCAGGTCCACGCAGTGTGATACAGATTGTAATGCTTTGACTGAAGGAATGTTGACTACCACCTCTTTCTTTACTAAATGATGGTCGCTACTGATACCCTCAATATGAATCCATCCTTTACCTATAGAATACTACAGATTGTCATTGGAATATTTGCTCTACATGATATTTCGCGCTATTCAGAGATCCTGCGCTCAATACCTGTATTGGTTCTCGGTTGTTGTGCTCTTGAAAAATGTTCTTTGACGCAACCTACCGCACTTATGGTTTTTTATCTAACAATTCACTGTGGCAGCAATATTGGTACCGGCAACTCCGTAGCGGGTGTGGACACAAAGTTGTTTTATATTATATCGGTTTTTAGTTCCTTTGCGGCCAAGAAGTAAATGCAACCGAATATAGATAGGCACCCTTCTTGGTTTGTCACAGCACTATAAAATGTAATGACGTAAAATTCATGTTAGGTCTTCTTGTACATACCGATAAACAAACAAAAATGTGCCAAGGTTTTAACGGCCAATCCAGCTACATTTTTTGTCTGGGCATGCAGGTATCCTTGAATTGAGCACCCTACTAAGATAGTGTGATGTACTTACGGCAAACATAAAGTTGTGGTCTATCTCGCTCACACAAGCTTTTTGTGGCAACGAAACAAGCCTACCAGTGAACCAACCGCAACAATGGTCAATTATTTAGATCCTACAGGTTACCTAGACCCACGTGAACATGAAGCAATAAACCTAACACTTATAAAAGCACTTTGCTATTACATACTTGCTGTGATTCGCGACGAATTGATTTGAATTAATTTTAACTTATTTTGACATGAGGCGCTCCCAAAGCAAGGAAATACTCCACAAACTGAACCTCCTAAACATAATAATTGGTAGTTTAATATGCTGTAATTGTTTACTAGCAGACTGACGAAGATTACAAACTCGATTTGATGTTGGTCTGTTATGCAAAAGTAGTGATGTTGTTGTCTTTTTGGAAAGGTCTTTTTGGAAAGGTTTTTATCCTCCCATCCCACCAATAAACTTTGCCAAGTACATTCTTTAAAAGAAGTGAAACTTTTCGTGAAGTACCCAAGATTTTGATTCAAAAAACAAGGAAATAAGCAAAATTTCTTTCAATTTAATGCCTCTCGAAAAAACGCTTTTCAATTCAACGGTTCTCAATTTCCAAAACAATGAATCACATAATGCAAAACGTTGGAATTTTGAGGAAACAAGTCGTTCTTGTTCTCCCTGTTCTGACAGTTTTCAGATATTGTCATATGTCTGACACCTGATGATCATGTTTATGAGAATTTAACACTCTATTGGTTTGCATCGAGTTTTACCCGTCCAACGCGCAAAAACAGATCGTAGGGAGCGCCAATTGCGATAAATAGTCAGCATGACGACAATGGTTTATTTAGAAAAGACGAGGGTTCCCATCCCTAAATGTGCAAAAATTCTCGGATTTCCACGAAATATGCACCATGCTGAAAAATTCACTGTTTTGTTTGGCGTATGCTTGCGATTCCTTTCATATAATTAACTTTGCCAATCTGCCAAAACCGATTTGAAAATATGTCCAAAATAGTTTCATCTTAATACCTATATGCCCTTTAGTATATCTAAATATGCCCAAAAACCGACCTGAGAATTCCAAATCTAGCATGTTCTCTTTCATTAGGTCAAAAATGTCTTCTTTCGAAGAAAAAATCCAATGTAGAGAAAAAACAAAAACAAATGCCATGACAGTAAACGAAAAGTATATTGCACGGTAGTTCTCTTTGTTCCGCTTTGTCCATTTTTCTTTTAAGTATCTCAAAACATTTTGCACTTTTTTATTACACGCTTTCTTGGCCATTTTGCTTGCACCTACTGCAACTGGTTGTTAAACGCTGCTTTTAAGTAGGAAACAACAGTAAGAAGTAGGTTATTGCATAAAGCAATGAAGGCCACTATTTTGTCAAGAAAGCCTATCTAGCGGACTGATTACTGTGCCTCATTTGCGATAGTTCTTAGTCAAAAGATAAGCAAAATATATTTGAGAACTAAAGGCAACAAATCAAAATTTTTTACGAGAGCATGCTTTGTCGCTATCATGATTGCTATATTGTCTACAGTTAAGCAAAAAACTTCAACACATCTGTAAAGCCTTCGGCGAAATTTTGCGTGTTAGTTTCTTCTGTTTTGATTCCTGGTTATCCTAATAACTGAATCCTTACTCCTCTGGTAAATACGCACTACCTTGCAATATACTGCTTGTAAGCTGCCCTGATAGGCAGTTGCTTTAGGATTTCGTAAGTCGCTTTCTTTGTGTAGGCAGTCATCTGTACAATATGGCACTACTACGCAGCTAATAATTTGTTACGAACAATTTTGGTTCAAGTAGCCAGTTCAGCGAAACATTACTTCCTGTCAGCACGAATTGTAATGCTGCTGCTACCAGTAAAGTAAAAATGCTCCTGCCTAAAAGATGTTAACAAGCAACTATGTTGTTGCACACAGTCAGAGGTAAAACTAGAGGAGCTAAAGAAGCTAAAGTCCGTCCCCCACCCATTAGCTATAACAACTATGTCTGCAAAATGGAGTAAAGACTTTTTTAAAGATACAAAAATTCTTCTAAATCATTGTCAAGACCTTGAGGCCAGAAATGTTTCTAGGCTAGCCCCTCCAAACTATCATTCATGATTGCAATCGTGGAAACAGTATGAAGGCAACTCAAAACTTTAACGCAAACTTCGCAGTTGCCATGTTTAGCACCATTGACGCTGTTGTGCCAGTCCAATTGATAAAATATTATGGACTACGTCACAATTAGACAACTACATGCTTGCACAAGAAAAACTGGGACTTCAGCGATTGGTTTTCGTTGTTGCTTACATATCTCTACGTTACAGCACAATTCTTTCTCTGCGTGTGCCTGTGTGCAGAGATGGGCAGTATCTAGATTCTAGATACATGCATCGGCGGTATTAATCGCTCGATACTTTTGTAACGATATCGAATTATCATTGCTTGAAAGTATCGAGTATCGGTGTCGATTTATTCTGTTTTGCTGCATCGCCGGTAGAAGTAGCATCGGCAATACTTTTAATTGATTTAATGTTGATCAATTTGGTTAATTTGGTTGTCAAGCAGGCCAGAAATTCCCAAGCTTATTGCGTTGCGGACCCCTTTTTTGCGAATCTGATTTTTTTGCGAACCTCAATTATATGTGACATTACTTTGTCACCCGACTCACTTCCAATTGTAATAATTAACATACGAATACAAAAAAGTGGAGCTGTCCTCCCAAAATAAGGTCAACGCCTGTATTACTGCCGCGATTGCGTCCATCGCGGTCCGATTTATCTTCGGGCTAGAGTTACTTTTCATAATGTCACAGAAGTGAATTTCCGGGACTTTTTGCTATCCGGGACGAGCGTTGATTGATTGACTGATCGGGACAAAGCCACGGATTCCAGTTTGGGAACCTCTGAAGAAGGCGAATGTTATGAACAGAGCAACACACTTGACTTCTTTGCACCACACCTTTTCAATTGTAGCTTTGATCATACTTGGCAGCTCTGATCAAACTTGATATTCATTATTTTGTTGATTTTAACTGGGTAGACATGGGCGCGGAAACATCTTTTGGTCAAGGGGGTCTCAAAGTATCAGAATCATTATAATTTTAGGGAGCCACAGAGATCCCCCAACAGCCTTTGTTATTCTTTTCTTATTCCAGTATTTTTGTGGAAATCTCAATCACATTTACTGAGATGGCTGCTGATAATTTTCAATTAGCTGGTTTCGATCAATCCCTCTGTATTTTAGCAAAAGCATACTAGCATAAATCCGCATAACTCACCGAAGCAGACCGAACTCAGAAGTCAAAACTCCGAAGTGACAACATTGATGTGCAATAATTGAGTGCTGGTATACCTATAGCAGCAAAGCTGTAGAGATATATAATTGTAACAGTCAATTCACAAGACGCAAAGTAAAATGAATTATTAAAAATTGTTGGTCACAGCCAGTGACAAGATATTGTTACCATTCATTAGCTTGCCAGGACTCCTATGCTCTCATCTAAATTTCCTGGTCGCATATTTTGGTAGTAGTTTATAAAATAGTATGAAAATGATAAGTCAGGTTAGCCCACACTTTATGCTTTTTAGCGAACTGGACGCATTACTAAAAATGCGGTAGGTAATGCCTTGAAATTATTCAGCAGGAGATCAGCCTTTCTTGGCACAGGCTTAAGGGGCTTTAGCTCCCCACTTTCGGGGCTACTGGCTGCAGAGTTCACTGACAGGCTTACCAGCATCACTATCATTTTAGTGGCCTATAGAAGCTAGCAAGCATATAAGTCCATTTTGGCCGCTTTTACAAAAACTTAAAAAGTATCTATATTGGTGGTTCCCCACTGGGGGTCTATCAACCTCCAGGGGTCCACAAAATGATTTTTGGTGGTCCATAAACTTTGCGTGCATAAAATGAAAACCAAGTATTTTAAAATGGAACTACGGCATCGGCCGTTGTGGTCTAGTTTGCAAAAGAAAAATCGAGCGCAACTCTATAAAAACAAGATTATTCAAGTTGTTATTTAATCAACTTCAGTGGGACATTTGACATTGTTTGTTCTTGAATAGTTTATCCATCCGAGGAAAAGTTTCTGACAGAGCACATCTTATATAATCCTCCAATTTAAGGTGGTTTCTGTGTGCAGTTTTGATGCAATGCATCTACGAGATTGATAGTATTAGTGTGTCTGCCTTGCCTGAGCAAGTTTAGTTTGTTTAATTGCTCAAAAATATCAACAAGATACGCTAGACTCAACTGCTATTCATCATGATCGAGCATTGCCACGAAATCAGTTTTCCGTGTTTTTCGCAAAATATTTTGATTTCATTTCGAACTCGAAAGACTCTTGCTGTCATGGTTTCTTTCGATAGCCAGCGTACTGTTGTGTGAAAAATAATATGATGCTTAGTTTCTGTTTCTTCACACAGTTCCTTGAAAAGTCGCGAGTTTAAAGCGCTACTTCTGATGTAATTGACCAAGCTGATGGACTGCTGAAACACATTTGATGGTGGTTCTGGTAAGGTTTTTGATGCCAAAGCTTGGCCGTGTATCATATAGTGAGCATCTTTTACAGCTGGAGCAAGATGTTTAACAAGTGTTTGAAAACCTGACCTTGACCCGATCATTTCGGGTGCAACATATGTGCAAAAACGCCAGAAAAATTTACCCAGGAGTAGGCTTACCGCATTTTTGTGATTAAAAAACGGGACGCTCGAGGACAACACGCCTGGCAATGGGTGACGAGGCAAAGTCCGGACACACTTAGCGGCGGCAATACAGGTGTTGACCTTTTTTTCTGGAGCACACCTCCATTTTGGGTGCAATTTACCTTAGTTCCACTACAAATCGATAAATTCCACCCACAATGGAGGTGTCCTCCAAAAAAAAAGGTCATCACCTGCTTTGCTGCTCTATTTGTGTCACTTCCGGCCCAAATCTTCATCAAGCTAGAGTTTGTTTTCCTAATACCTTTGCTTACCGGGACAAATGTTTACAAATCGTAGTTCTAGTTATACTGGCTGACTGAATGAAATACTGGGACTTTCGATCGATTGACTGGGACAAGGCCCAAAAAAACGGGACGTATGGTAAGCCTACCCAGGAGATATTATTATTCTCAAAAAAAAGTAGACGTTGTTGTAAGGATATCTGATGTTTTAGTTGTACTCTTCAAAGCTGTACAGAAAAGAAATTTTTCTTTCAGCTTTCCAGAATAGATATATTTGACAAAAGCCATAACCTGAGAACAAGATTTAAATTCATTCAACTGAATTGAGAAGAGACCAAATGGCACTAAACGAATCTCTTCTAAATCTTGTTCCTTGATGTCTGTGCTCATATCTGCAATTCTTCTTTGGACTATATTGTTCGACAGTGACATAGCAGTTATTTTCTTCTTTTCGGCCTCTTTTCAATACAATTTCAACCCTTTTTGTCGCATATAGCTTTATCAGCATCTCTCCAATAGTGTGAGGTTTTTTTTCTTTGGCGATAGCGAGAGATACTGCATAGGAAGCCTAGGCAATCTTTGCATTGGTTTCGTGCAACCTTCCATCTGAATCAAGTTTCATAATTTTGAGGAAGCTTCTGTGTCTTTCAAAAAAAGTTCGGTCTTTTCGCGAGTACTTGGAGGGACGAGTTGGCAAATATAGTTTTAGTTTTGAAGGCTTTATAGAGTAATTAAAAAGAACTTCGTAACAAATCTAGCATTGATGCTTTTCTTCTCCAGGAATATTCATGTAAGTAAACCCATACTCAATGTATGAATCATTGTACTTTCACCTCTTCTTGCAGCTCATTATGGAAAAAACTTATTTATCAACTTCAATTTTGTCTATAATTGAAAATTTTGAACATGGCAAGCTAAATTTTAATGATGTTATACTAATGTTTAGAACAGCGAATGAGGTGTTTTTAGTAAATAATTTATACACTAACGTAGCTCGGTTATTGTTGATAAAAAGAATAATTTGATATCATTGTACTTTTGCTTCTTCTTGCAGCTCATTATGGCAAAATCTTATTTATCAACTTTAATTTTGTCTAATTATGAATTTGATATCCAATTAAAATTACATTTTTATTTAATATTTATAAAATAAATCGTTTTATTGACGAGTTAACAAAAGTTAAAAGTTAGAATTTAAATACGCGCGCTTTTTCTAGATGACACTGCATGTCTTTAAAAAGCAAACAAGGTATTCCAAATTATATGATTAAATCCTATTGAGGCACTGCCCCTTTACTAAGATTTTGCCCTCATTATAATATTAAAAAGATACACTGCAGATATGTTTTTACAAAAAACTCAGACACTGAAACAAAGCTGCTTTGCCTCCGTTCATTATTTTTAATGTTTATGATCAAACTTTCGTTATTTTCACTGCAAACTCAGCCTACTAAATTTTTCTCTGACGTATTAATTAATAACTCAGCCTCTAAGGTTGTTCAAATCAGAGCAGCCTTGGTGCCGGTCCTAAGCCCGGGTAAATGGGGAGGGTTGCGACAGGAAGGACATCTGGCGTAAAACCTAGCCAAATGTTTTCAATGCGCTTCGTATCTGACTTTATACCGGATCGGTCGAGGCCCGGGATAACAACGACCGTTACCAGTGTCTGGGCACCAATGGCCACTGGCGGACATGCTACTTGGATACAAAGAAGAGGTGGAAAGCAATGGAGAAGAAAGAAGGAGAGAAATAAAGAGAGGAAGAAAGCTAAGAAGATCAAGCTGAAGGTTGCAACATTAAACGTTGGAACCATGACCGGTAAAGGAAGAGAAGTGGCGGACCTTATGGAGCGAAGAGGGGTGGATATACTGTGTGTGCAGGAAACTCGCTGGAAGGAAGAGAAAGCAAGATGCATAGGTGGAGGATATAAAATGTGGTACTGTGGAAGCGAAAACAAAAAGAATGGCGTGGGAATTACATTGAAAAAGGAGCATGTGGACAGGGTAGTGGAGTTGTGGAGAGTAACAGACAGGATAATATGCTTGAAGATGGAAGTTGATGGTGTTATGTTGAATGTTATCTGTGCGTATGCGCCACAGGTGGGGTGCATACGTGAAGAAAAGGAAGCATTTTGGCTGGATCTAGATGAGACAGTGGAAAAAATACCAAAGAATGAAAGAATTGTGATGGGAGCAAACCTGAATGGGCACGTAGGAGAAGGAAATAACGGTGATGAAGAATGCATGGGCAGACATGGATTGGGGAAGAGAAATAGCAAAGGACAAGCAGTGGTGGATTTTGCTAAGAAAATGGAACTAGCGGTCACTAACACCTACTTTGTAAAGAAAACAGCACACAGAGTCACCTACAACAGTGGCGGACGCAGTTCACAGGTGGATTACATCATGGTAAGAAGAAGAAGAATCAAGGAGGTGGTGGATACAAAGGTTATTGTCGGTGAAAGTGTAGCAAAACAGCACAGAATAGTAGTAAGTGTGATAATCATCTGTACGAAGTGGAGGAAAGCACCAAAACCAGTGAAGAGAATAAAATGGTGGAAGCTGAAAGACTTGAAAGTGAAGAACAAATTCAAAATGGAAGTGATCAAAAGCGGAATACTTGGTGCAAAGGAAGACTGGCAAAGAGTAGCTGAGATGATACGGAGCATTGCCAGAATGGAATTGGGTGAAACATCAGGAAAAATTAGCACGGCAAGTAGACGGGAGACGTGGTGGTGGAACCAGGAAGTCCAGGAGAAACTGAAGGATAAGAGAAATGCTAAAAAGGTATGGGATACCATGAGAGATGATGCAAGCAAGTTGGCCTATAAAACTGCAAGAAAACAAGCTCAGAGAGAAATGGCAAAGGCAAGAAACAAGGCATACGAAGAACTGTACGAAAAACTGGAAACAAAGGAGGGAGAAAATGAGGTGTTTAAGATAGCAAAGCAGAGATACAGACAAAGCAAGGATGTACAACAAGTAAGAGTAATTAAGAGTAAAACTGGAGAGATACTGACGGAAGAAGAGAAAGTGAAACAGAGATGGAAGGAGTATTTTGACAACTTACTCAACCAGGAAAACCCTAGCGAGAGAAGAGAAATAAGAACAGAAGAGACAAAAAGGGACGTGGAAGATATCTCTGTAGAAGAAGTCAGGACTGGGTTGAGGAAGATAAAGAAGGGAAAGGCGCAAGGACCTGATGACATACCAGTGGAAGTATGGATCGCTCTATGGAATAAAGGTGTGGAGTTTCTAGTGAACTTCTTTAATGGACTCCTACAAGGGGAGAAGATGCCAGATAAATGGAGGAGGAGCGTGCTTGTGCCTTTGTACAAAGGCAAAGGAGACATCAAAGAATGTGGAAATTACCGACGAATCAAGTTGATGAGCCACTCTATGAAACTGTGGGAGAGGGTAATAGAAGCAAGGATAAGGAAGAAGGTAACGATTGGTGAGCAACAATTTGGGTTCATGCCATGAAGGAGTACCACCGACGCAATCTTCTGTTTGAGGATGCTGTTGGAAAAGTGAAATGAAGGGCAGAAGGCGGTGCACTGTGTCTTTATTGACTTGGAGAAGGCATACGACAGGGTACTCAGAGAGGAACTGTGGGAATGCTTGCGGTTAGCTGAAACATCAGAGTGCTATGTAACGATTATTAAGGACATGTATGACGGAGCGACAACAACTGTGAGAAGTGCAGCAGGGTTGACTGAGGAATTTAAGGTAGGTGTTGGACTTTACCAAGGCTCAGCACTCAGCCCATTCCTTTTTGCCATCATCATGGACAAGCTGACGGAGGACATCAGGAAGGACGCACCATGGGATATGCTGTTTGCAGATGACATAGTGCTGTCTAGGCAAAATTGCAGGGAGCTAGAGGAGGATCAGGAGATGTGGAGAAATGCACTGGAGAGAAGAGGCCTGAAAGTGAGCCGGAGCAAGACCGAGTATTTGAAGGCTGGGGATGTGGATGATGGCGAAGAGTTGAAGCTGCAAGGAGAAAAGCTAAAGAGAGCAAAAAATTTCAAATATCTGGGTTCGACAGTTAGTAGCGATGGACGATGTGAGGAAGAAGTGAGGAGAAGGATCCGAGCAGGCTGGATGAGTTGGAAGAAGGTGTCTGGAGTTTTGTGCGACAGGAAGTTATCAGCAAGGGTTAAGGGTAAAATGTACAAGAGTGTTGTCAGACCAGCCATGCTTTATGGAATGGAAACGGTGGCAGTGACGGAAAGACAGGTGGGAAAAATGGAAGTTGCAGAGTTGAAAATGGTGAGATGAGCACTGGGAGTAATAAGAAAGGACAAGATAAGAAACGAATACGTGAGAGGGTCTGCGAAAATTGCAAAGCTAGGAGACAAACTTCGGAATGCAAGGCTACGCTGGTATGGCCACGTGAAAAGGAGAGAAGAAGGCTACGTGGGAAAAACGATGATGGAGATGGCGGTGCCAGGTAGAAGGAAAAAAGGAAGGCCAAGGAGAAGGCGGATGGATTTGGCAAGAGAAGACATGGAAAGGGTTAGAGCTAAGGAAAGAGACGAAGTCGACCGGAAGAAGTAGAAAATACTTTCGCGCTGTGGCGACCCCGAATAGAGAGAAGAAGAAGAAGAAGAATTAATTAATAACTATTCATTAATTTTGCTCTTAAATTTAAAACTTTTTGTGTCATTTTCTGGTAGAGACCTCTTGTACACAACAGTATTAACTGGTTTTATTAAAGGAGTCCACAACTTTCAGGAAAATCATCAAAACGAGTCCATGACACTGAAAAGGTTGGAAATCAGTGATCTAGATACTTGTATCGGCGATACTGCATTGATATTGAATTAAGTTGACAACAATGTATCCGGTATCGCGATCGAATTAATGTGCTAAAAAGTATCATCTATTGGTGTCGATTTAATATGATTTTCTAGCATCGCGCAGCCATTAATTCCAAAAACTTTGGGAGAAATATAACGGCTGTGCGCAACACCTATGATGTTTTTTTCAATCGATATGATTTTGGAACGTAAATAGGCGATGTCAACAACACATTAACTTTTTTTTACTGTTTTCACCGCTAGTAATTTAAGCGAAGTCGGCACAGCATCATGAACCGCATCGAAATTAATGATGGGGGCCCTGCAATGGTGAACGCTTCACTTCGAGCTGATGTACTCTTCCCAAGCTACTTCCATGCCAAGATGAGCTGCATGCCCGCAGCAAAAGCCTTGTGCTCATACCAATATGCCAACAGTACGAAAAAGATGTTTAAGTGTTTGGCCTGATAAGCTCACTAAATACCTTACTTCTGAAAATACATATCAATCATCTTGGCGCCCTTTCACGACATTGATATGAGTTTAGGCACTTGCTGAATTGAACGGATGAAGTTTGTGAAGTTTAAGGAAGCCTATGATGAAAACAGAGCTAGTAAGACGTTCCCAGGCACTCGATAAACTTGGAAGAAATACAGCCACCATGCGCAACCCTCGCAGTGTTTTTTAATTAAATCTCTTTCAAGAAAAGATATTTTTGTTTCGGAGCGAGCATTGGCTATGTCAAAACCATTGACTCGTTATCACTGTTTTGACAATTATTAATTAGATGAAGCCGGTTTGGCCGGATGAACCGATATTTTTGAACCTCGACATTACTGATAGGGGCCCTGCGGGCGACGCCGGCAAAGCCAGGTAGTTATTTAATACCCAGCCTATGCGGCGTCACTCGGAAGGAATGCCAGTTGAACTACATTTCGGGGTAGAAATAGCAGTTTAGTGGGCTGTGTCGGCTTCATCTCAATGGGCTATGATTTCTGAGAGCAGCAACGATAAGTTGGTAGCCTACCCATGAGGGTATCGCGCCAATGCCCCTAATCCCGTTCATGGTACAGGTACTTTGCATTATGACTGGTCTACGTCACAAACTCTTTATCGTTTGATAAGTCGTTTCCTTTCTTTTGAATAAGTACAGGAGCACAAAATTAAAATTTGGTGTTGACCCGTATTGGTTTTTGTTTTACAACTACAAAAATAAATGTTTTGGTAACTCTACGTCACGGTTTGGTGCAACCCCCTCAAAATGATTTGTTTTTCGCCAAGTTCCTTGGCTGCAACTTTTATGTGCCTTGGTGTCGGAGCCAAGCAGAAAGGGTTGTACCTCAGCGGAAGACGCATGGGAAATGTTGGAAACGAATCTTTGCCACTATCTTTTGTTAGTCTGGGTTTCGTGAACTTTCTTGTTCGCATTTGCCCCGAAACAAATTTTGTTTGAAAATTGGACTTCAAAAAAGTAATCACAAAAAAGAAATGTCATCACTTCCAATTTGAATAGATGGACAATGAGTCAATTCACACTTTTTATTCTCCTGATCAAAATTTTCACAATCCGCTACTTCTATACTTGCTGCATTTAATCACCCGGTTGGTTTAATAACCAGGGGTGTAGTATTGTGGTTACGCGTGAAAACGGCGTTCCCACAGCGTTTCCTACAAACCTGACTGGAAGATTTATATTTTTACTTGCTTCCACATTTTTTTGTAGTACTAGTAATAATCACTTTTCAAGAAAAGATTTCTTTCTGTGGGGACAATTGTACATTTAGTGACTGTGGTTTCAAACAGTGTTTTTGAGCGACTGACTTACTTTTTTACTGATTGTTCTTCAAACTTTAAATTTCACAAACTATGCCAATGACTGCTGCTATCCCAGTCACACGGTTTGGGGTAAGGTTAGTCTTAGCGCACAGCGCAAACTCAATCGCGGTATCGAAAGGCACTTTTGATGATTGAATCATATGTAATTCAGAGACGAATGAATCCGATCTATCATGTACGAATGGCGTCCATACTGCGACAGGTTTTTGACTGTATGCGACTTTCCAAATCGGGGTTAAGAGTACTAAGGCGCACGACATGACTGGACTACAACGAAAGGTAATTTAGCGTGGAGAACACCAGCAGTTCAGTTATTTCAATTTTTGTATTTGCCGTTGCCCTTGAAAAAAAACAGATTTAAATCTTTATGATAATGCTGTGATATACTGTCGCATTTTGACAGGCAGCAAATCTGCGATAGGCTATACCAGGGCTTCTCAAACTTTTTTGTTCTGCGACCCCATTTTAGAAAAGAAACTTCTACGCAATCCCTGATGGGTAGCCTACACGTTAATGATATTTAAACAACAAACGTCCCATTACAGGCACTGGCATGTTTGGAAACTCTTTTGTTTTAGGGGGGAGCGGGAAGCGAAGCATTAAGTAAGCTTAATCTTATTGTCAAGCAATTATATAAAATACGCGAACTTAATCTTCTTTCGGAGGGAGAAGCGTTAAACGAAGAAAACCTTGGGAAAGCAAGAATTTTGCATATTTTGGTCACAAAAAACTGTTATTTACATTTTTTTGCTTCTGTCATATCCTTTGAGGGCTACCTCTTATGTTTTCATCCATAATTGCACCGCTGATCGCAAATCTCAAGTATCTTTTTCTAGGGCAAAATTATGCAAATGCGCACAATCCAAAAAAGGTAACAACACAGTAACAAAAAAATACATAATGGAAATAGTGAAGCAAACAAAAAATTAACGAAATATAAAGTCATTTTATAAAATTTATCCTGCACATTTAATGGAATGAGTATTGCGCATGGGCGTACGGCCCCAAACCCATTTGGGGGGGCACCAAATTTTTGCCCGAAAAGTTTGTCACTACGATCACATCTCCAAAAAAAAAAAAGGACATCGCCTGTTTCGCTGCACCTTTTTCATTACTTTCGGCCTAAATATGCCCAACCTATGTCTTTTGGAGATGCTATTGCAGTGACAAATTTTTCGGCAAAAACGTAAGGACACTTACTCAAATTGCCCGAAAAATTAAAAGTTGCCCGAAATTTTTACAGCCAGGAGGGGCCAGTGTCCCCCCGGACCCCCCACTTCGTACGCCTATGGTATTGCGCATGATCATTTATGAAAGAAATGAACTAATACGTCAGAACTGCATGCTCTTGAAATAATGTCTTTACATACGTATTGAAAAAAGTCAAGGATTGACGCAAATGTAGATAATGTAATTAGTTTTTTAATTCTCGCGCAAAGGCCAAACCAAGGGAGCATGACACACCCTCAAAATACGCTATTGGTGTTAAAAACAACTTGCATTTTTTACGCACTTTTTCATTGGCTTCCGCTTGGCTCTACTCAAACATACCAAACTTCTCAAGCTATCAAACATTAGTAGTGGAAAGCTATTTTGTTAGGGTTGAAAAATGGGATTTTAAATTGCAAGCAAGACATATATATATTGTTACGGATATAGATCTTCGATTTAATGTTTATTTGTAATTGGCAACACTATTTGCTTGGCTTTGTGTTGTTGTTAATTGACTGGTTTTCTTTTTAAGCGTGGTTACTGGCTAGTCGAGCCACTAAGTATTTTGGTATCTTGGATAAGTCGAATTTGGTTGTTTTAAGGTGAGCGATGCTTATATTTGTCTAATGTTTATGTTTCACGTTGAGTTTATCATTTGTGTTAAGTTTTGGTTGGTTGGCAAGTAGCCTGGCATTCTGTATCAGTATTGAAGAAAACCGGTAGCTGTAGTGAGCCTTTAGTTATCGCTTGGTTTGGTTATTGCTAGATGTTAGCAGTGTATTTATTGCCTTGGAACTTGTTGCCAATCTTCGCCTACTTTATGATATCTTTGCCAGTAATATTCCCGTTATTATGTTTTTGATTTGCCAATTTCTGGTCTTTACCTTAATAAGTCCCATTTAGTGTTAGTTGACATAAGCTGTGTTTTATTAATTCCTTTTTGTATTCAGCTTTGAAACTTTGGAGTTTGGAATTTAATTATTTGACTCGCCACATCGTCAGGTTGGTTATTTTGACCAGTCGCTTGCTTACTGCTTCGCTGCTAGCGTTAATTTGTGTTTGTTTATTTTTGTGTTTCAGTAACCGCAACGCAAGTCAACGCAATCACACGTTGTCTTGTCTAACATCAATACATCATTTTCTTCAAACGTTGCGCGTTCCTAATGAGCTGACGTAGGCAGTTTAATGATTTAAGGATCCAGCAACATATATATTTCTCCTCCTTAGCACTGTTTGGACGACGCATATCGTGGCAGTCTGGACCCTGACCATATTCTTTATGAATTATTGGTTGGGTCCACACACGGCTACAGAGAGAGACTAAAATCCAGACGCCCCTTTGTGCCCGCTGCACGGAAATTACTGCAAGATCTAACTGAATTGGATATTCGTGCAGCTCAATGGACTGACTTTAAATGGAGCACGGAATACTCGGAGTGTTCATCTGATATCCGTGCTTTCATTCCTAGGACAAGCACTAGGCCAATGGGGATGGGCCTGCCCAGATGATCATGGGTCAGGCTCAACCGCTTGCGGGCTGGTGTTGGGTGTTTTCAGTCGTCCATGCACAAATGGGGCCTTGCTCCTACATCGAATTGCGAGTGTGGCGCTGCAGAACACATCATTCTGACATGCCCCGTACATCGGGCACCTACAGGAATACGTGGACTGACGGTTTTGGATGTCGACACACGATGCTGGCTGAGTACCATCACTGCCAGCACCTGAAAATGTGGATCCCTTCCAAAAGAAGAAGACGACGGAAAATGAAATTAAGCAGCGTTTATTTCCCGCAATTTCTGTATTTTTACATGACATGTTAGAACTTTGTTTTACATTATATTTTTTGTAAATATATGTTATTGCAAATTTTTTTATTTCCTCGTGATTTTTTTATCGTGATCATTTCCACCTAGTTTTCCCTTCTCTGACTTTTAAAGTCAAATTTTATCAAGAAAATTTCTTTCCTAGTGGAAGCCGCGTCAACAAGGACAATATCGGTCAAAATATTTCAACAAACAGGAAGTAACAATGAATAACTTGCTGCGATTTTTTGATTATTTTTACCTGAAAACTCAGACAGACATTGTGGTAAGCAATTGACCCCGTAAAGATGGATTTACTCCTAAAAATGCAAAACAAAATCATTTTACTGCAGGTCTACTTTTAATTTTCTTGTGAGGTTTACAAAAGCTTTTAATTTTGATAAATACTGGCAATTTGTCTTGCGAACCCATTACTAAATCGTGCAACCCCAAATGGGGTCGCGACCCATAGTTTGAGAAGCCTTGGGCTATACAAATTGCTTTTGCTTTCGAAATAATAAGTAAAGCCGCTGTCTGCTGCTTATTTCACTGAAGTGGTACAAGTCAGTATTATAACGTCATCCAACACTATGACAAAACAAAGTTTTTTGAAGCGATTAAGAGAAAAAAGAAATAGCTTGTTTAAAATACTTGAAAGCTTGATCACTTGTTGCATTGTAGAAAACGCTTAAATAATCGCAGAATTATTTTTATCAGAAGCACCTCGTTAATATCTCTCGAAAACACTTTCAACCGTATTTGTACAGACATTAATTTATGACAGTCCGCCAATACTGGCTCAAGAAAAATAATTGGCGAAAACTAGAAATTCATGAAACGTTTTATATTCAAAAGCTGCAGCCACAATTGAACACAGATGAAGCTTCACATCTACTTTACCTTTTTAATACGTAAATTTTGTTTTGTTCGCGTTCTAAGCTTTTCCGTCACTAATTTAACATGAACTGACGTTGACCACAAAGTATGTAATAGTTATTGTTTTTTTAATAATTAAATTGGCAGGTCATAAATGTTATACTTGGCCATAATTTATTTAAGTTTGAAGTAATCAGTTGCACCATTTTGGTTGACAGTGCAAGCAGCGTTTAGCGAAACGTTCTAGTTAAAATATGTACTGCAGTATACTGGCTCTAGTTTTTTTTGTTAAGAATCGTCAGAAGATCTCTGACTGTATATTGTATGTCTAAATTAGAGCTATTTCAAATCACTCCTGGTACTTATACATAGGTGTTGTAAGACCACGATGATTTAACTTTTGTGCGAAAATGATGTTGAGAAGATCGTTTGAGACTACTTCAATAATTGTTAAAGTTTCACTTAAAATCATTCGCTAAGCATCGAATTTACAATTCTAATCACTTTTTATACGACAATACGAAAACAAAAATTGCAAACTCATCATCAAGTGCCATGCCTGTTCCAGGCCTCGGCGGCATTAATGCAAATGCTTTTCCATTTTCTTCTATCCGACAAAATGCAGCAGTTTTTCTGTATTAAGCTTTGTATATGTTTCTAATTTATCCAAATAATTGAACCTTTGACGACCCCCTTGCTCGTTTTCCATTGATACCTCCAGTAATTGAAGTTTGCTCCAGATTCTCCTGTCTCATGATATGTCAAAAAAATTGCAACTCCCTATTTTTGATTGCGTTAAGAAGTTGTCTAACTTGGCAGGTTTGTTTTAGAACAGTTTAATTGGTAACGTGAGCAGTCCATGAAATGCGTTGCATTCGCCGTAGAAACCAAAGTTTTAATGCGTTGACTATCTTGATAGTTTCGTTTGTCATAGTCCAAGATTCACAACCATATAAGAAAACCAACCACACATAGCACTTTAACAAACGGAATCTGATCCTGAAACTCATCTTTTTTTGTTACGGAGGATATATCCCAAGGCTATGAATGCTTGTTTGGTACCTACCAATTGCAGTCTGACTGTTAATGGTGGGGTTGCCAGCTTAATTGCTTGGTTGGACCACTCACGTCAGAAAACTGAGGTTGGGGGTAAGCAAGGGCATGCTCCCTGTAGAAAAATTTCGCTCCAATAAATCCCCATGCATGGGGTAAATCCGGCCATCTCTGCTGAAGGGACAACACCGGATAGAAACTGAATCACTACTACCTTCCGTTACTTGAAATAAGTGAACCAAGATATCAGAAATGTTCTGTCTGTTTAATTGAGTTTCCTTTGAAGGAAAGTGTGAGTCTTGGTACTCTTTTTAGTTAAGTAACTACGAGACATTCTGTTTTGTTGACATTCCATATTGTTCTCCAATTTTTTCTAGTTTATTTTGCATCTTTTGTAGCTACTTTTGTGACGTTGAAATGAGGACAGTGTCATCAGGGTAACGTATATTGCTTAAATTAACTCCATTCATCTTTATTGTTTCATAGTCATTGATGCCACGAAAAATAATTTCACTGAACAGATTAAACAGATCTCGAGATAGAACACAGCCTTGTCGGATCCCATTTTTGATTTGCGTTACAAAGCTGTGTAGCAGTGATCAGATTACGAGATCAAAAGTTAGAGCAAGAGTTCAATTGCACGTGATAAAAGTGTTTGCCTGACAATCAGCTAGGATGACTTTTAACTTGTGATCAGTACGTGACAACTCAAAAGTATTAAAATTGTAAACTAGATGTTTGCCAAAGATTTTAGATGAAGTTTTTATACTTAAGGTAAATGAACTGTTAAATTAAAATTTTTGTTTTGTAAATAAGTATAAGCGATAGTGAGACTGAAACTTAGAGTGAGAGTTTGAATTGGCAATAGCACACTTGCAGTCAGAATTTTTGTTAAAGATTTGCGTGTGTCGATGGGTATGACACTTTTTATTTGTGTTTTTTAGCAAACATTATTGAAAAGTTAAAAACTTGGTTGTTTAATTAAGTTGAATCTTTACAGGAATTGATGGGAATATCTTTCATTAATAATTGTTATTTGTGGTAGATGGCGAACACCAAGCAATAGTTAAAAATTGAATGTTTGGTGGGTGATTAAAGATGTTTGATAAGCATAGGGTTGACTATAATTTTTTGTTTTTCTAATTTCTTATAAAGAATGTTAAAAGTTGTGAATTTGAGGTCAGATAAGATTGTATATTCGTTAATTTTGTTTCAATCTAGGCGTGATAAGCAGACTGTGAAATGTAAAGAAAATATTAATTTCGTGTTCAGTTGACAATTTAGACATTAAAAGTTGCTACATTTTAGATAACAGCTCAAAAATATGTGATGGTAGAACATAATTTTGCAATTTTTGTTTTCGTATTGTCGTATAAAAAGTAATTAGAATTGTAAATTCGATGCTTAGTGAATGATTTTAAGTGAAACTAACAACTATTGAAGTAGTCTCAAACGATCTTCTCAACATCATTTTCGCACTAAAGTTAAATCATCGTGGTCTTACAACACCTATGTATAAGTACCAGTAGTAATTTGAGATAGCTGAATTTAGGCATACTTCATTGTTCTAAGTTTTCTCTTTATTCTATTCACACTACAAACTTTTTCTACCGTGGAGCTGAACTAAAAATATTACACCTAGCGACATTACCGTCAATAAATTTGAAAAATCTGGTCCAAATTTTACCAAACACTGTAAGTCTGCTCAAGCTACTAAAAATACATCTTTAATATTTTTGTACTGAAAAAGTGTAAAACAAACGTCTAGCGGTAATAAACGTAAACGTTTTTGATTAAAATTGTCACAGATTTGATATACCATTTTTTCTTTTACAATGATAACTCTTAGTCTTCTGGAAGTATACTCAAGATCTCATACTTTCACAACGCCAGCCCACTGTATCCGTATATTCTGCAGAAGACCTGGTGGATTTCCAAAAAGCTGCAAAAACGGTTCGTTGTACTAAAGATATGCTACATTATTGTCTTTTGTGAGTTTGCAACGCTCTCAACTAGTGATGAACGAGCAAACTGTTCTCATTGACAGATTATTTAAACATTCGCCTTCATTTTTCAACACTGGTAGCTATTTGGAAATCTACTGTCTTTTCAAGACTTTATTCCTCCAAGATTGTGACTGCTGCTAATTCTTCTAAACTGCTAGCTATTTGTACAAGTTGTTAGATTATTTTCTTCTGTAAGTTTGCAACGCTGACAACTTGTCGTTAACAAGCAAATTTTTCTCATTTGCAGACTATTTAATTATTTTGCTTAATTGCTAACTATCTGAACATCTGTCTTTCTTTTATCACGCTCGTAACTACTTCAAAATGTTCTACTGTCTTTTCAAGATTTTATTTCTTTAAGATCGTACTGGTAATAAAGCTGAACCCATTGTTTACGCTACATATTTCCACTGGAATCGATATAAAGACTCTTTAATTAATTTCAACCAACTGTAGAACTGATATGACAACTCTATTGAGTAAAGGAATCAATATCAAGTTTGCAGAAAACACCTCCAGCAGGCCTAAATACATCTGGAAGAATATTCTAAAGATACATCATTGTAGAGGATCACAAGATTGAAACAATAAAACAACAGAGTCCGAACGACACTATGGAGTTTATATTCAATTTTTAAAATACGACCTCAAAACTTCGTAATGTTGATATATCCGTTTTAGAAGGATTGTGTTTATACTAGGCCAGAAATTATGAAGATACCTGATCACACAATTCCTATTTCGCTTAACATAATTTATAATATTTCAGAAATAACGAGTTGAATATCTAATTTACTGGAATTGATATCGATGTACCTGGAAGAAGGTATTCTGAAGTGGGAGAACACACGAGTTCAAATCAAACATTTCAAGCGTGAAGTTGAACAAATAAAACAACTCAAATGTGTCAATAAAATCATTTCAAACAATTCAATCAAACGAAACAATTTATATCATTTCAAACAAATCAATTTAAACAAATAACAACTCAAACATTTAAAAATGTGAAGTTTAATAAAACAAACAATTCAGTTTTGAGTCCAAACACATAGAATGTCAAGTTCCATCAAATTCAATACTCAACTTGAGACGAAAATTATTCAAGTCACGTTTTGGCCCGCACCTCAAAAACCTTATCGAGAAACGTATGCTATAGGCCTACTACTCCTGGTTGAGGCATCCAATAAAACTGCATTTAAAATTTCTGAATAAACATTTTTTAACTTTCCTAGTTCTAAAAAGTGATGGAAACCGGCTATTTTTTAAAGAAAACAAAAATGGTCGTCTAGACAAAAAGTTTTGTAACCGCTGGGGTAGAATATGATACCACCACGTATGGTATGTTTTGTTACGAACAATTGTTGTTCATGTAGCCAGTTCAGTGAAACCTTGCTTCCTGTCAGTATGAATTGTATGCTGCTGCTAGGATTGAAATGCAAATGCAACTGCCTAGAGGTACTAACAAGCAACCTAACTCTTGGATACAGTTGAGTAAAACTAGATGAGCTATGGATGCTGAACTCTTTGCCCCTCCTTTTATCTTCAACAACTTTGTGTGAAAAATCGACTAAAGGCATTTTTGAAAACACAAAAATGCTTCTAAATTGTTCCAAAAATTCTTTTTTTAGAATTATTCAACTAAATAAGCTCCATAAATCGTCGCAAAGACTGAGGCCCGGTCGTTTCTAAGCTAGTCCCTCGAGTAAATAAGTCATGGTTGCGATTTTGAAAACTATAACGAGTGCAGCTTAAAACTTTGAAGTAAACTCCGCAACTGTCATGCAAAGCACCACTGACGCTGTTCTGCTCGGCCAAGTGATGCGATATTGCGCGTAACGCAGTCACAATTACATGATTGCGGAAGATAAACTAAGTCTTCTGCGATTGTTTTCAGTAGTCGATCACACATTATCTTGTCACAGAAATCATTGTAAGAATAAAACAGGAAATCACTGCAATTTAATCACTAACAATTGCGCGAACTGCACAGTGATTTTGGTAAACATAACTTGAAATGTGATCGGGTTTTGACAAAATTTAGAGCGGTGACAACGAAATTAAATATAACAGACATTAGCATTTAGGTCTTGTCACCAGACCCACATATTTCTTCCTAAAATATATTTACGTTCCACCATCCTTGCTACCGTATTCTGATAATGATGATCCCCGGATACACTGGAGGCAAAACGTACATACATTTGTTGAATGAAGTCTGGATTTGATGATAAACTGAAGTTTCCTCCATTCACTACGACTTTTCATTGCAGAATCGCAGCTAAGAATTTTGTAACGTCGGCGCACCTTATAAAACTTTTGCCCTGAATTATGCAGATTTTTCAGACGATCTCCAACGACAGGGACTATTACGCGGTTTTACAAGTTATTCAGGGTGGTAGCATGGTTGTTTTCGCTTCCTTCCGTAGCTATGCTTTTGCTGTGAAGAGGTTTTATAGATCGTACAGCAACTACGCAATGAAAACAAGACATTGTTTCAGGGAGCGCTCCTACATCATATTCCAAGCATTCCAGATTTAAAAACCTCGGTTTGAGACTGCATAGTAGATGTGTAACTGTCACTGCAAACAAACAAAATACTTCAGCGGAAACACAAAACGCAGACAAATGTCACTGCTAGCAAAGCAGGAATGCTGAAAACCAGGTAAAAAATCCACCATTTATTAGCAGAAAAAACAGGCTTGAAGCAAAATTATTGAATTTAATCATTTCAACGCTAATTTTGAAAATTCACGACTTGTTGAAGCAGCTACCAAATGCAGTACATAAAAAATTATACCAGTACAGTAACACGCAGAGAATCGAACGTCGCACACACGCACACACATCAGATGCTACTAAAATAAATGATCGCGAAAAACACTTCTAAATCCAACACAACGGCAAGAGTAAAAAGCTTATCGACCTGATCAAATTCTTTCACATTTACATTTCTAACGTGAACTTTTCGATTGATATGGATTATAATTTCACAATTCATTGATTGAAAAAAAAAGATACGCCAAACATTTTCGGTCCTCGTTGCGAACCGAACTTTCTAGACTAACTAAAGCCAATTTTGGTGTATCGAGGTTCGAGTAGAGATGGTGCCCCAGGGTGTCGACACAGATCTCAATCGGAAGCGGTAAAAACCGTTTATTTTTCCGGAACCCAAAATTCCAAATTTCAACTCTGGCAAACCCAAACCGAAGCTAAACCACAATTTTTATGAAGTACTGAACATGAACTGATAAAAATAAGTTTTGCGGAACCTGAACCTAAACCGGAGTGACATTATTTACGCGATTCCACAAGTTCCGTAAAGCTATTTAAAAAAACTGGCAACCTTGATTGCGTATGTAGTTGTAGGGACTTTGCGTAGTACCGAAAAGTAAGATTTAAAAAATTACGGCGAGTAAACAAAATTTTACTTCGAATTAGTGCAAGAAAGCAAAATAAAATTAAAATTTCGTGTTCACATGTTTTATATTTGGGCCAGTACTTCGGAATGTTTTGTTAACATATAATTTGTTTTTCTGAAGTTAAAACTTATATCTTAATAAAGAGGAGCGGGTCCATTTTATTACCCTACTTTCCCCCATTTGTTCCTAGTGCTTCTACGTCTTACGTAAATTCAATAAGTCTTCGTCACAATACGCACTTCAACAGAAGTATACACATTTCTCGTTTGTAGGTTTAATTAATATCGTGTTCGCGAATTTTCTTTACTTTGAACAAAACCATTCAAAAGCACTGCTCCATTTTTGAATATATTGTGTTGTGACGCAATAGATCATCATCATACTTTACTCTGTCAAGCATAAATTTTCTCAATACTTTTCCGGCCAATTAAATTTATAGGAAATATCGTTTATAAATAAGACACGAAAAAATCAAATGCATCAAAAACCATTAAAACTTCCAATAAAAACGTGCAAAAAAATCGACTCAAATACCAGTTCGAAATTTTTATTATTCTTGAAACCGAACCTCTAAAATTTGACACTGCTAAACCCGAAACGAACCGGGACAACAACTTGTATATAGCATTAAACCAGAACTGAAACCATAAAAGCAAATTTTGTTAAACCCAAACTATAGCGATATTTTAAATGGCTCGACGCCCTGTTTTACATGAGACATATTTCAAAGTCTTTGACTCCATAAAATAGATTCAACTGCACATCTACAAACCTGGCTGGAATTTCGTCTGTTTTCAGCCGAAAGAACGCTTACAAGAGCTACTAGAGTGTCTAGATTTGGCTCGTAGGAATACGAATAGTACCAAGCTTCAGAACTACACAAACTACCAAAACTTCAAAACGAAGGCAGCTTACACTATTTACAGTGAAATTAAAAAGCAACTAAAACAGTGTATCAACTTTGTTGAATACTCCCAAGCAACATGGGAGTAGATTTATAAATTCTAGTCACGAAGATAGAGTTAGTCAATGGGGCAAACATGATGATGCTTCTTTGACTACAACCTGGCTGGTTTGTTGAAAACCTAGGTTCATGCGGGTTAAACAACATTCCGCACCCAATATCAAATTCTGCAAACGAGAAGAGTTTAGAAAAAGTAAAAATGTAGTAGACTCAGTGACTTAGTTAAGGGGAAGGGATAAAAGCAATGAGCCACAACATGGCAAGATCAAAAACTGGAAAAAATCGCTTTCGGATGGTTGATCTTCAAAAAAAGATGTTTATGTTGCTTCGACACCAAAATGGGCCAAACAACCACTTTCGAAAAGTTCATCTTCGAAAATAAGTCTTCAGGTTAAAAAATAGGCAAAATCACAATTCCAACACGCGATCTACAGCAAATTTCTGGCTAATAGGCACAAATCAGTATGAATCCACACTTTATAATAATATTGAGCTCACTTAGTAATCGGCCCATCCCTCCCTCCCAAAAAAGGCAACTACTAAAAATACCCCAGTGAAAACACTAGTTTTCATTCAGGTACTTTTTGTTATATGTAGATACCTCTAAGTCAAGGTTGTGGAATTCGTATGGCACCAAAGGTTCGGCGACCTTCGGCCACGCACCTCTCCTAGATAAAAGTCTAATAGAATTAAATTCTTAGTTTGGTTACATTAAAAATCTTTTAAATGATTTTGTAAGTCCTTCAGCCATGCCGGCTCCAAGCAAAATGTTACGTTTTCAACAAAAATGCCAGGAGGCGCTTAGCGTAAGGGCAAACGCATATCAACGTGGGCTGCAAAGATGCCGGCGTCTGGCAAGGAATTATGGAGCCGTCAAAATTGGGTTGGACAACCTTGAAGTTATTTCAAAAACTTGCCTTAAATTTTTCAGCTTTCGAAAAGCGCCGCTCAAGACTGGCTTCCTTTGATTGGTCAATGGATCGCCCAATGGGAATTGAGCTTCGTAAATATCTGGGTAGGACTTTTGAAACTGCAAAAATTGAGGTTTAAAACGCTATTATTTAGGATGATTAGGATGATTTTCCAAAGCATTAAAATTAAGAAACAACAAAGACCAACATTACCGATTTTTCCTGCTTCTAATAAGCAGGGGAGTATTTAAAAACTCTAGTTGGGGAAAGAGCTAAGAAAAACTGATGAAAATAATCCAAAAACCGTCCCTTTGCATTTAAAGTAGATTACCAATCAATTCTTCAAACATCCTGCTGCTCATAAGCCAGTTAGATCAAGTTCACACCTGCTTTAATTTCTTCTTTTTCTCTCTTACTGATATTTGCTGATCGCTAACAATTGCATGAAGTAGATCAGTGAGAGCTGACTTAAGACTGGCTTCGTTTTGACTTTCGTATTCAGCACGAGACACCTGCGATACAAAATCACATTGCTTCACCATGCTAGAACAATGAAGTTGCTTGCCCTCGTCCAACGTCAAGAAATTACTGCTCGCATTCGCGGCCGGTACAACGAAGCGGCACTTTTACCTACCTCAATCAAGAGGTATTTGCTGCTTTGGTATGGGCCTAGATGTTTTGTGCAATAGCAAGAATAAAGAATATCATTGCAAGTGATTACGAATATTAGGAATATGCTTATCATATTCTAGCATGCAACTTAACTTTTTAAAATACGTTAGTAAAAGCAGAATTTGAAAACCTTGAAATCAGCAAACGTCTTGTATAGTACCGCTTACGCTGTTATGCGAGTCAATTTGATATCAAATCACGTACAAGAAAAACTAGACAAATACTGTATACCTGTTTGCAGAAGGTGAATTGCTTCTTGAGCGATTGTTTTTCAGTGGTCACCGTCATATCACTCTAATAACGGAAACGATATTAACGTGATTGCTTGCAATTGGGCCACTTTTCCTGCCGGTAGTTTACAATAGGAAAACTAGTGTCGCGGTCCAGTTTCAAGAAAACTGGTGAGAAACGATAGCTCAGTGCGATAGAATAGCACTACAAATCGATAGGTCTCAAGTTCAACGCCCGCGTCAAATATGCGTTGTTGCTACTCATTCTCTTCATAGGGATTGAGGCAAAGCATGAAACGATTTTCTAGGTTTAGGTCGCAAACATACTTAAGTCAGCCCAGGGGGAAGGTGGTATCCCATTTCGAGCCAGTCATGAATGCAAATTACTGACTGGCGTTGTTGCGCCGTGAGACACGCGACACAACATTACCAGAGTGGTTGTAGTGTTTCGCATCGGGTCAAACTAGTTGAGCGATCAGAGCGCAACGTTACATACATAGCCAACAAACGGCATGTGCTTTCAAACTGAAGTTTGAATGCTGCACGAATCTCGAGGGCATAAATAGGTATGTCTGTTGACTGAGCTCTTAAAAACAAATGCAATCTCATCGTTTACTTTAAGTTTCGATTGCGTGTCCAAGAGGAATTTTCTTAAGTTTTTTTTTTACTTAGGAGAGGGTATTTTCTTCTGTAATTGCTTTTCGTTGCTGTTGAGGCCAAACTCAGCTGTCACGTTTGCTTCACTTTTACGACTTACCTCCTCATTTGCTTTTTGTTCCATCTCTGAATGGATCTTCATCACAGACGCAGAATGCTCCAATAAAAAACATACAACACGTTCCGAAAGATTCCGACTCGCACAATCCGGATGTTCGGAAGATCGAAGGATAGAATCGGTCAATCGATCAAGGAGCTACATATTAAAACTGTTGTCACTCCAGTTGGATATGCCATGAAGCCCCAGGAGTCAAGGTCTTCCGCCATGCCCTCACTCCGGTTAACAGCATCAACCCGCTGTTTTTACAATCATGATAGAGTGGTGGTACGTTCAGATCTCGCAGACTGCATTGTAGTGCCCTTGAGAAAGATATATTACTGTCACGAATAAGGAAATTTGCCTTGTGAGAATAGTTTTCGCATATGCGTATAGTGTTGTATTATTTTGTTCGCTCGGTTACTGATTGAGAAAAAAAGACCTTTTTTCCTCGCAATTATTTGCTGTAAGTACGCCTTTATTACGTCACAATCCTTATTACGACATAATAAAATTCCAGATTGATCTAGAGATTCTAGCTTCTTCGAAGAATTTCGATAACCGATTACATAACTTGAAATGCTCTTTTTTTCTTTTTTTACGTGATTTCGTTCTAGCGTTTTCTGGATTGTTTTTTCGATTTATATGTAAGGCGACGGGATTTTTTTAGAGGAGAGCAGAAGACGTTGTAGTGGAGAGAGAGAGAGATTGATTGACAGAGTAAAGAAGGGCCATTGTTTTTTTTTATAATTTATTGTGGATTCTGTGGACGTGGCGAGTATTAAGCAGTTATTGGTAAAATTAATTTTGGCGGATTTCTGATTGTGTGGTAAAGTGATTAATTCTGAGATCGTTGAGCGAAGAAGCTTGAAGTCGTGAAGTATTATTTCTGCGAATACATTATTCTGTTCTTAACGTTGTTTATGGTGTTTTTAGTGGAAGCCAATCTTTTCCAAGTTTTATTAAGTTGCGGTCAGACCTAATTATCCGAGCGATTATCATACGTCGCCTCAATTTTAAAAGAAATTTAAGATTGAGATAGAACCGAAAGTTCTATATTATTATATTAAAACGCGACAATTACCATGAATTTATCAAAGGCAATATCAAGCAACACATTAATTGGTAGAAACTTAGTAATTTCGACTTGGACCACACGTTCTTTGAGTGTCATTATCATTGTCCTACGAGTCTAGTTCTAGAGAAAAAAATTGCGATACAAAAATACGTCTTCCAACTCGGCTTTCTTCTTTCAATTAGCGCTAAGATAGTGGGGTAGCTCTTAACACTTCGCTTTATCCAGCTATATCTACCACCTCAACTGCTTTAATGTGGAGCATAAAAGATCTGGTAACCTTTGTTTCATAGGTAAAAGGTTTCAATATAGACTGCTGCAAAACTTGGAAACAGCTTTTTTACCAAAACCTTTTGGTGACGCAATCATTGGTTGTGGAATCGCGACGACTTCAAAAGCATAAATTTCAAATATTTCTGAATACAATCAAACATTTGTCAACAGTCGGGTATGCTCTCACAAAAAAAATTATCGTGTTTTCATCAATTTTATTGCTCTACTGATGTTTGGCTTCCTTTAGCAACCGATTAAAACATTAACCTTGCGCTCTCCTTGGTACCGGTTTCTATAGTAACGTCTTGCTCTGCTACCTTGCTTGCCGTGTTTCACCAAGCTAGAATAGTAAAGCTGCTCACTTAGCATGTCGTAAGACGTTGCTTTTAGGCATCAACCACCGGCAGTCTACCTTGTCTGTAATTTACATTCATGACTGGTTCAAAACAAACTGCTGCTTTTGCCTGGCGTGATTTCATCAGATTTGCGATGAGAATCTGGAAAACCATTACATACCTTACCTCTGTCCCAAGGAAGAGGTGGGTAGACATAACAACAAATAATTCTCTCCTTGCTTGCCAAGAAAAGCAAAAGTCAATAAACCAAGAAATGGTCGCAAGAATTATACATTTCTTGTCAGGCCAAGTAACTATTTTTCCATTTGATTTAATACCACCGCAAATCTACCACAAAAATCTTTTCAGCCAAACAGCAAATTTTGTGAAAGTGCTTACCAAATCCCGCGTTGATAAGTGGCTGTCCAGTGACGTCAGATTCGGGTTGTTGAGCATTTTTGTCATCAGGCGTAAAAGTAGATGGAGCTTTCTGCAAAATATCTAACTTGATATACATAAAAGATCATAGATATGCAACAAAGAAGCAACATAATTGCTATTATTCATCTTGGAACAGTGCTACAAAATGGAACTTCGCAAAACCCAATCTAGATCAGGTAAGAATTAGCAGTCAGTTTTGAACCAGCCATGAGTACAAATGAAATACTGATGCAGCCTCGCCACCAACAAGGCAGATGGCCAGGGGTGATTGCTCAAAAGTTACCTATTACGACATGCTAGGTGAGAAGCTTTACTATTCTAATTCGGTAAAGCATTAATCGTTCTGAGCACAACCAAGATTTTACTGTAATTGGGTGACAGCTAATCTCTACATAACAAATACACAAGACTGCTCTTGTGGTGAACAAACGACATGTGTTACATACGAATGCATTAAAAACAATACGAATCCATCCAGATTGCAATAAGGTAGTTAAAAGTTTGTTGTTCGTCACAGCTTAGCATTTGTTACGTCTGCTACCGTCAATCGACCTATGCGGTTACTATCTGTTATCCGATATACAGCCTGCGCAGCCTTTTCATGCGAAGTCTTCTGTGCAACACTGCACAGACTTTCTTTATCAAAATTACAAAGTAACATGATTAACTGGTGCACCTTCTGTTTGGAGGAGGCAAAAGCAGCAAGCACAATTGGAAAGCTTCAATAGTGTGAGCTTGACTTGATTTTGCAATAGCTGGAAAACAAGGTTCTTTTAAGTCTGCACTTTATCACAAGCTGAGCAATGCGCTGTATCAGTATCATGTAACCATAACATGCAGGAGTTAGCCTGGACTTTTAAATACATACTGCATACCATGGCTACTGAAGTTCTAAAAATTGGCTCTTCAAAAGATCCGAATGTTACGGCTTTTCAATGTTGAGCAATTTAAAGAAATTCTTTAAAAAAGATATTACACAATTCAGAAAGGTTTGCCAATGTCTCATAAGCATCTACCACAGTCATTTCGTTACCCATTGTTTTCATGTTCATTCTCGCTTGCTCCAACGCTGCACTCAAAGGCGATTGTGTCTGGTTGCTTTCCTGTGATCGCTGGCAATTGGTCTCATGATGCAAATAGTTCATGCTGCCATGGAAAATCATAGGTTTCGCTGGCAGTGCACTTTCCTTGCATTGTTCTCGATACAAGTTGCTGTGTGACCTGAAGTAACAGGCTAAACGATGAAAACTTGTTCAACTCAATGAATATAGTTTGAACGCAGAGTCTATCAGGTAGCGAGGTGATGACCGTACGGTGTTGGACACAAAAGTGATAAGGTGGATGTACACAGCATATGCTTTTTTTGGTTTTGTACGTTTTTTTTTTGCCTTCGTGCCTTTTTGTATCGGAAATTTTTAGCTGCTTAAATATTAATATTTAAGCGGTGTCGCAAAGTATAACTTGACGTGCGAACATTCGGTTTTGTAGCAACGAATATGCCAAAAGATTTTGTAAGTTTTTGGCCGTATAACGTATATGCTTTTGGTTCGTACTTTGCGGACAAAATTGGATGATCGGTAAACAAGATATACTGTAAAGCATCACAGAGACGTCGCAGCAAACGTAAATTTTCTCACAAAAATGCATGAGAAAAAATGGACAAAACCGGCCAAAAACCTAAAATGTGTACGTCCACGCCCAGCTAAAGTTTAAGTGTCAACTAGAAAGCAAACAGCAATTCCGCTCGGCCATGTCGCATGCAACGCTCTGCGCGCTGAACACGCAGTCTTTGGACTACAAACATAACGCTCAGTCCATTGCGCCGGAGTCCGACGATGAGAATCAGTGGAAAATGAGCTCACATTCAGGCTGCTGAGAAGGCGATGGTGCACAAAAATCAGTGGAAACGCCAATTGCTCAGCACAAAGCGCTAGTGTTGCAAAAGGAAAAAGCACAAGTTTAAAGAATGGTTTCCACTAGACGTAAAAAGTCTATGTTTATCCATTCAGTTTTACGCGCCGAGCGCTTTTGCCCGTAGAATCATCTTAAATAGAAACGCAAAGAAATTTTAAGCTTTACCAGCAATTTAGGCCGCATGGAAACCAACCTTAACGCTCGTATGACTTTGCATAAAGCTTTTGAAACACTTTTTGCTGCTTGGTTCAAGTATTTGTGATAAAAATACACTGCGACGAAGCACTGACAGCTGCGAGACAGGCCCGATTGCAAGTAGTTCACTGCATAATCGTATGCAACGGCGTGTTTACGGGAGGGGGATGAAAGTCGATGGCTGACCATCGACGTGGACGTAGCAAAGATGTGAAAGAGGTTTTCATACCTGCCTGGGAACCAAAATACACGAAATTCTCCGGTTTCAAAAGGTTGATTTCCAAAAAAAATGTCTTCACTTTTTCAAAATGCAATAACCTCCACAACAATTTGTTTCTATATGCGCCAATGACTGTAGGACTTTCAACAGATTAAAGGCAAAAATATATTATTAATTTGATCGCAAAATATCTTTTGCATCAGGTACATATAAAACCTTAGTTCATGCCCGTTCGAAGTTACCAATACAGCTGGCACAGCGCATTTCATCCATAAGTGCAATCAAGCAGGACAAAATATCGTAGAGTGTTTTTCCAGTTCACACCGGCATTGGAATCTTCAGACAAGCTTGCTCAAAACGATTACCGTGACAGGCGCTTGAAGGAGAACGGTTGACCAAGACTGGGCTGCCCTGATGCGTCATCGTCGCTCTGCTTCATCGTTTTTTGGTCTGCAGGAGCAATTGGTATTCCGATCCCTCTTGTTGGCACGCTTACAGAAGGAGGAACTTCACGTCTGGCTACAATGTCGGATTTGGATCTTATTACATCTCCCCCGTACCATGAACGTCGAGGATTACCTGAAGCGAATAAGATAACACGATTGGTAGTTTGTTAAATACTTATAAGCAGTTTTCAATTAAGCCTGCCTAGTAATAAGCTCAAGTTTAAAAGCAATCACCATTTATCTATATTAAGTGTTAATGCATCAAGAGAATTTATGATTAGGTTTGTTGTTCCGGATTTTGAAACAAAAGACCCTGAGTTTAAAACTTTATTATAATACCATTGGTATTCGTCAAGAAAGAATGGCGATTGTTGCTAGTCCCATAGTCTGGTTAATACGGGAGCAAATAATAATGGGAGGTGAACCTCTTCCATTGATTCTCGTAGTGCACTAACATACACCGCATAAAATAAAATATGCAATACCCTAGTCCATTTCGAAAAAAAATTGTTATAACATTTCTGTAACTGCTTGCAGCCACAGTTCTAGCCTCAAACGCAAGATAATAATCAACATCACTAGGGTTCGAAAGTCTCTTGTACGTAAAACAAATTTAAAATAGATAACTGCAAGTAGCAGCTTACAAAAAGAACCTTCGCAAAAAGAAAAAAATTGATCTGTCAATAAGCGGCTGAAATGGTCGACAGTCACAACTTACTTGCTGTGTTTCGTCTTTTTGTTCGCGCTACTTTCGAACCAGCTCTGTGAATGTGCCACGGCAAAGCTGCGTAGTTGTCTACTTCCATGGTGGGTGTAACAGATGGCGACATTTTTCGGTAAGCAGTAAAAGCTGTTTCTTGCTTGAGGCTTGGCACAGGAAAACTGTTTTCTTGAGAAGATTGCGCAACTTTGAAAGCCATTTCAACGCTGCCTTTCCTCTGGTGATGCTTTTGGCCTAAACCGTCCAATTGCATTAGTCGTGCTTTGCTGCTGTAATTGACAGACGTCATTTCTCTACGTCGCCAGGCATCTAGTGCGTCAACGTGCTTTACGTAAGTCGGATTGATGGCTGATGTTACGTTATTCTTGGAAGAGAAGTCTTGATTACACATATCGTTTCCCGCGTATGCGGATGCACTCATATTCAACAGCAGGTCTTCAACTGACGACGAATAATCTTCCAGTTCTTTTGCAGAATCTTCATCAACGTTCGCTAAACAAACTACACTGATTAGGTTGACGTTTTTTCCGCTATGCAGGCTTGGACATGATGGTTCAGTGTGACTGCCATGTCCACTGGCTTTCAAATCAGACTTTCTACAGAAGCAAATGACATTTTAGATTTCGGATACTGTTTTTAACGAACGCCAGTGGTGTTGTAACATAGTTTTAAACGGAATATAGGTTTCGAACTTCCGAACAATTATCATACACAACGATATCTTACTCTTTGGCAACAACGTTATACGATTGTACACCGAACTTGCATTCAGTCTGCTTCGGAGATGCCAGTACTACATTCACAGTATTTCTACCTCAAGCAGTGCAACTGCGAAAAAATAGCTATAAAGTGGCTTTTTAATGACACCACAGGAATAAAACGATACGAGTATTGAACACGCGACTTCTCGATCATGTGAACAGAGTTTGATTATAGCAAACCATTACTGTCTTTGATAAACCTGATAGTAGAGTGTAATAGTCAAATTTTGAAAGACGCAGAGTTAACTCTGGCCAAGATCAAATGAAAGCAGCACCAAAGACTACCCAGCTCCCAAAAAGGTCTGCGCAACGAACGGGCAGCAAAAATCTTTCGTGCGTTACGCCACATTCTCAACACAAGTGACCTCCAAAACACAAAAAGAAAAAAGGTCAGGTCGAAAATAGGAACAAATAGTTCTTTGAAAAACTCATTTCCCATTGTTTCAAGACCAGAATGGGCTGAATAATCTCTTGGATAAAGTTGATCCTAAAAAAGGTCTTCGTTTGTTTGGACACCAATTTCGGCAAGAAAAGTTCATCCAAAAACAAAGATTTTCATGTTTTTTTGAGACTAAAAATTAGAAAATCTCGGCATGCGGCTCCCGAAAACAGTTAAAGAGCCACGTTTGCTTCATGTAACTCTTTTACTGTTTGAACTCTTTGAACCCTGCTTTCTCTGATCATTCCCGCATTTAACCCGAGTTTACAGGGTAATGACAGTGCACCGGCTTACAGGGTAATGACGATAGACCCGAAGGCTGGTTAACCGGCCTTTCGGGTCTATAAGGCTTCTTAGTAAGGCCGGTTTTCCGGCCTGCAGGGTTCAAAGGAATAAGCTGCACAGACCTGTTCCATGACATCAGGATACAATAAAGCTCAACTATAAGGTTAGGGGGAGGCGGCAGAATGCTAAACGACAGTCGCACTGCCAAAGCACCCAACAGTCGCTTCTTGAAGCAAGATGGATGAACAGCTTCACTATTGCAATGCGTTGAAGCGCAGATGGTATCAGTACCTTGCATCGACAAGAGATCACTTTCGCTTCTAAAAGCATGTTGTTGAGCTTGCAATCTTGGATGTTCTCGAATGCTATTGTCACAGACACTTATCTCGGGCAGTGATTCAATGCTCGCAGTAAAAGGAATGGATCCAATCAGCCCACGATTGCTGCTCAGCCTAAAATGATTATCTAGTGACCATCGACACAAAACTCGAGTTAATTCGTACGTAGCGCAGTTTGCTGTGTAGTCTCCTTCTGTTTCTGGAAAAACCCATGCTGCTGTAGAATAAATTTTGTCAAGGATTGCTTCGAGTAATCAGTGCAGCCAGCACACTGAAGTAGGCCCAACTTTCTGAAACATACAACGTGAAAGCAATGCAAACAATGGCATGGGGCTAGGAGATCAGCACTGCGTTGTCATTGATAGTACGTTCGCATTAACAAGCTTTTCTTTGATTTTTTCTGTGACGTATCACAACCAAGGTTGACTTAAGCCAGTGATTCTCAACCTTTTTTTGTTGCGGCACACTTTTAACGATTTCAAAATTTGGCGGCACACATAGAAAAAGATAAGTTTAAAAATTATTTACTTACATATAACACACTGCGTAAAATAGTTTATGATTATAATTTTAAATTACATATCTAAAATTTGGCGGCATACTTTTATAATTTCGTGGCACACAAAAGTGCCGCGGCAGAGTTCAGAATCACTGACTTAAGCCAATACGACACCAACCTGGTTAGCTTCAAAACCTAAGCCAGTATCAGGTGCGCAGCTGTAATTGGCTCTGTGTTTGTCATGACATTATCACTATCTGATGCTGCTGCAATGTAAACATTTGAGAAGACGCAATGATACCTCCTCCCTTCTGACTACAGAACCGCTCTGGATCAAAACAAGTCTTAGTTGCTTACGTGTATTTTCTGTTCTTTAAAGCAGGAGTACCATCCTTTATCCGTTCATAGCGAGGCAGATAATTGCTTGGAACAGGTTCATGACAATTTATATCGTCCATTGTGTTCTTATCGACAAATAAAGGTCGATTAATACGGCTACTGGAGTCTGAAAAAAAGATTTATTCCATTAAAATAGTTCGGCTCATGGTCCATGGCAGATTGAAATGAATCCCTTTTTATTGCTGAAAACACAACGCTTTTACGGGCGCAAGAGCTACAAATTAACCTCATTGAAAAAGACACTGTATAAAACAACAGTCTACAAACCAAATTCTATAAAGAAAAAATTCAATAGAGAACAACAAACTGAGCTCTATTTAAGCACCATCGATATTAAGCACAACCGATATAAGTAAAGTAAATAAGTAAAAGAAAACTCAGCTTAATGAGCGATGCACACGACTGGTTCTACCGGCGCGATGGTGCAGTGGTTAGAGCGTCCACATTGTAGTCGGTAGACCTGGGGTTCATTCCCTAAGTCGAGTCATACCAAAAGACTTTAAAAATGGTATTCACAGCTTCCCTGCTTGGCGCTCAGCATAAAAAAGGGATAGTGTGGAGAACAAGCCGGCAAGCTTGCTTGTTGTGTCCTTGGGCAAGGCACTTAACGGGACGCCTCCACCTTTATGTGGCAGACAGTTGGCCCCACCCGTATTTCACCGGATTATAATTGTGAAGTTGCTAACCCAGCATGTTAGACGACTCTTGGGTACCCACCAGTGGCAGTCTGCCTTGTTGGTGGTGGGGCTACCAGTCACTCAAGACTGGTTCAAAATGGGCTGCCATCTTCCCCTAGCCTAATATCAATTAGGTTGACGGCATGAACCTGAATTACCGTTCATGCCGTACCTCCATCCCAAGGAAGAGGAGGGGTAAACACACACACACACACACACACATGCACAAAGTAAAAATTTATTTAAATATGGTATAAGCAAGGGCGAAGCAATGACACCAAAACTTCTACCAGCGAAAAATAAAAGTAAAAAAGAATCAACGGACACCTACCACCCTTGTTGAGTGCTTGTTTTTTATTCTTGACACTTCGTTGTCTTCTCAAAGCCAGATTTTCATGTCTCATTTGAGCTTGCAATAATTGCTTGTAGATTTTCTCACTAGCATCACTTCGAATCTCAGGTGGAACTTTATGATAACAATATAGAAAATTTCAGAACTTCCATCCATCATTAAACAAATTTCCAAGACTCACACAAATTGTATAAAATTAGTTAGTAAATGTCTGTATTTTAACAACACCGAACGCTCCGTAAGACTTAAATCAGACCAATTCGTAGTTACCAGTGCTGTCCACAGTGGCATTCATCTGAGAGATAGCCAAAATGATTGTGTTTGCATTACCCTATAATGTATTCTAGCCTTGAAACAAATCACGCAATACCGCCACTGATGAATGTGTTACGAAAAGCTTTTCAACAGAACACCTTTTGTCAAAGCTTGTTTAAAAGTTATAACTCATACGTCAAAAACATTAGAAATACCATCTTCAACGGCGACGCTGTGTCTACTTCCGTTGCACATTTGATCGAGAACTTGGCATCGTAGCAAGACAGTGGTGAAAACTTCGTACAGATGATACGTAAGCAGCGGCTCAAGAAGTGTTTGAAAGTATTCCACGATTGCCTTGAAGACATCTTTTTCAAAACCTAACGCAAAAATCAAGTGTCTTTGATTAAAAAATTGTAGCTAGATACCGGTAATGTAGCACCTTTAGCGCTTAACAGTGCTTCTAAAGGGAATCGACTAAGGTAGGTGTTACATTAACATCTGCCTGCCACGGCAAAACCATTGCGATTATGCATAAAACCTGCGTGTTTAAGCGCGCTTGAGAGTAGACAGCACTACAGAAACATCAGATTTTTATCTCAAGCACTGCAAACAAATACTGGAAATTACCGAAAGCTGCCTTCAAGAAAAGGTTCAAAGCAATTGCAAATCCAGTACTCACTAACCTCACATAAAATTGCAAGTTGGTGTGTTATCGCATTACGTTGTTGACGACAGCATCCAACAACAGCAATGCAATACGTTTTTTCACATTATCTTTATAGTGCCTTACCACCGTGGCGAAACGGCGTTTATGAAAGCGATGGCTTTGCGTTCAAATCTCACAATATTTACCATGAAGTCATGGGGGAATGCACAATGCGACAATGACTTTTGGTTGGTTGAAAAGTAGTATTGGCAACTTCAAAGCGATTCAGAACACAAAGATATTTTGGTATCACCAGCAAAAACATTTTCCGGGACTGAAGATAAACATAGCTAACTCTGAACTCCATTACTATTACGCTGAAGATCTTTCATATCCAACATCAGCTATTTGGTTATGGATGGAGAAAATAGAACTCGAGACTGGTGCAAATTTCATACAAATGACGACGAACTACTATTTATACAGACTGGCGTTGCTGTTGTCGGGTGGATATTACTGCCTGCTAATATCCACCTGGTTTTGCATTGGACTTCAATCGGCAAGCAGCTTTATTTTTTGAATGGCATGATTTACATAAGTCAATATTAGAAAATACGTGCAATAATACCTTCGTAATTTGGTAGACCTGTGTCAATGCTATCAGGCCAATTTGATAAGCACTTCATGGCGCTGACTACCCAGCACGGTATCTCCTCATTAGACGGAACAAGAACCAAACCAGATGCGTCATAACACGTGACATTGTGCTTTAGCCAATCAACGTTTACTTCAAGATTTGATGTAATGTTATCATCATTTCGCAGGTGAAGTACTCGTCTTAAGCTAAATCAATTTATTATTTCGTACATTTAGAAGAATAAGATTTTTTTAAGTAATTGTGAAAAATTTTAACACCTTCAGCCCCTTACTTTATGTATCCTAGCTACAATGAGGCAATTTTTTAACGACATAAGAATTTTTACTCCTTTAAAAAGCAACCATTAAAACGTTATCTATACACTTCAATTGAAAAAGTAATTTATTGGAATAGGTTTTACAGCAACTATTTTGATGCAACGAATGTCACTCTGCTGAAAGTGACGTAGCCAATAGCAGACTTGACTTAAAACACCAGGCCAGGTCCGCATAGCTTAAAACAGTAAAAGAGCCACACCAACCAAATGCTTTTCCAAGTACCACATGCCGAGGTTTCCAAATGAAGCGACGCCACTCTTTTGTTTCTGACCCTATTTTTGACTTGATGATCATTCTTGTGGAGGTCAACCAGTGTTAAGAGCCTGGCGGACACCACCAAAGGTTCTTGAGGGTCATATGTTCTGCAGGCCTGCATTTGGTTTTAGTACAACTGCCAGGCCAACTTTATCGTATCAAACATGTTGTTTACAGCGCAATACACAAACCTTAATAAAAATGCTGATTTCAGTTTTTCCTCGACCGATTCTGTTTGCAAGTACACTGATTTTGTATGGTGAGTCAAATTTAACTTGGTTTGGAAAGCTGGCGATGCTGAATTCTCCTAAAAACCATAGCGGCAATCATCAACTTACGCAAACTCTAAGAAGTTGCCAGTTCTTCCATCTTTTGCAAATGTATTATGGGAAAAGGACTTATTGCGGTTTTTGCTGGCTGGATATACTGTGAAAGTTTGGTAGAAGAAACTATAATTTCCTTGAAGAGTAAAAGATCTCAAAACCTGGTAACCTGATAGCTTGCTACAAAATAACAAGTGACCACTTCAGTTTCCTTTACACGAAAAATGGCACCTAAGTCCATTAAGGTAGGACTAAATCTTGGGTGCAAAAAAGTACAGTCCACGCAAGAGGTCTTTGCGGCCCGTGCTTAGTCTGGTGTCAGTGGTCTGCAACAAAAATTCGAGTTCGGAACGCTGATTTTGCTTTTTGACATATGGTGGCCCTAACTTAGCCTAGTCAAACCGCAAAAATAGCTCTTTTGCGGCTCGTCAAGATTTCACATTAGCATGATGTAGCATGAAAAGAGAAACTTTGGGAACCCATGACCTAGATCAGTGTTTCCCAAACTGTGTACCACGGAAGATTTGCAAGTGTGCCGTAGCTTAATATTTATACAAGTCTTCAGCCAAAATTGAGTGCATGCTGGCATGAAGTAATAGCTGATAACATCGGAAATTGTGTTATGTTGTTCGAGAAAGTGTTGATCTCCAAAAAAAAGTCACCACCATTAATGCTACTCGTGATCAATATAAATAGATTCATGTGGCTGTTGTGCCGCGAAATTTGTTCAGCTTTTTTTACAGTGCGAACAGACAAAAAAGATTAGGAAACATAAATCTAGATTCTTAAAAAGCAGAAATATTTGTGACAGTAAGTTACCGATATACGCACAGTTGATTCTATAACTAAAGCTACATCAGGGGTGTGCAACCTGCGGCCCACAGGCCAAAGGCAGTTCATCACGTGAAAGCCATTTTTCAACTCACAGAGAGAAGTTGGGGATGCCGCAGCACCACAGCACTTGCTGACCAGCCACTCCTGCGTAACTTACCTGCTCCTCCTGCAGTAACTTGCGATTTATGTCTACAGGTTGAATTTTTAGGTCGACACTCTTGAAATTCGGCTTTTTTGAGGCCGGGCTTTTAAGTTTGTTTTCTGACAGAAGTTACACAAGAGTTACAGCACAAATGATGTCTCCAATAAAAATGATCTTCAAGTTTGTTCAGTGATAGAAATTGGCAAACAAGTCAATGTAAAAGCAATGATCTCAAAAAAAAAGGTCTTCAATTTGCTTAGTCACAGAAAAATGGCAAAAGAGTTACTGTCAAACGTTGATCTCTGAAAAAAAGGTCTTCTCGCCTGAGAGCTCCATATGTAATAAACATTCTTACGCTAATATTCACTTTAAAAATCTGATTGGCCCACGAAATTTCCCACAAATGTGAAATTTGCTTGTATAAAAAAAGGTGGCACACCCTGGGTCCAAACACCAAAATATATTTTTGCAAAAACTATCAATTAATCGGCCAATTACTTAAACACTTAGATAGACGTGCAGGTGCAACTCATTGAGCAAAGTTAAGTTATATGCACCTTGGTGGAATGCAATGACGTAGAGGTCGAATGATGTGATCCAGACAGTTGCTCTGATATCTTCAACGAGAATTTATTGTTATGATTGATTAATGCTAAAGGTTTGCGGTATCTTTTAAAAGGAGATTTGGTAGAAGGAAATCTGGCAAAAAATAAACTTACAGTTTATTACAAACGGAAAATAAAGTTAACAAGAGTTCATTATTTTTCTCTTAATTTCTATTTCACGCCTCTTTATTCATATTTTTATCTAAACAAGGATAAGAGTAAATTCAAAATCGTTTTGTAGTCACTCATATTTTCTCTTGAAAACTATTTTAACCTTATGATTGAAATGAGGTGAAGAAATTGTCAACTTTCAGCCAAACCAGCGATCAATTTCTTCGTTATTTCGTTTGCTTGAAATATTTTTATCCTCAGTTTAAATTCATGGGACAGTAGTAATGTTGCTGAGCATAGGACAAAGTTGCTTCAGAGTTTCCCAATTCAACATTTTGCTTATGCTTTTTATAAGTCTATTGCTTGTTAGAATCTGCCAAGTAGAGGATATTATCGTTAAAGTGCTTTTTTCATGAGCACAACAACTTCCAGTTTTCATTGAGGCTTGAATGCATAAGTATGAACATAATCTAATCATCTTTGTGATAATGCATTGGTTTGCAATTGCCAGGAAATGGGCGGAATGCACTTTGATCTATTCCTTGTTAAGTTGTTTGAAAAGACGCTTTAATTTTCCCAGCTTGTTTGCTCTACTTGCGGAAATAAAATGTGCCAGCAGTACTGGCACCAAAGATGGTTTGAACCTAACCCATCTAAAGATGTCCAGTAAAACATAATGGAAAACAGGATGGCAATCAGCTATAACACCTTCAACTGGTGCGATGGTGTGGTGGTGAGAGCATCCGTATCACAGTCGGTAGACCTGGGGTTCATTTCATATAAGTCGAGTCATACCAAAAGACTTTAAAAATGGTATTCACAGCTTCCTTGCTTGGCGCTCTGTATAAAAAAGGGATAGTGTGGAGAACAAGCCAGCATGCTTGTTTGTTGTGTCCTTGGGCATGGCACTTAACGGGATGCCTCCACTTTTATGTGGCAGACAGGTGGCCCACCTGTACTTCACCAGATAACAATTGTGAAGTTGCTAACCCAGCATGTTGTAAAAACGACTCTTGGGTACCCACCAGTGGCAGTCAGCCTTGTTGGTGGTGGGGCTATCAGCACTCAAGACTGGTTCAAAATGGGCTGCCATCTTTTCCCTAGCCTAGGGGTGGGCAAACGTTTTAGTTGAAGGGCCACATTGACCATTTTAGAGTGGTCAAGGGCCAGTGCTTATAATCTTGTACAGCTGCATGCAATGAAAGAAATTGCGTTAGCTTAAAATTCTCCAATATGTCCTAACAATGTCATATTACAGGGTGCAAAAGCGATGGTGTCTCTAGATAGAAAAAAAAAATTCATTGCCTGTTCCTTAGACAGAAAATGCATCATTGGGAACTAGCAAAGTTTTTCGCTCTAAAATACGGCAAGTGTTCCTCCCCTTGTCATTTTAATCTATATGTGACGAAGTTTCAACAAGTGTTTGCAAGCCGCACAAAATGTCCTGGAGGGCTGCATGCAGCCTGCAGGCCATAGTTTGCCCACCCCTGCCCTAGCCTAATTTCGATTAGGTTGATGGCATAAACCTGAATTGCCCATTCATGCCGTACCTCCATCCCAAGGAAGAGGAGGGGTAACCACAAACAAACATACCACCTTCAAATTTTAAGCCTTCAAAAAATTAAAATTGGTTGATGCTGCACCACACTTTTTTACTAAATATCAATGTTAGAATACCTAGATTAAGTTACGACTGCTTTACAATCGTTTTATGGCACTACAATCCACCATTGCACACAGTGAACTAAATATGGACGTAATTGCTAGACCAGCACCTTGTGCTAAGCCTCTATTTCAAATTTATTAATGAAGATAAAAATTAAACTGAAACAGAACATATTTAACTGCCTACAAAAATGTACTTATATAACTGTCCATTATCTGTGAAATTTTCTTTTCCCCATTGCCCTTGCATATCTTCAATAACATGATTCTTTAAGAACTTATTAAGCAGCTGTACAGTTTGTTTTCTTGTCACCTACAAAAAATCAATTTTTTAATAAGAATTATTAATTATTCAAAGCTTTTATAATCACTTTCACTGCGACTCCAATTGCACGGTGCCACACAGAACACTTTTCCATATAAATCTTTAATACCGTGATGTAGATTATTCTGGATAATTAAATCAATTAATTACATATTGCCCAATTTGTTAAACTGATAAAATTACCAATTAGCCAGCAAAACTGGACTAATGCCATTCATCATAAGTGTACTTAGTGCAAGCCAAACACAACTTCGGTAGTTGGCTTTGGCAAAAGTAACATGGTGCAATATTGCCGCAATAAATAAAAACTCTTACATGGGGACCAAAGTTTCCATTGTTTTTCAACAGTTCATGCATCCATTCTACAGCATCAAATGCAGTAAAACAATCATGGTATAACTTAAAGCGTTGTCTGTGCTTTTTAAGCGGCATTCCTGCTTGAAATAAATCTACAACTTGATTCCACTACAAAAAAAAACAAGAAATGGTTAAGCATATCTAACTTACTCCAGGCTGTTCAGTTCAGCTCAGCAATAGATCATAAGCCTTAAAACTACAATAGTAATAAAAATGGGATAGTACTAAGCTTTTTGGCCGGACAGAAAATTATGCATAAATATATTGGATACTACTAAATCATGGAAACTAGCCCTACAGCAATTCCAACCTAACTGTAATCCTAACCCTAACACTCTATAGTGCAACCAAAAATAATAATCAAACGAAATTGGCAACAAACTAAAAGATGCTGGCTTTAAAGAGCAGCTGAGATTGAATTTATAAGGAAAAGAAAAGGGGGCAGTGACAGATCCAGAAAGTTTTGGCAAAGGCCTTTCTTTGGATACTAACAACTATAAAGTTTATATTTTCATACTATTAATATTAATTGAAGGCAAAGATCTTTTTTGGGAGACCAACATTTTCAAACTCCAATTTTCGCAATACATTCTTTTTTGAAACAGAAACAGACCAATGGTTGTTGTGCCTGTGCTAACACACCTACTCTAGTCCCAATGTTATTCCATGATTCTGGAAGTTTTTTGTTTTAATTGGATCCAATTCTCTGAAATACATTCCTCAGAACTCCTTGGTATAGACTACTACCTGTATATCTGATATACTTACTAGTTTTACAACCCTGTATAGTCCACTATAAAATAATATTGGCACAACTACAAAGTAAAGCAAATGTCATACTTTAGACTAAAGCCTTTTGCAGCTTGTTGTCTATCAGTCTATGGGGAAGCTCTGTTGATAGCGTTTTCAAGCTATCTATGAGCACAAGGAGATAAATTGTCTCCTATCACTACTTGGTTGGATGGGACAAGCTATATTTACGACATAACCACAATTAGGCATATGTATCTGATAAACTTACTAGTTTGGTAGCTCTGTATGGTCCATGAGGAATAATGCAAGACATCATATAACCACCTAATTGCCTCAGGGCATAAGAAAAGTCTATTTCACTGATTAGATTGGTGGAAGATCCAAGCCTAAGTGTCAATTGTCCACAAATAAGTACAAGTATATGTGCTTTATAACTTGTTAATACGTCAGCGAACTATAATTGCAATAATTTACAAACAGCTGTTGACTCAATTATTTATAATATCTTTAATTTTAGGCCAACATCCTGCAAAATTGTTTGACTCTTTAATCTACCTTAGGCTATGCAGTGGCTTAAACTAGATCAAATTCTGGCCAATTAGTATTAAACACAAATTACCAAGGAAGGATCACTCACCGCAAATTGAGCTAAATCACAAAACAAATAGAAAGCTTTTGAATAGTCTGAACATACTATCTGACAGTATGATAAATTTAGAACAGAACGGCACAATGGACTGAGCATGACTAGTAACTGGTGAACAAAAAGATCAAAAAAATATGCTGCATGTGGCATGACCACGTGGAACCACCATTTGCACTAAGCTGTTGCTTGGGTTTAAACCACAGTTGAACCTGCTTGCAGAAACCATATGAAGGGGTGATGCTACTAGAAAGTTATTTTGTCAAAAAGATTTATCACTTGTTAATAGCATTACAAGTGGTCCAGTCATGATAAAATTTTGTTTAAAAATGTATTATTAGATCTATAAGAATTCTGGAGATACTATGAAAACACAGAATTTCAAAGACTAGCCCAAACCCTAATTATAACCCTAACTATCATTCTAATCACTCTTAACCTAATCCCAACCCTAAATGCTGATCCCCACTTTACATAATACCCAATTCTATGGAAAACACTTTCACAGATTTCTGCATTTTAATTTGTACCCAATCTGGCACCCCATCGCCAAGCTGTTAAGGTTAAAAAGATTTGGCAAAATAGAAATTACTTCAGCATTCAATAATCTAATGTCGAAGCTTTGTTTTTACAAACACATGATAACTTTTCTAGTATGAAGCAAAAATTTAAGATTTTGAAATAAACAGCATGTAATCTCTAGTTAAAAGCCAAATTTTTTTGGGATATATCAAGTTGTACCAAGCTAAGATTGAACATTGGTCACCCAGGGGGTAGCTAAGTCTAGTTAGAGGAAACACTGAAAATTATTTCACAACCTCAAGACAAAATGTCATTGACCTCGACTAGAAACTGTGCAGAGTTCCTACAAAATTTTCAAAACTAAATTTCATGACTTTTCATGATTTTCCATGACTTTTTCTATGACATTTCCATGACCATGATTAAAGCATTTTTACGCATTTTTAAATACATCTACCAGCTCGCATAGAAATAGCTCTATTGGTAACAAAATGAATGTCTTGTTAATTGCTCCTTGTGCCTACGTTTTGACTTGCCAATATTATTCAACTTGCATTGCTTTATCATTCAATTTTAACATCTAGAAATATAATAGAGCAGACATCACTTATTAAGTCTGCCTCAGGTCTGGACGATTTTGGGCTTGTTAACTGACGGACAACTTTTTCTAAATATTTTGAGCTAAAATATTTGTGGCTAACTGTAACAAAGATAAAATGTTTAAAGCTAATTACATTGTACACAGAAATTTGTAAAGAATCAGTAAAACTGCTGCTTCACTGAATGACCGTAATTTGTGAATTGTGACATTGTTTCATTGAGTTCCCTTTTTCTCGCATTATGGTGCTGGTGCAGCCTGCTCCATGTAAAACATAATTAGTTTTTAGACATGAAGGGTTTGTGTGAAAACAGAAGAATTTTAGACAGTAACCAAAATGCTTGATGATTATCCAGATAAAAAAATCAAAAATTACATAATAAAATTTGTTAGTTATCAAGCTTTTTAAACAAATTTTAAAAAATTGTGTAGAAAATTTGGACTTGTTAAATGGGTTTTTGGGCGTATAAAGCAAGTTTTGTTAATACACAATCAAATGGAAGAATTCCGAACCACACAAATTTGGGTGTAATATGCAGGTGGGCTCATAAACCATGGGCTTAATAAGCGGCGTCTACTGTATCTGGTTAAACACACCTTACTACCACAATGGTACTTGCACAAGGCAGTGATAAGACATAATACTTGATAAAAAAATAACATAATACTTGATAAGAAGACATTTAGTTAAATTTCTCATTTCTGGCATATTGAACTCAAACTATCTTAACTAAATTTGAATCTATTAAGGTTTTAGCTAACTTTCTAACTCTTCTTAAATTATGCTTATGCTACTATTTGTTATAAAATGCAAACAAGCACATGCAGCAGCCCTGGACAATGCATTTAAATTCACCAACAACTACAGTGAGGCTATGAAAACAACACGACAATATTTATTTTTTCTAGCCAGAAAAGTTTTTTTTGTGGTCTTCAACCCTGCAATCTCTGAGCTGAGCATTTTACTTAGAATAGCTTAGCTTCTAAGCTGGAATATTATTGTTATAAGAATAATATCAAACCAACAACGATATTAAAGACTAGATTACAAAAAGACCTCTTTACAATTCTCATTTAACTGGATCAAGAAATAGTGAGCACGTTTGATGCTAACCATGACTTTATGCAATCTAGGTACAACATGAATGAACAAGTTAGTTATAACAAGATGAAATGCCAAATTAAAAATTAACACAAAACATATACACAGAAAATTTTCGAGCTCTAGAAAATGATTGCACAAAGTAACAGAAAAACATCTCTCAGTAAATCTGGTATAAAAAGTTTACATAACTTTTTTTTTTCCAAAACATGTAAATTATGTGGTGCTGTAGTTGCATTGAGCTGAAAGCATAATAAGAAATATAGTTTATCAACAACTCTCCCAGGAAAAAAACCATCAACCATCAAAGTTCAACAAAAAGTGATGATAGAGCATAAGCAATTTAAATACTGAACCAATGTGATACTTCTTAAGCATACAAAGATAAATGTTATTCCATAAACTTCAACTTTTTTCAAAACACGCACTAGGTCACACAACTTTTTCTCGTTTCCATCACTTTTGCAAATCTTTAGTCTGAAAGCATTTGACTTTGCAAGCAAAGTGAAATTGTGCTTCACTTCCGCCTCTGTAGCTAATATATCTGCTTTTAGGCTCACAGCTTGGATGCATTTATTTAATAACTTTCATTTACATTTGACTTTACTAATTTCTTCTTCTACAGCATTCCTTTCCTTAGCTTTATCACTTTTAGCATCAAGTTTCCTTTGCTCTTCTAAATACAACTGATGATCACATTCTTGCTGCCCAAACACTTCATTTCAGTCTGGAGGTAAAAAAAGCTCACTAAAATGATTAGCAACACTCTGGATACTACTGTACACAAAGCGACTGGCAACTAAGATTTTTTCTTGCAAGTTTTCAACCAAAAGTTTGCTGTTGACTGAAAACTCTCTTTCAACTGCAGCTTGACCACGCGAAAGTATGAAGATAATTCCCAAAACTTTCCACACCTTTGCGTGCTTTGCAACTTTCAAGTAATTTCAATAGAATTCATCCAATCTGTCTGTATTCATGTTGAAACTCAAAAACTCAGCAAGATGGTTTTGTTTCATTTCCAATACAAAGCTTTTGACCTGAATAATTTCGTCGCAAGCTTCTGCCCAACATCACTTTCCATTCAGCAAAATCTGCAGAAGTTACTCAAACTAACTTGTGCTGCTGCAGAATCAGATACCAACTTCTGTGGTATGACAATCACCAAACTCTGAACCAAAGAATACTTCAAAGGAGATCTTTCCAACAGTTTGATTACAATAGCAGACAAAAACTCAATGCAATCATTTTTGAAAGAAACATAGTTCACTTGCAGCTTTTTTTCTGTTACTTTTTGTAAAGTACCTCGAGCAGCAAAGCTAATGTCAACATGCTTTGGGTTTTTTGGTTCTTTTTGTCAGCAAGGTCAATAGTAGATAACTTCTTGAACATATCAGCTTTTTCTATAACTTCTTTTTGTAGAAAATGGTCCATGATAGCCAATAACAAATTTTTCAACGACAAAGCCAAGAAAGGAGTCATTGGAGCTTTGGTTTGAAACTTCAACAAAAATTCTTGCAGCGATTTTGCCACAGCAACAAATATTCTAGCTTAGCTTCAATTAGGGTATTGTCGCATGCAGATGCAACAGAAACAAAAGAAGCAGAAGCTGGAGCTCTCTTTTACTCTTCACAGTTTTGACTTATTTGTTGACATCAGGCCAAATTTTCAAAGCTTGTTCAGCAACCTTGATATCTTCCACCCATCTATGCTAACAAAACCAAAAGGGAAACAAATCACTGCCTGCAATTTGAATAAAATCTTCCCTTCTAGCAAAGTATCATGAAAAATTTGCCACAAAGAATACAGAGTATTGCCAAGATTCTATCCAGAATCTTTTGCTCCCTTTTCAAAACTTCCATGGACAACATGCAAACTACAACTTCCAATATTTAGCAAGTCTGGGAGTTCTTCACCTTTGCGTTTTTGAAAAAGACTGTGATAGAGCTTCCAGTTTACATTGCAACCATCCATAGATAATTACACCAAACTGCTGGGGTTAAGTAAAGCTATTCAATGTTTAAAATGAGTCAACATATCTGCTGCTGTAGCATAACCCATAAAGTCTGAATTAAAGCTTCTTTCTGTTACTTTTTTGCTTTTGCTGTCCCAGAATCTAACTATCATATCCATTTGCTTTTTCTGATAGATTTGATTCAAGCTTTCATCAAACGATAAACTATAGTACTTGACTGCATGAATTTTCTTTATAAGCAGCTCATGAAAATAAGAATAAATGCCAAAACATGCTAAATAAGCACATTTTGTAGCTCTACATGAAAATGACTGAGCAATCTGACCATCTGGAAACATTTTAGAAAATAAACAGCAAATATCTTTGCAAGAACTAAATGAGTAGTGACTGGTTATTACTTTAATAACCCACAGAACTTCTGCAACACTTCTTCTGATATGATCAATGGTTTGCTTGGTGATGATACCGGCACCATTCACATATTACTGGTTTGTTCAGGAATAGCCACAGTGGATATATCTTGTTCACAAGATTCGTTGGTGGTAGGCTCAGACTTATTTGTCCTGCCAAAGAAGTCACTAATTGACTGTGTGAAAGGACTTTGCTTGTGCTTTATAATCTGATTGTGTTGTTTGCTTTTCATGTGACTTTTAACAGCATCCATCCCCATGTTTGATATATCACACAATTTTCTGCATAACTTGCACTACCGTTTACTGTCATGTTTTGTCTGCTGCAGCCAAGCAGCAAATTCTGGATCTTGCAACCGAATTTTACAAAAGTGACATCGCTTGGATGCCATACCAAACATTGATTACAAACAAATTAATTCTTACTACTCACTAACATTTGTCGTACAAAAAATATTATAATTATCCCAATAAAATTTAAAAAATCAATGAAGTAAAGTATCAAGACCAATTGTATTTGCTAAGTTCATGCTACTGATATCACTAATAACTTTTAAAAAAATTTTTTTCAGCTCTCAGCAAAATTTCAAGACTTTCAATTTTTAACAAATTTTTCATGACTTTCCAGGAAAGTTTTTTTCCAGGATTTTTCATGATCATGAGAACCCTGACAGTGGCATGATTGCAATCCTATCAAAATGTTGTAAAAAAACTTGTTTTCAATATAAAATGGACTGCTACTACATGAAAGACTCCACCTCAATTAGCATATCACTTTGACACTTCCCAACTTAAGCAATGTCTCGCTTGAATTTTTGAAAGGTCTAATGTGATATGATTTTTCAGTTGTGAGCCTACCAAGCTCGTTTCATCAAAAAATAATTGGTCTAAAATGATCGCTGCTTTGGTGCTCAATACTTTGTTTGGTTTTGTAATCAACAGTGTGGGATAAATACATGCCATAAGCCATCACTAAAGAAAAAAATTTAATAACAGGGTTTTTTTAAGGCGTTTAAGAGATCCAATTTGGATCCCTAATAATGAAAATCGGGTCCCTAGAATCAGAGAAAATTATGTCTGTGTAATAGAGTGCAAAACACATCTTATCATTTTAAATTGAGTCAAATATTTTTAGGGCACCTAACATTTCCCTTACAAAAAAGCCTAATAATAATAATTATCTTTAATTGATCCAGTACACTACACGCAACAGAATTACCACTTTATCAGTAAATAACTGAATCAAAATAGTCCTCTCTATCTTTACCATGTTTAACTGTTTAACACAATGTACCATAAAAATTAGGCTTAATAAAGCTAGAATATTGAAGCGATAATAACAATAACAACATGCAGCTGAATTATTATATATATTGCAATTGTTTTTTATTTACTAGGGAAAGAAATAGGCCTATCGATAGTTCTAATCAGTACTGGTATATTTCCATTTTAATCAAGGTTAGGTTTTGGGTAAGTTGATATCACTAGAGATTGAATTGGACACCATGTACATTGGAGACATGTACTATTTATGAAACCCTAGACCTATTTGGTAATGGTACAAGTAGCTTTCTATGCTCTAAAAGCAGAAATATAGCCTACTACATCAGGTAATACACTGCCTTATTTCAGCTGTTTATCAGTTTCGTAATTTTTTGTTTTATAATTTTAGGCCCTAACTTGCGTCCTTTCCATGCAGTTAACTGTAGCAAGAATTTAAGCAAGAGCACTCAGTTATTAATGAGTACTTTTTTACTTTCTCCACCGTCACTTTTCAGTTCTCACTTTCTAGTCATGATATTGATTACCCAGCATTTTAGCAATTGCACTTCACAAATGCAAATTTCGCGCTGCATATTTTCCACAAAAAGCGCTAGAGATTAACGCCGGAATGTCATTTCCTTATGCGTGAGTTTCACGCAAGTGATCAAACGTCATCAGAATATGCTTTCGAAAAAAGTGACTAACCAGTTTCAGTGTTTTTGCTTTGAATTCAATAGGAGTAATACTGTTTTTTTGCAAACTAAATGAATAAAGCAAACAGTTGTTAAATTAATGTTAAATATGTTGTTTTACTGATGTTATAGAATGAACCTGAAGTCCAAATAAGGTTTACTTGTTATTACCACTAGTTAAACTAGTTTTATGGGCTAAACATGCAAGCTTATTTGTAGTCATCTTCTAGTAGGGTTTCATATTTGAATAATCAGCGTATTTGGGAATAGTGAGTTTAAATTAATTGTAATGTGCAACTTCTCCAGCATAAATTTAGTTGCATAAGAATACTGGAGAGTTATAAATCTAAATTATACTGTAGCCTAGATGTCAGGGCTGACTTTTGTGCCGTTTTCTATGTGTTGGAATAGATATTGATGAATATAATTATCAGTCCTTTGAAATTTTTATCAATAATGCTTGCAGACCGGCTACGTTGATCTGACAGATGTCATTTTGTGAACTTGACTTTTCCTTAAACAATTTTTCGGCTATTGCCAAGGATGCTGGACCAAGAAAGCCAAGGATATTTAAAAACTTACGGTACCGGTAGTAGTGATCTGATAACGGATGATTTTCCTGTTGTACCTATGGGTATCTAGTTGGTATGGAGATATTTTTAGAGAGGAATAAAGAATAGTCTATTTCGATAACACATGGTGTCCATAAAGTCCTGAGCACATTTAAAATTTTTACATGTGAAAAACCTTAGGTGATCATACGTCCTCTTTTTGGAAGGCATGTCCTTCTTTTTGGTAAAAAGCAGTTGGTCCTCCGAGGATGTTTAAAAATGCCTTTATTGTCCTACTTTTTAATAAAAACTAATTTGGTCATCCAAGTTCGTTCAAAAATTCCCTTTTTGCGCTTACCTTGTGATTAAAAAATTATGTCACTGCATATTAGTTCAAGTGATAATAAGTTTAAGTGGTAAGGAATGATAAAAAGGAGTTTCCTAACGGTCTAGCTCAGACTGACTGTTTCTTTAGGTTTGAAAGAGTAAGATTACATTGAAAACTGTACAAATACCGGTAAATTTTCAAACTGCATTTCTTGTATTTTACGCAGCGGAGACGCGGAGATATATTTTGCTTTGTTGTTCTGGTCGATTGACCTAATTTCAAAAAAACCATTTTGGTACATATTTATTTTAGTTTAAAAAATTAAGCAATATTTTCAGCTGAACTGCTTACAATTATCATTGCTGTGATTTTTGAAAAATAAAATAAAAAGCTAAAAAAATAAATGCGGTATGTTAAAAAGAAAATCAAAGTTTACTGAAGAACTTCAGCAGAAGTACCGGGTATCCATTTTTTTGAAAAGGACAAGATGAGTTTGAAGCAGAATGCCTTACTTGTGGCTACGGAACTTTTGTTTCTGTAGCAAATAAAGGAAAATTTGGCCTAGACATGCATGTAGACAGTTCAAAGCATAAAAAAGCTGTCCGATTTACATTTTTGTTAGAAATTTCAAAATTTTGGCATTATTTAAACCATTTTTCAGTTTCCAGTTATTTCTTCGGTTTGCGTATCGGATGTCGAACCCGTGTGTTTAGTTTTGCAGTTGCGTTTAAGTAGCTTTGCGTAATTTTGTAGTGTACTTGTTATGCACGCCTTTTTCGCCCTGCCCTTTGATCTCAACTCGTACGAAGACGTTTTTCTTTGGCACTTCGACAAAACTCTATATTTGTAGCACTTTTGAGTTTGGAACTTAACGAAGTAGCAGTTGACCATATTCAAGAAACATTCAGAAATTTAATTCTGTCCTTATTTGAATCAACCAAATTGAAAACGTGGTTCAAGTTCTGGGTTTGTTCTTTGTTTTTATACAATTTATCATAGTGGTTCAAATTCTGGTTAATCTTTTCGCTTATTCTTCATTTATACAATATATCAAATAAACCAACAAAGAATAGAAACTCGTCATCATTCAACACGGATATCGATTCAATATAGGACGGAAAGGATAAAATTAAAGTAAAATTTTACAATTTTTTTGTTCATTGGAATGATAAATTTAAAAAATAAACTGCTGTTTTTTTTAGTTTTTTCTTTTATTTGCCATATTTATCCTCCATTCACGAGAAAGCGATGTATCGTTATGATTTGGACGGTGAGTGCGCACTCGCTTGGGAGTTGCCATTTCCGGGTCCCCTGTCTTCCACATAAAGGTGGGGCGTCCCGTTAAGTGCCTTGCCCAAGGACACAACAAGCGAACTTGCCGGCTTGTTCTCCACAACCTCCCATAAATGCCGAGCGCCAAACAGGAAAGCAATAGATACCATTTTTTAAAGTCTTTTGGTATGACTCGACAAGGGGAATGAACCCCAGGTCTACCGACTGCGAAGCGGACGCTCTAACCACTACACCATCGCGTCAGTATTAATTCGTGTTGCATCAAATGAACTTGCTATCCCTCGAAGCACAGTTCATAAAGTTTTATATTAACGACTTCGATTTCATGCTTCTAAATTTCAAATTGTTCGAGCTCTTAAGCCGGATAATCGTCCTCGCCGAGCAGCTTTTGCCGAAGAAATTCTTCAGCGCATTGATGATGACATTGACTACCTTAAATGTGTAGTTTCATCAGACAAAGCATCTTTTTATGTATCCGGGAAAGTCAATAAGCATAACGTTCGATTGTGGGGATCACAAAATCCTTATGAGGTTGTAGAAAAAGAAAGAGGCGGTCTCAAGCTTAACGTTTGGTGTGGTTTGATGCACAACCAGATTATCGGACTGTTCATTTTTGCTGAATCTACCATTACAGCAGACATTTATCTAGATATGCTGAAGTATTACGTTGTTCCTCATTTAGAAGAGTTCCCGCCGTAAGTTGTGTTTCAGAAACACGGTGCCCCTCCACACTGGGATTTGATGGTTCGTGACTTTTTGAATGAAACTTTCCAAAACCGATGGATTGGGAGAAATGGCACAACACCGTAGCCGCCAAGATCTTGCTATATCACCCACCGAGACTTTTTTGTGGGGTTATGTAAAAGACAGAGTGTACAGAACACCAATACCTGACAACGAAACATTACATTTACGAATCATCAATGTTCTTGCAACAGTAAACCAAGAAATGCTGAAGAACACTTGGCGCAAAATTGAATATCGCCCTGACATATTGAGAGCAACAAACGGTGCATATGTTGAAGTCCATAAATAACTTGGAAACTTAAATTCTTGAAATGTGGCTATTACTTAAACAGCTAAATTTTTTTAATTAATAATTTGAATAAGCAAACTTTTCTTTGCAAAAAACCGAATGATTATATCTACTTTTGCTTTATAACAATAAAATTTTGAAGAGTATTCAAGATATTACGGACACCCTGTTTTTTCTTTTCTCTTAGATCCAATTTTTTGGTCAATTGGCAGAACCTAATAAGTTCAGACTAGCCAACTGAAAAGCCTAATCAAAACCAAATGGCTTTTGATTGAATTTATTTGTTTCCGAGTAACTAACTAGCAATTATTCATTCCAATTTTTAATTAATTTCTAGCTAGTTTTCAAATAACCCCTAAAATTGATGTTCGCCTTATACCTCTCCAGCATAAATTACAGCTTTTGGTCAGCCTTTTTTTTCGCGCCAAATGTGTAACGTCATATGAAACCTTCCTATAGTCATAGATAATCCAGTGCCGTGGCAACCCAAAGTGAGGCTCCCCCAAAATTTTATACGAGGCTCTTTTAAACGAAGATTTTTTTGACGAAAGGGAATGGAGCTCAAAAATTTGAATCAGTATTTTTGTTTTGGAAATCATTCTAATTCACGTGACTTCAAACCAAGACGAAGTTAAAAAAACATCTTATTTTTCCAGACAGACTTTTCTAAATTCCAATTTTAAATTCAAAAACCGTCGCGATGGTGTAGTGGTTAGAGCGTCCGCTTCGCAGTCGGTAGACCTGGGTTTCATTCCCCTTGTCGAGTCATACCAAAAGACTTAGAAAATGGTATCTATTGCTTTCCTGTTTGGCGCTCGGCATTTATGGGAGGTTGTGGAGAACAAGCCGGCAAGTTCGCTTGTTGTGTCCTTGGGCAAGGCACTTAACGGGACGCCCCACCTTTATGTGGAAGACAGGGGACCCGGAAATGGCAACTCCCAAGCGAGTGCGCACTCACCGTCCAAATCATAGCAATACATCGCTTTCTCGTGAATGGAGGATAAATATGGCAAATAAAAAAAATTATCATTGTTTGAGGGGCCCCTCACATTTGTGGAACTTTCGTCAAGGCCCACACAATAAACACAGGAAATGAATCAAAAAAGACTCACTTTTGTTAACACCAACCAGTTGTTCTAAAACTGTGATTTTCCTTTCTTTCAGTCAAATATCATTCAATGGAAACTAATCCAAACAAGAATATCGGCACTGATATTCTTTAATCAATTTACTTCACTTTCTTATTTATTAAATCCAGAATCTACAACGCCACAAAACACTTACTCAGCTTCAAATGTAATCTACTAGTCGACAATGTGCTTTTCCAAGAGTTCTGTTGTTGCCATTATGATTAGGTAAGTAGATATTACATATTTTGAAAGGGGCATGAGAATGTTACACATGTCCCACTCATCGATCGCAAGATACGCGGGCGGTAAACACGGTTCTGGGTAAGTTTGTATAGAGATAATTGTAATAGCCAAATTCTCCTATAGCAACTAGGCCAGATTTTTCTTATCTTTATTTCTTTTTAGACATTTGCAATTAATTCATTTTTTCTACTAGATGTATTGCTCCAAGTTGGAAGAATCTTGATATTTAAATAGTGATTGCGTTTAGGCTACGTCCTCTACTGTTCCTCGCAATCAGAGTTTTGCAGTGTGCACAGACTTACAGCCACAATTTTCTTAAACGGTTGAGAGCTAACCAACACTCTGATGACATACGTTTCTGTCGCAAAGCTGTTCACCAACATATGTATTTGAAACAGATGTTCACCCTTTTTGAGACTAAATATCATGATAAGGAAGCATGGGAATCTGATCAGGGGTAAACGGGTCACCTTCCCCCCTGGCATGTTGTTGCAACACAATTTCAGTAAGTATTGAGTAGAATTTTGCAATAAAGAGTGAAAATTGCGTTTATGCTTTCCCCCTAAAAAGTTTCGGAAGACAAACGCGAAATCCAAGTCTTGTAGAATTCCATCCTTAAGTCTTTGAAAGGTTTGCGCCGCATTTTTGAGCGCATAAGGCATGCGCAAGAGCTTCCAAAGGCCGAAGGGGGTTGCAATAGCTGTCTTTGGAATTGACCCAGTAACCATGGGGATCTGATGATATCCACGTATCAGATCGATTTTGGAAAAGATACAAGACCCAGCAAGGCATGAATTGAAGTTCTGTGTATGTGGAAGTGGGTACCTGTCATCAGTGGTTGCTTCGTTCAGTCGTCTGCAATCGCCGCATGGCCATGTTGACCATTTAAGAGTTGGACGAGGGCTAGTGCTTGAAATCTTGTAATAGCTGTATAGAATGCCGGTGGAAGGGTGGAAATGCTTAGCTTTGGACTTTGAAAATGATGGTCTCCGAAAATAGGTCATCACACTTTATTTGGACGGAAAATGCGTCAATTTAAATCAAGAATTGCGTAGCGGCTCTTTCAATGATGGCTTTGTTTGTTTTTGTCTCTTTAGTTCCTCAACTGTGGGCAACCCTGTCATATTAAATCAGGTACAGTGGTACCTCAAGATACGAATTTAATTCTTTCCTGGACAGCGCTCGTAAGATGATTTATTTGTATGTAGAAGCAAGATTTGCATGTAGATGACCTAATCTGTTCCAATCCACCCAAACCCAGTCTTTACGAAGTGTGAATTTTATACCTTACAGGCAAAAATTAGACATTATGAGCACATATTCAATGATACACATCTCAACAAACAAAGAGACATTTAATAAAATCAATAAAATAACAATAATAATGCACAGTGTTGTTATGAATAATGGTCGGGAGATAGCCATTGCGAGAGCAGCTTGTATGGCGCTACATTTAAGACAACCAATAAAGGGCATCTACCCTGGTTGTAAGTCACTGTACTGTATGTATTCACGTTCAAAACAAGCTCTCAGCTGATGCGAACGGCCAATCGTAGAAACCTACGGTACTGTTTCGTCATAGAGCCTACGGTAATAGGCGCGCATTTAAAAAAATTGCACATTCGTATCTCGAAGTTTTCGCCGTATCTCAGAACAAATATTTCTTTGAGACTCGGTTCGTAAGCCGAAATATTCGTTGCCAGAAACAATCGTATCCCGAGGTATCACTATATATAGGAGTCTCCACAAGTGTTGGCGGCCGCACAAAATGCTTCACACAAAATCTCCAAATCATGTTTTTTCAAAGTATCTGTATTTTCATACTTATTGTTTTGGTAATAGCGTATGATCCTCTGTAAAGTTAGCATTAACATGGCATATGTGATTTTTCCAGTTTACTTTATTGTCAATCTTGACACTTATTTCACACAGTTTTGATGAGTATTTTCACTTTTACCAAATTTTATGTTAAAAAACGATTCATTTATTTGTTTTATTTTTTTGGTGATATTCACGCAGTTTGTCCTTTTGTAGTTTATTGTAATCCCATTTGTTCTGATCCAATTCTCAATGTTTTTCAAGTCTTCATCAGTTTTTTGTTGTAAATTAGTTGGATTTTTATCAAATAGTGATAAAATTGCATCAACAGCAAATAATTTTACTGTTTCAAAATACAAATACCACCTGGAGCAGCCAGAGGTAATTCATAACTTGCCACCACTTAGATCCACTAGGAGCCCCGAAATAGCCTATATAGCAGAGTTGGGCCTGGAAGTGTATTAAAGTAGGTTACAAGCATACACAACGCGATGAAGAAAATTGTCCCAATAGTTTGCTTCTATGGCTTACTATGGCACTTAAAACAGGCCTAAGCATCGCTCAATGCAATTGAAAAACTGGGGGTTAGTGAAACGGCATAGTTTAGTTGTTATCAGTCATAAGCGAAATAGGTATTCTGTGTACGGCTGTTGCAAAATACAAAGGCAGTAGCTATTTTACTATCAAGAGCATTTTACCTTTGGAGGCTATTTTGCCGTCAGACATTTGCGATTGGTCAATTATAATGACAAATTAAACATGGACCTTTTGGTCGTTTCTGATTGGTCAATTTTAGTGACAAATTAAAAAAAATTACACTCCTAGTGTTCACCCCCCCACTGTACACTCCCTCCCAATGTACACCACCCCATACATTGACATACCATGCTCCCCATTTAGTGTACACTGCCTTTGCTCAAGTCCCCTGCCAGTTAAGATTCCAATGCGTAACCACTGCGTTTCAAGGTTGCACTATCCATGCACCACAGCGTCTCTACCTAAATTGTAGGAATAAAGGCTACTTAACACGTTGACTGCCATGCATTTTTTTCCCTATATGGAATTGCCTTATCTCAGGTGCCAACAATGTAATTCCCAGAAAACAATACCTAAAGTATAGTTTTACTTGTGTTTTGATATTTTTAACATAAATTTATGATTTTGTGATGATATTTCTGCGTGTTCACCGGTGATACACTGGCACATAAGTAATGCCATATCAATGATGTGCCAATGTATCACCGGTGAACACGGAGAAATATGTCATAAGTTTTTTATATTGCGATTGTTTTACTTGTTTTTTTGGTTTCAGGTATATATAAAAAATAATAATGGATGAATCCCAAATGTTGCAAATGCTAGATGATAGTGATTCTGTATCAGACTTTCCTTTGAGTGACAGTGATGAATATTTGCCATCAAGATCAGAATACTCTGCATCATCTCATGATAGTGATCCTGGTGTGCCCCCTGATGAAACTGGCGATCCGCCTTGCACCTCAGTTCCGCAATGGAAACAACCAGCAGATGGTTCAACATTGAACAACTTCCCAACGCCACCAACTACAAATTGCAAGGCTGTTCCCCAGAGTCGGACGCCGTACGGATATTTCTCTCTCTTTGTCACTGATGAAGTATTGTCCATCATTGTGGAGGAGACAGATCGCAATGCCCAACAATACATATCCTCTCACCGCATCAGAAGACACAGCAGACTGTCAAAATGGAAGGACACGGATATGGAAGAAACAAAGAAGTTTCTTGGCTTGGTGATGTATATGGAGCTGGTGAAATATCCAAGCATTAGTGATTACTGGAGTGGAGATCCCATATTTGCAAATGAATTTTGCCACAACGTAATGTCAAGAAACAGGTTCCAACTGCTTCTGAGATTCCTTCATTTTGAAGACAATGAGAATCGTAATTGTGAAAGCGCAAAACTGTACAAAATTGAAAGGATTACACGCGAAATTATAAATAACTTCAAAGAAGCTCAAGATCCTGGAGAGGATATCGTCATTGAAGAAACAATGATCTCTTTTCGTGGGCGATTAGGATTCCGGCAATATATTCCAGGAAAAACTCACAAATATGGAATAAAGCTTTTCAAGCTTACTGACCCATCTGGATACACCTACAATGTTCAAGTATATGAAGGTAAATCCCAGGAAACTGCAAGAGATAATTTAGCGAAGTCGACTTCTGTCTGTCTGAAATTAGCTGACGATTACTTCACTGAAGGGAAAACCCTGACTGTCGATAATTTCTACACATCTGTGGAATTGGCAAACAAGTGTCTTGAGTAGAGCACTCATCTGCAGGGCACTTTACGGAAGGGAAGAAAAGGCACACCTCAAATTAATACGCAAATCCCCAAAGGGCAGAGCATCACAAAAGAAAGAAGTGGCGTCGTTGTTGGAGTATGGAAGGATAAAAGGTCCGTTGCATTTTTGTCAACGAAAGATGATGGGAAAGTTGTTTCCACAATATAAGAAAAATCGAAAAGGGGAAGAGATAAAGAAACCTAACGTGATCCTGAAATACAACCACTGCAAACAGGGCATAGATCTCTCGGATCAGCTATGCAGCTACTTCAGTCCCCTAAGAAAAACCGTGAGGTGGTACCACAAAGTTGCATTTGAGCTGCTGCTAAATACGGCTGTGGTGAATGCATATTTGCTGCATAATAAGACAGAGGACAAACTACAAATTGCTTCTTTTCGAAAAGACATCATTATGGGTCTCACAAACTATCGAAAAGCCGACACTGGAAGGGATGTCAATCCAGAAAGGCATTTGTTGGTGGAAACAGAGGAGCGAACAGCTGACAATAGAAAAAAAAGATCACGCTGCACTGGATGCTATGCCAGTTTGGCCGAAAAAGAAGGGCCAAGCATCGCTCGAAAAAGAGCAAAACTTGTTTCCACAAAGTGTTCCCAATGCCCTACAAAGCCATATTATTGTTTGGAGCATTTTCAAACGCAACACAAAGAATGAAAAACTGTCGTCCTGAACAACGAATCAACTGATTGAGAAACTGCAAAGAACTTGATTGTGAATCTGCTGCAGTCTTTTTCCATATATTTAGCCATGAAGCATTAATCAGGGAATCTTATTGTTTTAATAAAAGTGATAAGTTATTTATAGTTTTATTTATTTTCCATTCATACAAACATCAATTGTTATAAAAAATAATTCATTTTTGAAGTGCCACACAAAAACCTAATTCCATTCTCTGTGTGCTATTTTAGTTTATAAGCCATTTCCAATGGAGGTGCCAGTGTATCACCGGTGATGCATTGGCACCACATACAAAAGTTAGCATGTATCACCGGTGATACACTGGGCAGCCAACGTGTTAAACACAAATTAATGGTCATGGTAAAATAACCTCCAAGGGTAAAATGCTGTCGACGGCAAAATAGCAATTTCCAAATACAAACGCTACCTCGTGAATCCAGAGATAAGTCGTTACATGATTTTAGCAAAACTGAAAATAATTATTGCCACGACTTATCTGGCAAAGAAGTGAAAATCTACTTTAGCACGAGGAGAAAATGGCCCAGTAAGGAGGAATAAATCGGATTATACAGGGTGTCTCAAAAGTAAGTATACACTTTAAAATTTGAATAACAATCTAATGGCTTGTTCAAATTTGTCAAAAGTTTACAAAAATATTCTATGAACTACTAGAAACAGATTACCGTCCTAATATCTCGTTGAATTTATTTATTGACAGAATGTTAGACCTCAACGTGGAAACCACCAATTTCGAGACATTTCAGCCACCTTTGGACGCATTCTTGCCCGATACCCTGCAATAAATCTTTTGTAACTAGTCCACATGATGCTCTAATGTTTTGTTCCAACTCTAAAAGGTTTTGAGGCCGTGTGGAGTAAAGTTGACAAAAAATGCTTTGGTTGAAAAACTGTTACTTTCAGCAAGATGGAGCTCCTGCACATTACACCAGGAAAGTCAGAGATTACTTAAATCAGTTTTTTCTCGGTAGGTGGATTGGGTGCAGAGGTCCTCTAGAATGGGCCGCTCGTTCACCTGACTTAACCCCATGCGACTTTTTTCTTTGGGGTTTCCATAAGAGCAAAGTTTACTCCACATGGTCTCAAAACCTTTTAGAGTTGGAACAAAACATTAGAGCATCATGTGGACTAGTTACAAAAGATTTATTGCAAAGTGTCAAGCAAGAATGCATCCAAAGGTGGCTGAAATCTCCCGAAATTGGTGGCTCCCACGTTGAGGTCTAACATTCTGTCAATAAATAAATTCAACGAGATATTAGGACGGTAATCTGTTTCTAGTAGTTCATAGAATATTTTTGTAAACTTTTGACAAATTTGAATAAGCCATTAGATTGTTATTCAAATTTTAAAGTGTATACTTACTTTTGAGACACCCTGTATTATAGCCTATTCAGAAGACTGACTTGAAGCATTAGCCGTGGCTGCTCAGTTTCCAGATCGAGCTTTGTTTTTTGTTGTTTGCGGTTACCCCTCGTCTTCCTCGGGATGGAGGTACGGCATGAACGGTAATTCAGGTTCATGCCGTCAACCTAATTGGTATTAGGCTAGGGGAAGATGGCAGCCCATTTCGAACCAATCTTGAGTGCTGGTAGCCCCACCACCAACAAGGCAGACTGCCACTGGTGGGTACCCAAGAGTCGTTTTTTACGACATGCTGGGTTAGCAACTCTACAATTGTAATCAGGTGAAGTACGGGTGGGCCAACTGTCAGCCACATAAAAGTGGAGGAGTCCCGTTAACTGCCTTGCCCAAGAACACAACAAGCAAGCTTGCCGGCTTGTTCTCCACACTTTCCCTTTCTATGCAGAGCGCCAAGGAAGCAAGCGGTGAATACCACTTTTTAAAGATTTTTTTGGTATGACTCGACTTAGGGAATGAACCCCAGGCCTACCGACTGCGATGCGGACGCTCTCACCGCTACACCATCGCGCCGGTTTCAAGCTCGCGCTCATAGTTTAAATCAAAAGCTACTCTATAAACGACAGCAAGATTACAAGTTAGCTTCAAATGCTTTTTTTGCCACTGCAAAAGCACACGCGTGCATGTGCGAAATATGCTTAAAATCAATTGCGGTGCGTTTTCAACTCCAGGCCAGAGTTTGCTTTCCGGTCGGCTAAAGTTAGCTACTTCATGCGGAAGGAGTTAGCGTTAGCCTCAACCCTTGCATGAAAAACTGCCAAATAGGCTGCAACTAATTCACTCAGAAAAGGTAAGCCTAAAGTAGAAAAGCTAAAATTTTTCTACTCTGCCACTTGCGCATTTGCAAAAGAAAATTGCAGCTGAGGCTTTATGTTTTGGCTTTCTTTGGGTGAATTAGCTGGACTTTGCGTTTTTCAGCTAAGTCCTTCTTAGTGAATCCGACTTTAATCACAGCCGTTGGCTTAGCGTGAGTAGTGAGCTTCAAGACAAGGCAAGCAATACGATAATTAATTGGCATCTATATATATAAAACTCAAAGTTTGTCTGTCTGTATGTCCGCTATAGAAATAAAACTGGAGACATTTAGATACAAACAAACATATGAATCTTATATAACTTTTTCCAGGGAAGCCAAGTACGGTATTTTGATTTCGATCAGAATCGTCTATGGGGGGCTACGAGCCTATATTTATTCAACCTATATTAAAATATGGTTATTCAATGTAAAAATTTAATCAGTCTTTACATTTTACCCGATCAACGACGGGGTAAATCTGCTAGTATTTGAATATTTTGTTTTGCTGCTGCTGTTGTTGTATCAAGGGGCAAAAAAATTTTAAAACTACCATATAGTGTCGCATGAATCAGAAGCAGATTAAAACCCATTCCTTATACAGTGTTGTTGAAATTGCTATTTTGATTGTAGTTCAACCAAAAGTTCATGTATATACCAAAGTAAGTACGGGGCGTTTAAAGCGAGAAGATGGCCTGAAAGCTATTTCAAAGTAGCCTTTCAAAGCATTTTTATTGACTTGACTTCGTAAAACAATGTACAGCTTAGAATAGAGGATGATTTCAGTTTAGCTACGGTTGCATAAGACAAGCTTGTGAATGCTGTGAAGCGATATTTACTGAGAAGAATTTTCTCAGCTTCAGTGTTCAGTAGCTATCTCAGCAATAAATTCATCATGTAAGATTCTTCAAACATTTTTGTAGCTTTTTCAGTTTATCATCTTATTGGTTTCTGCGATTATACTAGCGGTAGGTCTGCTAATTTCAAATATTTCTAGTAGACCAAAGTATTTGGAAATGTTGTGCAATTTAGACAATATTTTTTTTATCATGTTGAAATATCTGGCGTGACTATTAACCAGCCCTCCTTACAAAGCAGCCAAAGGTGCACAAAGCATTCGGGACGCTTTTCTGAAAAAATGAATGGAATTTTCCAATTAGCAAACGGCGCATTTTTTACCACAACAAAAACCTTCAATATTGAAGTAGAAAAACGGAAATCTGTTGAAGAAGCAGTGCATGCATTATCATGATCTTATAACTTCCATCGTATTGTCTCCACCAGATTCATCAATAAGCCATACTTCGAATGAAACACTAAGCTCCGTTCCAGAATGCCCACATGTTTGGACTCTAATAAAACAGCGCGAATTCTTTTTAAAAGAATATCTCTGGCTAATCGAGAGTGACGGAAAATTAGGATGTAGGACCAGCAAAAACGTAAGTACTTTGGATTACCACGCAGTCAAAGGTATTGGTATTGGGAAGAAATGGATAGCCGCCAAAATCACCACAACCGGACCAAAAGATAGTGCACAAAAACGATTTCGCAATAAAATTTACAAACATGCGCGCAACAAAGCAATAAAATCGTGCTTGCACAAGCCAAACACAACTTGGCAAAGAGTTTGGCCCTTGCAAGTTCTCAAAGCAACTCCACAAAATGGCCCAAGGTTAGCAACTTCAACTACAAACCACAAACCAAAAGTCACCAACAGCAGTCTCAACTTGCAAACCGAACGGAATCTACAAAAGTAGCTATCATGATAGAAGTGACTAGTCGCTATATGGAGTGCAGTCTTTTGACGCCGGACTTCAGCCAGATGCCTGCCGTTGCGCTACACCAACAACAATCAATCCACAGCAGATTTTCCAAAATTAATGCTGTTGCAGGTAATGTATGGAACCTATGTGAGATTGTCGACCCATGCGTTGAAATATTGGACTGCATAGATGATAGGCCTACAAAAAAAAAAAACTCCGTCGGATCGTCATTGAAAAACGTACAAAAATATCAATTACAACTGATGAATTTGCTTTCTCAGACAAAAAATCATGCTAGATCACATACAGTGCCAATCAAAAGTTTAAGGCCATCCCCAATTTTCCTCTTATTCATTGAATAGCATGCCTATGTTACATCAAATATTTTTGTTTCGTATTTGCATATTTCAAATGAAATCTATATTTTTGAGTGTATTTGAAGTAGTTTCCACATACATTGCTTCATGTTTTATCAAAATTCAGTACGGTATTTTGGACGTCCTGTCCTGCTCTTGATTATATTCTTCAGACGCCTAGGCACACTATGAATCAGACCTTGCTGTACTCTTTTTGACAACTCCTTCACCCATATTTCTTTTATCACCCTACATTTGTAGATAGCGATTGACTGCGCCGGTAATTGATATTACTGCACACATGATAGTAAAACAAGAGGGAAAGAAAGTCCCCTCGACTTTTCAACGTATTAGAAATTTGAGAACTTGATAAAAATTATGGTAAAATTAGAAAAATAGCAAAAATGCCACTCAAATTGATCTCCAAAAAGAATAATTATTTGCACTTTATTTGGAAAAGAAAATGGCAAAAAATGCTATTTCTGAAAAACTTTATCTTCAAATAAAAGTTTTCATTTTACTTTGGAGTTGAAGATGACAAAAAACTCATTCTGAAAAAGATCTTCAAGCTTATTCAAGACCAAAATGAGTAAAATAGTGAACGCTAAAAAGTACTTCAGTTAACCCCATGCAATAGTACAGTGTTACGATTATGAGGGTAATTTCGTGGTGTCCAGTTAATCTATATATCATTGGCATCTTGGTCACTTTTATCGCTTTTTCCTTTCATGTGTTGTGTTATGAATCATACTTGCTTCGGTGGCGGACACGTTATCGCCTTTGTCTCAGAGACTTAGTTATTCTCAGTTTAGGTCACCGTGGTCATTGCTTGTTAGTTTATATATTTTTTTTCGTTGAGGCAAGGTAGAAGCTGGTTTTACTGAAAATTTACTTTTCGGGTTAGTTCAGTTATGCTTTTTTCTCTTGGCCATTCTGTAGTGCTCTTACCGTCCTATCTTAATCAAATTTTTTACCGGTACCAACGCTAGCCTAGTTTGTAAACTAATTTTATCGGTTTTGCTTATCTGGCCCACTTGGCTCTGCTTGGTGCAGTAAACTGCAGTTTTAGGTTTTTGTTATCATTTTTTGACTCTGGCGTAGTTGTATGTTGCTTGCCTTTTGCTTTAATTTTAGATGCTGAATTAGTGGCTTTTAACGCCGATTAGGACAAGTTGCTAATTGTTTTCCGTAAAGCTATCTTTGCATGATATAGATTTCTTGCTTTTTCGCCCCAGTTGGTTTTGTTTTGTCCTCACGTAGGACAGACCAGGTTAGCTATAGCTGTCCAGCAAGTTCAAATAGAGTCATCCGATTCTTGCTGCGATCGCGAGGATCGACCTCAATGACTGTGCTGATTAAACCTCGCATATCAATGAATAGTTGTATTCCAACTTTCTAATTGTAGCTTGTTAGCGGATGATACAGTACTTCCCTTCCAACGATATTTTAACGCTTCGAACTAGTCGAAGACCGTTTGTTCTAGCGCATTTGTTAAAGGTTCGATTGGCGGCAGCAACCGGATCCAAACTTGGACTCACTAATGAATGTTGAAATATTGTCAATGAATAGGCTTACCATACGTCCCGATTTAGCCGGGACAGTGCCATTTTTCAAGCCTAGTCCTGTTTTTCAGGCCTTGTTCCGGTCAGTCGATTGAAAGTCCTGGTTTTTCATTCAGTCAGCCAGCAAAGCTAGACCTACTGTATTTGAAGATTTGATCCGTCAAGCAAAGGCATTATGAAAACGAACTCTAGTTTAATGACAATATGGGCCTGAAGTGACACATGTATGGCAGCAAAGCAGGTGATGACTTTTTTTTTCTTTGGAGGACACCACCATTTTGGGTAGAATTTATTGAAATGCAGAAGAACTAACGCAAATTCTACTCGAAACGGAGGTGTGCTCCAAAAAAAAAAGGGGGTCAACAGTTGTATTGCCGCCGCTAAGTTTGTCCGGACTTTGCCTCGTCATCCATAGTCAGGCTTGTTGTCCTGAAGCGTCCCATTATTTAATCACAAATATATGGTAAGCCTATCAATGAATGCATTCATAGTCGCACGGTTTAAATAAGACTGTTAACAAAATAACGGAGCTAACATCTTTCTTTACCCTTCCCCACTCACCCCAAACAAAAAAGCGAGTGTAAAACCTAGCAGCTTGCAATGACTTATATCCTTCTCACCGGATTTTTTCGTTTAACCATCTCCTCCCTGCTCCAGATAACACCCTAAACCAGTTTGTCTGTAATCAAGCTGTTATGAATTAATGCCTCTTTTAAATTTGTAATTTTTTGCTTGTATGTCTGATTGCTGCTTCTGTCACTTACCAATGTGCCAGATTTTAGAAACATGGTTGATAGGACTGGAGCTAGCAACTATTCGAAAATTCTACTTCTACTTTGGTTTTGATTTAGTTATTAGGCAATTGCTTTGCATTGTGTTATTTGTTTGTAGTATTTGCGAATAAATTCCAGTCTTTCAAAAAACTGCATAACACAAGCTGCAGAAGTTAACAATCTGGTCAAAACTTTCCTAACAAATCACACCGTTTCTTGGCTAATAATTTAAAGTCTGTTTGTTACAATGCCTTTCAAATGTTTGATTTAATTATTGGTATAAAGAATACACAAACACAGGGGCCGAAGAGAATCCATTGAGTTCAAAATTTCATTTCCTTTTGAAAATCTATTCTAAGAACAACAATAAGTTTATGATCTCCAAATCATGTTTTGAAATACATGTGTAAGCTGAATGTGAAGAGATTTTGATAGAGCTTGCAAGATGCAGTTTGCACAAAACGAATCAAAAGTTTCTGCATCCTTTGTTAAAACTGTACGCCTACTTTGGAATCTAGTGTATTTTGCTACTGAAAATTTATCTCCCATGGCCTACAAGCCCTCCCTCCTGGTTCTTTTTCTTCAGTTACAGTATATTTTTTCGAGTTAATTCTTTGCTACACCAGCTGAACTGCGTCGCCAAAGAAATAGTCTTTGAGACGCTGGCAAGACTTGCAATCTGTGTTGTCGTAATGACGTAAATTTGGGGGCAGTGGAGCAGTAACTATGGCTGTCCGACTCTGTATATACAGCGCACGACCTAAACAAAGCACAAAAACATTGAAAATCAAAAAAATTCAAGGCTATATACGACGAAAATTACTGCGTATAATTACATTGCTAGGTGCTGATATGCGCAATGCGCAAGGGTAATCAGCACTTCACGTCTAAATTTAAATTGAATTTTGAAATTTCCTATTTAGTCTTTTTCTTTCTGGGGAGATCTCAGCATTTACTTCTGCAATATCGAAAGCTTTTATCGTTGAACTTTCCCATTGGAGCATTGTAACAATTGGGGCTAAATGGTCGCTGACTGGGGCTAAAATATGTATTTGAAAATTCTTTTAGAGTTACGTAATCTGAAAAGGTAAATGGAATCTCCGTACTTTTGCTGGTGTTTTCTTTGATTATAGCATAACCCCAAGGTGATTCTCCTGTTTGCTTGTTTCCAGGATAACAAACCGCTTTCCAGAAGTATTTTGGAATTCTTACGCCGTTCATTGTTAGGAGACGACGGGTTTTGCGATCGTAGGTAACGCCGTGCGTGCCGGTCATAATGTATGCCGGCTCCTTGGGCGCCCAATTCAGTATTGTTTGTGTTGTGATGCACTCAATTACTCTCCACGTTCCGCGATTGAATGAAGCATACTGCGGAGCCACATTGGTCAAAGTGTACGTCCCCAACTGCTTTTCCCGGTCCTGATTGTTGATATTGTCAGGAGATAGGTGGCCTCGATCAAGATTCATGCCGTTTTTATAATAATTTGAGTTAACAGCTTGATATCTGCTGCACCTGCTCTCTACCTCACGTTTTGGCAGCCAGGTAATGGCTGAAAATATATCGTTTTTTGGTCTTCGATTGTTGCATAAAGCTTGAGAAACTCGGTTGAAAAGTGTCCATTGGTTGGCCGGTCTTGCATATGAACGTTGTTTTGGATCCAATACAACCTTATTAGCAGTATACAGAGGAATCTTCTGATTAGTACTATAAAGCGTAGCAAAGAGTGGCTTGCCTGTTAGCTGATATCGTTCATTTGGGACTTGACTTTGACAAAGCTTCACCACGCTTCTTGAACGGCCAAAAGTGACATTTGGCTCAGGCCACGGTTTCCCTTCAAAAAACTTGTTGCACAATGAAGATCCCAAAGCAATTTGACTGGAAGCCCAGAAATAACATATCGCTTTGAATAGATTGTTATTCATTTCAACTTGTTTTTAGCAAAGAGGTTCTTTCACTCTTTCGATCGACTGTTTGATAACGGCAACCTTTCAACACCTGCTGTTGCTTAAGACTGGTGCGTTTGCTATGAAGCCTACGCTTTACTAAACCCGGTAAGCAATCATATCATAAGAATATCTATTTTAAACCAGGAACCCATACCGGATGTTGATCTTATAAAAGGTACCTAATGTTTTAGTCTTGCAACTGTGCACTGAAGGCCCGAACATTGCGAAATTTTCACACCCATTTTCCTGTTGAAGAATATCTGGCTACTTTTTCCCACCTGTTTCGCCTGTGCAATGATTGTGGCTTACACCCGATTTAAGAAAATTTATAGCTAGCTACTTGGAATTATATTATTAGTAGCGCTCTAAGTGGGTCTTGTGCTACCCAAATTTTTTGAAACTCATGTTTTTCAAGTACCTTAGTATAGGTTACGTCTAATTACAAAGTTTATTTATGCAATCGAAATCTCTCCCACACAAAAATACGACATCCGTCCCTGAGTATCACGTTGTAAAATCTTGTATACGGAGTGGAACCGTGTTAAGCTGTTGCAAGGCAATAGCCTATTTTACGATTTGGTGGGGCCCATTTCGCACATCCATTTGTGGTATTACGTTCATTTGCTGCGCTATTTGTCTTGTTTCCAGCATGACGAGAAAAGCGGCTATGCTTTCCCCGCAGTCATTCACCATCAGGCCAAGTTATCTTCAGGCAAAATATTCTCTCTAAATTTAGTTTTACAAATTGCGTGATTTATGGTTTTCTTTTTATATTTGCTTAAACTTGAAATTTCATTACATTGCTTTATAGTAAGGGTCACCGACCTTTTTTGAACTGCGGGCTACATTCTGATTACTGATTATAGCGAGGGCTATCAGTTAGATCAGGGTTTCCCAACTTTTTGCGAATCTGCTTTTTTGTGGACCCCAATTATATGTGACATTAATTTTGTCACCCGACTCACTTACAATAAAAATAATTATAATACGAATACAATTTATTCGTCAATGTGATGGATGGGTTTGCTTCACTTAGCACAATTCATCAATTTTTGGGGCTGTTTGTGACAAACAAACTTATAGGTCAGACTCGACATTCAGCCTAGACCTATGCTTTGTCTTCATATTAGTAAGTGTCGAAAATGCCCTCTCACAAATATGAAGGTGTCCCGAAAAAAATGGAGGTGTCCTCCAAAAAAAGAGGTCAACTCCTGTATTGCTGCCGCCATCGTATCACTCGCGGTCCAATTCATTGTCCGGCTAAAGTTACTTTTTATAATTTTGCTGAAGTGAATTTCCGGGACTTTTTGCTAACCGGGACAGACTTTAAATAGGAATGCATGATAAATCTAGCTATGCTGACTGACTGAATGCCTAACCAGGACTTATGATTGACTGACCAGGACGAAGCCACGGACCCCTTGTGCAGTCGTGGGGTAACTCATATTGTCCTCGCGGGCAACCTGGCGCCCGCGAGCATTCGATTGGCGGCCCCTGCTTTACATCATAGAATTACAAAGTACTTGTAATCACATTATTATCCCTGAAACCCAGACGATAACCGTTTTGGGTGAGACAACACTAATAGGGATTACTTATTTATCAGATTTTGTTAATTGTGTTTGTGGTATTTAAGGACTGTGGTAGCATTTTCAACAATGGATTATTCAGGAGCGAGCCAAAATTTCAGCACGCTATGAAGTGAAAAATTTCGTTGTTCTGGTGCAGAGATGGTGGGGTGCATGTAAAGATAGACACTACTTCCAGAGACAATTGAAGGTTATCGTACAAAGCCTATGACCACTGGCTCTGCGAGCGGGCGGGCGGGCGGGCGTCTACTTATAGGTCAATCAGCGGAGAAGGTATAAAGAGTGCGGGAAATGTCTATGTGCAGCCTGCAAAAATCAACACATCAAGCTGCTCGTGAAAGTAGATTAACAAGGCATACAATACTCTTAGTGTTGCACAACGATGTAAATTACCGTGAAATTATCTATGAAAATTTGCTTTCCAGTTGGCCGGGTTCACCCAATTCTATAGAAAATTACTACAGCGTTTGAATGATATGTAGCTCGGCACTAAGTTTTTGTTGCAAAAGATAAAGCAGGACCATGTTTACCCCTTCTTTTTTGGGGGTGGGAATCACAAACTTCTTGCTGGAGTAGACAGCATTTGAAAGTTTTTATGAACTTTATTTTTGGATGAATCGTTTTGAAAATTTTGATAGGTAATGCCAAAGAGCAATGTTATTGAGAAAGAATAGACAAAATATACCAAAAGACTTAATTTTTCAAGAAATTGCACTTTTGTGAAGTGCAGGCACCAAATGTTTTAGTGTTTTTAAGCGTTAGATTACATTTCGAAAATGTTTAGAGATTTTGTTTTTCGATTCGTCTCTTTGAAAATTCAGACAGATAATGCCAAAGAATCATGCCTATGAGGAAAAGTAATCAATATCCACCATAGAACTAGCTTTGTATATCTATTGCATACTTGTTGAGTCTACTGGATAATTGTTTAGCTAAAAGTTGAACATGATATATGGCAATTAATTTTTGATTAGCCATTATAAACTAATCCTTAACCTTAACTAACTAGAGTTACATATTGTTAAAAAGCAAATTTACTAAGCTTAAGTGTAGCGTGTCGCGCCTCGCACTTCATCGAGCTGCCATGCCAAACATCTTTTTTGTCGTTTTTTTTATTTTTTTGTAAGTTTGCTTTCGGCGGCTCAACACTTCACTCCCGCCGTTGTGTGTGATTCTAGTTTTTACTATGTGTATTCGTGTATTATTATTGTATGTGTCTAAAATCACACACACATATTTTTATTTTTTTATTAGGGCTGGATAATGTTTATTTTTGTCTTCTCATGGTAGCTCCTTGATCCGCTTGCCTTTCCCGCCATCATGTTGTTTGTCCGTTGTTTTCGTCCATGTGACGTGTTCAGTGTTCTGATTTACTTAGATGTGTGCAGCGACCTAATTCGTGGTGACGCGTGCAGTATTTTGTTGCCGACCATGCGGTCGGAGATTTTCGACTCTCTTTCATCGTTGGATTTCGTGACGGACGGACGGACGTAATTGGATTGTTGCCACAACTGCGTAAATTGATGCAATAAAATTTTACTGTCGTGCCTTCCTCTATGTGACTGCCATAGTTCCCAGCGATTGGGGTTCAGTCAACACGCTCTCGCTCAAGGAACCTATTTCCTACATAAGCATTCCAGTGACACTAATTGTTAGTACCTCAGTGTAACCTCTTTGTATTAAACTTATCAGCTTACCACTTTTTGAAGGGTGAAAAGTTACGCAAAAGGTCTTAAAATCCAATTTGTTTAGTGTAAAAACAAATAGTACATGCACATTTTGCATACTCTCGGAATTGCCTTGAAATATCCTTTAATTTATTACATGAAGTTTAAGAATTGGTGGAGAAATGAGGTCACGAATCAATCTTAAGTAAGCTACTTTTGGAAAAGCTGTGCATTTTTGAAAATATCACGTTATCATCTGTGGTTGCGAAAGATTGTATTAATCATACTAGACGGCACTATGATATCATAGAGCGAGTTTTAAGCGAGCAAGCGAAAAAGAGAAGCATGCTTACAAGGCTTAAAGTTCTTAAATAAAGAATTACACCGTCAATTAAGTTTAAATTGTTGTGAGTTGTTTTTATCGAAATCGCCTTATTTATATCTCCTGCAAAGGCTTTTAATCACGTTTCTAAGATCAGTAGTTTTTGAGAAAATACCGATTACAAATTGGGCAATATAGCGTTGTTTGTAACGTTACTTTCGACTCCAAAACGATGACATTTTTTGCAAGTTTGTAAGTCGGGGCCTGGTGTTTGTTTGAGCTCAGAATGATAGCTCTGTCAAAAAATGCAAACTAAAAATATTTTGGATTGTGACGTCACGATGACGTCATAATTCCCCTTGTGACCTTAACTTTAGGGTGGTGATTATTCGTAGGAAATCTGATGTTCGGCCGTCGGGTAGTTTCGGAGGAGTTAAGCAGGGGTGGGCAAACTACGGCTCGTGGGCCACAGGCGACCCCCGAGAGCATTTTGTGCAGCCCACGAACTCTTTTGAACATTACATGCCACAGTGAAAAGCGCATTTGTCAGTTTGCACAGATGTATTTTCCGTCAAATCAGAGGGTGATGACCTTTTTCTTGGAGCCAACATGTCCTCACCCAGTAATACGACAGTGTTAGGAGATCTTGCAAAATTTGAAGCTCATGCAGTCTATTGCAAGACTTTGAGCACTGACCCTCGGCCACTTATGAATGGTCAATGCGGCCCTCCACCAACTTTTAATTGGTCAATGTGGCCCTCCGGTTAAAAAGTTTGCCCACCCCTGTCATACGTACTACTTTGGAAACAGAATGTATAATACATAGAAAGGGACTCAAGAAAGTTCGAGGGGATATCAAAACGAAAAAAACATTTTGTGTAAAATGACTCCGTGTTGCCTGTTACCTTGGTTGGGGATAAAACTTGGGGAAGGCATTGCCTATTTTGCCACTGTGGCTATGCCTACGCAACAAACAGGTTCTTGGGATCACAAATTGGCTTATTTAGCTTATGAAAGAGAACGCACTAAAGCGGTTACTTAAAATCCTATCGTTATTATTTTGAAAACAATCTCTATCAAGGCATATTACAGGATCTCACTCCGTGTTTGACTTTGATTGTACCACCGTAGGCTACTCGTTTAGAGAAATAGCAGGAAAATCAGGGTAATTGTGGCACAGTTAACAGTTTGTTTTTGATGAGGAGGCAACAGGAGAAATATTTTTTTGGAGATCAACTTTTTTAGAGTAATTTTTTTTGGTTTGGTGAACAACTTTTTGAAATTCATTGGGGAAGACTGCAGCCTACAACTACTTATTTGGGCTTGCAAAGATAAAGAAAATATAGATTCTGTGATATTTGGTTTGATACCCTTTAATTGTAGATTTAGCTTTGACACGGAAACAAGCTATGTCGAACACCATCATTTTTCATTTGTATTCCCACAAATGCTGCTTAGGATATGCTCAGGGCTCAGACGGCTGAACCGATAAGTTGTTTCTAACTCCTACGTCACTGACGGAAACCCTGACGGCGCCGCTGAACGGGAAATCAATATTCTAAATTGGACAATGCCAATAAAGATCGGTTGCTCTGCAGCTTTAGACTAACTGCCACGGCTGACGTACCCTGATGATGATTCGCAATTCGCCAAACTTCGGCATTTCAACAGCAGTTATGAATGAAAAAAACTAAATAAGCTTGAAACTTTATTTATACATTAATACACTAAGACAAATGCATTTCGCTATAAAGCATCATCAGTGTTGCAAAAGAACAATAAAAACAACTAAATCAAAGGATCTGAGCAATAGCTGTACTAACAAATCTACACTCAATCACATAAGTAATTATACGAGTTTGATACGCTCGTATATCCGGCGTATCAAAACAAATAATTTCATAGATAGCAGTCCATTATGACGAAAAATATAATATCAAAATGCAGGCTGATTGCAGACTAAAATTAATGTACGGTAGTAAAAAATATTAAAACACAGTGAGAGATAATACTAGGTTATATGCGAGATAAAATCATTTTATTAATATTTACTTTTGCATTTAGTATGCGAAATCATTAGGCTTCATAAAAGTTTAAATTTTCAAATTCAGGTTTTACAATATAAATACAAAAAGACATTGCGCTATATCAGGCTTACCGGCAAATATTTCCTTATGATGTTTATCATAATGTCTAAGTAGAGCCGAATTATTATTATTTTCACAGTAGCAAAATTTGTCCATAGTACTTGATGTTGAGTCCAATGTTGTGAGAAAGATGTCATTGTTTGATCAACATAGTAATTATCACAGTTTTTGCAACATGCTGCGTAAATACCATAATCTTTGCAGTTTAGTTTTTGAATCAAAGGACGTACTCCATTAGGTGTGCGGATATCTTTTATCAGTGGGACCATAGAATTATGTGAGCCATGATTGCCACATAGTGCACATTTATTACTGGGCCCAGATATGCTCCCATCCTTACCCTCAAGAGGACCAGATGAAAGATTTTTATAGCAAGTGACAAAATTGCCCAATGTCTGTGGGCGCTTGTATGCAAGTATTACGCTTGATTGTAAACGTTTTTCCATCTGGCTGGATCGCAGTAGCTTTGGAAACTGGGTAACCCGTACGATTTTTTTCTGCTTATTTTTTTTAATTCGCTGTTGTTAACAAGATGCAATCTATCCATCCAAGATTTGGCCTGCTCAATTATCTTGGATGTAAGAGTTTTAGGAAATTTAGATTTAAAACATTTGTTGTTTAGATATTACAGACAAGTATCATAGTCAGTTTTGTCTTCACATATACGCCGCATGCGCATTGCTTCAGATACCGCAATAGGTTGAAATACCCATAAGGGATGATATGAAGTATCATTTATAAATGTTCTGTCAAGGGCAGTTTTTTTGACATAATTACACGTGACAAATTAAAATGGTGAATCCGATGAGTGCTTGTCGAGAACGTCTAAAAATTCAGCTTGTTGCTCTGAGCATTTAGTATTGAACAATTTAGTGGTTAGTTGAAGTCCAACTTTTCCAAGACTATTTTCAATTGCTTTGATTATATTTTGCATTGAGTTTTCTCCAATAGCAATGAAAATGATGTCGTCTATGAATCTTTTATAAATAACCGCTTTTTTAGAGTAGGGAATGCCGGAGTTGTAGCAAAATGCATAACTATGTTAGCAAGCGAGATTGAATGGTTGTCACTAGTAATTATGCTATTAAATTGTTTATAAAAATTCTGTTCATGTTGTATAATAACCGATTTTAGGGTAAGCATGATTAATTCAACAAAATACCTTTGACCCAGTGCGCAAAATTGTGATTGTAAATTAAATTGAGGGCTGTTGTGAGGGCATCTCTAAGCGTATTTCTGCTGATGTTGGGGTAGAGTGCAATAAGATCTGCCGCCACAATGAACAGATCTTCGTTAATATATTTATAGCGAATATTTTATAGCGAAATGTCTTTGTCTTATAGCGAAATGCGAAATGCATATATATCTATTGCTTTTATGTATGCATTTGTCTTAGTGTATTAATGTATAAATAAAGTTTCGAACTGATTTAGTTTTTTCATTCATATCTATTGAGTTCTTAGCAACAGAAACGGAATTGTTCGGATGTGTCAGAGTTGGATACGTGGAATATCTCTTGTCAAAATCAACTAAACTACATGTATTTCAACACCAGTGTCCGATTTTTCGGAACACTTTCCGCTAACTCCGCGTTTTAGCAATTTGTGATCTGGAAAACTCTGGCCAAATATTGTTTAACAGTTAAAGTTGATTTTCATGCTTGCAAAGAACCTAGGCTTTAGAAAAAAACTTTATTTTCGGCCATACGTTGTTTACAAAAGTTTCATAACTAACTAAGGTCCACTTGATGAGTGCTTATTAATTAACAAAGTGGTAGTACCAATGACAAATAAAACGTGGTTTAAGGGTACATGTGTTAGCTGAGTAGGACATTCCACTGATCCATAAATGTCAATGACTGTGTTAATGCTTTTTAATGTTTGTTTCAGATAATTTAGTTCTGAGTGCAGTGTCCAAACACGTAGCTTTTTAGCCCCAGGGACAGACTTAAATGATATTTGCAGTGCATACCTTTTTTACATGTAGATCTCTAGATCCATCACTCTTTACACTGGAATATAAAATATCGTTTTAAGCATGCCTTCTCGCGAAGATCTAAGTAAAGCTGCTGCTATTCTTCAGCGACTACAAACAGAGCTTCAAAAAAGAGGTGACAACTCACACAATGCAGAGTTGGATGCAATGATGTCCTTAATGGAAAGTCCTGTATTTAGACAAATAGTGCAACTTCAGGCATCGATTCACAAGCTGAAAGAGGAGGTAAATAACTGAACTCTGTTATGATGTAGTAATATTTGTAACTCAAGTTATTGAACTCGGATTGTGAAGTGTCTCTTTTTTCAAGGCATGATATCTATACCAACTAGGCTACCTACTGGCCTAGCTGCTTAGGCTTTAGCTATTGTTTTGGTGATGGACTACACTAAAATATGGAAGTTTACAGAAACTTGGAAATTCTTATTGAACTATTATTACTGAATTACAAAATAGAAGAATTTTATATTAACCATAAAAATAACTGAATCATTTTAAAAATGGAGTGACTGTCCAGCAGAAATACAAAATAACTGGTGGTACTCACTAGAGAAGTAAGGGAATTATTGAAAAACAGAAATTTATAAAAGTTGATAAAAACTTAAAGTATAACCACCCAATTTGATAAAATTAAACAATAGAGTTCAATTAACCAAGCATTTTCATATTTCTGCAATTTCCTTGATTTAATTGGTGCTTTTCCAATTTTCAGCAAGAATTTTGATATTTAAGTCTGATCCTTAGTGACGTCAGATCAGCCATGCTGTACAAGCCCACTTTAGCATTGTGGTTGGTCGTTGGTATGAGTATCAATCAAGTTTATAGCTAGAACTGCTGGTCATTGACAGAAACTAAAAAAGAAAATTTGCTAAAGGTTGTTTGGATTACATCAAAATATTAAAAAATTTTGGTGGTTTTGCTGTGGCTTGAGTTGCTGGAAGAGATTAGGATTAACAAATCTAACCTATGTTTTGGTGTTGGTATTTTTAAATATGTAATTGTTAGAACTGGATAAGCTGCCACATGCTAATAAATCTATTTTTTTGCTTTATTTGGTATTAATTATTGTTGGTCATTACTCATTACTCATGAGCTTGTTTAGATTTACTTCTTCACATGTGGACTGACAGCATAAATATCTCCAGGCGTTTCGCATTCCTGTAGTATTTCACTATTGCAAAATCTCTTTTTTTGGCATGCATTACTATGCAAACACCATCATTGGCTTGTCTTGATTGCCCACCATCCAAATTAAAGTGATAGAACAACTTCCTCACTCTAGCTCTTCCCTTTTTGATGTGACACCACCACTGATGAAAGTGTCACACAAAGCTTATGGCTTAAGTGCTTTTTTCAAAGCTATAAAGTCCTGTGCCAACAACAAAATTTAAGTATATATTTAAGCTGTCAATTTTTTCAAATTCCTTTTTTACTTTGCAGGTACAAAAAGATGGTTTTGATCCAACCAAGGTAGATTTTGCTCCTGGATCAGGTGCTCTAGTGATTGATGGTGAAGAAATCCTCACCAATGATGCAATTGAAGTTAATGAAGGTAGGTTGCATAACAGGGCTTCACTGAATAAGGAAATTATTACAAAAATTGTGAAAAAACCTCTGAATTACAGAGATTTATGGAAATGTTTGGTTTAACTCAATTCAACTATTTAGTTTTACCCACTTGGTTAGTTTTATCAACTGCCATAAATTTTCATATTTCTGTGTTTTTTGTAGTTCTTCAGGTGGTAGTTTTTCCTTATTTTCACATTGAGTAATTCTTTTTTGGAATCAATTTTTAATTCCATGTTTTGATATAAATTTGTGTGTTTCTCCAATTCAGTAATTTCATATATTCGTAAGTCTGGATTTTCATATTTAAGTGTTATTGACATGATGCATGTTTAAAAAAGCTGATTGTTTGGTAATATCAGTGTCAACTTGAACTGAATTGACCCAAGAATCTGCTTTTCAAGTTGTATAACTAGAGCTTGGTAAGCTAATTTACAGTAGGTCTATACGTTATCTTGGTTTAATGTTGAAAGAAATCAAATTCAGATCCTGTAAATGGTTTCATTGATCACTTCAGTGCATTAAGAGCCTGTGATTGGCTTACAGTTTAGGTTAGCAATGCAATCAGCAGTGTGGAGCAATGGACTAAGTGGTTTATCATCCAAGAACTGCAAGCTTAGCACTCAAGAAGGTTATGATGCACGTGGTGTGGCTGAATAAAAGGGCACTTGCATTAAAGCTTGCTTTTGCAGTTGAAACTGTACTTTGCAGCGACTGCTGATTCAAATACCGTAATGTCACTTTACATTCTTCCAAACTCTTAGTTCCTGTTGAGTTAGATGAGTTAAACAAGTTCCTATTTTTTTCAAGCTTGACCTTGTGTTGTGATTTTGGTATTTCTGATTGTGAAATGTTGAAAATTGTATTCATTTGAATAATGTTATTGCATTTTGGTATTGTATGCTACTGTCATGTAACATACGAGGGTAAATCAAAAAGTTCTAAGACAAATAACATAAATTCAATCTCAGTAAAAATACCGCAAAATCTCAAAAAATCATGGCAACTGTTTTTTGGGATAAAGATGGAATCATTTTGTTAGATTTTCTTGAAGGACAGAAAACTATCACTGCAAGTTATTACGAAAAAGTTTTGAGAAAGCTAAAGACTGCATTGGCCAAGAAGCGACGAGGAAAGCTTCATCGTCAAATTTTGTTCCATCATGACAATGCTCCAGCACACACGGCCAAGACTGTAACGACAACTTTACGAGAGTTTCGCTGGGAAATCCTTTCACACCCTCCCTACAGTCCTGATTTAGCTCCTTGTGACTTCTTCCTATTTCCAAAACTGAAGGAGCATTTGAAAGGAACAAGATTTCAATCCATAAATGAAGCAAAGAGGGAGGCTGTGACCTGGTTGACTAGACAAACTCCAGAATTCTATCAAGAAGGAATTTCTCGATGGAAACATCGCTTGCAAAAGTGTATTGAGTTAGGTGGATCTTATGTAGAAAAATAATCGTGCAACTTCAATAAATATTGAATTTATGTTATTTGTCTTAGAACTTTTTGATTTACCCTCGTACTATTTCCAGAAGATCGATTTTTGGAAGTTTCAATGTTTGACACTGTTCACTTGATATTAGTAAAGCAAGAAGGTTCTTGACTAGTTGTGAAAAACTTAAAACTTTGTCGGCTAATTAGCTGCTTGTGTTGTGTTTGTTTAATGATTGCATGTACTTTACAAAAGTATCTTGTCGATTGGATCAAACGTTTACCAGCTGCTTGCTGCATTGCAGTTGATTTGGAAGAATTCATTGAAAATGCTGCACAAGGTCGTGAAACTGATTGCATCGAAATATTTAAATCACAAACCGAAGGTCTTGGATTTAGTGTGGTTGGTTTGAGATCTGAACATCGGGGTGACTTGGGAATTTTCGTTCAGGTACGTTTATGTATTGTTAGAACACAATTTATTAATACTACGTTATAGTCCTGCCTACTGCAGATTGTCATGACAAGTATTTAAATGCAGGTTAAGTCCTCCCAAAAACGTTTAAACGTTATATTTTCTTAATCACATATCATAGCTATAAATTTTTAATTGTGTTCAAAGGAAGTAAATTTTGATCCCACTTTGTGGGTTAGTATATTAAGTGCTGTTCGGGCAAAAAATTTATTTTAAAAACACTTTTGCTGCTAGTTAAAAAACCCTCTCAAGCAAATGCTAATTTATTTTTGTTCCTATTGCATAATCTTTTTTGGCATAGGACGTCAAGCCAGGAGGAACTGCTTACAGAGATGGTAGATTGAAAGAGAGTGATCAGATATTGGTGATTAATAATCAAGCTTTGGTGCCTACTATATCGCATGATCAAGCTATCAAGATTTTGCAACAAGTCAAAGGTTAGATTTTGATTTCTATTGTGGTAATTGTACGTAAAAGCAATGAATTTCAAATTACAGAAAAATTATTAATTTATTTTACTGGTAAAAGACCCAGTTGGATCAGCTTGGAGAAGCTGTTGTATAAAAAGTAGGCAAATTTTCTTTGCTATTTTGACAGACAGCATCATTGATTCAGCGCAGTAGGTTGGACAAAGTGAAGTGGCGCAATGTTGTTGGTAAAAATTACGATACATAGGTGAATCTGGCCACCTCAGCTAGCGGTTTTTGAAAGTGGATCTTTCTCTGTGTTTCACTTTAGAAACTGGTTTATAAAAACTCCAAGTTTAAAAGCGAGAGGCAAGTTTAATGCCAGCATGGATTATTGCTATTGGAAAAAGTGCTTGAAGGCCATTGTCTCTTGCTCGGTTACAAACTTCGAAGTAGATTTGATTTCTGAACATAAGTTGCTTTGTGAATGGCTGCAAAGGTTTATACATGGTCATATGGAGTTAAAACGCTCTGTTTTAGGTCCAGTTAAGTTAATCGTGGCTCGAGGAGGAATTCCTTCAACGGGTCCTGATAGATCTCATCTGTCCCGTACTTCGTCAATGTCCAGTGCGCACACTCGTTCATCTGGTGCCGTAAGTTGTGAATTTGAAAATGTGAATTTGTTTATATCACAAAAATACCTTAATCATGTCTATTCCTTTTTGTTTGGCTGTATTGGAGCAAAGGAGCACGAGAAAAATTTTTATTGAACTTGTATGCGCGTGGTAAACAAGTGTTAAACACTTGATTTCCCCATTGTAGAAGCAACTTTTTGTGTCGTTAATTATGGCTGGCATCAATGGTTTTTTTGATAGCATTTTGCCGGATTTGATTTTATTGTTTTGTCAATTAGTGGCTCGGCTTCCTCTTAGAAGATAACAAAATATCGACACATTTAACGGTTTACCAATAAGGTGTCGTAGCAATTGAATATTTTGTTACGTTATGATGCTTGACAGCTTCAGCTATTGTGATTCTTGAGTGATTAGCTTAACATTAAGTCAATAAATCATAAGTAATTTGGTAAGAACATGGTTTTAATGTAGCTGTGATGTCAAGAACATGGTTTTAATGTTAAATACCATGGGCTCAGCAACTCTGCTATTCTGCCCATAAAATAGTTCGCATAGTTGTATAAGCTAACCTTGAAAAAGCTGATCTGCCCCAACAAACAGGAGCGTAATGCGAACCACAGTGTTTAGCGTCGGAGTTAAGTTATCCGTGACCGACTCCATCCAAGCCTTCACTAATTTACGTAGTGCAACTTAAGTCAGCTTTTAAATGATAAAAAGATTAAAGAATGATTAACTTTTTTCATGTTTAGCCGCCTAACACGCGGTGGTCTGACGTTGAGACGATTGAGTTACGAAATGACGGGCGCGGTCTTGGTTTTGGTATTGTTGGTGGCCTTGCGATTGGTGGTGTGGTGGTGAAAACCATTGTGCCAGATGGTGTGGCTGACCGTGACGGCCGTTTGCGCTCCGGTGATCACATTTTGAGAATTGGTGATACCGACGTTACGACGTTGGGATCAGAGCAAGCTGCACTTGTTTTGCGACAGTGCGGGGTCATTGTCAGGTATGCATTGATAGGATAATAATTTCATTTCCGCACATTGTAAAATAGAACGTCTTGTCTGACAGTCCACTCTAGCACCGGATTTACATGCTGTTTAGGTTGGGAAAAGCGGAATTCTACTTTAAATCAGTCATAATGGGAAACTGGAGCCTTCCTATTAACTAAGCGGAATGCCATTAATAGGAAAGTAGCTGCTTTTGCTCGCGTACTGGATGTGCGTCTCCATTCTAGGTGCATCATTAGGTTTTGTTTGGGAAAAATTCCGTAGTTTTTTTTGCAACTTCAGATGTTTACTTCACACCTGTTCATCGCTGTTGCAATTGTGGCAGTACAGGGCGTTCAAAAAGTAACAGTACAGTAAAATGTTTGTAACTTCACAAAATCATTTTGTATGCAGGGTAAGTTACAACTGGGTTACATGCTACAAAGATGAACTGAAGAGTATATTGACTAAGTTAGGCATAATGTTTATGACGTAATAAGTCATGAACGATATGTTGTTTTTAAAAAAATTTTCTATTTGTGTGTGTGATGTGTGGCCACCGTGAACGCCAGATCTGACACTTCCCGAATTTTATCTGTGGGGCAAGCTGAAAGGAGCAGTATATGCCAACAATCCCCATACCATTGAACAACCGAAGAACAATGTAAGAGCAGCAATTTGAAACATTTAATTGAGGGGTTGATGCGGGTGTTTATTAACGTGCGGAGGCGTGTTAAACTTTGCCTTGAAGTTAACGTTGGACATTTTCAGCAACCGATATGCGCAGCTATGATTGTGAAATTATGCAAAATTAAGTTGATAAATGTGTAACTATGCTATAAGGTGAAAACTGTTTACTTAGTAGGTGGCAAAGCAACGTTTGATATGATATAAACAAAATTGCATTTGTTTTTCCTGTGTCTTTGAGATCAGTCTTCACTGTACTGTTGTTTTTCGAACACCCTGTATGTTTTGCTTGAATTCCTTACCGCACCCTTACTCGCGTCTGGGATTGGTGCGTTTCAGCCATTCTATCAACAGTACGTTTGCCTTCGTCGACTTTATTGACACTGAGGTTATGAAAAAGATAAACAAATCTCATCCTGTTTGTATTTTAACCACATACGTTAGTAATTACTGAGTCGTCTTGGCTGGCAAGAACTTTTACACTTACAAGCTGGCCTAGATTAGTTTTTGTAGATTGTTTGTCTTGCTTTAGGCTCGTGGTTGCCAGAGGTGCTATGGACGATGGCGATTTTGACCATCAAGAAATGCCAGGCTCAGACTTTTCAACTTCGGACTCATCAACGGCTACGTCCAATTCATTCGGTTGGTTTTGTTGCTGAACTTCGATTTAAAGCGCTGCCCGCTTTTGCAAACGTCGAGCTCGAGCGTAATCGGAAGCGCGCTTCGATTATTTGTATTATGTCGAAACACGTTCTCGTTTCCGAATGCGCTCGAACACCAATTAGCAGAAACGAGCCTTAAACGTTAGGGATTCTAACTCTGATTGAAGGAAATGCTTCAGTGCTGTTTAGATGGTTCGTAGAAGCGGTTCGGCTTGAGCTTGGGGTTAGCTGCGCAGCGAACTTCAAGCTCAAGCTAGTTTCCCTTTACAAAATAGCGTTTTAATCGTATTGAACTACACTTTTTAGTACCGAATATATTTCAGTTGCGTTGCTTTATTATATGTTAGGGATGACCAAACTGCAACTCTTTTGGGCTTTGAATGCTGCTCTTTTGACTCGTGTTGTTTTACGTATAGTGACGCAGCTTAGGGGTGTGCAACCTGCGGTAGTTTTGTGGCCTTTGCAAGGGTGCAGGAAAAGACTTGTGGCTCTGGGATGATGTTGATGCGCACTTGAAAATATCAATGGTCAAAAAAAATTCCCGGCTTCTAGTTGAATAGAGAAATCGTAAATTCGAGCTTTGAAAATTCTTGATATCAAAAAAAAAATTTCGCCCTCAATTTGCGTGGCAAAATGCTTTTGGGCTATAACGGAAAGTAGCGTTGCCGCTCATAATTTTGGCTTTCATCGTTTTTGGTTTTTTCGTGAAGAAAGTGTGGCCGCCCCTGTTATATGTGGTCTTTTATCGTACTAAGTTTGTCTCGAATGCACTGACAGGACCAAACGATGATTTCGCAGATGCTGATGAACTTTCAAGCCGCCAGATATACGAAGTTGAATTGAGGAAAGATGCTAAAGGCCTCGGTATCACGATATCAGGATTTCTTCCAGGTAACTCATGTTAGCAATGTCCATACTTAACTTTTTTGTCACTGCATCTATAAAGAGAAATATTGTCTGCATGACCTGTTTTTTCTTGTTGTCTATGACAGCAATCCATTGATAACTCTTGGGTACCCACCAGTGGCAGTCCGCCTTGTTGGTAGTGGGGCCACCAGTCTTTCATGACTGGTTCGAAATGAGCTGCCATCTTTCCCTTAGCCTAATTTCAATTAGGTTGACGGCATGAACCTGAATTACCGTTCGTGCCGTGCCTCCATCCCGAGGAAGAGGAAGGGTAATCACAACAACAACAACAATATTCATTTATAAAGTAATTCTGTGAAATTCCGACCGAAAATCTTTATGCTTTATAAGAACTAGTGATGATCATGTAAAATGGATTCATAAAATAGAGCATAATTACTTAGGGTTTCGACAAATGGCACCATAGTGCAGTTTACCGGCACCCTAACAAGCCGTTGACCGCAAATGCGCAGTCCAGTAGCTGTGTTAGTCGCGTTATTTTTTGCATTGAAGCAAAAGTAAGATTTATTATCATTAATTATTATAGAGATTTATTATTTATCAAGTGACACAACTTACCAAGTATGATTGGTGACCAGGCCTAAAGATTGAACGTTACAAATCTCTCTTTAATTAATTATTTAAATAAATAATTGTAATTTTTATTTAAATAAATAATATATATATTTATTTAAATAATTATAATTTAAGATTATTTAAATAATATATATAAATCTTAAATTATTTATTTAAATAATCTTAAATAATTAATTAAAGAGAGATTTGTAACGTTCAATCTTTAGGGCTGGTCACCAATCATACTTGGTAGGTTGTATCACTTGAAGTTTTGATTTGTGTATTTTTTCACTCACTGGATGCTTTTCCTCCCGATTTTCAGAACAGGCACAGGTGCTAAGCATAGAACGATTGCTCAGACCCGTTTCAGGGTTTCTCAGTTTCGACACTTCCCTCGAATGGCTTGCTGTTACTTTCATTAAATTCATTGCTTGTTCGAATCCGGCAAGCAGAGGAAATCACCGCCTATCCATACACTCAACAACTCGGACAAGGCAAGGTTTGAACTCATTGCCTTTGGTCTGGTCGCCAAAAAACGGAGCTTTAGCTCACTCGACTATATTGCCGACTACTTATGCACTAGCTTCACCTCTTTTTATGAGCTCGAGTAAAAAAAAGAAAACGTTTCAGATGATCAGATGCAGGAGGGGTATCCAGGTATATTTGTGAACGGCGTTACACCAGGATCAGCTGCTGCTATAGATGGAAGAATTGCAGTTGGTGATCAAATTTTGGCGGTGAGTTTCGTTTGCATTGGGATTTGATGAATGCGAAACAGCTTGAATGGCACATACATGTTTTTCAAGCCATTTTATAATCTACTGAAAGAGGTTGTTAGATTTGAGAAGTTAATCTTACGATCTTCATCTTCATTTGCTGTCTCGACTGCTTCAGTGCTAAGCTTCGTTTAAGCTAAGGCGTTTACTTGGAGCTTATTCTTCTGTAGCTGGTGCACGACAACGGCGTTGGCGTAATGTATATCATGCGGTAGGCTATTGAAAATGTTGGATTGTAACGCCTATGACTTGGTTTTCCTACCTCGGTATGTATGTGATTTAACAAGACCTAATTCCTGTTGTTTAGTTAAAAATAAATTGATGAACGCAGCCGTTCATTTACTGGCATTGGCATGCATACATATTATTGTAAAACAAGATCATTCAAAGTTGAAGCAATTGATGAAAGCTGTTTCATTTCTTTAAAACTTGCAGCCAAGATGCTTTTTCTTTTTAATCAAGCAATCTAAACCCAATTACTTGTAATTAGGTCGATGGGAAACGATTGGACGTTGAAAATATAACAAGTCAGGAAGCAGTTGATGCTCTTCGTTCAACAGGTGCTGTTGTGAAACTTACCATGGCTCGGCATCAACAGCAAGGCATTGTAAGTGCTTGGCAAACCTTTACAAGCTTTTGTTTACGTTTCTCCACCGCAAAGTCTGGTTCGAAAGCGAGTGTGTAGTAGTAGACATACATTGAAACAGCACATCTGAGCCTGTGAATCACTGGAAAAATGACGTAAAATCGACTTTCTTTTTTTTTCTTTGAAGTACCCAAAGACAATAATGCGTTTATTTTTTTGTACCTTTCGTGTTGTGCATCGCTTTCCTTTGATCTCGAGGAAACTTTAATCGTCATACTTTTATTCAGTCGTGCTTCGGAGTTAACTATATCGCCTGCTTTGTGTTTTTCAATCACAAACACTGCGATCAAGCAGGAGTGTCACTGCAAAGTGTTTGACTTTCCCTATAGCGGAAAAGCGCAAAAATCATAAAATTTTATCACACTTCTCCCTTTTGTTTACTTAATACTGCTTCTCGTCTGTTGCAGACTAACAACAAGGAATCCTTTTCGCAATTGGTTGAACCCGAGATCCGACAACACGCTCCTGAATTCAGTCAGTGTTAATTCGAGTAGTGAATTAGTGCTACTCATTTTCTTAGCTGTGTAGTGCATGCCTTGTCTGCCTTCTAATTTCATTCGTAATGCTTTGCTGTTACAAAAGTACAAACTGTCTACACCGCCATGTCAAGTTCGCCGACAATACTTGTTACAGGCAGGCATTTAAGGTGCGCGCCAACGATCTTTTCTACTTGACTACGACCTGACGGGCAATAGATGCACAGAAAACAACCGTGAAAGAGGTTCAGAGGTGCAGATAAAAGCGCGACTGCAGTTTCACATCGTCCTCTCCTCTTCCCCCCCAAAAAAGAAAACGCTTTCATTGCTGTCATTGATTGTCCTCCTCATACTCTAGTTTGATAAGATCAAACATGAAGGTGAAGTCATTGTTACCTTGCCCATTGCAGGTGGTGAGCTGACGTTAGAAGAAGAGGAAAGAATAAAGCAGCGTTGGCGTGTTATCATGGGTCCTGACTACGTCATTGTGGTATGTTTGTGTCAAGTTAATGATTGATGGAATTTAAATATCACGAAGGATTGCAAAATGCAATTCTCCTGTTGCCGTTATCTTATTTGTATTATTACGACACATTGGATCTTGAAGACTTCTGCTGCGTGCACCTCGGTACTCGATCCATACCTACTAATACTAAATAGACCAATGCATTCCCAAGAAGATGATTTATTCCAAGAAAAGATTGGTGTTCTTTGCCCTTCTTTTTTGGTGCGAACGTACAAAACGTTCAGGTTTATACCGCTAACCCAACAAGTAAGACTAGAAAAAAACGGTTGTCGCCTACGAATCAGCAAAGAAATTGTAGGCTGTTAATTTTCCATTACCGGGTGCCCTTACGAGGGTAAGTCGCCCTTAAGATGATAGGTGAGCGACTTCATTTATTTTAGCCCAGTTAAGTGTGCAAGAAGCGCATAGATTGTGCAATGATCGGATTTCGTTATTTAGGTGGCGCAGCTTCGCAAGTTCAGTATGACGAGCGGTCTTGGAATCAGTCTGGAAGGCACAATAGATGGTTATAACCGTTCGCACCATTACATCAGGTTTGTTTTTGTTATTGGACTTACAGTTGCCGCCAAATCGAGCAGCTGAACTTCTGTGTGATCGCTCTTGTACTTTTTCGAATTCGACACGGTTGAAGTAACAAGGCTTTATGTCTTCTCCAAATTGCCGACATGAGAGCTTTTGCAATTGGCTTGTTTCGTTAAACTCGTCTTCAGTTAATTGAGTCAATAATTTCCTGTTTCTTGTTTTGTTGGAGATAGTTGACTTTTTGACATCTAAAATTAGCAATGTGTTAAGTGGCATATTAAGCTAGGTTTGGTGGTGATGTACAGCAGCATATTGGCTCTTGTTATTGTACTGGTAATTTGTAATAGATTTTATTTCTGACACTAAATTTTTGCGTTTGGCCAGGTTTGGAATGCAGCTGACAGCTACTGATTTTCATCAAAACAGTTTTCAAAGCAGTTTGTAAATGTACTCCCCCCCTTTTTTTTTATTGCAGATCGATTCTTCTCGAAGGTCCTGTTGGTAGGAACGGTCGTCTTGAATCTGGAGACGAACTTCTGGAAGTAAACGGCAATCGCTTGCTCGGGCTGAATCACGTCGAAGTGGTCGTGATATTAAAGGAACTGCCGCTCTTTGTGCAAATGGTTTGCGCCAGGCCAAGAAAACCTGGCATGCGCAATGTCGCTAGAGATTCTGTTGTATTTGAAGAAAAAAACGGCGATTTTCTTGAGCTTAGACCGCCTGGTAAGCAGAGCTGGAACCCTTTTTCTGAATGCTGCACATTTTGATAATTCTAATAACGACAAAACTTGTGTTGATAGGAAAGTTTGCATTAACTTTGTGTCACTGTTTCTCAACTTTATTTTCATTCCACGTCCTACCTTTTTTAGTATTTGTTCCTCCCTTGGCTTACCTTGTCACCAAAGCGAGATGAAAATGTCCAGTAGTTTAAAATTGATGAAGACATTTAGAAAGCTGCTGCATGACTAAATGGTCGCGACTGAAAAATTTTGACCAGTTTCAACCTCGGACACAATAAAAGTGAATCAGAACCAAGTGCGTACTCCTTGAGTTAAGAAAGTCATTAAATTACCGCAAGATTTTCACCTCCGTTTCGAGCCATGATCTACTGTTTAAGCCATTGGTCGCACAAAACATCGCATGATTTGAAAATCATAAAAACTGTATAACTTTGATTTGATTCTAGCGGTCGAATCTCTATCTCCGCCTCGTAATGACACTGATGAATCGTCCTCATTTTCGGAAGATGATTCCATTTCGCAAATCAAAAAAGTAAGTAATATTATACCACAGCTAGGTAGTTATGTGTTTTAAATTGTTAGGCATTATGCATTGATTGCATTCACTACAACAGCAGCGTATGAACTGTTTATCTATGTAAGAGATGTCTTTTTGCAGCAAATGCCGAAAATGCCTTCCGATCAACAATTTCAAAGCAATGTTGGATCAGCTCAGCTTTCTAATTATCGAGCTAGCAGCAGCAGCAGTTCTTCAGGCAAAGAATCGGACATGCCTACACCGCCCCCAGAAGAAGGTAAGATGTTCTAATCGGTGATCTTGTTCTTTCAGCCACGAGAAACCGTTATAACTGATACAGTTTAAGGGCGAGGGTGTCACGATCGTAAAATTATTGCACATTGCGCTGCAAGCCCACTGCCACACTTCAGAACAGCCGTTGCGGGTTGTTGTTTGTGTTTACCCCTCCTCTTCCTTTGGATGGAGGTTCGGCATGAACGGTAATTCAGGTTCATGCCGTCAACCTAATTGATATTAGGCTAGGGGAAAGATGGCAGCCCATTTCGAACCAGTCATGAGTGACTGGTAGCCCCACCACCAACAAGGCGGACTGCCACTGGTGGGTACCCAAGAGTCGTCTGACATGCTGGGTTAGCAACTTCACAATTATAATCCGGTGAAGTACGGGTGGGGCCACCTGTCTGCCACATAAAGGTGGAGGCGTCCCGTCAAGTGCCTTGCCCAAGGACACAACAAGCAAGCTTGCCGGCTTGTTCTCCACACTATCCCTTTTTATGCTGAGCGCCAAGCAGGGAAGCTGTGAATACCATTTTTATAAGTCTTTAGGTATGACTCGACTTAGGAATGAACCCCAGGTCTACCGACTACAATGTGGACGCTCTAGCCGTTGCGGGTTCGGTTGCATAGACGTATCACAGAAAATCCTTAACACACGTAAATGCCAAGTGACAAGCATGGCAGGTGAAATATCAAGTTGATATGTCTTTAGTTTTGCCCGACGTGGAGACTAACTGCAAATCTACTGATTTGGCGGATAAAAATCACAAGTTGTTAAGCTTGTATGATACTAAACGCAAAAAATTGGTGGAATGCCACGAATTGATACTGGGTTTTCAATATTCGATGTTTTGGAACATCATATAGAAAGCATTAAACTACCCTTGCTAATTTTAACCTTAGTCAAAAACCAAAACCTTTCAATACGATATCTGTGAAGCTTCCTGTGGACCTTTAAGTTTTTTATCCATGGTGTAATTTACAGTGATCTCTGGTGCAAAGCGCATCAATCGGTGTGCCGGGGCGTACTATAGTCCGAAAAGCTGTGATTGTGGATCAACTTTTCTTACAAATTTGATCATTGCAACGACTAGTCAATTTACTAATTCAAACGCAGACCCGCCATACGGCTACTTTGCGTTTTTGGCGTCATAATTGCAGCTATTACATGTATTCTGCTTTTAGTTGCAGGCGTTTTTTGAAGGACCCCCACGGGTTAAGGAAAATGCTGGTTACTGAGTTGTGCCCCTGCATTTTAAAAGTCTTTAGCGTGCAGTGAATAAAAGAAGTTTTAAGAACCTTCTCGACGAACGGCACACCTCCGTGCTACAGTCAACACCATATGTTTAACGTAACGCGCATTTGTAGCAGTTGAAGACGAGGAAGATCCAGAACTTCAAAGCGCGTGGGAGAACGAAGTGTCTGTGATTGAACTAGTGAAAGGCGATCGTGGGTTGGGTTTCAGCATTCTTGATTTCCAGGTAAACGATTGAGACTTGAATTTTTGTTGTAAATAATGATGAAATTAACTTTAACCGCAGACCATCAAAATAAATAATTTTTCCAAAATCGGCGTTTCATGACTGAAAAAAAATGATACAGTTGCCGCAATAAATTTTCAGATAAGGGCTCGAGTCTAATCTTAGGTAACCATGCGAAGGCATTGCATTACTCGTATATTAAGCTTCCTCTTCAAAGTCTTCAATTTGTTCGAACGGTATAGACTCTACCCCGCTATCCATACTGCTGTAGAGTGGTATTGTGATTTCACGTTGCAATGGTAGCCGTATAGCGCTTGGTGATCGTGGGCAGATCGTTGGTGATTGTTACTCTTCAAATTAGGATCCCATTCATCCTGACCGAACAGCTGTGCTGGTGCGCTCTCTAGTGGAAGGAGGAGTTGCCCAAGGAGATGGTCGCTTAGAGCCGGGGGATCGCCTTATTTTTGTCAACGACGTCTCCCTTGAGTTTTCCGATTTGGACCAAGCTGTTAGTGTCTTAAAGGCAAGTAAAAAGATATGAAAGCTGCTAAACACTAAACTTATTGATTGCTCCCTCAAAAGTAGCACCAAGGTGCCTTGTGGTAAAAAGTAGACTAGGAATTGCATGACGTCATACGCCTTTAATCTGTTTCACTGCACTTGGAAAAATACTGATTCGTAACACAAAAGCTTCATCCGTGTTTTTATGAATAAATTGATCCTTGCTTTGTTATTGGAAAAAATTGCAGCAAGGTTATTTCAAATCTTTTCAAGATCGAAGTAATCCTAGTAATAGCATTCGCTCTTTTCATTCTGCACATGAGAGCAGGTTCCTAGAGATAAAATCTCGTAGCAATAGCACTGCTGAACAGTCTCAACACAAAGTGCAATGTAATAACGTAGTGTAATAGCCTCAAGTCTTGAAGCTATAGCATTCACTCATAGGTTATTTCCCTGCTTGCCTGTACTGCTTGTGGTAGAAACACGCTGCGCTAGTGGTAACTCCGAAACAGGTCTGAACACGAGTTTCATGAGCATCAGTAAAGGTTTAGCAGTGAGTGAATGGTGCACGTATACAATACAGTGTAACAGCCATAAGTTGGCCAAGTGGTCTTGTTGTGCGATCATACATACTCGTATTTTAATTAATTGAGCAATATATACCGCCTTGCGTTAAATTGCTAAGCATAGCAATACTTATTTTTTAGAATGTACCGAAAGGCACTGTTGCAATAGGCGTTGCGAAGCCCAAGCCCATGTTCAGAGCGCCATCTGCCGCTGAGGTAGAATTGCAGTCGCTGGAGATACCTGGTATGTTGATCAATTATGAGTTCAAAGTTTCTTTCTGGCCTACCGGTTTAGATGGGCTACTCAGAGTTGTCTTTTAGCGAGCTACTTATGAACATAAAAAGTAAGGCTTTAGAGCCGGCGCCAAGGAGCCGGGAATTTTTGTGGGAGCCTGAGCTGGAGCTCCGTTTAAACCTTAAGAAAAGCTGAAACTGGAGGCAGATCTGTTTAATTCGGCTCCATCTCTTAACTTTTGTTGGCAATTGTTATTTTGTTGACATGCGCGTACATTTAAGCGTTTGAACACTTTTTGTGCGATGAATTGTTATTAGTAAGTAGGGTAGATTGTTATTTTCAATTCACTAATCATGTACTCGCATCAAGACGTAGAGAAGTGAGAGGTAAAAATTTGACATTCAGGAAACAAACAAAGCATGGTATTGAAGTGAAAGCAGCTGGTATTAAAGAGCTGCCGACCTGGAACAATGTAATTTAGGCTGGTTCAAAGCCCTGATAACAAGAGCTATAGCCTTTAGACTTGATATCTAGTTGTTGTGAACTCGCCTTGTGCTGTTTTCCTTTCGATGTTAACTAATGCTTGGCGTGGGCATGTTTTGTGGAGGGGTGGCAGTGATGTGTTGGGAAGAGCATTGAATTTTGGGGTAGATGGATAGGGAGGACCTCAGTGGCGGAGCATGGTGTCAGGAGGGCGGATAGAGGGTCAGGTTGATCAGATGGGATTAAAAAAGAAAAATGCCATCGTCAGAACGAGTTGGCGCAATCCTGCTCACACAAACATTCAAGCAACATTAGATGAATCCGCTCACAATTGTTGGCTGAGTCAAAACCGCGTGTAAAAAATTGACTTTCTCTGTTACTGACTGCATTAACTTATATTTGCAAGATTGTTAGTTGGTTTTCTTAGAAAGCTTAGAAGCACATTTTGATATTATGTCTTCAGTGTTCACTTAGTTGTACCGCTCAATATAGTTTAGGAGTGTATATTGTTCCTGTTCCTACTATCTAATATCTGTGACTTACGTCTCCATCGCAGAATCTCCGCACGAAGTAAGTGATTTTCGCGAGGAGACTCTTCCATCACCAAGGCTCCCAACTCCGACCCCACCACCCTCTATCTCATCATCTTCATCAGAGGTAAACTGCTTAATACGGAGTGTTAAAAATCGAGATCTCTATGCCCGTATTGCGCGTCCTGAACGCATATCGGAATATTTTTCCATGTGTCGAAATCCTTATGTTTCGTTTCAAAAACAACGCCTTACCTGTTGCTACACGATCGTTCGTCTGAATTCCAATGGGTACTTAGTTGTATGTGATCACAATTTGTCACTACTTGATCCTTTGACTAGTTGATCAAACGATATGTCAGTTCGTTGAACTTTTAACTACCCTGCTGTTTAAATGCTAACGATGTAAATAAATCAGGTCGTTACGGATTTGGCTTGAAATGGTTAGATTGCGAGTTCGGGGCTCCTATATTCTGGATTGCGTCGGCATTAAAGGCACTTGACGGCAATTTCTTCTGCATGGGTAGAAGTGTACCGGGTCAACAGTGTTGCCAACTTCAAAGCAGGTGTAACCACAAGTTGTTCTACAACCGTTTATATCTGTGCCCGGACTGTGAGATGCTGAGATAGGACCACGATAGCTAAAGCACAAATGCTCTTGTATGGTTCTTGAAAATACTTTTAGAGTGAAATCGAGCGCCAAACTGAAGTGAAACAGCCATTTCCAGCGCCAATTTCTACTCAGGTTAGTTACGCTTGAGTTATTGGGATCGCAACTTTGCCTATGATACTTGTTACTAAAGTTCAGTACCAGTTTAGCCTGTAAATGTGTCTGTTTTGAACGTAGACTTGATGCCCGCAATGTTTCAATTTTGCTGTGTCAGCTAGAAGCGAACGTAGCTTGGAAACAGCCCGCACTCAGCATGGCGCAAGCCAAAGAATTTAAATCCCACGTTCCGAGTTGACATTTACACAAGCGTATTCGTAAGAAAAACAGTCTTCAATACATCACAGCCCTTCTGTTTCTGTGAAGAAAGTATCTCAAAACCTGGTTTATCCGCTTGATGATTAAAAAACTAGCCTTGTTGCATTTTGCTGCAGGGGTTAATGTGGAGAATAAAATATACAATTGCAAATTTTACTCAACCATGACAAAAAAAATGTCTGGCGCTAAAAAATGTTAAATCACTTAATATCTCGTTACAAATTTTATTTTGATTTGTAACCTGCGTGTTTTAAGCTTTTGCGAAGTTTATTGAGGTGGTTGGCTTTATTTGTGCAGCATTTCTAACACGCTATTCTAGGCCGACCGTATTATGCCGTGCAATGTTTTTCTCGCTTGTTGATCTGTGTAGTTGCGTAGCTTCAAAACGTGGCGATGGTCAGTCCTTTTTGGAATTTCGAAATTGAATGATTTATTGATTTTTAACACTGTTATTTTAACAGCCCCAACCAGTTGCGCCAGAAACTATTCCTAAAGAGCCAAGTCCAGTACCAGCACCGGTTGATCGTTCAGCAGGTGACAGTCCTTTAGTGTTTTTTTCTTTGAAAGTTACATTGCGTCTTGCTTCTTGTGTCAGTATCATGCTAGATCAGGAATCTCAATCTCATTCAGGGATCTGGGCCGCATTCGCCTACCTATATTTTACGCGAGCCAGACTATTTTCTAAGTTTAAATATTGATACAATCGATACTAATAGAGCTAGAAATGGGTTACTTTTCACCCAAAAGAAGGTAAAGACCTTTTGGGGGGATCAATGCTTTCAAAGCGAGATTTTTCGTGTTTTCATCCAAATCAATCATGAAGATTTTCTTTTTGAGTTCAATGCTTTTTTTATTGCCAGCATGACGCGGGCCGCCGCCGGTTTGACACGCCGGTGTTAGATGGCTTACATGGAAGTAATTTTTGGCTTGTTAATAGCTGTTAATTTGGCTGCTACTTAAATGTCTCTTAGTCGCAGTTTCACTGTCTGTACTTCAGAACACACACATGCAGTTCTGGATTGAGGGAAAATTTTTGCGGTTCATCTCGGAACATTGCTGTGTTTAGACCAACTTCGGAGTAGCTAATACTGCTGGCACGCTGTATTTTCACCGCAGGCAGATCATCCATGCAAGGGTTATTGCCGTAAAGTGCGTTTCTCGAAGTAGGTCGTAGCACCGTTTGAAACGCACCTAATGTGATGCAAAGGAAACGTTTAGTCATTGATGTGCATTGCATCGTTAACATTTTACCTTGCGTAAAATGAAAGCCACACAACAGAACGTTGCTTTTTACTCGCGTAGTTTGTAATTTCTAATTCCTGCAATATATCTCTTTTCTAGTAGGCGAGCCGCAGCGTCGAGGTCCGGTAATATCTTCTTCTGATTCGGACGTTTCCAGGTAAATAAAGGTTTATTCATGTAGCATATAGACAGTGCGCACTGCTTCGGCTTGTGGGGTCTCATCAGTGTGGTTGGTGACTTTTGATGATTCCTGATAGGTCAAAACTGAGTGCATCGTCAGTAGTTACTCTCCGCAATAAATCGTTGGACTCTTGTATGGATATGTGAGACAAAATTTGGTGAAGTATTAAGTTTACTCGTCGGACTTTCATTACCCACCAGTCGATTGCTATTATCTGGCCAACGGTAGTCAGGCAGGACTGTGGGATAAATGGTACGTTTTTCAGTCTCGGCATCCCTGCCCGCAGCTACTTTTCATTCGGTGTATGCTTTTGAACAGTTGTTGAAAGGCTTACGATTACACTCAACAGCGTGTGCTCAAACCTGTATCGTGTTTGCTAGTGCTGCTGACGCAGTGGTTTTTTCCGCAACTTCGCAAGCACGCTAGGACAGCGGTTCCCAAACTATGGGTCGCGACCCACTGGTGGGTCGTAGGCGTAATTTCAATGAGTCGCAAAAGTCATTCAAAATTTATATTACAGCATGCTTTGCCTTGAATAATTTAAAAGTGAATTAACATCTTGAATAGATGTTTGCATTCACTATACTTTTTTCCAAGCACTTCGAAATACATGCAGAATTATGTGGGACCCAAAAATTTATGTTTTGAAAAGTGGGTCGTGACTTAAAAAGTTTGGGAACCACTGCGCTAGGAGCTTGGTTGCAAGCCATGAGAAATGCTGTAAAATGCCCTCTTCAAGACACAATGATCTTGCTCACACGGTAATGGCAGCTTCTTATTTTAGTGCCGTACGGCACTCGATTGCCGGCGACAAAATAACCTCAAATGGAAATCAATTCTCGTTTTTTTAGATTTAGAAAAATGAATCTCGCGTTCGATGAGTTTATTAGGTTGTCGTTTTTTTTCAGCCAACACATTGGAGTAAAACAAGTTTCAATGTCGGGAATGAGTGCGATCGCTATTACAAGCAACGCTGGTGTTGTGCAGTATGAACCGATGGAACCGGCCCGCCCACCGCCTCTGAAGCAAGGTTAGCCTCAGTTGATCGTGTTGTTTGTTTTGTCTTTCAGACGCCGGAAAACCTCGATAGCTGTAGCTTATCCGGTTTAGGCCTTCTTTGGATTAGCCAGTGCCGCCAGCACAGTACGTCATCGCTACAAACCGAATAATTGCTTTAAAGAGGCTTTTTCGAGGACATCGCACTGCAGAAATAAACTTCCTAAACTGGCATAGAATTTACAACTTCACGAGTTCGAGCTAGTTGCCAACAAAGAAAATTAGTGTTTGATTCCAAAAAGTTAAAACATGCTAATGTGGTTTCTTTGAATCGAAATGACTTTGATATACCGTTAACTTACCAAACATAACTTCACGTGCAAGGAAATACATGGTTATTGGACTCTCAAGCAAGTTGATATTCTAGCAATGTTTTACGCCACATTATTTCTGCTGCGTTGCAAATGCTGTGTATGTCTTCTACAACCATTTACGTTGCAGCAGACTGGTTAACAAGCGAGTCTTTATAATCAGAATACCATATGTCAGTGTCGTAGTCTGTCTTATAAAGACGGAGAAATCCCGTTAAGTACCTTGCTTCCGGACACAACAAACGAAGTTTGTAGGTTTTTCTTCACATTACTTTTATGGTGAGCGGCGAACAGATATATCTACGATTTGGCGGAGCCAAGCAGTCCAGTTTACACGTAGGGTTGGCTCAGTAAAGACTTGCTTACGGAGTACAAGCTTGTTGGCATAAACGATAGGCACAGTAGGTTTTGAAGTGAAGCTCAAAATTATTTGCTACGCTGGCTAAAGTGAAAGCTGAGTTAACGGAGTAAGCATATGCATACGGAGATGAGAATCAAAAAACAAGGATAGAACCCAGGTCAGAAAGTTGTTGCTTTACAAAATTTTCAAGTGTATGATGTCATATCTAGCAAGAAGGTATATTTTAGCCCAGGGGTGGGCAAACTACGGCCCGCCAGAGCATTTTTGCGGCCCGCCAACACTTGTAGAAACTTCCGTGTATTTGATTTAGTATTACCGCGTTGGCCGCGCTTGCCGTACTAAAGAGCTAAAACGATAAAAGCCATCTTTGAAAAAGCCGCTACGCCGTTCATAGTTTAAATTGACGCATTTTCCTTCCAAATAGAGGGCGATGACCTTTTGTTTTTTGGAGACCATCATTTTCAAAGCTCGAAATTATTGCAAGATTTTAAGCACTGGTCCTCGGCCAACTCTTGAATGGTCAATGCCGCCCTCCGGGTAAAAAAGTTTGCCCACCCCTTTTTTTAATCGACTATATAGCCCAGGTGAAATGTTATGGTGATTGTAATGACTCTGGACAGATTGACTTTAAGCCCCCCCCCCCTGCCATTGGTAAATCTAAAAAAAAATGAAAAGTCATCGTCATAAAAAGATGAGCAAACTAAAGGGCGTCTTACGCAGGCAAAAAGGGATCCACCAGTTTAAAATGTTTGAGAATCACTGCTGTTGTCAGTTGGAAGACAAATGCAACGCTCTTTCAAAAAATAGTATTTTTGCAGAACCGTTTAGAAGCGCACCAACAGTGCCCCCAAAACCAGTCGGTTATTCAGCACCGTCGTGGCAGAGTGCTGAACCTTCGGTGCCGAAGCCAAAACCTCCGATTGACGGCTTTGAAAGAATTGTGCAGATGAATAAAGGAAACTCCAGTCTTGGTATGTTTGTGCATTGTCTTTGTTAACCTATTTTTCACACTTTGGTGATACAAACGAAGTGACAGAAGTATACACAACCGCATTGCGTAGTTTTTGTAAAGTGCAGTAGCTAGCTTGCAGTCCCAGACGTGGTAGTTTGGTTTGTGTTTCCACTATCCACTCACTTTGGAAACCCGCTTTTTTCGGAAGAAAGCGGCGCTGTAAATTCCTGATATTTTCGTGATGATATCAATGATGTTTCAGTAATTGTTGTTTCAAACTTCGGTTCTTTTTGTCGAAGTCCGAAGCGATTATTTCCACTCTACCATCGATGGCTATCATAATGGTAATGTCAACGCAAACAAACCGATCGTGGTCTAGGTGAAAGGTCATTTTTCTTTTTGCATCAGAGAGCGATTTCAAGGGTTTTGAATAATGCACAGGGCGTGGAGTTGGATGGCACACTTCAGATATAAAGTTGCTCGGTTTACTTATAATTTTCTGATAATAATGATATGCTGGGCTTGTTGGTGACTGTTACTATTTCTGAAATTGGCCTGCGGGCCATCTGATGCCCGTGGAAATCGCGTTTGTGGCCCCAGGCCTTAGTTAATTACCAAAGATTGGACCTAAGGTAGTCTGTGTGGACGTATCTCGACGTCATAATAAAGCAAACAAAGCAAGGTTTCATGAACATTGCAATACCAAAACGATCTCTTGTAGGAATAACTGTCACTCCGGATAAAGAAGGTGATGGTCTGATCGTACGTACCGTTGCTCCGGACGGGGCAGTGGCTCGAGCTGGGGAGCCCAATGTCGGGGACATGATACGACGGGTCAATCACGACTCAGCAGTGGGACTAGGGGCCGCTCAGGGCCGTTCCCTCATCTACAATCATTCTCAGTACAGCAGTGATGTCAAGTATGTAGAAACTTGCGTTTTAACTGTTTGAAAGCTTTGCTTGTTGTATCAAGTTTTTTTAATTGTGTCGAAGAATGTTAGAATTCTGACAAGTTTTTTTAATTGAAGTGGTATTTTGACTAAAAAAAAGCGTCCAAATAAGCATGGCATTTTTGACCTAATCGTTTAGTTCTTGAGACGTTTATTTGATATATCTACGTCACCTTGGCAATGGAAACTGCAATTGAAATTAACTCAAAACTAGTAGCATGTATTGGTGGCTTCCGTCTCGTAGTTTGCAGTCTTCAAAACTCTCCACTTATTTTCAATGTTTTCTCTCATATTGCATTTATTTTTTGTAGGATATCCTTCATACCCAGAAGATACATCTACGCATTTAAAGAAGGTCTTCCTGTGCCAGATGATGACGATGCCAATATTCCTGCCACTCCTAAAACACCGAACCGCGCTGGCACTTTTGCTGCTACAAAATCTAAATTTGAATTGCCAGGTATGCTAACTATACGCTAGCAGTGAAAGCGTTTGAACTTCCAAATATGTGGAATGAGGTTTATATTTTGCAGTGATGTGGCTGTTGTGTCAACCATAGGCGTAGCCAGGGGGGGCCAAAGGGGCCTTGGCCTGAATTTCAAGTCAAATTACAAAACAGTATCAAAAAAATAAAATCATAAATTTTTTTGCGCCTCTGCAGGTACATTAGAGTTAATTGTTGACTTTTATTAAGGGCGTGGGCCTGGCGTGACTTTTTAAGTTTTTGAACTTTCAAATGTTATCAAACAAGATTGTACGCTTTACACACTAAATATCGCCGAAGTTTTTTTTCTATGTCGCAGTCGAGTGATGAATTGATAATCCAAGCAGGGATGTGGAAGCGGTTATTTTTCAAACGCTTTCGCTTCCACACCTATCGCTTCCGCTTCCACCAACAAAAAACGAAAAAACGACCGTTGACAATTTTTTTTAACTTTTGTGGCTTTGTAGCCTGCCCTCTCCTACACTTCATCATTTTGAGAAAACAAAAACCTTCATTTACTGCTATTACTTTACCTACTTCGCTTGAGCTTATTGTTTCGAACTACTCTGTGTTTGTTTTTCTTAGATATCAAAACTCGTGTTGAATGTAGAACAGTGCTTTTCAATCTTTCTTGTCATCGCAGAGCCCCTAATGTACTTTCGCGTTTGTCACGGAACTCCCACTAACAAAAATTTAGAAATCAAGAACTGCTTGCAAGAAAATCAAATATTTCGTTACTACACTTCAAAAAATAATTAAACACTTCAACAAATAGACAGTTATTATAAGTTCCTTCACTACTTACAACTACTTTTACAACAGTTAACTTAATGCTTCTCAGATCTAAACCGTATGATTCCATATTACAGCTTTCGACAACAACCTGTCGTCACAACAACAAATTACACCGTATAGCGTTGATTTTCCCTCTCTATCCTCTACTAACTCTGACTTTTAGTTAACTTTAACTCTAATCATCATTACGGACTTTCTGTCCGTCCTCAAAACACGTATTGACTCCGATCTTTTTGGATAGTGAAGTGCGAAATTTCTGTCGTATATGTAGTATGTAAATGTAAAGCGAGCAAAATTGAACTGTACCAATCAACAGCCGCCTCAACGTGGTCGTGCAGTCCCCGACCCGTTTGGATTGGGTCAAAATGGCTGTTGGCCTTCCCGAGGGCCCAGTTATCCCGGGCACTCCTCTCACACAAACCATTTTTTCGCCGTGCAGCCCCCTGAACGACCGCAGAAGGGTAGCACGCAGCCTCTTTAAAATTGGCCTGTCTTCTCTCTACTCCTGCCTTTCTCTTGCCCGTCTTCTCATTCTTCTCCTTCTCCTGATGATCGGCAACGTTCATCCTAACCCTTGCCCTGTCTTTCCCTGTTTAGTGTGCGCTGGAAATGTGACCTGGCGGGGTAGGTCAGTGCAATGCTGCACATGCTCTAATTAAGTTCATTTAAAGTGATCACTACTCTCCTTTTCTAGATTCAGAACTCTTGGCAGCTCTCACTCCTGGAGCTGCCCTCCCTGCTTTTTTTTGAGATCCTACACCTACCAGCAGTGTGACTTCCTCCTCGGACTCCACCATCTGGTATACCTTCATTGCTCAATCTGGCCCCCTTCTGCTAATGCAGCGTTTGCACCCCACCCTCATCTTCAAACCTCTTATCCATTTTCCGCCCACTTTGTATCTTCTCCCTCTGCACCCTCACCACCGCCTCATGCTCCTGGCTGTTTCTCTTTACCTCCTGCTTTCTCTTCCCCTCCCTAACTCTCTCAGGGTTCTTCAATGGAATGCTGGGGTCTTCAAGCCAGGAGCACTAAACTACTACACTTTATTTTGTCTCATCCCGTTGACCTTATATATATCCAGGAATCTGACCTTAATTTATCTTCCTCTTTTCAAATCCCTGGATTCTCTGCTCTGCTATCCCATGGCACCCACTCCCGATTTGGTATTTTTTCTACTGATGTCGCAGACGCTAGCGGCGGCATCATCATTTTCGTCAAGCAGGGCTTATCCTTCTCTGAGCTTTCTACCTCCTATCTTTCTTCGCTTGACCCCTACTCTGATTATGCATAGGTCAACATCTCTCTAAACAACTTCTCCTCGCTCTCATTTCTTAATGTTTATGCTCCCCCTATTCGTTCTTCTACGAAGGATAGCAGAACCAATTTTTTTCTCTCTCTATTCTTCCCTCCTATGTGGAAGCGGAAGCGGTGGATTTTTCGTGCTTTTGCTTCCACAGAAAAAGGACCGCTTCCAGCTTCCGCTTTCACATCCTTGAATCCAAGTTGTGGTAATTGCAAGAAATATGCGTCTCGCTGAGCGCTTTCTTGTTTTATTGCGATGCGGACTACCACAAAGACGTTGCTTCTTTTATCAGAACGTTCAACCTACCAGTGGGAGTGGTTTCCTTAAAATTCGTTAAATAGTGCGTTATACATCACAATTGAAGTTGAACTATTAAAGCGGTTCTTGATAAAACTACATTAGATCAGTGAAATCGCATTCGCAGTTTTGTACAGAAATTTTTATATTAGCGACGAGCGTAGTTCACGAAAGGCAAAATGCCGTTATAACTAAATGACGTCACATTAAAAGTTGCAAAATTTGGCCCCCTCTCAATTTTTTTCTGGCTACGCCCTTGGTGTCAACCCATCCTCATCCTTATAGGATGGAGGCGCCGCATGTAGCGGAAATCGAGATTTAAACCACAGACCCGGTTCGAAGTAGGTTGATGTTGAATGGCATTCCATTTTACGTGGTGAATAGAAACTGTTGACTGGTATCCTAGCAACACGAACTGTCATTTGTGGGTGCCCAAGACGCCTCTTGGTCGGATGAGCAGCTTCACTGTTCTAACTCGGTGGAGCAAAGGAAATTTTTTCAATAGTTTGATTCATACACGTCAAAAAGCATCCTGAAGTTAAGATTACGCTAGTCAAAGTCACACAACGCAAGCGGTATGTGGTAGACACGCCCCCCATCAGCAGCATTCTACACTTTCTATGACGAAAAATTAATGAAGGGCCCACCCTACCTTGTGGTTCCCATCAGTCTGCGATTTGCATTCAAAACTGTTTTGAAATAGACTTCCATTCCTCCCTCCCCTACCTGATTTTAATGGGGTATCAATTTGTGAACCTAAATTGTCGTTCTTGCTGTACCTCCATCCAGAAAAAGGAAAGGTATACAACTACATTTTAGTTAATTGCGTTTACTGTGATTTCTTTCAGCTTCGGTAGAACCGAAAACCCAACCAACTCCAGTCAAGGCAAGCTTTTGGGGACCTATTCAAAGGTTAGTGTGAAGTAATTTTGATTGGTTAAATTTAGAAATAGTTTTATTTATACAAGATCAGTCCAGAAAGTGATGAGACTTTTTTGAGCACTTTTATTTACTGATAAATTACTCATCATCTCTATCTCCTTCAAAATAGTTTCCCCAGGAAGCTACAAAGCTTATAAGGTGTTGCTCCCGTGCTGATCACAGTGATGCAATTCTGAAGCTTTTCAAGTGATCTGTCACTGCCTGCTGGATGTTGTCCAGTGCGCCAAAATGTTGTATTTTAAGATGAGTTTTCAATCTTGAGAACAAAAAGCAGTCTCAGAAACCGAGATTAGGCCAATATAGAGGCTGCAGGAACGCAGGAATATGATTATTTGTCAAAAATTCTGGAATGCAAACTGCCGCCTGACAGGGCGCATTATCGTGATGCAGTGCCCACTTGCCATTCTGAACACTTGTGCTCTGGACAACACATTTTCTCCGTAGGCTTTCGGAAGTTATTTCAAAGTGTTTAGAGCATTCAATCCAAGTTTTATATAGAAGTAGAATGCATATCGTCGCTCATACTACAGGGGTGTCCCACATAAAACCACTAAATTTGGTTTTATATTTTAGTTTAATTGTTATATCTATCATAATGCTGTATTTATAATTAAACTTTTTATTTTAGATGTGCATGGTATTAGCTATTGAATTGTGTTAACTATTGAACTGTTATTTACTAGCTATTTAATTGTTATTTTCCCTTAGGCTTCAATTGAAAGGAAACACTCCTAATGACACTGTTGCCTGGCTCCGGGAGAACACTCCAGATTTTATTGAGCTTCACCAGTGGCCATCCAAGAGTGCGGACCTTATTTGGAGTCTGCTCTGGAAAAAAATCCATTTGCAAAGAAGAGAAATTAATAATATTCAAGCCAAGTAAATCCCCAAGACATAGACAAAAGAAAGTTGAAGAAGGTAGTGAAGAACAAACAAACTATTAGGAGGGTTTGGAAGTTGAAGGAAAACAATCTGAAAACAAGATTTCAAGAAAGAGTTAAGGAATTGGTTGATGTTGATGCACCCAATCTATGGAATACTTTTAGAAATAGTATGCTGGAAGCTTGTGATGAAGTATGTGAAAATAGGAAAGGTAGAAGAAACCGTGGGGATACTTGGTGGTGGAATGAAGATGTGAAGGAAGCAATACAACAAAAGAAAGTGGCATATAAAAAGATGTGCAAAAATCCATGGAAGGAAAACAAGGCTAAATATAAGTATATCAAAAATCGAACAAAGAAAGTGGTTGCTAATCCTATGAGGAAAGGAGCTGAAGAAGAGTAACAAAATTGAACAAAAAACAAAATAACATTTTTACACTGGTGAAGTTGATAAAAAAAGATGACAAAGATATTGAAGAAGGTAGATGCATGAAAGGAAAAGACGGAAATTTAGGTTTCAGTGAAAAAGACAGAAAAAGAACATGGAAAAATCAAATGGAGGAGATTATGAACAAAGAGAATGATTGGGATTACATGACAACGGCTAGAATGGTAGAGGGACCTATTAGAAATGTTCCCCGCGAAGAAATGGCGATAGCAATAAAAGTGATGAAACCAGGAAGGGCAGCGGGACCCTCTGAAGTATGTGCAGAGATGATATCTGCTAGTGGAGAAGTAGGGTTTAGTGTGATGGTGGAACTTTGCCAACGCGTGTTAGATGGGAAAGGAAAGCCAGATGAATGGCAAACAAGTGTACTGGTGCCATTTTTTCAAGGGAAAGGGAGATAAATGGCAAACAAGGGTGCTAATGCCAATTTTCAACAAAAGGGAGATACTAGAAGTTGCAATACTTGCAGAGGAGTAAAGCTGTTAGAGCACGCCATGAAGATCGTTGAAAGAGTGCTGGAGAGAAAGATTTGAGAATTGCTATATATTGATTCAATGCAGTTTGGTTTTATGCCTGGAAGACGCATTGTTTGTAGTACGAAGAATGCAAGAGGAATATTGGGATGAGAAGAAAAAATTGTCCATGTGTTTTGTAGATATTGAGAAGGCACTTGATAGAGTTCCAAGAAAGGTGATGGATTGGGCAATGAGAAAGAAAGGTTTACCAGATGTAATTGTAAAAGCAGTGATGAGCCTCTATCACGGGGCAAAAACAAAAGTTCGAGTGGGATCTGAATCTGAAGAATTCTCGATACAAGTTTGTGTACATTAAGGATTTGTGTTGTCGCCACTGCTTTTTGCAATTGCAGTGGATTTAATCTCTGAAATGCAAGAAAAGGATTGATGAATGAAATTTTGTATGCGGATGACTTGGTTTTAATGAGTGAAAGTATGGAGAATATGAAAAAAAAAGTTATGGAAAGAGGCGTTTGAAAGCAAGGGGCTGAAGGTGAAGCTCAAGAAAACCAAAGCGATGGTGAGCGGTTCGAAAGGTGAGGTCCTCAAGAGTAAAGTTGATCCATGTGCCAAGTACGGCAAGAGGGTGATGGCAAATTCGATGATGTGTACAAAGTGTGGTAAATGGGTACATGACAGATGTGCGAAAATGAAGAGAGTGACTTCAACTCTGGCAAAAGGTTTTGTTTGTGAACTATGTGTTCATACAAAGAAAGGAATTGTGCAACCAGGAGAAAAATTATCAATTTTTGACCAGGTTGACTTTGTGAAGAGCTTTTGCTATTTGTGGGACAGGTTTAACGCCAGTGGTTGAAGTGAAGCAGCAATAACAGCACGAACGAGAATTGGATGGATAAAATTTAGAGAATGTGGGGAGTTACTTTATGGGAAAACATTTTCGTTAAATATGAAAGGAAGGATTTATCAGAGTTGTGTAAGATCAGCAGTGCTGTACCGGAGCGAGACGTGGTGTCTAAGGGAGAATGAGATGGCAATTTTGAGAATAACTGAAAAAGCGATGATGAGAGCAATGTGTGGAGTTAAGATCATTGAGAAAAGAAGGAGCCAAGAACTCGTGAGTTTGCTAGGTTTAAAGGATCCTTTGTATGGACTAGCCAGGGCGAGTGGAGTGCGATGGTATAGGCATGTTTTGAGAAGGGATAATCGTGATGTTTTGAGAAGAGCGTTGGATTTTGAAGTGGCAGGAAGAAGAGCGCGTGGGCGACCAAATATGACGTGGAAGAGACAAGTGGAGGAGCATACCAATCAGATTGGACTGAAAAGGGAGGATGCCATTGACAGAGTGAAGTGGCGTAATGGTGTTTACGAACTGTCGAGAAGCACGAGGTGAATCCGATCACCTGCGTTAGCGCAGACCAAACCGGATTTAAAAAACTGAATCTCTCTTTTCTTAGAGGATATATTGACTAATGCATGGAACGATATTTCTCTCGATATCATTCAAAGAGCAACTCAAAGTTGGTTGAATCGCCTACGTCCTTGTTCTGCAGTTGATGGAAAAAATTTTTGAACATTATCTCTAAGAACACTATCTCCGAAGAACATTATCTTGAACACTTTGAACACTCCCTATCTTTGTTACTGCACGTGTAATGTGTTTCTTTAATGTGCTAAATTAATGTTGTCAAAGCAAAATTTTAGTAGTTTATGTGGGGCACCCTGTAGTTCTCGCTCCCTTTGGAGAAGTGCAAGACCAAGTGTGACTTTTAAAAAATGCTCTTTGCGCAAATGGCCTGCAAACAATAACTTGCTTATATTCGTGGCCTGCAAACCAAAATATGTTTGCAATAAATACTTTCATCGGCTATATTATCGAGGCACGCGGTTGCTGCTTGATCTGAACATCTATATTAGTTAAAGTTTGATCACGCGAAGGGAAATCCCTAAAAAATCATCAGTGCTAAAGTTATAAAACCAGTCTCGTTATTTTTCGCAAGGACCTCGTGCATTAGTCATTTTCATGAGAAAAGTATGATCATTGGGAGTGTGTGATAAATTTTACTCTTATCAGATTCTAAACCTCAGCGACATTAATTAGAGGTGGAAATCTTGAGTGTGTAGGGAATCACTTTTGGGCCAGGGAAAATAGAATCGTCACGTCACGTTTGTTGACTGACGAATCAGATAGGGCTACGAAATGTGAAGCCTTGGTTTTATTTTAAATTATGTAATCTATTTATGTAATCATTTCCTTACTGTATTTCATTAATAAGTTGCTTGACCGTTTCAGGGTGGACATTTACCGCAGTCCTGGCCAGTCTCTTGGCATTGGCATCGTTGGGGGAAAAAGCGACGACCATTCACAGCAAGTTGTATCAGAGAGTGGAGACCTAATTCAGGTGAGTTAACTTGCTGGTTAAAGCGGCCCACAATAGATTTGCGAAGTCAGTCCACAGTGTTTTCTCAGGGAAATTATACCTGCTACTCAGACTTCGTTTGATCTAGATCTTTCTTTTCGTCTTATGCTCTGTTTGCCAGTCTTTACTTACACTGGGAAATTGATAGATTACATAACCCTGCCTTTTGTTTGCGACGTAAAGATGGAATGTCGTTAAGTGCCTTATCTAAGGACACAACCATCGAACTTACGCCTATTTTTTCACACCGACTCTCGTGTTGAGCGTCAATTAGGGAAGCTCTGAATATCATTTTTAAAGTCTTTAATGTGACTCGAGAGGGAATTCAACTAAGGTCTACCGACTGTGACGAGGACGCTCTAGCTATCACATCACCACCCCGGTAAGACTGCTTATAGCTGTAAGATCGCAACCTTTTCAAACTTGGAGGTCACTAAGAGGCTTCAGACATGTTGTTAATATCTAGAAACGGACAGTGTTAACAGATTTCTCCACTGCCCACATCACGTAACTTTTTGGTTGAAGGCTAAACAACATGTGCAGAGGTCAGCTGTTTTGGACAGAGCACAATATTCTACCGATGCTTTCTAAGCTGTTATGCTTAACCTACTTACTTCTTTTACGATGTCAAACGTGATCAACCATACATTTTCATGTATTGTGGAACTTAAGCTAACTAATCTTTGATTTAAGTTTCTGCGCATGTGCAGATAGGCACCGCGAAACCGGCCTGTTTTTCTAGGCAAATCCTGCCGAAGCCAAAGCCATTTACCGAAGTGCTATTGACAACCGTAGTAACGGATGCAGACACAGAATTCAATTTAACCGCTTCCTTAGGGGAAGTGGCTATAGCCGCGCAGCGTTTCTGTGACATCAGGACGTAGAGCGACTATAGCCGCAAATTCTTCTTGATCTGGTGTCGGAAAGCGTTCATGCCCGCATATCACACGTGTTAATGCGGTGATTCACTTAAAGCAGCTGTTCCGAAAGTATGGGTCGCAAAAGGTCAAAGAAGGGGTCGTGCGGAAACAATACCGTAAGGAAGTGGTTAATTGGCATTTTTTTGGTTTGAAATAATGGAGCTGATGTGGTTAGGACAGGAAGCACTTTTGTCATGTAATCATTGATTGATTGCCTTGGCTTTAAATTGAATTCGTGCTAAGCGAATCGCAGCGCTGTTCTTGAGTGTGCGCAGTTTTCTAGTAAAACTGTAATGAAATGCATTTTCGTTCAATAAGCCTTCAGTTCCCAGCGTAGAGAGACGTTTCAACGCAGTTTGTACCAGTGAGTACGGAGTTGACTTTGATGCATGGAATTATGAAGGTGGACTTTTCGAAATAATGGTTTGAGAAAGCTCGATGCGCCAAGCATAATGCTATGTCTGCTTCAGTGCAGTTACCTAAATTGAGTTTTGCTGCGATAGAGTAAAAGTGGGCGACGACAGCTCAGTGTAAATAAGGTAGCGACGTCACAATCAAGTGGCTTTGTGCAATTCAATTTTGGAACTGCATTGTGCTTCTCAGAAAAGCGCATGTGCTTGATTCTCCTGGCTGGCAGCACTGTGCCTGCAGTATTGGAGACTCCGAATCAGGTCTGGACACAGCGTTCTATTTCAGCCGAGAAGGTATTCTCGTTTAAAGCAAATCATTCGTTTTAAACCGCGATCCTTACGCGATTTATTTACGTTTTTTTAGTGCAAGTTGTTTGTTTGAAGAAGTTAACTGTTGCATTTTTTTCCAGGGCATCTTTATCAAGCAAGTGGTTTCAGACGGCCCTGTTGGTCTTGATGGACGAATTAAAGTCGGAGATAGAATACTGAAAGTAAGGAGATCTGCTACGCATTGTGGCTGCCAGAAATCAGTGCTGTTCTTAAAAAATGCTTGGAGGCAGAGGGTTTACACCATAAAATGGCGAATTTCTTGAAAAAAGACATCAGGTTTTTAAGAAAAGCTTTACAATAGCAATTCCTCGTTTCTTGGGGTGTCGGTACCTTCTACCATTGGTGTATACCCAAAAATTGCTTCTCACGACCTACTGAGAGAACAGCTTTGCTATTTTACCCGGTGAAGCGCTGGTAAACGCGACTTATTAAAAGTTATAGTTACATTTTTTTCTGCAGGTTGATTCAACTGATTTGAGCCACGCTACGCACGAGGAAGCTGTAAACGCGATCCGACGCACGGGGTCAAGGGTCACATTCGTCATACAAACGTTTGTGGGTCACCTAAAGGTGAGAGCGTGAGCAATTGAATCTTGCAAGTTGTTTGTGGCGATGTCGTTTGTGCGATGCTGACGAATACACGTGTTATGGACCTTAATAGTCTAACGTCGTCTCCACTGTTCCCCCTATCCGGAGGATCCGAGGTCCGCTGCCTCTGAAACCCTCACTACAGTTGTAGCTTGGGCTGAAAATGAACAGCAGTCGCTTTGGACAGAAGACCATTCTGAAATGTATAAATATTTTTCCACAGAGTAAGCTCTTTTTCTGATCCCACTACTACTACATCACATTATAATTAACACTATTTCAAAACTTCCAAATCTTGTGCGCTAGCCTAAACATAAACATTTTTTTGCAATTGTAATATCACAACACTGTCGTTAGGTGTACTTGAATGACAATAGTTAAGTTAAATACTTTTATGTTAAGTGTCATAGTTATGATAGCGCATTTACTTTTAATTGATCCATAAGTTCGCTTTTAGGCTTAGCAAATTAATTTAATGCATAATTTTTGGTGATGTACCCTGACATGCAAACGCAATGCTAGAATTTCAGAGAATTCAGTCATTTCCTTTTGCTGTAGCACGAGATTTTCGGATTTACATTTTTTAATAATTCGTTACTAAAAAACGTGTCTTCAAGCTCTTCTCTAACGGTGTTATGCTGTTTTAAATACCACAACTAATATCTCAATAGATGAACGATCAATCGTATATTAAGTCTTTTCTACTTAATAGCAAGTCACTTAGCACTGACAACTTTTGGTGTTTACTTAACTGTATAAAAAAAAATCTGTTTTGAGAAGAGTTGAGCGTTTTTTTGATTTATTTACAGTTTTAAGATCTCCAAACTTAGTAATTGCATAAGACGCAGTTGCGCAGTCGAATTGGCAGTACTTGCTCCAGTGTAATCGAAAAGCTTTTTTGATGATAACTCGCATCATCTAGTTCTGCTAGCATACACTATGCTCGGTAGATTACTGCATATTGACATGCTGCCAGTTGCTTAAGTGTGTAGGCTATTCGTACTGAGGCTGTGTAGCCGGAAAAGCATGCCCGCCAGGACCCAAATTACTGTAGCATGACGCTTACATTTTTGTGTTTGAAAGGAATTAGAGACTGTTCAGTTTGCGTCTGTACGCTAGTGACTATAGCAATGTCGTTATTATGTTGTGTGAAACTATCTCAGATCTTGTTTAACCGCTCGCCTTCCACTGCCTTTACCGCTCATGCCCGAACCTTGGTAAGCTGAAGACTGACTGGCTTGTTATGCATGTTCAATGTGTGCTTAATTCTTCACTTGTACGTTCATTAGTTGAAGACACAATGCAAATTGACGGATTGAAAAATCACAATTTTTTACTATGCATGGTGTTTTCTCACCGGTGCATTACCTTCCATTTTTGTTTAGGAGGCTTTTCTCTCTTTAAGCGCCTCTTTCCGACATGGGTCAGGGAGTTTATCCTCATATTTTTGAGAGGTGGTGCTACGTACAAAAGTAGAATGGTTTTCTTAGTACGTAGTCACATGTAGTCGCGCGATTGAAATCTAGAACATATTACGTTCGTGATTTGTCACTTTCAGATTAGTAAAGCCTGTGCAAAATCTTTACTTACAAATATCGATTTGGCATCTTCGAAAACTGGTCAAGGTCGGTAGCAAAAGGTGTTATGCAATCACCGGCCGTAAATTTATCTCACGAAATTCTTTCTTTCGCTTGAAATTTGGTTTTACAGCCAAGATACTGTTTGTCGAAATGAAATACTGGGTTGCTACATTCACCTTTATGTCTTGATAGATCAAGAAAATATGATAAAAGATTTTTGATGGGGTTTATGTGCATGACCGAGTAAATTGGGAGTCGTATGTCCATTTCCACATTACTTTTATTGCTGAACACCAAACTGGAGATCTGTGAATACCATTTTTGAAGTCTGGTATGACTCACTAGGGAATCGCACCGGAGTTTCCTGACTTCGAGGCAGACTTTTCAACCACTACTCTACCACGCTGATTTAAGCTAGATCCACAACTGGTGTGTTTTTTGAATGCGCTTCTAGTCTGCTGTGTTGTGCTTTAGCTGCATTTTTTTCTGTAAATGTAAAAAAAAAACGTGCTTTTCATCTGGAAGAATCTTGAAAATTTTTTTAAAACGGGTTATTTTTGATCAGTTCGTTTTACCAGAGCAAGAACATGCTAAATATAGTCTTGTTGTGCTAGATTTTCACTTCTTCACTTGCATGTGTGATGGTAGTGCACGGTTTCTTGGACCATTGTTGCTGTGTTTGGTTTATCAACTTATCTTGTGCCGCCTTGTTATAGCCACATTAATCTGAACATCAAAACCACGTAACCTCGGTATTCGTCGAGAAAAACACGAAAATTTTAAGCCTTAAATTCTTATCAAACTATGATACAAAGGCGGAAATGTTAAGCCTTAAATTCTTATCAAACTATAATGCAAAGGCGGAAATTTTAAGCCTTAAATTCTCATCAAACCATGATGCAAAGGCGGAAATTTAGCGGTAACGACCATCTTCACGAGATCCAGAGTAACTCACTTAAAAAAAGTGATATTTTCATTTTCAGAGTGGTGCGCAGGAAGCGGCCGAAATGCCCGAGAGTTCTGAACCTCCTAGGCAAGAAACCCCGCAAGGTGTGCTCCACTACATGTCATTTTGTTGTTTAAATTAGCCTATTTACTTACTGAGTGCTAGCTGTTATGACGTCGTAATTGTTTCCGATTTTGGATCGAAAGACTCCTAATTCGACACTACATGAAAACACCATCGACATTCGTCAAGATTGACATCTAGCATTCAAAGTGCTGTGTTGCTGCGATGCATAATGTGGTTTGAAAGCCAGTGGATTGTGGTAGACACACATTGAACCTGCATTTAAGCTTTGCAAAAGGAAAGCGGGATGTAAAACGTAGCTTTATTTGCATGTCACTTTGAACTTAGTCTTCATGCGCGTAGGCTTGGAATTTTGAGTCGGCAAATGTATCTTGAAACGAGACTTACGCGCCGTACTTTAAGGCTGCAAAACCAAGCTTTACCTGCGTTCAAAATAAACGTGTTGATAAGCTTAATATAAACATTACACCCGTACAGGACAATATAGTAACGATTGTTTTCTCAAATAGAGCAAGCAATTAAGAAATACGAGCATTTGCAAGGCGAGGTTATCGTTGTTGAACTCACCAAAGGAACGGCTGGCGTTGGACTGAGTTTAGCCGGAAAGAAAGAGAAGTAAGTTTTAAGAGAAATTATCCTATCAAGTAAAGGTAACCGAGCAATTCCTGACTTGAATTCATACGTATGAGGTTCCGTTAAGGTTAAAACGATTTTAGCGCGGATTAAACTACCAGTCGTTCCATTTTAACGCATTCTTGCACAAAAATACTTCCATAATGTGATTGCTGTAACAGCTTGAATACTTCTATTATCGTATCTATTCGATGTGTTCACTGACTTACATAAATAATAGCCACCTCGTTGTGTGTAATAGGCTGTAATTGGGTCTCCATCAATGGTAGTCCGCCCAGTTGCTTGTGGGACTCTCTGATTGTGTCTAGTTAGAAATGGTTGCCCCTTTCTCTAATCCAATTATCGTGTCCTTATTTGCTGGATTGAGTTTTCTGTGAGGCATTGGATGCTCCGTTTCACACCATGATCATCATCACCATCAAGTGGGTGATCATCACTATCGAGGAGGTTGTCATCATTGTCAATGAGGAAACGGCTAAGTTGCCACATTCCCTCAACACATCTTTATCGTTACTCTTTAGGAGCGAGCAAAATATCTACGTCGTTGGTGTTAACCCTAGCGGAGCAGCTGGTGTGGATGGACGCATCAAAGTTGGAGATCAGATACTGGAAGTTAACGGGACGCCTCTGAACGCGCAAAACAATCACCAACTTGCTTCGAATGTCATCAAAAGCTCTCCGTCCAATTTGGTGTTCGTGATTAACAGGTTGGAACTTGTCGCAATCACTTTCATGCTCAAAAACGTCGTTAAAAACACCAATATCTTTTATGAGAGGAGGTTGGGCATTGCTGATCTGGTATATGTCTGCAACTTACCACTTGCTTCACATAACGTCAAGCTTTCAATCAATGCTATTCCCTGAAGATAAGGTTTCCACTGATTGCCCTTTATATTCATTATAAGTTAAAATTTGTTTTCTTTTAGGAACCCACAAGAGTCCAATGCCGTGAATCTCAAGCAGGCTCATAGCCCTAAACCAATGCAGAGTACTAAACGTGTCGCCTCCCCTCCCAAGAGCCGCTCCTCGTCCAACGAGCCTAAGTTTGACGCTGCCCCCAGTAATGGCCACCAGAGCCCACATTCGGAAGTGCGTGTCATCAAACTAGTCAAGGACTTTCAAGGTATTTTGCATATCTTGGCAACCATTGTTGAGCATGATTGACGCTGCTTGTTTTTTGCTGTGATTTCTCTCCTGCTTAGTATCAGTGTTTGTTGGTTGTTTACTTTACCCCTCCTCTTCCTAGGGATGGAGGTACGGCACGAGCTGCAATCCAGGTTCACGTCATCAACCTAAATGAATTTGGCAAGGGGAAAAGAGGCAGCCCATTTCGAACCAGTCATGAATGCAAATTGCCGACTGGTAGCCCCACCACCAACAAGGCGGACTGCCATTGGTGGGTACCCAAAAGTCGCCTCTTACGACATGCTGGGTGAGCAGCTTCACTATTCTAACCCGGTGAAGCACGAGTGATCAGTGTTTGTCGCAGAATAACAATGCGGGCAACTCTCATACCGGCCTGATCACAAATTGTATATGTCTGATCACAGCTGTGAAAGACGACGGTAACTTATAACCGGCGCGATGGTGCAGTGGTTAGAGCGTCCACATTGTAGTCGGTAGACCTGGGGTTCATTCCCTAAGTCGAGTCATACCAAAAGACTTTAAAAAATGGTATTCACAGCTTCCCTGCTTGGCGCTCAGCATAAAAAAGGGATAGTGTGGAGAACAAGCCGGCAAGCTTGCTTGTTGTGTCCTCGGGCAAGGCACTTAACGGGACGCCTCCACCTTCATGTGGCAGACAGGTGGCCCCACCCGTACTTCACCGGATTATAATTGTGAAGTTGCTAACCCAGCATGTCAGACGACTCTTGGGTACCCACCAGTGGCAGTCCGCCTTATGGTGGGGCTACCAGTCACTCATGACTGGTTCGAAATGGGCTGCCATCTTCCCCTAGCCTAATATCAATTAGGTTGACGGCATGAACCTGAATTACCGTTCATGCCGTACCTCCATCCCAAGGAAGAGGAGGGGTAAACACACACACACACACACACGGTAACTTACCGTCAAACCCCTTTTACCGCGAACCAGGTTTCGTTAAAAATCTTATTTTCACAGGACTTGGTTTTGCCATTGCTGAAACATCAGGTGGAATTGTGGTGCAGTCGATTGCAGAAGGCGGGACCGCGGACCGAGATGGAAGGCTTTTAAAAGGAGACTTTATTTTGGCGGTCGATGACCGACCATTGAATGGAGTGTCCTATGAAACGGTAAGAAAGACATTGTGTTTTTTGCTGACTTGTGATGTGAAAGACAGGAATGTAATTTCGAGTGGGCAGTCGCAACGCTATCCTGGTCAAACCTTAATTAGTCATTCCAACAAACTGGCAGATCAGCTTCGACATTTCTCTATTTTTTTGATAGCTGTGTTTTCGTCTTGCGCATGCGGAAGTTGTGTTACGGTCATGCACAGAGCAACTTAGTAGCGGCAACCTTGCAGTTGCCGATAGAGCTAGCAGAATGGTGAAAATGTCGACCACAACCAAGCTGGAAAAAAATTTCTCAATAATACACTCTGAACCTATGCGGGTTGTAAATTCGTAGCTCTTGCGATTTCAATCGTTGCCCTTTCAACCAGACCCCAAGACGATTACAAAACAAGTAGTTAGCGTCATCGAGTGGCTTGAAGCGACTTTCACGGTGACAGTGGTCGTCCGTTTGAACTTCATGATGTCTGCGTTACTGTGCACTTGGAAAAGGCAGTTTTCCTTGCTTGGTAGCACTGCTGGAGGTAGGAATGTATTGTGCTTGTAGTGCTGGTGATTCCGAAGCCGGTCTGAACAAAACGATCTTCCAGTATAACTGGGAAAAGATAATCCCATAGCTGGAGGATAAAATATCTTTAAAACGTTATTGAAATAAAAACCAGTTTCATCAATTTCAGGCCATCTCGATTTTGAAGCAAGTACGCGGCACAGTTAAATTGACAGTGACTTCTGGACCTTTGACGTCACCTACTCCTTCAGGTATAGCCCATTGTAGTAAATGCATTTAGAATCAAATGCGTTGCGAAGTCCAGATCCATGTTTCTAAATTTTAACAAAACTGGAAACTAAAAATCGGTTGCTTTCGCCGGTTAACAATTACCGATTCTACTTTGCGCTTGCAAGATATATAGATAGTTTAAAGTGAATCCAAAGCGGGCTTGTTTGCTGGCAAATTGCACCGTTTCAGCGATTGAGGCCTTTGCCTTTACTGATGCAGCGGAAACAATTTTTTAGAAACGTCAGTTGCTTCGTCTCGGTTCAGGACCATGAGCCCTATGATGATGTCGCAGCAAGAAAATACGGACCCCTTGACCTGCCCAATTGTTCCCGGCCGTGAAACAACGATTGAGATCAACAAGGGGAAGGCAGGGCTGGGGGTAAGCATCGTGGGAGGATCGGACAGCCTGTTGGTAAGTTGAAGAATTAACTGTGAAAGTTCATTCATGAAATTTTAACGAGTTTATGGGTGAGTAGAACCTTAAAATAACTTCAACAAGTTGTTTAGTAAACAATTTCGTCAAGAGTTGTACCGCCTTGTTGTCCTAAAGCACATCCCAGGAGCAAGAGAGTAGGGAGCAAAGAAGATGTTAGGAGAGGAGCGACTGCCAAAGGAGCGATGGAGAAGAATTTTCGTGTCCAGGGTCGTTGAGAGGAAGGAGGTCAGAGGAGATGACCCAATCGAATACTTCCTCCCATGGGGTTTTGAAGTACCTTGTGAGTCCCAGAAAGGCTGATGGCAGTTCAAGTTCCCCAAAAGGAAGAGATTTTTGGAGGATAAAAAATGGAGAGAGACCAGGAATCGGTTCTGCTCTTCGTCAAAGAAGAGCAAATAGGGGGAGCATAAGCATTAAGAAAAGAGAGCAAGGGGGAGTTGTTTAGTGAGATGTTGACTCCTACATAATCAGGGTAGGGTTCAAGCAAAGAGAAAAGAGATAGAAAACTTAGAAGGATAGACCCTGCCCGATAAAAATGATAACGCCACCGCTAACATACGGGTCATCAGGAGAAAGAATGCCAGGCCGGAAGTGAGTGCGATCAAATTGCAGGGCAGAGAATCCAGGAATCCGGAAAGAGGAAGTTGAGTTAAGGTTGGATTCCTGGATACAGATATGATCCACAGAATGTCCTTGGCTCGAAGACCTCCAGAATTCCATTGAAGAACCCTAAGCGAGTTAGGAGAGGAAGAGGAAGCAGGAGGTATAGAAAAACATCCAGAAACGTGAGGAGTTGGAGAGAGTACAAAAGGAGAAGATACGAAGTGGGATGAAGGAGGATAGGAAGTATGAAGACGAGGGGGAGCGCTGCATTAACAGAGGGGGACCAAATAGACCAGTTTGAATAGTGGAGGTATACAAGCTGGAAGAGTCCAAAGTGTTGTTAGGTGTGGAAACTCCAGAAGAAGCAGGGGTGCACCAAGGAGGACAACTCCAGGAGTGAGAGCTGCCTAGAGTTTTGAATCTAGAAAAGGAGAGTAGTGAGCACCTTAAATGAACCCATTTGGAGCAGGTGCAGCATTGCACCGATCTAACCCTCCAGGGCACATTAACAGTGCACACTGAACAGGGAAAGATGGGAACCAGGATTAGGATGTACATTGCCCCTCATTAGCAGAAGAATGAGGGGCAACGTTTATTGGGCAAGAGAGAGGCAGGACCAGAAGAGAGAAAACATTCGACCAATTCCAGAGAGGCTGCGCGCTGCTCTCCTGCAGTCGTTCAGAGGGAAGCACGGCGAAAACATGGTTTGTATGAGGGGACTGCCCCGGGAAACTGGGACTCTCGGGAAGGCCAAAAGCCATTTCGATCCTATTCAAACGTGATCGGGTACCGCACCACCACGTTGAGGCGGCTGTTGATTGTCGCAGTTGCACCACCTTCGCTAAGCAGTCTGAAATTACTTGATTACTTACATATCTTCTTCGTATGGGCAAGATCTTTCATTTTTCGAGATTATGAGATTCTCATTAGGCTTTTTTGCTAGTCTTTAGTTAGACTGGGGTCACCACCACTGGTAGACTGCTTGGCCCCGCCATCTGTCTTCCACATAAAGATGGAGGCATTCCGTTAAGTGTTTTGGCCAAGGACACAACAAGCAAGCTTGCATTAGTAACACATAAATGAAGCTGAAAAACTACTCGTTGCCGTGAGAAGACTAAGTGAATTTCGGAGTGGAATGTCTCAATCAAGTTACATGTTTTCCGACAGCTTGTTCGTATGAGTTGGAGTTGTGGACCCAGCGGTGGAAGTTCGTTCAGCCCTTGCGGAGGCTAGGTTTCGTCCCAAACACAGTCACTCCACGACAGTTTTTCCGCTTTGTTGCATTTCTTGTAGTAGAAAACGCACTCTGCTGTTAGTTGTAGAAATTCTATAACAGGCCTGATTACAAAATGTTTGATTTATGACCAAAAGACGTATGACTCAGCTTCAACTCAATAGATCCACCCTGTTTTCAAGCATATGTTTTTTATTATGTAGAACGCTGTGTTGGTGCATACAGTCTATGATGAAGGAGCTGCTGCCAAGGACGGAAGGTTGTGGCCCGGAGACCGTATCCTATCCGTCAATGAGCACGACCTCGTCCATGCGTCCCATGATGAGGCGATCGAAGTTCTTCGAAATACGCCCGGCCGCGTTAGGCTGGTTGTTCATCGTGATGAAAACAGGTGGGCGTGAGCGAGAATTCCCGCTCTGTGACGTCACTGTGTGCGAGCGTAGAATGCTACTTGAATTAGGCCAGGCATCCTTAAAGCTAGCCTCAACACTCCAGAGGGTATTGAGATTGGATTTTGGGGGTATTGACTATTTCTATTTCAAACTAAGAGATATGTTGGATTACACAGTCATTGTAAAATAGGGTGTATGTAAATGTACACTGATCCAAATTAGAGGTGCTGAGGTTTAATAACTTTAAGGACCACTGATTGCATACGCGCAGAAAGCTACTTCTGTTGGAATACGATCTCTTTGTTTGCATGCTCTAAATAATTGTTTGTATTGTCATGTTTTTTTTTTGCTTTGCAGGGACACAATACCTCAAGAGAAGAATGATGAAATTTATACTTTTCACGAAGTTCATCTTCATAAAAAGAGTGGCCGCGGTCTGGGATTGAGCATCGTCCGTCGAAAGTACGTCCTAGCCCTACTGGCTTTGTTTCTTGATATATTAATATCAGGCGCCAGGTCTCATCTAGTGTTAGCTAGGTTACCTCTAGGCTAGTTAAGAAATGCCGCCGAAGGTTTTAAAGCAAAGAAAAGGAAGAGTTCACTTTCTAAAGTGCAGTTTCATCCTTCACTTAAAACAATTTGTCAACGCCAGCAATAGTAGTTGAACGAAGCGAAAACCAGTGCGACCCATCGAACAACTTGCGCTCAGACCGACTTGACAGTTGTCAGCGCCGTTGATTGTGGCCCAACGTACTTCTGCCACATGCAGAAAAATTGTGAGTTTTCATTCCAAGGACACAACAACTTCATGCGACCATTGAAGGCAACTCGCCGACGGCGTTTTCTTTTCCACAGAACAAAGTCTGGTGTGTATGTTGGTGAACTGGTTGCTGATGGTCCTGCTGCTAGGGAAGGGACGCTGCAACGGGGCGACCACATAATGGTCGTCAATGGAGTGGATGTAAGGTCAGCTACTCAAGAAGTCGTTGCGCAGTTACTCAAGGTAAGCTTAATAAGCACTCTGATTGTACACAGACATGACTTAAATAAATAGACACCCACAAAAACATAATTTGTCACAATTATGTACCCCAAGTTTGTTTGTAGATCATTATTCATCTGTTTACTTCTACGTCAATTGTTATATATCGTTGAAATCTCCATTTCTTGAAGATTTCAAATGTAAAACAAATTTTTTGAATATGCAAATTTTATGCTAATTACCCCCCTCCCCCCAATAGATGCTGAGTTGTCTTCAAAATTAAAGTACCCTTACCTCAAAGATCACTACAGATTTTATTTTTCTACCAATTTCTTTAGAAATGGTCGCTAGATGATGCTAAGGAACTCAACTTTCAAGGTACATTAGTCAAAACGTACCAAAAAGCCTAGGTTTTCTACAATTTGCAACTTTCTGAGGCGAATGACCTTTTTCTAAATCAAAATTTGCTGTATCCTCCTTGTTTCTCAACAAATGGGAGGGGTGTAAAAAAGCTTAATGTTTCATTGTTAGTGACTACATATTCTATTTAAACTTGATGATATTTTAGGTACTAAATTTAACTAACAAAATTTACTACCGGTCAACAAAAAGGTCATGGGCCTCAGAAAGTTGCAAATTGTAGAAAGCCTAGGCTTTTAGGTACGTTTTGACTGATGCACCTTGAAAGCTTATGTCCTTAGCATCATCCAGCGACCATTTCTAAAAAAATTGGTAGAAAAATAAAATCTGTAGTGATCTTTGTGGTAAGAGTACTTTAACTTCCAAGACAACTCAACACCTATTGGGAGGCAATTAGCATAAAATTTGCATATTCAAAAAATTTGTTTTATATTTGAAATCTTCAAGAAATGGAGATTTCATCGATATATGACACTTGATGTAGAATTAAACATATGAGTAATGATTTACAAACAAACTTCAGGTACATAATTATGACAAATTATGTTTTTTTGGGTGTCTGTTTATTTATGACATGTCTGTGTATATCTCGCTATGATACAAGATTTCCTCAAGCCATCTGCTTAAGTTCAGATTATTATTATTTGGTGAGCTTTTCTAATCATTTTTGTTCTTCACCAGTACGCGTACCCTTGCAGTAGGTTTGAACTCTTACCTTGTGCTCTTTAAAGTTTTTCAAAGCCATTCGAGCTGTGCAATAATCAAGCATCATTATTTTTGCTCAGAACGCCCACGGAACAGTTCATATCAAGATTGGGAGGTTTAAAGAAGGACCTCCTTCTGACCTCTTCGCCGTTCCTGCCGCCGCTTTGCGCACCCCCGAAAAGTCCTCTCAACAGCACATCATCACCACTATTGAACGAGAAGAAAATAAATCCAAGTTCGTTGAAATTGAAAGAGTAAGTGTTTATTTTAGAATACTGCTTTTTTACTTGCACGTTTCTACTTGTTTCATTCGGCAGCCTGTAAGAAGTTGGCAGTGAATTTTTAAATCACATTCTGTACTATCTTACCACGTTATGCCAAACTTAGTCGCGTAGTTTTCGCCACGAAAACCTTTAGCTTCAGGCCTTGGAAAGTTGCCCGGCTGTTAGGGTTCCATGGTCTTTCCCATAACCCTGCTGTAGGTGGAAATCTGGTGTAGGGTTACCATATCTGATGAGGCAAAATTCCGGACACAGTCGTTTACTCTTAAGTACTGGCAGCAGGGCTGGCAGAGTTGTAACTTTTGGTAAAAAAGTTGTTAGCTTTTGCTGGTAATTTTGAAATTTGTTACTTTTGTTACGACGCTACCAAAAGTTGTTACTAGTTTACTTGTTTATTAACAAATATTTTGGGTCCAAATTAAGTAAATAATACTCTGAAATAATGGTCGGAGATGTTGGAGCTCGTGTTGTGTCACCCCAAATAAAGGTGTTTTCCCAAAAAGAAAAAAAGGATCATCACCTGTCTCGCTACCATTTGTACTAATCGCGGCATAGTTATTCAATCCAAGTGGCCCGCTCAAGCAGAAGGGCCACTTATGGTGACTATTCTAATTTTGCAATTTTTTGATAACTACTTTTTCTGTTGCTTAATTACAAAAATTCCGGTCAAAACAATTATTTTCGGACAGAACACCTGAATTCCGGACGTATGACAACCCTAGCCTAGTGGCAACAATTACTTTAAAGTTACCTATTTGGTCAAAAATCAAGATTTTTGACGCATTTGTAGATTCTATTTCTTGTTTTAAAAGTTGCACGGGTTTAATTTTTGTAATATTTTCTGTTGCTCCGGTACTTTATCATAATAACTTCCTGTTATACCGTAGCCTGCCAATGTGCCTCTTGGTATCAGCATTGCTGGTGGGATCGGTTCACCGTTGGGAGACGTTCCGATTTTCGTTGTTCTTCTTCATGAAGATGGACCGGCTTTGAAGAAATTAAAGGTGGAGTAGAATTCGATACGATTTTGTCGACAGAAGTTTGAATGTTGTGATCTGTAGGATAAGCGTGTTTACAGATATCTGTTGAAGTATAGTTACCAGGGAGGCAAAGGTATAAATACCAGGGATTTGATCATTTTTCTCGAAAAATAACATGCCTGACTAACCTATTGTTTATTGCTGTATCAAGAGAATAAATATTTGGATCTACCTCTGGATGGTTTAACGCTCAGCATGTCAAAAACAATCCTGGGAATGGGATTGGAACCTACACTCATAACAATCAGTCTATCAATGTTCATTGGCTTATAGATGTTGAGCAGGGCTGTGCAACCTTTTCTGTTGGCAGGCCAATTTCAATCTTGAACATTAGCGGGCCAGTCAAAATTTGTCAGCCATGTTGTTTCTACGTGCAATTAAGCTTCGAAGTAGGAGATGGTGGCAGTGTTTATTCAAAGTAGTGGTGAAGATCTTTTTTTTTGGAAATCAATATCTTCAAAGCAACATTTATACCAAATTCTTCTAATTCTACCTGTTTAGACTAATTTTTTACGGAGACACGTTTGCAATTCTTTTCGCGGGCCACGAAATTTCAGGTCGCGGTTCGCAGTTTGCGCAGCAGTGCACACCCTTGGTGTAGATCATGATTGGTAAAAGCTCTGTTAACACCAATCAAGCTTGGCAGGTGCTGAAATGTGCCCTTGGTTAATTACAATTTTACACTTAAGTAGAATATTGGAGATAGACAGGTTTCCTTGTTCGCGATGCCGATAAATTGACTTTCGGTAATGTTGCTTTCAATTAACAACTTACTGCAGGCTGCCGACGTCATATTGAGTGTGAATGGACAAAGCACAGAAGGCAAGACTCATGATGAAGTGGTGGATATGATGAAGCATTCAGAAGATAAAATCATTTTGATGCAGGTGTGATAAGTTCCTACTGTTTCAAAAACCGGCGCGATGGCGTCGTGGTTAGGGCGTCCGTTTCGCAGTCGATAGACATGGGGTTCCTGAGTCATACCAAAAAACTTAAAAGTGGTATTCACAGCTTCCCTGCTTGGCGCTCAGCACATTGGGATAGTGTGGAGAACAAGCCGGAAAACTTGCTTGTTGTGTCCTTGGGCAAGGCACTTAACGGGTCGCCTCCATCGTCATGTGGCAGAAAGATGGCGAGGTCAAGCAGTCTACCCAACGTGATGGCCCAGTCTGACGAAAGACATGAAACCGAGCATGAGCTCATACGCATAAATAAACTGTTTCAAGCAACCCCATCACGAAATTTCAAAGTTTACTTATAACTTAATGCTTGAAGCCCGAGGTTCACCTATGTAAAAAATGACTTCAGCGAGCGAAGCCTCATAGGCTGCTTACGGCAAATATAAGTTGTCATGCTTCAAAGTTATGTTAAAAAAATCAAGAGAACTTACAGGAGCTTTCTATTTCACTTTCGATGTATTTCATTCCAATTTCGCCACTTTCGCAATTTGCTTATGTCTTCGGTCAAGTCACTTCGCAGATATTGCACCGCTTGTACTTTATGCCAGCAGTACTGGTAGCTTAATAGCAAATCTAGGGACAAATTGTCGTTATATAACTAGCATAAGATATTCTCGAGACTGGACTCTAAACAAATATCTGCCTACTCATTTTTGTTCGAAAGCCACCGTATTTAGCAATTCGGCAAGTTCGGACAATTTTGTTGCACATCTTGGCACAGAACTTGTATTTCTCTATCATCTTTCACCTCGTAATAATGAGGTTTTTGATTTCAGGTCAAAGAAGGCGGTCCTGACATTCATAAAATGAGAGATTATCTATTACTCGCGGCCAGCAGAAGTGCAAGTGCAGCCGATGGCGTAAAGCTCAATGCCAAAGATGATGATCTACGTATGGCGTCCAAATCACTTCATAGGTGAATTGAAAAATCGTTTTAAGATTGTGGTTAAGCTGTGTTGCTTTTCGGTTCGTGGTTACTGTGGCCGGTGCGGTTGCTGTTGTTCCCGACCCCTTTCGAGGGGTGGGGGCATGGCAGAAGACCATGGAGCCCCAGAAGCCGGGCACATCTCTCCAGGGCCTGTATGAGAGAGTCACCAAAGAGTTCGTGGCTGGACAGTGCAGAATGAGATTAGAGGTGTCCTGGGACGAATGGCCGCGGGCGCTGCATGAAGGATACTAGATTCTACGGCTTCTAGAGAAGAAAGAGTTTAACGGAAGACTGTCCGTAGCAATGCGAGAGAAGGCACAGCGATCGTGACGAAGGAGCACAAGTTCCTCAGTGGTTACCGAGGGAACCTGTGTGTCAAAGAATTTAAATGAAACAATACCCCTCCAGTCCGAGAAATGACAAGAGGAGAGGGACTACAAGGGATTGCCAAGGGAAGGAGGAGCGCTCCCCGTCTGGCCAATTCATCAGCGACGTCGCTCCCCTGGAGAAACGAGTGTCCGGGAACCCATTGTAGCCTGATAGTAAAGGAGGAAAGAGAAAACAGTTCCTGCCAGATCTGCTGGAGAGGTTGAGGTAAAAAGAAAAACGGAGTAGAGGACAGAGCGAGAGTTGTAGAGGAGAAAAAAAGAGAAATGGCAGACTAGTTGGTACTGTCGAGACCAGCAGAGAGCTGGCAGAATGGCGCAGACTTCATCAGAAAAACTTGAACAAACTGGGTCTGCCGAAGAGGAAAGGGTGGCCTCGGTGCGATAAAGTGAGCAGTTGCCAAGGACGTCGAAGCCGCCTTTGCTGAAGAGAAAAGGAATAGAATCATCTGTTCAGATCACAAAAATCGTGAGGTGGGAGAGAGTCAAGGTGAGCGAGAGCCGCACCTTGGCGAGAAAGAAGAGGATCAGAGCGGGAGCATGGGGAGGAAGAGGTGGGCTCCACAGTGAGTGAAAGTAGGTTCCAAGGAGGAGAGGAAGGGCATGCAAAGAGAACCTCCGTAGGATAAGTAGGAGAAAGCATAAGCGGGTAAGTGGACGCAAAAGCTCTATAGGAGAGTCTTGTCTGACCAAACCTGAAATTGGAAAGGAGATTGAGGAGACCAAGAGCGCGTTGATAAGATGATAGGGCGAAATGAGTCCGGATGACTTGTAAGGGAGGTAGAGACACTTCAGTGAGAAGAAGTGGGATAGGGGAGAACGAGAGGCAGTCGGAGATGGCGCTACTAGCTGCTCGGTGAAGGCGTTCCAATGTGGTTGAGTTGGTAACGCTAAGAAAAGGAAGCCATCCAGATGAAGCATAATTGAGAAGGGGCCGAAGAAAAGCTTTATGCAGAGGAGGGAGGGACTACTTAGAGGGGCCCCATGAGGAAGCAGAGATACAGCGTAACGCCTTGAGACGAGGGAAGAACTTGGCCTTCAGCAAAGATAACATATTTAGAAAAGGAAAGAGGGTGGTCGAAGGTGACCCCAGGAAGGTTGGAGTGGGATCAAATCAAAAGCGGAGGGAGGAGTTGAATAGATGGAGGTGGGAGTTGAATAGATGGAGGTGGGGTTGGAAGTTGGCGTAGTGGGGATCCACCGAAAAGAAAGATGCCTCACATTTTCTCGGACTGAGAGGAAGACACCAGTATTCATACCATCGCTCCAGTCGAATGAGAGCTCCTTGTGTGGCCACCACCGCAGCAGGGACCAAGGGGGAGGAGGACCAAATGTCCAGGTCGTCAGCATAAAGAGATTAGCTGACAGAAGAAGGCAGAGAAGCAGCAAGATCACTGTAAAGAGAAAAAGTATAGGGCCCAGAACGAATCCTTGCTGAACACTTCGACGGACTCGAAAGGAGCGACTTTTTTGATTTTTAAAACCCTCACAGGCGCTCTTATCAAAAAAAAGTTTGAGTCCAACGAGCAGAGCAAGGAGGCAGGCCAGCCGAAATGAGTTTGTAGAAAAGGGCCGAATGCCAGACAGAGTCGAAAGCTTTGGAGAAGTCGATAGTAGCAAGAGTCGTCCGAGAAGAGCCAGGCTTGGATGTGATAAACCCATCCGAAATAGACTGAGAAAGGAACAGAATTTGATCGAGAGTAGACCGTCCAGGGCGGAAACCGGGCCTGGGGGAGAGAGAATCGAGTTAGATTTCAAAAAGAAGAGTAGACGCGATAGAATAATGTGTTCAAAAAGCTTTGATACCCAGGAAGTGAGAGAGATAGGCCAGAAGGAAGCAGGAGAGTCGAAAGGCTTTCCCGTCTTATGGATGGGAATAATAGATGTCTTACAGATGGAGGGAAAGGAATGCAAAGACCAGGAAAGATTGTTGTGTGGAAGAAAATCCATGCTGGAGCGAGAAAGGGCTCTTACACTGGATAGGCAACTTTGTCTGGGCCAGTGGCAAGGGACGAAGAGAGGTTTTGTGGCAGCCGCCAGAAATTCGGCGGCGGAGAAGAGAGAGCAGAAAGTGCAATGAGACTCCTCGAGCACGTGGCGCGGTCGCGCAAAAGAGCGTCTTTATCATAGGCGATAGAGCTGGGTTCAATTCCTTTGTCTAACACTGCCGAAACTGTGTAAACGGCATTCCACAGCTTCCCCGCTTGGCGCTCAGCGTAAAAGGAACAGAATAAAAAAATATCCGGCCAGTTCGTTTGTTGTGTTTAAGTGAAAGGCATTTAACGAGATACCTCCATCTTTATGTGGCAAACTAGTGGTAGGCTTGACAATCGAACCGTCGCGTTGGCCTGGTCCAACTGCATACTAGCAAACAGAATGAATTCATATGCGTGATCGAAATAGAAAGAACTAGCTCAAACGAAGACGATTTCGCCATCTGCTTGTGGTTTGTTTGCTGCGTTTCTTTTACCTTGGTGGTCTTGCTAGTGAGCGAAACGCCCAGCTCCAGCAATATTGGGAACTGGTAAGCGGAGCCTTACTACAAGTTGTACTTTTAACTAGTAGCTATTCTCTGACCGATAACTTAATCTTTCTAGAATCTAACCGTGTGCTTTCGTACTAAAAATTTTCACTTTTTGTCATCCGCTCGAATTGTGTTTTAGTTCCAATCAACCAGATGTTATCGAACTCCATCGAGGTCCTGATGGATTAGGATTTAGCATAGCGGGCGGATACGGATCTCCCCACGGAAATTTGCCGATTTTTGTCAAGACCATTATGCCGTCGGGAGCCGCTGCTGCCGACGGCCGGTTGAAACGTGGTGACCGCATCGTGGAAGTCAACGGTAAGCGACTGTAGGTAATCCGAGCGTTTGCGGTTGTATGTAGACTCACTTGCGCCCCAACCCGCTTCGGAGTAGCCATTACGACCGGCACACTTCACAGAGTTTTGTGGAATGGTGGCCAACTTTTTCTGGATACATCACAAAAACGATTCTCGTCCAATTTTTTGTTGAGCTCCATAAAAAAGGAGTAGTCTCCCCTTCAACATGCCAGTCTTCAAAAATTGGGAAGGACGTGGCCTTTTTTGCCTTCTTGTTGTTGTTGCTGTGATTCCTCTTTCTCGGAATGGAGGTACGGCACGAATGGCAATTCAGGTTCACGCCGTCAACCTAATTGAAATTAGGTTAGGGGAAAGATGGCAGCCCATTTCGAATCAGTCGTAAGTAACTGGTAGTCTCACCACCAACAAGGCGGACTGCCACTGGTGGGTACCCAAGAGTCGCCTTTTACGACATGCTGGGTGAGCAACTTCACATTGTAACCCGGTGAAGTACTGGTGGGCCACCTGTCCGCCACATAAAGGTAAAGGCGTCCAGTTAAGTGCCTTGCCCGAGGACACAACAAGCAAGCTTGCCGGCTTGTTCTCCACACTATCCCTTTTTTATGCTGAGCGCCAAGCAGGGAAGCTGTGAATAACATTTTCTTTAAAGTCTTTTGGTATGACTCAGCCTTGGGGAATGAACCCCAAGTCTACGAAGCGAACGCTCCAACCACTACGCCATCGCGCCGGTTTTTTTTTCCTTACTGTTTGTTTACATGAAAAGCTACAATGATGCAAAGGCAAGGTTATTGTCTACAAAGGGCTATGTACATAAAGCGCTACAGCAGAGAATCTATGAGCACGAACTAAACCTGCTCCTAATTTAAAGGTGAGAAACTTGATGGATACACACACGAAGAGGCCGCTGAAGCATTGAAGAGGCGCTCTGCGACTATCGTACTTCGGGTTATACCTGCGTAGGTCGCGGCGCAGCGGTTGTACAGAACTGCCGTTGTGACGTCATGATTTAATGTCGCAAATTGCTAATCAGTGAATGATCAAATTCAGTAATCAGCTCGTGTTGTAACTTTGCACTTTGTGAAACTAACCTTTTGTTGTCATTCGTGAAATCATATATTAGGTATAGGTTAACTGAACTGTTGATTCATTGTGCGGGTAAGAGGGGAGGGTCAAACGAAGACTTTTCACCCTCGCTAAAGCATTTCTAATGACGCCGTCAGGAGTCGCCATTGGTTCAGGAGAATGACTTGTCGATTTTCAAACTTGTTTGGATGCCAACGTATCGTAACAGTATTTTTTTCTTTCGTTTGTTGCTCTAATCTATAATTTGTACATTACTACGTGCGGTACATTTGTAATGGAGCTTGTGACTAAATATTCTACTAATGTCGTATTTTGTTTTAATAAAATAGAAGGCTAATAATGCAATGTCAATTTGTTTTCAATGGTTGTTTGTTTGTTTGTTTGTGGTTACCCCTCCTTTTCCTCGGGATGGAGGTACGGCATGAACGGCAATTCAGGTTCATGCCGTCAACCTAATTGAAATTAGGCTAGGGGAAAGATGGCAGTCCATTTCGAACCAGTCATGAGTGATTGGTAGCCCCACCACCAACAAGGCGGACTGCCAATGGTGGGTACCCAAGAGTCATCTTTTACGACATGCTAGGTGAGTAACTTCACAATTGTAATCCTGTGAAGTACGGGTGGGCCAACTGTCTGCCACATAAAAGTGGAGGTGTCCCGTTAAGTGCCTTGCCCAGGGACGCAATAAGCAAGCTTGCCGGCTTGTTCTCCACACTATTCTTTTTTAATGCAAAGCGCCAAGCAGGGAAGCTGTGAATACCATTTTTTTAGTCTTTTGGTGTGACTCGACTTAGGGAATGAACCCTAGGTCTACCGACTACGAAGCGGACGCTCTAACCACTACGCCATCGCGACGGTTTTAATGTTGGTCGTACCAGGGCTCTTCAAGCTTTTTTTTTCTGCGACCTCATTTCATAAATTAATGTTCCATGCGACCCTATTATGGGTACTTTCACGCTTATGACATTAAAAATATGAACTTCCCGTTAGGAATGTCAAGTGACTTTTTTGTCTATGACAAAACCATGCAATTCCACAAAAATATCGCTACCGTAATAACAAAATTCATTGGAAAAACAAATAAAGATTTAACAAAGTTATCAAGCACATCCAATAGAATGGATGATTCGTTCTTGGAATGATACAAGGCAACTCCGGGTGAAGAACGTCTTCAACAGTTAGCAAAAAGGACTTGATTAGGGGGGGAGGCTGTAGCAAATCTCACCTACTAGTGCGTTTTGTACGACTTTCTATTTGGCAGCAAAAAACGTATCTTTGACATATTTTTCATTTATATTTCATTATTTTTCAATTTTTGTTTACCGTGGATATTCGTAGATAGGTCGCAGCCTTAGTTTGAGGCAAGTAAAGTGGGTATTAGGGTTTGGCTCGCAGATAGGTCGCACTAAAATCTGGAGAATCAAACTGCAATTGATAAAATCAAATATGTAGAGGTATTGTTGCGGGCTTCAGAGCAAAAGCTCTGGAGTTCCAAAACTCTGTAGAAATACCGCTGGTATTCGTCAGGAAATGCATCCGGAATTTAAAGTGCTACGTTTTTTTAGTACAAAGTCTGGTTTGAAAGCAAGTGTGTAGTGCTATACATACAGGGTTTTCAAAAAGTCATCAACTATTTTTAAATTTTTATTACATCAAAAATATATTTTCGATAATAATGAAACTTGTACACAATTAACAATATAATATACATGTACATTAAAATTTTATTCAACTGAATGCCCCCTACTTGCCACGCATTTCTTCAAACGGCTTACAAATGATTCTTTCACATTTTCCAAAATATTTGGAGTTAATTTCATGCATTCTTCTTCAACGAATGTCTTTAACTGTTCAATAGTTTGTGGATTTCTTCTAAAAACTTCATTTTTAAGGAAACCCCATAAGAAGAAATCTGGAGGCGCTAAGTCTGGTGATCGGGCAGGCCATCGTAATGGACCATTTCGCCTTATCCAACGTCCAATGGGATAATTAAAAAACAAAATGGGATAATTAAAATGGAGGTAAAGCTAAAAACAAGATGGAAAAATTAAAATGGTGTAGTAAAACAAAATTTTAATGTATGCTGTTTATTGTGTACAAGTTTCATTATTATCGGAAATATATTTTTGATGTAATAACAATTTAAAAATAGATGATGACTTTTTGAAAACCCTGTACATTGAATTAGCAAGTCTGAGCCTGAGAAACGCAGGAAAAATGACATAAAACCAACAAATATAAAATATTTACCTTCAAAAATTTGCTTACAAATATTGAAACATTTTTGCGGTAACTCTAAACTAGACAATTATATCACTGTCACACATTCTTCTCAGTTGTTCATCACATATTGCAGTGCCATCAGTGGTCATGTCATAATAGTCATTCAGCTTATCATCACTTATGCCGGTAATGATATGCTCATCGTGATCCTCATTTTCTGTCATGTATGAAACTAAAGCAATTGTATCGATATCCCCATTTGATTTCAAGCCAATTTTACAGGTGTGTCTAGTAGATAGGTTGCATCCCTATTTTTTGAAGAAAATTTTGGTAAAAAAGGTGCGACCAATCTACAAGTACGTATGGTAGGTTAGGCAGGAATACACTTTACAGGCTGACAAATACCTGTAGATTTGAGCTTGTGAGGAAACCAGATTTATGAACTTACAATAATAGTTCCATCACAAATAAACTTTGCTTCCACATAGTCACGCACCTTAAGCGCGTCTGTCATCAGCGCAAAATAATCTTAGTTTCACAAGAGTAATCAACCAAAGCAGTAATTAGGAATAACTCCGGAAGATTGCATCACTACCAGAGCTAGAATGCCATAAAGTGGTCAAAACTCAAAAGGGACAACCTATGGACTATATAGTCTGTAGCTTACGCATGTGCACAAAGATTTAATTTTGCAGCAAAACGCATTTTGGTCACAAGTTGTTGGCAGGAAGGAAACAAATTAGTGAAACATTTAGGTCTAGAGGTACAATACAGTCATGAACAAAAGTTTAAAACTTCTCAATATTTTCCCAAATTTCCATCAACAAAATGGTAAAATACCTTTACTGAAGCACGATATATGCTTTTAGTTTACATTTACTGAATTAGAAACAACACTGAGAACAGCACTGTGCACTTCGAGCAAACATTAATGAAAATGTAATTTGAATCTCCTTATTCAAAATTGCTTCCTCTGTTTTTCACCCAGCTTCCGCTCCCCTCGGCATACTATAACAATCAGATTTCGGCAATATTTTAAGGAAATTTCTTCTATCACTTTTACCAACTCTGCAGCACTTGGTGGTTACGTTTCTGGCGCCTTATTTTCATGTTGGTCAACAAACTCTCGATTAGATTGAAGTTTGAGCTGTTTCCGGGCCACTCAAGCAACTTGTTTTTTTTTCTAGAAAGCCCATAGCGACTTAGACTGTGGCAAAGGGCGCCGTCCGACATAACTCTCTAACAATTGTGAACATGCATATGAACTTCTAACTCCTCTGAGAGTATTTTCACGTACTTTGATCCGTTCATGGTAGTTGCAGTAGGCAGGAAAGAGAGGCCAACAACAACATTCTTGGACATGGCTCCCAAACCATTCGATTTGGAGGGTGTTTTGCTGTTGATATTGTGTAGGCCTACCTGTCATCAAAACGCTTAAGCTACGAGGTGGTCTACGGACGTGCTGCTACCGAACCATAAACTGCTGGAAGGTCGACTCGTCGGAAAAAAAGCGCTTTTTCTCATTGGTGGGGGTCTAGTGTTGATGATTCTTGGCAAAATCCCGACGCTTAGTTTTCATGACAGGCGAAAGCCTTGGTTTTTGGCCTGCTTGTGCAATTTCGGGTTGAATTCCTTAGAAAAACACCGGTAAACTGTATTATTACCGACTTAACACCCTCTGGGTAACAATTCGACCCCAGTTCTTTTCATGGAACTCATGGGTAATTTCATAACTATTCTTCTCACCAAATTGTCTTCTCTCTCACAAGAATCTTTCAGTCCTTTTTTCGATCAATGTAGAAATTTCATTTGATAATGAAGTTCAGCAAACCAGATACTGAATTGGGGACTGTGTAAAACACGATTCCTCCTCAAGCTTCCCACAAATAATATTGCCGACGACCGTGCAGTTAAACTTAATCTATCAGATGTGTGTGGTGCTATCATTAAATTGTCTTTGGCTTTATACGTCAACTGTAACGATGAAACAACCTGCAGATGAAGAGAACGATAAATATTCTACGTTCGGGTACTCTGATAAAAGAGATGATTTTGATAAAAGCGCTTGTAGGCCCGCTTTTTGTTAGTATTGGCATAGCCAGAGGAGGCCAAGCTGCGTCTCGCGAACCACATGGAACTCTTGGGGCCTTGTAACGTGGGTACTTTGACTGGTGTCGTTTTTATTGACAGATGTGTTGGCTAGGGGTGAGCAACATGCTGTCCACGACGCCAAATTTTGTGGTCCGTAAAAGAAAGCAGAATAAAACTGATGGCCGAAGTTGATATCAGTTCCCATTTTAGAATATTGATAACCAAAAAAAAAGCTTATCCCCTTCAACCTGAGTAGAAAATAATAACTTTAGTCCAGCAAAATATTTATCTCCAAAAAAAGAAATATTTTTGCTTTGAATTTGAATGGAAAATGGTTGTTGGTTTACCAGGTAAATTTTCATTCTTTAAAATTTGGTTATTGTCGTATTTGGCCGTCCAGATGACATTTCTAAGCATTAACTTACAACGTGCAAACGTTTAACGGTCTTAAACGTCATTCGTCAGCGACGTAGAAAAGGTTGAAAAGTCGTGTTGCGACGCTCATGATAGCAGTGTTATTTCAAGTCGGTTTCTCCTGCTTGGTTGCACAGTTTGTCGTTGAAATACTGTGCCAGCAGTATCAGTAACTCCGACGCGGATACTCGTTGTTTACCTGTGACCAGAAGATGAATACATGTATGCTCCACTCATATCTAGTTTCAGAATCTCCACTTTAGCGAAGAATGACAACTTTCACTAAGGAAGCAGCTTTTCTCGAATCTCAAAAAATGCGAGCCATGCACAGGAAAGAGAAAGCGCGGTTTCAACAAAAACAAAAAATTCGAAATAAAACATTTGAAGATAAAAACGATGGTGCAAAACTGCAAGTACACAATAGAGGCAGATGGGAAAGGAACAAAGTTTCCAACTTGAGATGGGGGCGTCATAGTCAGTTTTTGTATTACATAAAAGTGCACCTTGTGAGTTTGAAAACGATTGACAAATAGGCCGAAGTAAGAAGGTGATGCCTTTCATCTGCATGGGATGCAGCCACATTTCCGTACTTTCTGTATTGTTACTGTTGTCACTGATGCATTATCGCATTTTATTTGCAACCGTCTTGCAATTGCACGCACAGGTCTACAGCAATTGGTCCCGCTGCGACCCGGCAGTCCAAAAATCAGTCGGTAAGTCGACGACTTTTTCGCAGAACAAGATCCATTGCAAATGATATTTGAGACCTTTCTTCTGCTTCTACAACTAACAGTTCTGTTTTCCCTTTCATCGTATCTTCGCATTCGATGAAAAAGTCGGATTTTCTTTCCGGGACAGGAGCGAATTCCTTTAAAAATGTTTGGTGAGAAACGAACAATATTTCAAACGAGTAACTATGTCTTTAGTAAATAGATCAACTTTGTGTTTCAATATATTTATGGAACTTTTTGTCTTTCCTTACACGGAACATAGGCTCACAGATCATAGAGTTTTTAACAATCTGACAGCAAGTCATCTTTTCAAAGCTAAATTATTTCAATTAATTCACAACTTACGAATTTGACAATGCCTTCCAGTAAAGTGCCTTCGACATTCACACTTATAGCCGCTAGATGTCACAACGCAGCTTCCTCGTCCACAGTTTACTTGGTGGCAAGGGTCAGGGCGGGCACAGTAGAGACCTGTGTAACCTAAAAACGCAAAAATTATGAGAAGCCAGTCAATTCAACGAATTAGTGACAAACGGAGAATTTGGTAAACTTCGAAGTTTTCGAGACAACAAGCAATCGCTTGAAACATAAGCTGAAGCTTGAAAGTAAATCACAGTTACGCCCGGAGATAGACAAACCGACAGATTGATAACAGAAGAAATATCTTGACAGGTTGATAACAGAAGTAATATCTTAAAATAAACTCTTTGCAGGCAGATTTAGAAAATAACTTTAACACCTATTTAATGGCTCGCTTTGCGTCTAAATACCTATCACTGATTAACATGGTTACCAAAATTGAAAAACAATGCTTTCCACTTCTCGCTTTTTTGCTTACCGGTGTCGCAGCTGCACGTGTAGGAGCTGTCGCCTTCTACACAACTTCCATGCTGGCATGAGTGATGATCACACGATGAAATGCGTACACTGCATCCTTCACCTACAACGATTGCTTCCATTTAGCACGGGGGTCATTTTAATGTTTATGATCAGAACGGGTAGAAATGTATGGTTCGACGTTCAACGCTTATCTTAAAACAATGGTCCAAAAAGATGATTTAGATTCCTCAACACACGTTCACAAAATGAAAAAACAAGACTCGAAAATCGCCTTGGTTACTAAGTCATTCTAAGTGATCTCAACAAAGTTTTACAAGCCAATCGTAGTCCTACACAAAGCAGGAGAAACTGATTCAGAGTCGGGAGGTAGAAATGTAAAGTTAGAATGGTCGGAGATCGAGTTGAGATTCGGAAAGTTAATAAAAGAATGGTTAGAGGTTGCTGGTTTTGTGCGTATCTTCCACAATCTACTCGTTTATTAACCAGACTTATGCTGGATCAACAGAACGTAGCACTCGCTGTTGCACAATTGCCAGATCAGTAGAATCGAAAAACAGGATTTATTCAAAGATTACTATGCAAAATGAATTTTTATTTGCTAATAGCTAGACCGCCATTCTACTCAGCAGTTAGGAGTGCAAAGTAAGAGTCGTATTCGAAAGATATCTAAAGTAAGAATCAAGGGTGGGAAGATTTTGAAAGTCGGAGTTGGAAGATTTCAAAAGAGTCGGAGTAGAATGATTTTAAGAGCTGAAGTCAGAAGTCAATATTTTTTCCAACTCGTTACCCTTGGTTCTTCACACGCCTGCAAAGAAGTTCGAAACGTTCGAACTAGGGAAGTCTAATTTTTTTTGCGGTAATTTTCCGACCCCCTTCTCTGACTCCGACCTTTCTAACTTTACATTTCTAATCCCGACTACCAACTTCCGCGTCCGACAACGATTCCCAGCCCCGCTTCCAACATTAAACTCTGTTTTTTCTCCAAAGCTTGCCGTTTGTATTTCTGCGATTACAATGATTTTTTCTGGATTTCTCGGCCAGCGAACTACTAGTTAATTAATTTTTCGAGTTTGGGGATACAACATACTGTAAATGTGTTCTGTCGAGTTTGAATTGGCAGTCGCGCTATTAAAGCACTCCACTTCAGCAATCCAAACGCGATTGCTTACCAGTGTATCCATTGTCACACAGGCACGACGTTGTATAGGCATTGACGGCTACACACTGACCATGGCTACACCGCGATTCGCCGCACGGCTCTGACCATCCATCCATGACGCAACCAGGTCTGACATCACGTGGCATGGCTAGTAGATCGACGAAATCAAGTTGAGAGCCATTGATATGAATTTCTCGTAGGCAACCTAAAAGATGTAAACATCAAATTATATTTTGCGTATTTCGTTTTGTGCAATGCGAGGTTAGCAGTTACTAATGCGATACATGTCCACCATTAACCACCAACTTTTGCATCTAGCTTTTATTCGCAAGAAATTTTTTAAATCCTTTAGGATGTTTATATCAAATAACATTAACTTCTAAAATTGTTAACAGCAGAAATAAGGAGACTGTGTGTTCGAATCGCACCGGAATCGTTTTATTCTTTTGCACTGACCCATGGTCAATAGCTTACCGTAATTTTTAAACCATGCATGTTCTTACGCCCTCGTTGAAAAAGGCGTTTTCCAATAATTTTTTTAACTTGATTGTAGTACTTGTAGTGGAAACCTGCTGTACGACAGTGCTAATAAGTCCGAAGTAGGTTCAAAGGCAAGATGGTAAACATAATGTGGTGCGACTGTGATCAAAAATGAACGCATAGTAAGCTTCTAAATAAATTAGCCATGTAGCTGCCTTCGCCAATACGTTTAATATTTACTGCAGCATTTACCAAGCTCTATCCAATTCACATCCGAAAAAGCTACAGGATACTGTAAAGCAGGGATGCGCAACCTTTTCTGTTGAAGGGCCATTTCACGGCAGTGGAACATTCGGCGGGCCAGTCAGAATTGTTAAGAGAGAAGATTTTTTGAGATCAACGTCTTGACTGAGACCATTTTGCCGACTTTGGTTACTAAACAAACTTGGAGACCTTTTTTGTTGGGGTCATCAACTTGCGAGATCGGTTTCAAAAGGGCTGAATTTCAAAGGAGTCGACCAAAAAACCTCTAGACGCGAGAAACAAATGACATCCTTCATTCTTCCGCGGGCAGCAAGTTGCAAGATGATCGTTAAAAATCTTACAACAAACCCTATCCAGATATTGCCAACTTGCCTTTGAAACTGGTAGTGTTACGAACGTGCAACAAAGTGTGTGCAGCCACTAATGTGTCCATGTCTACTCCGCCCAGGTAAGCGGAAGTTGAGACATCCAAAACTGCCAACTGACCACTTCCGGTCTCTTGCTCCAAAGTTGGGTTGTCATCAACTTTTAAAGAAAATCTGCTGCGTTGTATAAAAATTTGAATCTAAAGTAAACAAGGCATTATTTGACGTTGAAATAGAATTAAAAGCTTAACTATTCAACCCCCGTCATAAATAACCCATTTGTTTATTGCACAACCTTCATTTAGGTTTTAAAAGATTGCTTGTGGCGTCTGTAAAACAATAACAAACAAAACATTACACTGGTCCTAAATGACAAAAAAACTACTCTGCCTGGTTTAACGCTCATGTCAATTCGACATTCAATTGTAAGTGCTGACAACATTCAAAAGACGTGCCTCTGCCCATTTTATTTAACTTGGAGCACGAAGCCGTAGGTAAGCCAATTGCCGCCAATCTATCTGACAACAAAAGAGGGGTGATTTAATCACGAAAGTTCGAATCTCACTCCACTCCTTTTCTAAAGTAGATTAACATCAAGCCTATCTTTAGGCAACGCCTGTGGCTATTGAACCGAGACTATCTCTTACGTCATTCTGGCCTGGAACGTTACAGCCTCTCTTTCTGGCACTGTTCTTTATAAATGCCACCTGCGGTGTAAACCGTTGAAAGTTGCTCGGGTCTTGAGACTCCTTGCTCCCCCACCACCCCCTTGAACCGAGGAAGAGGTCCAAGAACAACGACAAATATACGTCGTCGACTTTATAGAGCAACAGTTCACTCAAAAGACAAACCTTATGCACCAATCCATCGTTGATACGAACATCACTGTAAAGATTAGATCCTGGAAATTTTCCAAAGTCGAAACTGACCCGCACGAAACCAGAAGATAATTCAATGACGAGATGTTCTCTGGTGCGTGCTGTATCTCCATTGTACAAAAGAATTCCATTTAGCTGCACGTAATAATAAAAAGCTCAGAACCTCACTTCTAAGTAATACTCACCTAAACACGAGTCAACGTAGACATGCACTCTCAACTACACCAGAGGCAAAGATGGATTGTTTTATGGGGGCAAATGATTTTGACTTGTGGAAGGAGAGAAAAAATCCCATTTATATCTAAATTTGTTGTTCTAGGATTTGTTTCACAAAGTAAACATTAATGCGTTTCGAAAATCATTGTTGCTAGCAGACTCTTGGTCTAAATAGTAACTGGTACAAGATTTTTTTGGTGTGTAAATGCATGCCTCTGGAAAATATTTGGTATTTTGCTTCATCGTAGATGTTACTCGTTTCCGTTTAAACCTGCCAACATGACATCAAATCATGCTCAAATATTTCAAGCAAGTGTCGCCTATAAGACGTTACTATATAGCTTGCAAGATAAACACAGGTTATTGTGGACCAATGACAACATATGAAAGTTTTGTTGCCATAATTACCTGCAGCGTGGATATGATCATGGTGACATTTACCTCCCCCCCTCCAAACCCAATCGGAAGTTGAACGAAGCTTCCATTTTGATGAAAGCTGACAGTGAAAAGCTGAAATAAAAAACGTTTGCGTTACAGCTTTATTGGAAGGGAAAAAATTTCCCCCAATAAGGTTTAACTTGTATTCATGAAGAAATCGCGTCTTCGAAATAATTTAGAACCCTCGTCACGTTTTTTAAAATAGCCTTCCTCCTTTCAAAAAACTTCAGTCGGCAATACGCTTTTGCATAATAAGATGAAAAAATTATTATTTAGATTTTAGGGTGTTTTTACTGCACATAGTTTTCGCGCTAGGAAATTATCTTCTAAATTATGATGGAGTCAATTCAATTTTATACATCGTTCTCCACAGTACTCCTCTAACTGAGTGCCAAATAGGATGTCTGTGAATATCACTTCTAAGGTCTATGGTATGGCTCGATAAAGGAATTGAACCCAGGCATAACGACTGCGAAATAGAAAACAAGGTACAAGTGGGAACCAGTCCCAAATTGAGGTTAGTTATGTTCGTTTATGACAAACAACTAAACAAGGTAATTCATAATGGAAGTGATGACACGTTCCGATATTTTCTCGCAATCTCAAAAGGATGAGAATAAAATGTTCACCTTTTCGCATTGTTCTCCGGAAAATCCGTCCAAGCACCGACACTCTCGCCCACCACTTTCAAGTGAGCGACACAGTGCCTCATTCTGACAGTCATGCTGGGAGCAGGGGTCGTCGTTCAGAACCACCGAGTCCGCCGGAGAAAATCCGCAATATTGCCCTCTGCAAAACATGACCAAATAAGGAAATTGTATTAGCAAACCAATGTAGTCATATTGAATATAATGAATGCAAAAAGAACTTTTGTTCAATGGAAGATAAGCAGAAAAAACGATCATTTTTTGATCCTTTTTGTTATACATCTCCGATCTTAAATTTCGTTTCTTTTTCCAACCCCAAAAGGTTTTGCACAATACCACCTATACAGTAACAATAGATTCATCTGCTTGAAGTATCACTTCAATCACCTGTAATCTTCCTGACATATACACCGATATCCAATCGACGTTTCCAAATCCATTTCGCATCTAGCTCCATTCTCACACTTATGATTGGAACACGGATCGTGATGCTCGGTGCAGTGAGTTCCACCAAACCCAGGCAGACAATAGCATCTAGAATGGACAGCTGGTTATAGCAATGCCTCCATCTCTTCACTTGGGTCACCGTCAGCTTTCACGGTTATGCACAGTGTTTGCTTAGAGTGGCTGGAACTTTGCAGTGTTAGGCGGCACGTTGCATATCCATCACAAGCAGTGCAACCGAGCGGTGGACGTTGCAGCAAAAGCTGATATTGCTGCATCAAATTTGCAAAACTTTGTGTTTTGGTAGCTGAAGATCCCCAGCGTCTTCTCCTAAAGCGATCCCTGCTTGCAAACAAGCGAGAGACGCCGCGGATTTATCGCTGAGCTTTTATCTACACAATTTGAGATGCAGACATTTAGAGTGATGAAATTATTACTGGGTGATTGCCGCTATCACAGAATAAAGTACAACATTTTTCAAATTTATGGGTTTATTTCATGTATGCTGATCGCTGACGCTGTAGGGATGATGTAATACTGATTATGAAAGTTAAGCTGACGTCGACTTTCCACCCTGGTGTCTGTAGCGTACGTCAGCTTACATGATTTACGAAGGAGAAAACAGTTCATAGGTTAGTGCACGGATGAAACTGGACTAAGATAATATCTGCATGTTCGGTGAAGTACCAGTCCGCAAACTGATAGCCTACTGAAGTGGCACAACGTTCTACTAAACGTTTTATTGCGTCAGTCTTGAATAAAGCCAAAAGCAAAAAAACACTCGCGTGAAATGGGCCCCGCAATCATTATTTGTCCTGGGCCTCGTGCTCATTTGCTTCAACCCTGGTCCCCACATACTTTGGTAAAATACTTTCCGTAAAAGAAACCTCGTACTTGTAAGAAGTGCCATCCAATTCTTGTATTGCTTCACATCGAGCGCCGTTTTTGCAAGGATTGAAGAGGCACGGATCCTGTAACTGCTCTTGACAAAACTCACCAGTCCTGCAGCACATTTCAAGCGATAAAAACTCTCAATTTTTTCTTTTCCTTACAGCTGTTCTCACCATCCAATCGGACACTGACACATATATCGGTTGATTCCATCCACACAGGATGCATTGTGGTTAGTACAGGGATTGGAAGCGCAATCGTCAACGTCAGTCTCGCAGTCTTCGCCCTCAAAGCCTTCTTCACAATCACAGCTGCATTAATTCAACACTTAACAAACTGCAAGAAAAGCTGGAAAACTCTCATCAGACACCACTGGTACTGCTGTTTGGTCTTTCTCTTCCTTTGCATGGAGGCAGCGTGAAAAACGGAGCATCTAGACTTCATCAAGATTAGGATGAGAGGAAAGCGACATTTCGAACCAGTCATGATTACAGTGGCACACCGATAGTCCCACCACAAGCAAGGCGGACTGCCATAGGTGGTTGATGAATAGTCGCTTTATACGACATGATGGGTGAGCTGCTTCACTATTTTTGTTCAAACAAACTCACTGGTAGAAAAGCTTCCATCACGCTATCTAACTTTTACAATTGAAGTTTACCAGGTTAGAACAGCAAAGGTGTTCACCCATCGTGTTGTAGCAAGCGACTACTGGTCATCCATCAAGGGAAGTTCGCTGTCATGATAAGCTATTAGTCTCCTTTCATAGATTTTCATAAAATATTGCCAAGATCAAATTTGCTTGCTTAGGCTTGGGGTGCAAATCTGGACCCATTTCTCATCGCGTCGAGAGAGAGAGAAGGATCAATCAAATCTTGAAGGGGAGGAGGATCAATTCTTGAAGGAAAGAGAGGAGGATCAATCAAATCTTGAAGGAGAGGAGGATCAATTCTTGAAGGAAAGAGAGGAGGATCAATCAAATCTTGAAGGAGAGGAGGATCAATTCTTGAAGGAAAGAGAGGAGGATCAATCAAATCTTGAAGGAGAGAAGGATCGAATTTTGAAGGAAAGAGAGGAGGATTAATGAAATCTTGAAGGAGAGGAGGATCAAATCTTGAAGGAAAGAGAAGAAGATCAATCAAATTTTGAAAGCTCAAAAATATCGCAAAAAAAAGTTTAAGACCTTTCCAGAAAGATTCTTTCCGCATGACATTAAGAATTTTGATTTTTCTCCAAGCATAATAGATGGCATACGAAGGTACAATCATCGAAATGCATTATGAGTAACAAAAAACAGTCTCAAAACTCACGAATACATCTGCTGATTTGTGGCGTGGCAGCGGCCTCCATTCCGGCAAGGTTTTAATAAACATGGATTCAGTGGTTGTTCGCAGTGGCTACCGCTGAAGCCTGAAATATGAACAATGCGTCAAGTAGTCATAAACTATGAAATGATCTATCATCGTGAGATTGTGGGCTTAATGCCGCGTCATTTTTGCGTTGTTGCGATTTCGAGAAAGCCACTTCCCCTAATTTTTCCGTCTTGTTGGCAGTGCTTGTGCTAGTGATGCACTGTGTCAGCAAAGTTAGAAACTCAAAAGCAGGTCTGAGCCAAAGCTATTTATGCGTAAAAGTGCAACCATAGGTAAAGATTTTTTTGCCAAAGGTCAATCCCTGTTTAGTGGTAATAAACGGCAATGTTATCTTTTTCAAAGTTGTTTAATTTTGACTTACTTTTCTGTACTTCAAAAACTTTAAATTCTTGCGGAAAATTTAAGATACGTTTCTGTCAAGTTTTAGATCCACAATGCAACGGAAACAAGTTCAACACCATGGTGTGATGTGCTTGTATTTAAATGCTCTACAGACCTAGATCAAATACCCATTGGCACAAAGCTAGTTTGATTTTTTTGATCAGCTTTTTACCTGATGTGCATTCGCAGTGGTAGAGTTCAGTCGGGTGTGAATGGCAGGTAGAGTTATGGAGGCAGGGATCAGACAAGCATGGATTGCACTTTGAGGCAACAGTCAGGTCAATAGCGCCTGTAAAAACACGCAAATCAGTTTCATCGAATTCAAGTAGGATTTACGCCGCTTACCGGTGCAAGCAAAATGATCGGTGGCAGCAGCGAGTAGCAGTCGTCCTGCCATGCGCTTCGGTCCGGCGCACCGTGCTATCCCAGCCTCGAAGTTGCCTGACTGAACCCAGGTCGCAAACCAGCGCATATGGCAATCACAGTGCCAAGGGTTGGCTCCTAAGCCCCTGCGAAATAAACATTATAAACGATGATCTGACAAAAACTATGAAAGTCATGAAACCAATCACTATCATCCTCTGTATACAAGAACACCTGACTCTCGTTGCCCAACGGTGAAGCAGTTCGCGTCAGACTCGATTTGGAATAGCCTTACAGCAGGCACGGAACATTTTTACCACCAGCATTGAAAACAAGTGGGATAATTAGGTGTAAAGTATTTTTCAACAGCACGAAAAACGCAAAGGACGTACGGCTTTTACCTTGCAATTTCTTGATTGCAAGAACAGCACATTATGCCTTGACTTCAGCAGTAAAAACCAAATTTAAAGTTTATTACCAACCCACAAACTAAAATGATACTTACACGTTCAAAAGCGAGTCCAGATTGTCAAAAATTGCTTCCGGCAACGTAGATAGTTCGTTGCTGTGAAGGTTTCTGGAGAAAATCAAAACCTGAGAAACCAATGCTCTGGCACTCTAAAGCTAGCCAGTTTTTTGCTTAAAACGAAAACTTCCTTTGCTTTCATAAAATGCGACAGCAAATATAGCTTGGCTATAACAGTACTGAGTTTAACAACGACCTGCAGAAAAATTACCAACGTCGTCAACCAGCAGATTTTGTAATTGCCAATGCTGCATCCAAGGAGCAATGTAAGATAAATATGCAGCAGGGCCAACAGTGAAGGTGGGTCTTTTCTTCGAGGTGAAGAGCTGTTTTAGTTTTAGAGGAAGTCTCACGATTTGCAAAAACTTTGTGGGATTCGCTTAAGATGACTTATCTGCCAAGGTGATCCCGGACCCTGTTCGCCAAATTTCTGTGTTTGTTAGAATAGGTGAAAATACTGCTTTGAATAACGTGGTAGCAGAGAAAATCTGTAGCGTTGACAAATTTTAAATGCAAATGACAATTTAATGAAGAAAAAACTTGAAATTCGACACAAAATGCACTTACAGTATTTTCAGCGAAGCTAATTCAGCAAAAATTCTAGGAGAAAGACACTCGAGCATGTTGTAAGATAGAATGAGAGTGGTAAGGCGGGTCAGGTTGGAAAAGATGCTTTCACGTAAGCGAGATATTCGGTTATTGCTCAAATCTCTAAAATAGAGAATCAGTGATGTTTTTATTAGTATAGCTTTGAAAAAAGCTGTTTGAGCCATAAGCTTTTCGTGACGCTCTTTGAGCTTATGGCTCAAACAGCTTTTTTCAAAGCTATATTAAAATTCTGTACCACCAACAAGATTTTTGATGTTTTTATGCAGAGCTGATACAGAGCTGTGGTTTTCAAATAAATAATTTGGTTACTCGAAGTCCCTTGCAAGAGCAGCTAGTCTTTGTCAAAAAACTCATCCTTAAATGAAAGGTCTTGCTTGCTTTCACATGATTCGAGTTATAAACATGCCCCTGTATCAGTAATATCAAATCCCTCATTAAGACAATATGATGGCAAACATGAAATGAAAGCTTTATTGCCGAGGTGGTGCTCCATAAAAAGCAGTAACTTCATTGTCTAACTCTAGTGACTCCAAACAAAGGATGTAGAGAAATTGTAAGTAGAAGCGAGGACGTGAACTTGCAAAAGACAAAATTTTTCTAAATATCAAAAGTCATCAAGTGTTTGATTGATATAAATATCTAAAAAGTTCCAATTCAAACATAGATGCGGAAATCTTCTAAATACAGCCTGGGATTTACAAGTACCCCTGCTTGAAGCAAAGCCGGTACAGCTCGGCTGTTATACAATAACGCAATTTGCAGTTTTAGCATTAAAGACTGACAATGTTTCAAGTTGTGTAAACGATCCAATGGATTCGGGAAGTTGTTTGATTATGTTGCGGTCCAAGTACAATTCGGTGACGTCGCGAGGCACGTCATCAACGGGAAAAGACGTGAGTCCTCGATTTCCACAGTGAACGGCGGTGCCTGAAAACAGTGGACGAATGTAAACTTTGTTAGCAGATAATAAACAAACAAACAACACCAATACCTTCGCAGGTACATCTTCTGGGACATTTTCTCAGGGCAAGACAAGTTGGGGCAGGATTGAATGCTTCTTCCGTGTCGCACCGGAAATCACGCGGGTTGATGTCTGCGATGGGAAATCCTTTCAGGAACCGCGGTTCCATGCAGCGAGGATTCCCAGCAGACACGGAAGTGCGACGGAGCCAAGTGGAAAACCAGCTGAGATGGCAGTTGCATTGAAGAGGATTGGAAAGCAAATTGCTGCAATTGGAAAAAAATAACTCCTGCTGCCGGTTAACTGGAAATGTATCTAAATCCTGCAATCCCAGGAAAACCATTACTGCTACACAAACTAATTTGTGCTCAGGTTTGCTTTGAAGAAACAAGCTCGCCTGAACAATGCATTTTTATCACAAATACGGTCATTAAGCAGGAAAAATTGCAGTAAACTGTCCTTTGCTTGAGACAGCCAAGCAGTTGCAGCGATTTGAGGGTCAGCTTTGCTATCAATAGAACTGGGATCAACTCCCTTGTCGAGTCAAACCGAAAACTTTAAAGTCACCATTCACAGCGTCCCTGCTTGACGCTCAGGACAAAAGGAGTATTGCGGAAAAAAGTCGGCAAGTTCGCATATTGTGTCCCTTGGACAAGGCACTCGACAAAACACCCCCATCTCCATGTGGCAAACAAGTGGTGGGCCCAAGCAGTCTACCCGTTACCATAGCCTAATCTGACAAAGAGATAATAAACAGACAGAGCATGAGGTTGTAGGTATCAATAAATGATCTCTAAGTAAGCTCTTCCGTTGCAAAATAGTTTTGTAGTTTTCTAAACATCATAAGACTGAATTCACACAATTTTATTTTCCACCAATCACTTACAGAGTGCTAAGCGACGTCATCGAATCAAAAGCCCCGCCCAGCACAACAGTAATTTGATTGGAGTAAAGCGACAGGTGTGTAACTGTATACAGATTCGAAAACGTATGATTGCTTATGCAAGTTAACCGATTGTTTCTTAGCATTCTGAAAAGAAAAGAAGAAACATAAATTTTGTGACCTGTAGCTTTTTGGGGGTGAGGCCAATCTAGTAAAATTGTCTCGAAAAAAGTCTCCAATGGTGACGAAGAACTTGAGTGCTTGATCAGAAAACCGCTTGGGGGAACACCAAGTCACAAATCAATCCGTTAAGAGCAATAAATAGTTGAAGCTACATCTTTATGATATAACATAACGACTGGTAAGGACAAGCATGAAATTTAGGTTTGAAACCACTTCCACACTATTCAGCCGAACAATGGTTACAAACTACATGCACGACATAACATTCAAAGACCATACAGGTGCAGCAACAGGAACCAACACAGCCACTTACAAAGTCTTTAAATTATCCAAACCGGTAAACAACGAACCGCGAAGATCAGTAAGCAAATTGTCATTGAGAAATCTGAAATCGGCAACAATGCAATTAACCTAGGCTCACGGCATACGTGATGACATCATGCTTGAAATTTCTTAGCTTTAATACAAGCAACTGAAATCAAAAATCGTTTCAAATCCATAACCGCCATAATTGATTGCTAAATAAGGCAGAAGGTGTTGTGCCATTTGCAATCTACTTGCACGTAATGCTTACAGATCTAACACGCTGCTTGCTCCAGTAAAAGCTCCTTCTTCAATCTCTCTCAGTTGGTTGTTGGACAGGTCGATGCGTTTTAGATTCTTTAAATACTTGAAGGGAAATGTGCTTTTGATTGTCTCGATATTGTTGTCGCTTAATATTCTAGAAAAATTGGTTTTCATTTTATTTCTATAAAGCGCAAAATTGATCGAGAAAATACTCACAGTTCTGCGGTACTTGAAGGAAGATTTTCGGGCACAGAGGTGAAACCTTGACCCGAGCAATCGATTACAGATTTGTCGCATCTGCAGCGCTTTGGACATTCAATTTCAATTTCGCATTCCTCGCTCAAATCGAGCGCAGGCTCACCTGTAACATATTGCAGTAAACTCACGCAAATAGGTGGCCAAAAAACTAAAAAACAAAGACCTTAAAACTATCATTGCGGCTGCAGGCGTTAGTTTCCCGATTAAAAAAGAGCCTAACAATCAATCAAACAGTTTTGAGGTCGATTTCGTTTGTTTTTAACGTATTTTCCAAAAATGTTCAAAAAATCACTCGAGTTTTTAATAATGAACTTTCTAGAATTTTAAAAAGACACCTTCAAGACGCAAATAAAATGGGGAAACCAAACAAAACCAACTATAGTCGAACTCAATAACATTCCGATCTAAGGTGACTTCAAGAAGAGGTGCAACTTAATTAGATTGCGCTGCATTCTAACCTAGAGCTTGACTTTAATTGAACAAGACAGAGAAACGCGTTAAAGGCTATTGAATGAGCACGACCCCTGTATGACTTACAAAAATAAACCAGTAGTTTAGCATTCGCTCAACAGTCCGTAGGCTTGATGTTCAATTCCAAGTCGATTAGTTCAAAGACTTAGTAAATTTGGCATTCCACTCTTTTGCCTGGCACTTGACATAAAGAGGGAGTGTGAAGGAGTGTGAAAGGCACTTACAGTGGCTGCTTTTAGTGTTGCAATGGGCTTGCAAAATGAAAACGCAGTGAGTGATGAATCCGCGATGGTGATATCACTGTGCTCATTATGTTTCACATTCCAAAGCAAGAAAAAGCAGACAATATCATTTATAACTTTAGCTTAGTAGGGGCGTAGTCAGCTAATTTCAGGGAACAGCAAATGTCTTCGTGTTAGATCCAGATGCATTTGAAACGATTAATTAGTTTTGCAAACTTTTTTATGGACCCAGAGGATTTTGGAAATAACCAATAGCATTAACCGAATTCTTAAGTAGTTTGGATCAAATCTTAAATGTTTTTTTACCGATAGAGGCACCAAAAATTCTACGGAAAAGCTTTTTGATAAATATTTTGGGGGTGGTGGCCCTTGCCTCTCCCTAGCCACGCCCTAGCAGCTTAGCCCTGCAGAGAACAAAACCCAGTCCAACGCATCGGATGAATATCATATGCCATTCACCTTGAGTGCAGCGAAATCGTTTGCTTCCTATTGTACTCAGTCTCTTTCCAGATAATCGAGCTGGGGCCGAACATCGAACCCCAGACCTCTCAATCGGTCTTCTCTTCAATAGTTTAGCCAACCATTTTAAATTGCAATCGCAAAAAAAAGGATTTTGAGCTAAATGCCTGAAAAACAGAAACTAAGGTAAGTATTCAACATACAACGCTTAAACTATGGCTCAACGATAGAGACAACCTAAAACAAATATCGAGAGAAAACAGTTTTTTCCTAAAAGTTTTTTTAAATGAATTTTAAACACAAAAAAGAAAACCAAGTTTGCAACACGGTAGTTGTTTAAAAAAGTTGTATTATGGGGCTTATGAACACTCTCTCCTTTGTGTACACCTACAAGGTAGTGTTGTATTACTTTACTTTGAAACAGCTTCAAGAAATATTTGGTAAAACGTTTTTAAAAGCTATTTCAGTAGGTTTAAGAGCTTGAGAATGTGTTTGATACACAAGAGCTTGAATCGTATGGTTAAAAAAGGGGACAAAGCTACTAAAAATCACGGCGATCGGCAAAACAAACTTTGATATTATGTCTCTATTATCCCAACAATTCCAAGCAAAAAATACTCACAAGACTTCCAAAGATTTAAGAGGATCGAAGATGCCTTTCGGAAGAGTCAGGAGCTTATTGCTGTACAAAGATCTACAAAAGTGTAATGCAAAGTAAGATTTAAAAGAAAAACATACTAATTAAACCCAAACTTCAACAATTTTGAGTTCACATACTTACTGTGTCACGCTTTCAAAGCTCATTGCATTTTAACTAAAACTTGCTTAAAAACCTGAAATTGAGAAGCGAGATTTTGAAAGTTTCAAAAAAATCAGAGTTTTACTTGATACCGACGCGACGATGGTGTAGTGGTTAGAGCATCCGCTCGGCAGTCGGTAGACCTAGGGTTCATTTCCCTTATCGAGTCACAACAAAAAACTTAAAAAAATGGTATTCACAGATTCCCTGTTAGGCGCTCGGCCTTTAGGAGAGGTTGCGGAAAACAAGCCGGCAAGTTCGCTTGTTGTGTCCTTGGTCAAGGCACTTAACGGGACGCCCCCACTTTTATGTGAAAGACAGGTGGTTTAGATTTCCCTTCGAAGAAAGATTGGTGGAAGGAAGCGCATCCGACCGTAAAACAAAAAGCCATGTTAAAAAAATGCAGATTATCTGCTGTGGCGATCCCTAATCGGGAAAAGCCGAAAGAAAAAGAAGAAGAAGATACATGAAGTGAAGTTACAAGAATTTAAGACCTTCGATCTCAAAGATCACACAAGTTTTAATTACTAATTGATAGGAAATATAAATTATTTTTTAGGAAGACAAAAATCACAACAACTCAAAAATGTTTACTCGGTTCTTTACACGTACGATGGGTGACTGCTCTGTTCAAAAGCCTTTAGTCAGAGCTGGCTACTTCGACAAGTGAAGTGCTTGCTCCTGCTACCTGTCTGCCACGAAAAGGAAAAATCCAGCTAAGTGTCTTTCTCAAGAGCACAACAGGGGAACTTGCCAGTTTTTTTTCCACACCTTGCCATTCGCGCAGGCCACCGTGCAGGAAAGCAGTATATGTCTCTTTCAAAAAGTTTTTGACACGATTCAGTAGGGGTTTAAGCCAGCAACATACTGCATTCAGGCGGGCGCTCAATAACCACTGGGTGATAAGCGTAAAAATGGTAGGGCTTGGGGGATGCAGTCTCCCCAGACTGTTTTCAGCCACTTTCCCCACAATATTGACAGCCTAACATAAATTCCAAGAAAGGCCAAAATGCTTTTAGCAAGTTGATTTCCAGAAAAAGTTTCATTTTTGTTTTGAGCCGAAAATAGGAAAATGGCCTCTTTGAAAAAGTTGCCAAAAATGGGTCTTTACCATTGCGTTGAAATCAATATGCTGTCAGCTCCCCATACAAAACAAAGTGTTACACCTATGCACTGCATCATTGAGGTAGCGTTCTCTAGATAATTTAATCAGCAAAAAGCGGGGTAATTGTCTCAGCTGCTGAATTAAGGTAAAGGATTCGAGGAATCGAGCTCCTCTAAAGATGTAAAAGGTTTTCGTAGAATTATCTTTCGAGACATTTAAAAGCCTTATTTAAACGGATCACCTCGAATCGGTTCTCGTCAAACTCACTTTTCATAGCCGTATCGAATCAAACCCGGTAAACCACTATTCAACACAGCTGGGCTCGCGGGCCACATGCGGAGAGCGGAGATATTTTTCGCAGAACCTTAACGAATTTCAAGAGAGATTTGGAAATTAGTTGCGAAAACTGATTTTCCAAAATGAACGATTTTGCATGAATATGCGCTCAAATTTTTGGAAGCTCATGTGCAAGCAGGAGTACGTTTTCTACTGTCAAACAAGTTAAGTCTAAATATAGAAGTCAAAGGGCAGGCGAAATACCGAACGACTGCCTCCAACTGACAGCCACCAACATTAGTATTTTACATACAAGCAAGAGTGTCACATCAGTCTCGACTACAGGAATCTAACCAAACCTTTACAATAAGTTCAATTAATCGTTCGATTGTCTTTGCTGTTGGTTCAATTTTGAATATTTGCGTCAAATTGTTTTATTGATCATTTTGAACAAATAAGTTCGCAGGTCGATAAGTCAGAAGAAAAGTGGCCCCACACCGAAACTAATAAATCCATCCTGATCCAATGTATAGCATTGAAATACAACTTACAGCAAGGTTAATTTAGGCAATCCTTCGAAGACGTTCGCTTGTAAACAACGGAGCTGATTGGCGTTGAACAACCTGAAAAAAAACACGAATCGTTTAATTCATTGTGTTGCAATTACTCTATAAAATGTAGAGCAGTGGTCCACAAAGTATGGGATTAAATTTGCTGTGAATCGCCTGTTGTTTCCAGGATTGCGTTACGCACTTGGGTGAAAAAAATTCATTTCCCAAAAAGATCCGCAATCTGAGAAACGGCAAAAACATCGATAAAACAGGTTAGCGTAATAAAAATGTACAAAACAATCGTTTTGGGGCTACTAACAATCTGAACTTGGACGAGATCGCGAATGATTTATTTTGCTGAAGCTGAGTTCGCCTACAGCAATTTTGGGGCCACAAGTGGTGAGCCTAACACCACAATTCTAATTCCCCGCTGCATTCAACAACAATAAGAGAAAATCAAAACACAAGATGGCACAAAACCAAATCAACTGAAATGCACTGTAGTAAATAACGCCGAAAGACAAAAGTATTTCCCCCATCGGAAAGGAAATCATTATCGGTAACCACAAAAGCAAAATGTGCAACAAAAAAAGGAACAACTGTTTAACGTTGTAGTACCACCAACTACGCAACTACGCAAACTTTGCGAACCCGGCAGTCAATTGACATAACTTAAACAACGGCAATACACCATCAACAAATAACCGTAAATTCATGAAATCGTATCAATTTATAAATATATACAGCCATTCTTTGACTGCGTTCGCACATAGCGGTTTTCGCAACCAGGAATGAAACTTCTTACCGAGAGTTAGAGCAGGTTTTGAAACGAGGTTTCGCTGCTTGATACTGAGTGCAAACAGAGTAACGCTCTCCTCGCACTGAGCATCAAGCACCAATTCCTCATTTTAAAATCTGCTCTTGATACCGGTAAGAAGTTTTACTCCTGGTTGCGAAAACCGCGATGAGAAAACGCAGCCTTAAAGAGCAACTGTTTAAACAAAGCTCTGGTCTGTTAAGCTGGTAACATCTCTGATCAACGTTGGTGCTTGCTAGCGTAAAAAGCGAGGGGATGCAAAGGGAACCTGAATTGCGCAATATTACTATCCACAAATTTACTGTTTGATAAAACCTGCCACGAAGAGAAAATCGTTCATTGCCAAAAACACAACAACGCATTCATCGCGAGGCTTGAAAGCATGACCCTTCAATCTTTGTCGTTGTAAAACGGCGCTTTAACCCATTCGACCACGTCGCCAAAGTTATTCACAACCTGGGCTTCACCGGGTTCGGATAGTGAAGCTGCTCACCCAGCAGGTCGTAGGAGGCAACTTTTGGGTAGCCACCATTGCAGTCGGCCTTGTTGGTGGTGGTGGGGCTATCAGTCCGCAATTTGGATTTATGGCAGGTTCGAAATGGAATGCGCTTTCCCCAATCCTAATCTTGAGCAGGTTGATTGTGTGAGCCTCGATTGCCTTCCATGCCGTATCTCCATCCAAAGAAGAAGAGTGATAAACTCACTCACTCAAGGTATTACCCATAGCGGGTTTGAAACCAATCACCGACTTACAGTAATTGGAGACTACTGAGATCTTCAAAAATTCCATCTGGAAGACGTTCAATATCGTTCCCGTACAGCACTCTGTAACAAAAATGTATCATGAAAAAAAAGCTTCTTTTCATTCTTTTGGATTACATTTGGTACACTGTACTACTACATCACCGTGCTATGCGGGTAAAGGAATTGAATGCAGCTTCGATTAACGAATTGCAATACACTACGCAAAAAAACATGGTAAACTGTGCGGATACATTAGGTACGATTCTTTTATGGTAATAGTAAATGTTAATGGTAAACTGAGAACTTACATTACGTATGATTCCGTGCTGGATAAGTGGAGCAGGGGGACAAAGGCTGGGCCAGGACCAAAGATAAAAATGTGTTTGACAGGGAGTTTACAGCTTTTTTAGAAAGACCTCTTTTGCATTGAAAAAACTTAAAAACAACAACATAAGTGATTGTTTCAAGAAAGTAAAACGAGAACTTATTTAACTCATCAAACAGATGAGAAACGGATGGTTTGGGAGCGAGAGTTTGGGAGACCGTAAAGTGATATGACCTACGAGTCAGGAGTCACCCAAAGGCGAAAGTCCCGGCATCTGCTCCAAACGTGACCTTTAATGCAACTTCTGATTCTGCTCGGCCATGCCGCATGCATCGTCTTCGAACGCTCAACACGCAATCTTTCAATGACAAGTCTCACACTCAAGCTTATCGCTCCAGGCAACGACGTCAATTACATGAATATGGAGGCCGATAGATGTCAATCCGGCCTTCGGGTAACTCACAGAGATGTTAGTTGGTAGAGGCCTTGAAACGCGTTCCTTCCGATTGAAGCTATGCGGTTGTCGCTCAAGTCTCTAAAACGTAAATACAGTTTAAGCCTGTAAATGCCGAGTTCATCCAGTTTTAGCGGAGCTAGTAAATTAAACAGTGTAGGTCTGCTGAATCACGATTTTGTCCAACAGCAAGCCTTGAAGCTGCTCTGTTTTTCTATCCGTCGCAACAAGTAGCCGGTTTTTCCAAGTTTTCTTGATAGGCCTCTTAGCCTAGAGGTTAAAATAAAGCGTCGGTAATGTACATTGGATGTTGTTGGCTTGGCTGCATTACAAGCCATTGTTGGCTCTCCGATATTTTGATCCAAGCAAATTGAAAATCGATTTTGCGGTCAAATCCAAAACAGCTCGAGCTTCATTCAGGCAATTCAAGAGGATTTCAAAGAGCATGTCAAATGAATCGAGCAAAATATTTTTATCCCGCGAGCCTTTCAGTCAATTGTACTTGGTCGTTGTGTCCAGACCCGCTTCGGAGTTACTCATCTCAAGCAGCGCAACCAAGCGGAGGAAATTGCCATAAATTGTCTTTTAACCATGTGGAGATTCGAACTCACGATCACAGTTGTGATCAAACGCTGCAACCCATTTGATCTCGTTGTCCATGAAATAAAGGAGGGTGCAGCTGGACAATACCAGAAAATACAGCCCGACGTAAATTCAAAAACTGCATAGAGAGCTTTTCAAATGAAACTTAAGAATGCTATTCCACTATTTTCGAAAAAACAAAACAATTTTGAGAGCTCTCACATACTCCATGCTTCATTGCATAAGTAAACCGAGCAAAGCAAAAGTGACTTACACCTGTTTCACTCCAAACTGTTTACAGAGTTATAATCCAAATACAAGTGGAAGCTATGATGTTCGCGCAAAGGTGCTATTTTTGAGCTCGAAAAGCTTCGCGTTCAAAGCTCACGTAAGCTCTATTAAGCTGAGCCATAAAAGCACAGCTTTTTCAGCAACTTGTGCGTGGTGATTACGTAAATTGATTTTTCTTCGAACTTTCTGCGAAGTTGGCATCGTGTTCGAATGAATTGGAAAGCCGTTTCATAGGCGGCAACATTGGCATGACGGTACTTTTTAAAACTACCTATGACTACTTTGTTGTGACCGAAAAAAAGGAACTTTTCGTTGCTTCTTTTGCTTCGTTGCACTGTTTGTGGCTGGTATGAACGGCAAGGGGAATCATCTCAAAATTAGTGTTTTAAATAAGCAACGATATTGAAAGCAAACTGGAGGACAGGCACGCTACTTCGACATTTTACCGGAGGGAGAAGACAAGAAAAACTGTGATAGTGTTAAAGACGCAAGGTTTTTGAAGCTTCTAACCAAAATCCACGTAACTAATAAGACCGTTGTTTGCATTCTTTAGAAGCTACAGGGCTAAAAAGAAAGCTTTAATCCTTTGCCTCCTAGTTGCGCCCGTTTTCGAGGTATGCCCCTGGACCCTCTTCAAATCCAATCCTGATCCGCCCACTTACATGCGTTTTAAATTGGGATAAGGTGCAAATGCATGAGCTTGTACTTCTTTAATCTGATTGCCTTCCATACGTCTGTTGAAAAAACAAAATCGCTGTTAAATGATTTTCGGATTAAAACTGACAATTGAATGAAAACAACACCACACAAGATGCTAATAATACATGATTGGCGTTAATACAGCTCATCGCCAGACTTCGACAGCTTTACCACCTAAGAAAGCTAGACATCAGCTTAATTATGACACTGAAGAACAGATTTAAACCAACAACTGAATTTTTGCACTTTTGGCCGAAAACAATTTTCTTTCCCAGCCTATTTAACTAAAATGCTAATTTCAGTAAGCAACCACAGAACCTTAAACTGCACGGGAGTACCTGGAAGTTTTAGTAAATTTGCGAGTTCGAATCCCATCCACATCGTTTTGCTTTTTTTTGGAGCGTGCATATCGCCAAAATTTGTTTTGAAAAAGGCAAATTCGACTCCTCATTTGTCATGATGACGTCATCATACGCAATACTGATGCAGGTCTCAAATTTGGAAAGGGAGCAAAAACATTCCTTTTTCCTCTCATTCCTGGCTACGTTATTGTTTCAGGGGAGCGCACAAAGAAGCGTATCTTTTAAAAAACTGTAAATGGTTAAAGGCTTTGTTTTGCACTTACATTTCTTCAACGTCGAAAGGAAAATGAGGGGGCATGGACGTGACGTCACTTTCCCTGCAGTCGACCACACGATGTTCACAAGTACACGACGAAGGGCACAAAAGGTGGTCACAAGAGGGCGGGCTTCTGGCCGCTGGTCCTACAAAATGAACAAAAATAACAAGAATAGCATAAAGAGAATTAATTTTTCATAACGTTTTTCAAGCAGAAATTGCTTTTTTTCTGTGGCATTACCCCTTTCACATATAACCTAGTTGGCTTGGGTTGTGGTACGAAAAAAGACTTTTTATTAATATTTGAAACCATAGATCTTTATCTATAAATGTGACTTTAGCATAAATTGTAAGTCTCGATGTACTTTTGAAAGTCTAATCGCTCTAAGCTTATAGAATAATGGGATTTGCTGCGGATTAAGGAAATGTAATAAAAGTGTTCTTAATTAACGGAAAAGAATCTATTGTAAAGCCCACTTTTACAGCAGCCTGCCAAAGTAAATTCTCGTAAATTTATGTTGGTTTTATTGTAAGCTACTTAGCTAAGGAGAAATATTTTCGAATTTTTTCTTTTCAGAAATCAAACGTTTACTTATAGTTTGATTTCAAAACAGTACCGGTGTTTTGAAGTTGGGTTTGCTAAAAAATATATGTTTGCATCGATAATAACATTTTTGCGAAATTAATCAACTGATTGTGTTTATATTAAGTTGAAAACAGCGCGTAAGTTCTTGACAGTTTTACCAAAAACTGGTTGTTTCTGAATTCCTCGACTGTTTGAGAAGCATTTTGTCCTTCAGTACATTTGCTGCAAACCTGCAACCTAAAAGTCTTACAATCAGCAAGCATTCGCGGCCACAAAGGTGTTTATGGCTTTGAGTTTCGCTAACTGCGCAGTCTAGATTGGTATGCAATGGTCCGTACAATAACCTATACAACGCCTACTGTTTATACCGTGCCAGCAAAAAAGATAACATCCTGAAGTAAATTCTAAATTGGACTTACTATGACTACAAGATAAAAACACATCTTACCGTTACAACGAAAGGTCGAAAGCGGGACTGCGGCCAAATTTATGCCTCTTAAATTGCTTGGGGCCCGGCATCGGCTGAAAACAGCCATATTTGGATTTCGTTTCAACCAGATTGCAAGCCATGACAGATGGCAATCGCATTGGAGAGGATTGCTGTGCAGTCGACTGAAAAACACCATACTTGAAAAAATCTTAGTTTATATTAGAACTAAACTAAAATAATGGCAATAATAATGGCAATGACAATGAAGCAACGTCCGACATGCAGTCGAGAGATTGCGATTTCAATGCTCAGCACGGCCAAGTAAAAACGCTTTGAGTTCAAGCGTTGTTTGCGCCCAAGATAACTTAAGCAGGTTTTGCTTTCTATGGTGCAGTTGATTCTACCTGCACCCACAACATCGGAAAAATTTAATCTTTCCACGAAGCATGACAATACATTTCAGGGCAAACCTGTTCTTATCGTTTTTTCGCATTTTGAGAATACATTGCGAAAACCAGATGCACTGTAGAAGATAACACTTGCTACGATGGAGTTATTGGAAGTGAATCCATGTTAGTAATAACATTGAATATTCCTTTTTAAAACAGCTAGATTTTAACAGCATATGTCGTTGAGAAAAAAAGAAGTGCATAGACGAAAGAGTGACAACAACAACAACGAGGTTAGACGCAATTACAAGAAGTTTTCGCCTCGTACAAAATTCCCATATACAGGTAGGCTATAGCGTATACCGATTTAAATCATTATCAACAAGACACTTACAACGTTCTCAAGCTGCTCTGGCTTCGCAGTGTGTTTACAGGTAAATAAGTAATGTCATTGTTGTTTAAAGTTAGCACCTCCAGTCGCGAGAGGGCGCTGAAAGTCCGGCCCTCTACGCACACTATGTTATTGTTGTCAAGCAACCTGAAAACAGCTTGAAATAAAATCAGAAGCAGAACAAATTCTTTTACCAAAGAGAGCGGAAAGGTGTTTCACAGCCACACTCTAGTTTTCTGAAGGTGTCAGTGGAGCATTGAGTCTTTGCACAGGTCAAATGATTCATGGAAGTTCTAGCTCCTGGCTCAGTATTTCCCGTACATCCAGATGAAATAAAAGAGCACAAGCACAAAGCAGGGTCTTATTTTCAAATGCTTTTCAAACAACAAATTCTCAGCAACTGTCGTAGTGTTACGGTCGTGCTAGGTTTGAAACTCCAAGCATGGACTAACCCAATATTCAAAGCATAAAGATTTAATCATATATTTGCTTTTGTGATCACTGCTGTACAGATGCGACTTTTCGTGCGGTTTGTGAGTCTCAGGCCATGCTCGGTAAACAAATAAAGTGTTAATTTCTCCTCCGTGGGTTCTCTCTGTGGCTTAGTGTAGTAACAAGCGATTTTGAATAGAGATGGAACTGGTCGGGGTTTTTGTAACTCGACCGTGACCGGTGACCAAAATTTTTAACCGCAGGTTGACTAGCGAATTGACCGATGAATCGGCCGGCCAACAAATCTGTTGATCGATTGCAAAACTGCATGCCACAAGTACATTATATCTTTTTCTTTGCTTCGGTCAGCAAAATCCCCCGGCACCTTCTTGAAAAAAAGTTTGGCATTAATTATGTTTTGTTGCTATCGCCTCTGAAGACTATTGGAGGGTATTTTGTAGAGCAACGGATCAAAACACCCGATGATGTCGTAAGAACTCGAAGTGGCCTGACGGCAGCTAGCGCAGTCTCTAGACTGAGCAGCGCCGCAATAAAGCAGCAAGCCAGCATTGAGACAAACACAATCATCAAATCAAAATTTCTAACTACAGCAATGCGTTATCTTTTGACTATAAACAAAGTGAAAGTTTTTGACCGATTATGCAAACCAAGAAAGAGTTTGTGACTGGTGGTGACCGGTCGGTTACCTTCCGGCTACCATTCTCGACCTGACAGATAACTAATGTTGGTCCGCCCAATTGGTTTCCACCTCTGGTTTTATGGTTCTTTATAAAGTCATAAAAAAATTTGCCAAAAGCTTAAAATGCAAAGTTCTGCTCAAAATTATTTAGAAACGAAAAGTTTAGTAAAAAACGAAACATCATAGAGCTTTTTGTCTTTTTCAAATGCGATAATTTTTTGGCGACAGAGCATTGTTTTTGTAATTACTACTACAAGAGTGGATTGGTTTAATTTAAAATACGTACATGAAAGCTTAAAAATTTCAACACGTTAAAATTTTCCCACCAGCATGTTAGTTGCGCAGGGATTGTTCAAATTTGAATGCATGCCTTTAGCAATTGATCTAAGAGACAATTGCAATTAAAAAAACAATGTTTTAACCGGTTTGATTTTCCAGTCTTAGCCTTTATCTGCTTCGCTTCGTTGAAAAACGATATACTTTTCTATCTCGCTATTCCCAGGTAAGTTTCGTGGGAGAGTCTTGCCCCCTGGAGAGTTTTTTGTTTTGCAAATCCTTGACGCGACAATCAAGCTACCAACACGGTAGTGTAATGTTTGAATCTGCATGCCGGAGTTGCGCTGCAGGATACTACAGAGTCGGGAAGAGGTAGTGCTGAAAAGAGAGAGTCCTTACTGAGGAAGAAACGAGGTAAGCGTTGGAATGATAACAACATTACGCACGGATTTTTTCATCCTACAAACGCAACGTTTAATTCCTTTTTATCAGCAGAGTACCTCTGTTGTTTTGCGACATACAGCAATAAAAATGTTGTTCCTCCAAAACTCGTACGGCATTGGAAGATTAAGCATCCAAAACACCGGAGCAAATCACAGCAATTTTTTTGAAGCAACAAAGTGTCGGCTCCATGGTTGGTAGACTTAGATTTACTTCCTGTCGAGCCATACCAAAGACTTTAAAAATAAGAGTCACAGATCTGGTGCAAAGCGTTCAGCAGTAAGAGTGCTGTGGAGAAAGAATTATGAAATCGAATTTACTGTCACAATCAAAAAAATGTTCAGGCACTAAAAACCGCTACAACTAAACTCAAAAAATTCGACGATACATCATTTGAATGCAAGTGGAGCTGCAGCAAAGGTTACACATGCTGGCGGTTTGTTTTTACTACCAGCTAAACACCGGTACATGATAAGGATTTAGCAACGTTTCATTTGCGATCAAACACGGCTGGGGTTAAAAGCGTTGTATAAAGCAAATAGAAACATAAATTAGGGTGGACTTTCGACTTAACGAGACCAACTGCAAAATAAACATCTCTAGCTGCTAGTATCATATTTTTGTCATAAATTTGGGTTGCATCTCTTAAACGTGACAAGCCAAGAAACAAATTGATAGCCTTGGCTAATTAGATTTATGGATATCAATGCAATAAACCTCAAGTATTTTGTGTGTTTAGTTGATAATTTAGTGACCATGAAAAACAATTTTCCGCGTGGTCAGTGAGGATCAACACAGCTCTATAATTGATCTCACCCCTAAATTCTATTTCGGTATGCAAACATCAATCATTCATCACCTAGTTCAGGGGTTCTCAACTTTTTTTCTCTCATTTACCCCTAGGCAAATTTCAAAAGTAGAATTTACCCCCCAAACTTTTTATACTTTCACTTCTACAAGTGCCTATTGTAGTAGGTAAAAATGTGAACTTTACCCCCAAAGGTAAAAGGTAAAAAAAAATTTACCCCAAAGGGATAAATTTACCCCCGGTTGAGAACCCTTCACCTAGCTGAATGTTTCTCGGACGGAAGTAAAGCACTGCTTTGAAGTTTGAGGACGTATGTTGCTTTCCCCCCCAAAAACTTGAAACCGCGCGACCAAAATGCAACTGGTTGCGGCTCTCACGGAAAAAACCTGTTGCATGTTTGTACAATCGAATCGAAAGATCCAGCTGGAGGGACTTCCACCCAAAATAATTGCGACAGAAGTCTTTTTACAATGCTGTATGTAAGAAAGGGGCAGAGGGGCATGGGACGCCGTTTTTTGGTGATGTGTTGTTAAACTTCCTGCTGGTTGCAATATTGCGTCCTTGAAAAAGGCACTTCACGGTAATTTTATCTTCTTGTGGAAGAAGCGGCTGTGCCAGAAGTAACAGCAACTTCGAGGCAGGTTTGAAAACAATGATGTTCCACTACACCTGAAAAATGATTTTTGCGTGGCCGAAGGTCAAAAAGATCGAGGCTCAGCCATTTGGCTGCTTTTCAGAAAAAAGTGATAAAAAATCTATGTAAAGTTTGGTAGTGAGCTAGTACAACAGGTTTCCGATATATTCCTGCGTCGTTGTATAAATTTAAATAGTTTCTTGGTGGGTGCAAAACAATTAGTCAAGATTATCTTAGATCAGGGGTGTCCAAACTTTTTTACGGAGGGCCACATTGCTGACATTTTATAGACCCGCAGGCAGAGTTAACTCAAAGTAGGTGGGAACCAATGGTCAGCAACGTTGGGGAACGCGTCATCTTGCCCAAAAATTAGAAAATCTCCTAAAAAAAAGGGTCATCTCCGCCTCTCGCTGTCACAAATCATGCTTTTCATGCTGTAAATTGTTTGGCAATTGTGAAAAAGGCTCCGCGGGCCAGATAAAAAGAATCTCCATGGGCCGGATCAAAAGCCTTCGCAGGCCGTAGTTTGGACACCCTGCCTTAGATCATTCGATCGACGCTAAACAAATACTGATGCACTTGTCACTAACACTTTTTAGCCTTTGCAGCTATTTTTAAATTTTATTCACAACGTTCAAAGTTTTACTTTTCAATTACAAGGCCTTGCACGGAGTTACTTTTTAGCCTAGAATTCGTTTGCAAATAGGTGGGCTGCTGACAACATACCGGTTTCATATGCTACAGGCAAAATTACCCTTGTAAAACACATAAAAAGCAACGACTCACACTTGTTTATCAATACACCTGAGATGTAGTTAAGCTTCTGTAAAAGCACAATACCGAAACGGAACATTAACATTTGACTGGACGAAGCAAGTGTTATTTGTTTTGGGGAGCAATAGGGATCAGTTAAAACAAACATATCGAAGCTAATACGGTGAAAAGTGTTGTCATTCAATTAGTGCTAAACAAACATTTCATTAAGTAAGCTATAGGTGGTTGAAAGTTCGCGATTACCAAATCTATTTTTATGTCAAAAGAGATCAAGAGCTGTTTAGTCGCCCTCCGACTTCCCTCTTAATTCATATAAGCCGACCGCTGGCGAAATAACGTCATTTTCTGTAATTGTTTGACAGTTTTTGCAAACAAAGCACTCTTGCTGATAGCAATATTACTTTGTCAAGCATTGCACCAAAATGACGCAGAGTGTTGCGCTTGTGAGCATGTGATGAAATTAAACTCACCAAGGACAAGTCAAAACTAATTAAACATTGACATTTCAATAGGCAAAGACATTGCTGTAGCAAGTAATTACTAGCACGCTGAAAATTAAATCACCGTTTAATTGTCTCGCTTGGAGCATTCGCTTACCTGTCGGTCGAGCTTGGTTCAATTTCCATCGCAAATCACACTAAAAACTTTTAAAAAGACATTCACTAATCTTTGCTTGTCGCTTAGCAATGGGAGGAACGTGAAGGATATAACGTGAAATCGAGTTTACGCGGTCATGAATTACAAAATTTTCTTTTACGAAAAACCGATCACTGTCGAAAAGTATTTCGTGTCATGAAAACGATGCAGTGAATGCATTGCCGCGAAAAATTGAAGCCGAAATACAGTTTCCTTGTGGTTTCAAAAACACAACTTTTGATTACTCTAAAATTCGCTTCCTTCCACAATGTGACGATGCAAAGATTGCTTTCTTGGTTGTTGTCTGTGTAAAGGCATTTTTTTGCTTAGTTGCAGTGCTTGTGATAGAACAGCACTGGAGAAAAGAGGCCTGATGTAAAGCAGTTATATGCGGAAGCCTGAAGCATCAGCATAAATCACAGAAGAGACGCAGTATTTATACCGTCAAACTACTCAACCGTAGAAATAGAACGTCAAATTTCGTCGCAAACAAGTTTCAAGTGATAACTCAAAAGAACTCCTGTCCCATCGATTGCTATTCACATTACAGCTCGCAAACCTTCAAGAATATGTGTATTAAAATAGCTTTTCTTTTCATTTTGTAAGGGCTTTACAAGCTTACACAAAAGTCACTCGAAAACTAAATACACTAAAGACTGTGGGTTTAGCTATACAGATATTTTAGACAATTTCATATAATTTAAATGGAATTTTAATTTTATAAACGTGATGGTATTTAACTGTAACTAACGCAAAACTTTTCGAATTAAAGAGATTTTTGGACATCAAAGTCTTTGCTGGATTTTCGTTCATTACCAAGGTACTTTCTGTATACACATACCTACATACATTGCATTACTTTTAGTATAATGACTTGTGCTTAAACGTACTCAAATTTTAGTCTTTGTATTTCAAAAACAACAGAATTTAAAGCTAAGGTTCTGTAAAATATGTTACCGGCTCTTCAAAATTGAACCGTGTAATTAACCATTAATATATATCAATTACCTAAATAAAAGCAAAAGAAGCTTTAAACTTTATTTGTAAAAGGTGTAAGCAGTTTGACATGGACGCATTAGTGTACTTAGAAGCAAATTTGGAAGGGGCCAAAAATATTTTTCAGGGTCTCTGTCTCTCAGTTTTGTTTCATGATTTATTTTATAGATCTACCTTTTGCAGTCTTGCGGTCTCTCAATTTCGGCTATAACTTTTTTTTTGGAAATCGACGTTCTGTTGCCGTTATACTTGAGAATATATTCTCACCTTAATCAGGCTCATGAAATTTGTGGAGGGGTATGGCCATTATGCCCTCCCCACAGCTAGGACTGTGCATGGATGATAACTTTATAGATTTCATATATAGTGTCTTCACAAATATAGATAGAACATTATTTCGCAATAAGCCAAATTGCAATTGAAACAAGTTGTTTATACATAGCATTGCAGGTTAAGTACCGGCAGTTGATATAGCGTTTATGAAGTGCTCAACTCAAGCAATTTTAAGATGTCATGTAGCCCAGGGGTGTCAAACTCGCGGCCCTCGGAGCCTTTCAATGCGGCCCGCGAGACGATTCCAAAATTTTTAATGAATTTCGGCAGTATTGCAACGGATCATCTATAAACAAACGTTTGAACTCCTGATCACAGGCAACACTTGAAAGATACAGATTTTTTTCATCCAGAGATTACTCCACTTGGTGCAACAAGAGAACTCGATTTGCCCTCATAAGGGCGATGACGTGGAGATGCTGGAGAACTGATGACCTTTTTTTTTTCTTGGAGACCGATCTCACTTCCGGCTACATTATAGAGATCTTTGCCCAAAGAAGTGGTGATAACCAAATCGAAACTTCATGCGGCCCTCGGCACGATTGCTCATATGTACAATATGGTCCCCAGAAGCCCACAAGTTTGACACCCCTGATGTTGCCTACTTCGTTTTTTTATAATTTGTTTGTTTTTATGCATCTATAAGCTTGAAAATCACAAGTAAAACATTCTTCACTATCATGTGAAATAAAGCAATTACCGATATTTTGCCCAGTACTTCAACGTTTAGCCTATAACAATGTTAAAAAGCCTAAAGACCAAATTTTACGAAACGGCTTGTGCCTAACTGATTACCGCCTGGCTAAAGACAGCTGAATTTTGATAGCAAGATTAAAGACGAAAGAAATATTTTGCATGTTTGTTCGTGACTTTTTAATCTCAGACAAACAGAAGCGTTTGTACACCTGCTGATCTGATATCATTTGTCAAAACCAAAAATGATGATTTTACTTCTGAAATCAGCTTGTAATAAATGCTCAATTTGTAATCAACTCACAAAAGACTGCTTCAAAGTCAAACAGTGTTTTATACTGTACTGTATATCCTGCCATCAATGAAAATGTTTGCCTAAAACAGTATACTGTAACTAAGATCTAGTACAGTAGAATAGGATCTACTATAGAATTGGAATTCCAACTTTAGTTTTTGCGAATTATCTCTTCGAGATACTGTTAATCACATTAATATCTATGCGACTTCCTCTTCATAGGTTCAGTCGTCCCTGCCCTTTCTCTCGGTGATAACTAATAGTAAGTTTCAAATGGTCCATGCTCATATTTATAGTTCTTGTAATTAGAAATTGGCATTGGCAGAGTTGTGGTGCGAGTGGAATCAAATGCTCTCAACAAAATTTCATTAGATCCTGGAAGAAGCATAGGCGTAGCCATGTGGAGAGGCCAAAAATGAACCATGTCTCCTAATTTTATGTTAAATTCTCAAAACCAAGTGCAAAAACTTTTTTTAAAGATTCCTGCTTGCTTACCATTATTTTTTGGGCTGCACCATTGAAAGGTAAAATCTTTACGGAGAGCAATTTTTAATCTGGATTTACACATCCTCAGCTTGAATAAAGCTGGCGTTGGTCAAAAGCGCAACCATAAGATCAAAAGGGGTAATTGCCCCTTCTCCACCGAAATATTCATCAAAGACTTTAAAGCTTCTTGTTTTTACCGAATTAATGAGTGACCTCTAAGAAAGCTTATCTCGAAAAATGCAAAAATTAGCCCTCCCTGAAAATTTTATCTTGCTACGTCCTTGCCGTCGACGCATACCAGAACCATGAGTTGAACCCCGCCTGTTTTGAAATTGCCACGGGGCTTTTAAATCTGCTTTGCTCCCAAAATGCCAAATTGTTAATTAGCTGTAATTACACCAGCTTCGTAAATATGCTGGTGAAATTTACAGCATAACTACTGTATAACTGACGTTTCAGCATTGAGCGAACGTAAATATTTGCTCAATTCACATTGCACAACTGAGCAGTACGCGAAGAGTTAGTACAAAATACGTACATTGAGCTATTTAAAGTGTAGTACGACGCTTTTAGCAGACAACAATGTATAAAACCAAACATAACTAAAATCGCTTCTACCACTAGAATTAAAATTAGCGATCTCTTGATTTGCATAAGTGGCAGGCCCACACCCAGCCCGTTCTTCTAAGAGGGAACGGCTTCAATAAAAAAGATAAGTTATTGGAAAAACAATTTATCAAAAGGTGCTTTTTTAAACGCAGTATTTTTTTAAACCGAAGATCTCAAACTTCTCTTGGGAAGATTCAAATTTTTCATTGGTGGCGAAGCATGTCCTGAACCCCCTTGGGTACGGGCCAAGGAAATTCGTCCTACTTACTTTTACACAAGCGTTGCTATAAACACAAACAAAGTTTTAGGACTTTGCCAAATTTTGTCACAATAGCAACGTTTTGGAGAGCCGTAAGACGCTTAAGGCGTCATAATTCTGGTAGCTAAGGGTGTCGCATTCGTAATTACTCAGTTGCCTCAATAGAGCCCCACCCCTTGCCCTTCTTGCTCCTTTCGAGATGGTACCTGCTTTTTGTTCAACCGGGTTTGATCTTTTTTGAAATAAGGTAAACCGATCACTTCTATGCAATCACAAGTCAAGAAACCGCTGCGAAGTCAAAATAATGACCTCATTTGACACGAGGCTGATGACGTAATCCACTTGAACATGAAACCAATGTTTTGACTGCGGAGGAAAGGAGAGATATGCAAAGGAATTGAGATTCAATGCAGTTAACGATTAGATAACACTCGGCATGCACACCAAATATGATAGCCTGCACTGAAAGCCAAAGCGGTAAATAATTTTTTGTGCTTTTTCCTGCTACAACTTTTTGTTTGTGCGTCTAAAAATTTATTTTTCTTCGTCCAATGCGAGCAAACCGTTAATAAACTTATCCTATAAAAATACTATGATACAATTACATATCTAGGTCCGCAGGTTTGTTCCCTATTTGTCTTTTTTGTTTGGTTTTATATTTACAAATGTCAAAGTAACGATTTGAAATGATAAGGATTCAGCAATAAGCTATAGACAAATAAATAGCGTTCAACTTAATGATTTCATTATAGAGTGAAAACGAGAAATCAGGCTGAAGATCTAGAGACAGGCAGCAAATATGGTAGTTATAATAGAATATTCATTTCTACCCTTTCATTAGTAGATCAGGCTCAAAATTTTGAAATAAAAATACACTGAGTCAAAAGCATTCTTCACATTTTTTCACAGATTCAAACCTTGTTGATCAAAATTGAACATAAGTATAAACGAAGTTCCGTTCAAAATAGGCAGCTGATAAATTAATGACTGTTTTTGATTTTACTGTCACATTTGTGTGTGAAAGAAAATTTCAAAAGACGTCAAGGCAAAGATGTAGCCTAGGGGCGAAAGGGCTTCGACTTTTTGAAAATCTTGCGTGCTTGACGGTCATGATTTTTTTATCTGATATCACTTCAAAAATGGATTTCATTTTCTTTTTCAAAAAAAGTAAAAGAATTTTGCTCCCCACTCCCTAAAACAAGCTGTTCTCGCCCTTGTGTCAGGTAAGCGTACAGAATGACCAAGAAAATAGAATACACATGAACAAAATAATTGTCTCAAAACTTGTAAATGTCAGAAAATGTAAAGTTATTGCAATATTCACAAAGAAAACTAAGCTATAAAAACCGACATGGTATTGAAATTCTTATGATCTTACTTTCATTTCATACATAGAAAACGCTTACAAGTTCAAAAGTATACCTACAGAAATCTGAGCATCTCTAAATCGTCGAATGCGTTTTCGTGAATGGAGTGAATCCGATTTTTATTTAGCTGTCTACAACAAAAATAAACTAGTTAACTTGAACGGTCGGGAGTTCGACCCCTGCACAATCGCACTTTTTTTATCCTCTAGACTCGCAGGATAGCAACAGAAGTGTTGAGCGCAGAACACATTGTCCAGACTTGTTTCGAAACTTCCAAGGTTTAATATTTTGCCTGAAATGCTTTACGCAACTACTTTCGTAAAGTGCTTTTTCCAAGAACACAACAAAGTCATTGCAATGATTGAACACATGGCCATTAAATTATTAACGTCATAGAAAAACGTTATAACTCACTGGATTGCACTAGCAAAGAGGCTGATACAGTGTGATTTAAGGCTTTACTTAGTTATTGGTTTGGGGGCGCCCCGACACGATCGAGGTAAAAAATCTCAAAACCAAATATCAAGTGTCCTGAAATATCTAAACCATAAATAGTAAGGTTTCTGCCTGTCTTAGACATAAAAGACTATTCCTGTTTTTCCTTGAATACCATTACGAGAGACGACAGGCAATTATCTTGAAATTGATGGCAAGATGCCATTTATTTTGAGCTGGTTTGTTTTCAAGAGGGATATTGATCAGAGTTTGTTCTTAAAAGTGTCTTTGGGAGTTCTGAAAAGGCTTCTCCCTAGAAAAAGGGGCTTTGCAGATGTTATTCAGCCTCGTTACATCGGCTCTTATTCTTTAATGTGCTGTTTTGAACCATTTAGATGTACCTGACCGTTTTTTTTGTAATGTTTCGATTTTTAAACATCAATAAACTTGATTTTGACTTAAAAAGATAATTCTGTCGTCTACGGCTTTGTCAGTAAGCGATGCGCTAAAAATATTTGGCATGTTTATAAACCTGAACTCGTCTGTTACAAATTGGTTTATCATCACAACAAATACTGAAAAAGCTGTCTAAAATTACATGTGGTTCCTATACCTGCAACTTGATTATAAATGAAACAACTAACGGTAAACACAGATGCACCAAAACATGACCGGGTAGCATCATTACCAACTCAAGGCCGTGGTTTTTGCTTGATGTAAATATTTAGCATGTGAGAATAAAGATGAACAAACGTGGCTGAATTGGCCTTGGGTGGCTTAAAGCAGTGGTTGACCCATTTTTAGAGTCACAAACCGTAAAAATGAGCAAACGTGACTTCTAAAAGATAAGAGAAACTAGCTCTTCGTCGTTTTTGTTAAGCTTCGCAATGATGATGGTAAAATTTGGCTGTACATTCAACCATAAGGAAGCAATAACTGTATTTACCGAAAAAATCACCCAAAAGCAGTTTAAATTGAGAGCTGAGCCCACTAGCCTAGAAAACTTTATTCTAAAGAAAGCAAAAGCTCGATTAACTCATTCTGATTTTGAAATAGATTGAAAATGATTTCAATACGAAATCAAAGCGCCTCATTAGGATTCCAGTTACATGTACTTTTTTTAAGTAAAAAACGGTGGCAAACAAATGAAAGCGTGTCTCTAGGGGCAAAGAAAAATAGCGAGGAAGCCCCAATAAAGTGCAATACTCCTACGCTTGGGGAAATAGCTCCTTTGAAGAACTTGAAAAATTTTTGTTGAAGATTGTTCCGCACTGCGGCCAAGCACGGCTTGCGTCTTCGTTTGTTTTGCTTTGACCCAGTCACAAGCCGCTCGCCGGTTGAACAAAGAGTTAACCCACGCTTGGTTTTAGGGCAAACCAGGCTTGAGAAGTTTATTTTGGGGTTTTGCCGTCTAAGTCAGGGGCGTACAACATGCGGTCTATCCCGAGACAAAGCCAATAACTGCATTCATTTGTGATCGATCTCCAGTCAAAAATGCCTCCAGAGTAAAAACTGATCACAGTTGATCTCCAAAAAAATTGAGTTTTCAGGGTAAAAAGACCATTTATTTGAGACAGATCTTTACAAAGAAAGGACTTTATCGTTAAAAGGCTACGGATCATGCACTTAGACCTGCTGCTAACAAATCCAGCTGAGAAAAATTGGTTGGTCTGCGCAAAAAGTTGCACACTCTTGCTCTACGTCACCAAATTCCCCTCCCCCTTTAACCCCAAATGGATTCTGGCGTACGTTCTTCCACGCACCCATTCAACCGTGAGTTTGACAAAACTAAGCTGTTTGTTATCTGCTGTTTTTTTGCTTATCTGATACGAAGAATTACAAATACATCAATCATGACTCAAATATTGTTAAACCATCTGTCAAAACGAGTACATTATCTCTAAATATGGCTTTTGTTTGCGAGTTTAGCCTATAAACCGTGGGAAAAGTGGTAAAGAAACAGCCAACATCCGAATCAAAATTATTTTCTACGCTATAACAGTTTAAACTGAAATTGAAAAACAATCCATTCTGATTTCATTAAATTCCCAGTTTAGGCATATTAATTTAATAAATTGAAATCCAGACTTATCCATATGCTAAAAATGGATTGAATAATAATGCTTCAATAACGCGAAATCGTTTTCGGCTCTACTTACAGTTTTCTAAGCTTGTTTAATCCTGTGAAATCCAGATGTCCAATTAGCGTAATGTTGTTTCGTTGCAAGTCTCTAAAAAGAACAATGATGCTTATTGTTTGCAATTTCAACAAAATAGAAAACGCGTTGGGGCATATACTGGTTTTCAATAAATAATTTTTGAAGGTAAAGCCCGATCTACTTCAAAAAATAAAATTTTCACATCCGTTTGAATAAGCAAATTTGACGTAACCATAGTTGGGGCAGAGCATGTTCCCGGCTTTTTGAACTGTACTAATATAAGGTAACGATATCAACACAAGCAAAGTATTAGATCTGTTCCCCCCTCCCCCAACTAACTTTTTCCGTGACCACATCCCAGTCAAAATTCTCTGCATTTGCTGGCATGATTGACAATTAATTCTGAAATAATTTTCATTATTTCATCTCAAAAAATCAATTTACTGTTATTCTGCTCATAGACAAAATCTATCTTACATTCTTTCTGTGTTTTCCGGGAAATTCTTTGGAACGTAAGTTAGGCCTCGTCCTTCACAATCAACAGTTCGGCCACTACAGCTACATTCCTCAGGACAAGCTAACGCACGATCGGCGTTGGTAATCAATACTGACCGAAAAATTAAGCTCAAAAGTAGGCGAACAATGCATGATTTTCTCCGAAATAAACAGTTTCTCTGATATAATTCCATATTTATGTATAAACGACAAAAATCATCTTTAAACCTGCACAAAATAAATCTACATAAAAAAATACAGATTTTAAAATTTTCTTCTAGAAACAAAGGCTTCCGGCGTTGCCGATATGAGCAACTCACAGCACAATGTTCACGAAGGTTCTTCGTTAGCTCGCATTTTTCTATTGCCCTATATCTGACAATTAAGAACGGCCTCAATAAAACCCCAAGTTTTTTCTTCACTATACTTCACCCCTGCTGCTTTTTAATTGTAGAAGGTTACTGTGGTTCACGACACTTCGCTGCACTTGACTGTCATAAATATGTGAAGTGTTAATGTGCTGACAGATTAAAAACTTCAGTAAAGCGTTGTTTTTCACCTGGTCGATGTTTTCAATGATGTTCACTTTTTAGTGTCCTATCGCAGAGCAAAACTCGCGTAGTTGAAAAATGCGAGGAAAAAGTTTTAAGGAAAGTTTGTCTGCAACAGGCCTTTCGATACAGCATGCGAACTCCAGTGGCTTTTTGAAGCCTATTGATTACAAGTCCAGCAAGTTAGACTATAGGTTAATTTCAACAATTGATTACACATCAAACATGTGACGCGTGTAACTATTATTACACTAAAGATATTTGTCTTCTGGGAGTTTAAATAATGTAATGCGTTTGGAGAATCTTGCTGATCTCTTTCGTAATTAAATACCCTGCAGTTAGCCTTCAACGAACATCAAATACCTGGAAAATTTGTTTAACTCGTAGACTTGCTGTTCTTCCTGCATTGCCTGCATAAATATTTTCTCCGTAGCTCTCTTAAGACCAATTGACCTTACGCTTAGAATAGGAAAAAAAGGGAGACCAGCGCAGTGGTGACCAAGTTCTATTAAAATTTATTGCCTGTTTTCTATTTTTTAACCTTCTTAATTTAGCTTTTCTCTAAACTAAACTTTAAATTGATTGACGTGTAATTAAATGCCAACAAAACTTGTCAATTTTACAACTGGATGATAAAACTCAGGGTGATATAAAACCACTTTTGAGCCGCTTTTGACTACTTTTCCGAGGCCAGCTGCTAAGGGTAAAGCTGAAATGCATAACCAGGGGAATATACTTGCTTGCTTATTGCGGTTTCATTCTCCAAGATGACTGGGCAGCTGCAGTGTCGCGAAATACAGGAAAATGTCCAGGCATACGTTGGAGTTTCCAAGATTCAACTTTTCCCTTCAGTTACTTGGCATTAATTGCATTTAATTGAGCCTACTGACAGTCAAATTCGTTAACCAAACAAAATCATAGCTAAGCGCCTTTTCCATGGTGCTACAACGGAGACGTCGCAAGGTTTGAACATTTGACCATTTAATCATTGTCGCTACAAAAGTTTTTCAACGCGCTCGACCACGTGGTCTCTTGGAAGCGCGAGATTGACATCTAACACATTTTTCTACTTGCAAAAAGAGGACAACATTTTGGGATCGTAATGGGAGTGCTGTTACGTTTGCTTCTCGACTGGAAACCTTTATTTGGAAATTAACAATATTCGAAAACGTTTTTTGCCCTATTTTGTTACGCAAGCTTGTGTTAGTCCCAAACTGAAGAACTTTCTTGAAGATCAACTTTTAAAAGCTATTTTTTGCCCAATTTTGACGCACCTACATCTTTTTCCCAATCACTACGTTGAAACTCTTTTTTTAAAGACCAATGTTTTGAAAGCAAATCTTTGCCCATTTTCTCCAGTGATTCTGAGTTTACAGTCTTTTAACCGACTTTTATTTTTAAATATGTAAATAATTGCAAAATAGAGGACATTTGAACATTTTTTAAGGTTCTTGGAGGACAATTACTTTTTTGCAAATGGAGGACATGCCCTTCCAAAGGAAGGCGTATGGTTGACCTATTTAACGCTAGCATTCAGCAATAATTAACAGCTTTAAAATGTTCCCCTAAAATTTGTGTAGTTTTTTTTGTGACATGACAGTATATAGCAAGAAAACACTTAACGTTTTTGTGACAAGACCAGCAAAATATTGCGGACGTGTTATTAAAAAACTTCTTGCTCAAATTTTGTGTATTTTAAGCAGAGCTTGCTTGCCTTTTCATTTAAAAAAGTCACAAAGTGTTTTTTAAAGTTCAAGGATAGAGAAAAAATTGTGATGGCGCGGGCATAAAGAGAAAGAACTGTTAAATCAATAAATGCAGATTATAAACCAATACGAGTAAGTGAATTAAATAGGCGGTCTTTTTTGCTTTTTGGTCTGCAGAGCCTCAGCTTTATACTGATTTCGATTCCAGCCCTGAATAAAAGAAGAAGGGGCACCCGAAAACGTGCGCCAAAGATCCATAATAAAAAGAATTCTAAACATCTAAGTGTAGACTTTCTGTAATAAAATATTTGTGACATTAGAAGAAAAAGTCGCCTAGGTGGGCATTGTCAGTTAAATTGTTTTTACTTTTGGCTAATGCTAATTTCAATGATAAAATTTATTTGTTGGTTGTCATTTTATTATTGATTACCTAATTGACTGTATTTATAGCTGTTTTGACCATGAAACACTTCTAGTCCTTCACTTGAAAAATTGTCGGAGGTTAAGCGTAGCTTCCTAATCATTCGTTGCGTCATGTTTCTTTTTGTGCGAGTGTTTTCAGTTTTCCTTTTCTTCGAGATGGAGTCGGGTATAAAACAGTATAAATCCAGGCTCGTGTCGTAAACCCAATTAAGATCTGGCTTGAGGAAAGCGGCAGTTCGTTTCGAGCCTGCCATGCATATAGATTGCAGGCAAGTATCCTCATCACCAGAGGCGGGCAGGAGCACGCTGCATATTTTGAAGCACCACAGACTGAAACACAAATTTTGCAAAAGGAGCTACCGCGCTTTTGTGAAAATTTACAAAACAATGACTTCGCTCTTCTCAATTTTTGTTTTTCATCTCATTTTTTGTTCAGTGGTCTAGCTGTACTATTTCAATACAGTTTGTGAATTTAACTTTGATACGAAAAAGCAATGTACGCCTAATGCTTTTAAATGTATTAATAGAGCAGCGTGCGCCAACTCACCTGCAGCAAAGCACTGTTTCACTAGTGGAGTACGTGCCAGCGTTAAGGAGACGTGCAACGTTTGTAGTTTTTTTGAAGTTGGTGCAGGAGAGCTTTGGTGACTGTCATGGCGGATGCTCAAAACTTGCTTAAGACTGCTGGTACTCCGTATAGGTAATCGTCTCGAAAGATCGCGATTCTTCATTTTGAGTTGTGCTTTCTACAGGACCAACCTCCTTTACCTTCGGACAAAGCTACTGCTCGATCTTCAGTGGCAACAACAGCCTTCAAATCAAATGGCAGTCAGACATACCGTGGCGCCACCGGCAGACTGGTGATTGAAAAATAATTATGCGGAGATCTTTCTACTTAGGTCTAGATATATTCTGCGAAAACGGCACTAAATCCACTTCCTCAATCTATTTACCTTGCTGGCATTAAGACAATAACGCTTTTTATTCTTAAAAAACACGTTTAACGTAATTCCTGTACACGTTCAAGGATTGCGACAATAAGACTTCGCTTTGTATGAAACAGCTTGTAGCGTTTGCAGAGAAAAATTGTGTAACGTTAAAGAGTGCGATACGGGATAAATACACAATGCGGCGAACTTGACAATGAACATAAACAAAGTTATTCACAAGCTCTGTCTTTACGCTGTAAACCATAAGATATACTTGAACATAATTTCAACGGCACTGCGCAAGACAAAAAAATCCACGGGTGGTGTTTCAAGATTTTTTGTCGAAAAACCGAAGGTATCTCCCAAAAGCCGGCACATATTTCACAAACCATAGGTTTGGGCTGAATGGACAACTGCCACTCGGCCAGCAGTTGCGTCCGACCCATTCTAAGATAGTTTAAAAACAACAGTAATTACGGGAAACTTTTCATCAAACTGGCAGTGCAGTTATTCACGATTACCGATAATGCAGATATGCAAAGGCCTTGTAACGAAGATAATAAAATGAGTGAAGCTTCTTTACAAAATCCTGTTCAATAAGCTTTTGAAGACCACTCTACATCAGTTCTACACACGCTAAATTTTCCATTCACGGCAAAAAATTTCTTTAGAAAACTACAAAACACGGTCTTAAAAAGGGTTATCGTGTCATACCTTTGGAAAATAAATCTTCCAACATCATGAAACAACGCTGTCCTTCGAGAACATAAAAAATCATTCACTTCTTACGTTTCAATAAGTTTAACTTATTTGAGTGTCCCCAAAAACATATAGATTTAAGGGGAAAAGCTGATAAACAAATCTTAATTTGCTTTTTCTGGGTTCAAATCTCTGTCTATTTTTCAAAGCAACTTTTACGGTAGATCCAGGCGTTGATGGATAAAGAATGCAAGTTGATTTAAAACGTCGCAACTAGATGAATCATCATAGAACATATTTTTCCAAAACATTTTCCTCACAGATCATGTAATGTATCAAAGATCTCTTACAAATGGTTTTCGTAAGCGCATGGCGATTGATTCTGAAACAAGCATTTGGGAAAGACGTGCAACAAGAAAGATGGAACACACATTTACTGCATAGACTTTAACATACCGGCTTCGTTGCGCCACCTAGCGGTAACAAAAACACTATTCAAAAAGACGACCTTTGCTGATAAAAGCTCTAAAACCTTGTTGAAAATTATCTGAAAACTAAGAAGTGGGTAAACTATCTCGTCCTTAACAAAATGCATGCATTATACTGTATCGTTGAAGTAACTGTTCCAAGTTACTGTAAAATGAAAATACTTGAGAACAAAGTGGTATAAAAAATGTGACAAACTACAACAGCTTCAACAACCTGTGAAAAGTAATAAAAACAGCAAGCTCACGCTTGGTTACGCTTAACTATGCAACGATCAGCGGCTCGTCGTCCGCGAAACCGGTTATCATTGGCGTGTCGGCATCGGCTTCGTCGAGTCCGTTGTCGTAACCGTCGGCATCGCTGAAGAAAAATGCTTCGCCTCGTTGCGGATCGTAATGCGATGATACGAAGGCGCTGTAAGAACGCTGCAATCGACGATTGCGGCGCACCTGAAGGGAAATTAACACAGTAACTGGCCAGTGAAATCAGCAAACCCTTCCTAGCCGACCTGTAGTTGTAAGAGAAAGCTTGAACGGTTATTAACCAGCGGCTGAAGCATCCGCAGTATGTCACAGTAACCTGTTGCCGGATAACAATAAGCGAAAGCTGGCATCTGTTGGCGCATTCTGAGAGAACGAGCCAGTGCGTTTTGTCTCCTTTTTTGAAACAACCTCATTCCAGGTCAGGCTTTTGGCAAAATAACCCAGATGTACAACGTAGTAAGTGCGGGTGTGCAACTGCTTTAGCAGTGAGATGTAACAAAGTTTTACTCTGAAATTCATCAACCACATTACACAAGTGCAAAACACGTTAAGAGATAATCCCTTGTCCCAGTAGATGTTCCACATGTACTGTCTTTAAAAAAAAAACCCAGACAGAACAGCTTTGGAGTTTGTTCGCCTTTCCTCTTTCTTAGAACAGCGACACGACGTAAAAGAAATAGCCCAATTCAGTCTGCTAACCTAACCAAAATCAGCTAAAGAAAGCCGCAGTCGATTTCGCACCAGTGTTAAATACCAGCAGCCATCGTGCTACAAATCGCCTCTCCCACGTTGAGCGAGCAGCGGACTTTTCTCACGAGGTCAATTAAAAGGTATTCGATTGGTGTCGCATTAAAATTAAAATTTAAGAACGTTGGCCATTTTCAAACAAGCGCGTAAACTGATTTCAGATTTGCTACCCAACATGTACTACACACTTACCAAGAAAAATATCACAATAGCGAGGCAAAGGAAGACAACAACTGCTGATACTGCAATTGCTATTATGCTTGTTTTGTTCAAACTTGAGCTTGATGTTGGAGAATCAGTACCGATAAAACCAGTTTTGAAAGATGCTCTAGTAGGCTGAACGTTACACACTTGGCTTTTCGAGCAATGTAAAGTGAAAAAGACAGTATACCTGAAATAACAAAAATCTTGAAAATGAAGTTACTTGATCACATGATCAGCAACGCCAACGAGTAGTTTGGGGCGCTGTATTATGACGTCAATGATGGCAAGTCCGTTGAATCAAACCTTGATGACTGCAATGAGCGTTTGGTTTATGAACTTGCCGATAGCTTTTCTTGTCTAGTTGGAAATACTCGTCGGCAGAAATGCACTGACCCAGTGGCATCGATAACTACATACTAGGTCTGAACACTAGTCGTTCAATGCACTGTTTAACAGACAAGAATCTTTCCCGTAACCGCACGCCAATTACACTATAACGCAAAAAAACCATCACCCACATGGCCTGCCATGTTAGTGCTGCATAAGAAAAAATTTATTACAACAAAAATAATAGCGTTATTACTTAAAATGCCAGTGTCGTGGTTCTTTGGACAAATCCCACCTTTGATTTCAATCGCAAAACAAGACAACGTTCAAAACAGATTTCTGTTCAAGAATTCTTTAATTCACAAGTCTTCCCACTTTTAACATTACCACAGTTTTCTCCGACTTTGTCAAGGGGTTGGACTAAATCTACCTATCTTTAAAATCCCGGTTGGAACCGAAACAAATATATACAGCAATGCTGGATCGAAGTAAAAAAATTATGCATTTCCTACCACTGGTGGTTCTTCAAGTTACTAAGTATGGTGCTGCGCCCGGTTGCGGGAATTTCGCGGTAGGGCGCACAAGTAGGTTGTTTCGTATCAACCACATCTTTTCCTTTGCACAACGTCACTTCAACTCCTCTCAGTATCTGATCGTAGAATGCGTTGTTTTTGACGCGCACGCCAAAGGAAAGCTGGAAAACAGCGACTTTGATTGTGCAACCAAACGGAGCAACGAATTTTTTTGCCGTTTTTCCTCACGGAGCAACGTTTGTTACGGCGGAATTTCATGCGCTAAACAGCTGCCTTGCAGCAGACTAAGAATAACAGGCGAGCCCAGGCAATTGAAATTCCTTTTCTTCATTCACACCCACGAGCTTAGGTTCTCTTTCCAAATTAGTTACACAAGGCTTCTGTGGCGAATATACAGGGCTCGGCCCTACCATCTGCTGCCACGTAAAAACGAAGTAATTCTGCTACGTGCCTTTCTCAAGGACACAACGACCGAGCTCGCTGGTTTTCCTCCAGATTATTTCTTTCTCGCCAAGCAGCAAAGCTGTTGATACCGATTTTAAGATACCTCCAGTACGACTCGGTCGAAGTTTGAACCAGCGACCCAATGCATTCAAAGCGGACGGCGTGGCATCTATGCCATCGAGACAGATAATTCAGTCGCTGATAGATACCAATGGCTTTCAAGCAAGCTTTAACCTCTGACCCAAGTGCTCCAAAGCCAAAGATCTTCAACCAAGCCCACCAATTGTAATACTAATTGCCTTAAATTGAACGTAGGGTCAAAGTTTATCGAAAAATCAGCCTTATATCGTTCTATAACTCCAAAAGTTCTTACTCCAATCACAGTTCACAAACTACGCGCTGCATGGTAGAGATAATTGCTACGGACTTTAGGAACGAAAGACCCGGAGTTTTCAACTCCGTTGTAACATCAATAATATTCATCAAAAGAGTAATCGATACTTAAAATACTGTGTAGCGACAGTAATAAGTTTGGTTCAAACACAAGCAGATAGTAGCAAGACACGTTCTGAACCGTCACGTCTAGATTTGCAAGAGCGAAAAAAAGACACCTTTTTTGCATGCATTTCCCGCCGACTCAACTCTACTCAAGAGCAAAAGAATGCTTAAGATAATCTTTATTAAGGTTTACTTTAGATAATCAAAGGGGTGCTAGGTACGAAGTGTCGACTAAATATTTAGTTAAAGTATGATGCCAGAGCTCAATTTACCTCATAATCACTGGTCCCGTAAACTGGTAGAACTCTGATCGTATAGATCGGTGGAATCTTGTCGCCGTTGAAGAAAGAGGTTGAAGATGGCATGCCGGTTGTGCCTGCGAAGTTATACTACGATTAAAATATCTTTTAAAGATTAAAAAATAAAAGTTATTTTAAGGATTAAAAAATTGACCTGACCCTCATTAAGGAATTATTTTTAAAAAACGTCGTGAATACTCTTCTGTTTTAAGTGTTATGGATTAATAGATATTTCTAAATAACACAAACAAATCAGAACGATACGATTATTCGATCGCGAATGAACAGGAGCACGTGTGCACCACAAATCCCAAATGACGACAAATTACTGTATTTAGAAACACCTTTTGACTTATTACAGCAACTGTATTTTGTACATACCGTTTATTATCACGTATACCGTCACTTTGTACACTGTCAAAGGCTTCACTTTAACATCAGTGCAAGTGCGGCTCGATAAAGATTCTTTCGCCGTGTTATTAAATACGGTTGAATTGGAGCTGAGGTCTTGAAGGGTGATGCGATAATTCTAAAGAAAAATTTCAATCACATGTTGATAGTATTAGGAGTTAAGAATGTCCGGTGGCAATGTCGAGAAAAAGCTTCGTAGGTTATGACGAGGCATAATCGGAGTCAGGAAAAATGGGTATTTTTTTGTTCCGAGAACTCAAGAAGCATATAGTCGGCTCAGAAAATATCGGTTTAGTGAATTACCAGAAAATTGGTGATCGCATTAACGAAAAGTTTTTATAAATGGGGAGCACAGACCCTGTGTACCTGGGTTTACTTCTTAAATCAAGACAGGTCAAACTAAAAAACAGCCGATAGTTTCCTAACTTCTATTCGTTCCTTCCAATAAGTACGGGAAAAGGAAGTGGAGGAAACAGTAACAAGGAATATTAAAATATTTAAAAAAGTCAAATTTCGGGAGTGGCGCCAAAATGGTAGACGTTTTCACGATTACACAAAAAAGTAACTAGTGGTGGGCCTATTTCACAGCTTAGTGCGTTCACTTTGGTATTTATGTTCGCGACACAAGTTCTTTGACAGCGTCTATAGTTGCCCGAGCACAGCAAGGAAACACGTGATGACTCCCCTAAATGTCCTGCACCCAATCTCTGTACGACTATTTAGATATTGTTGAATTTACACGTCTAAATTTTATATGCAATGTTCTGAGTTTTAAACCCGCGGTCTTTTGACTACAAGTCTGACACTCCGTTCATCACGTCGTGCTGCTACTATTAACAATTTGAGCCTTTTGCCCAAAGCTTTCCAAAATTTGCGTGTGCTTGATTCGAAGATCAAGTCAAAAATGTATGTGTACGAGAATAATTGAGACTTGACAACGGGGAGAATGGTAGGAAGATTTGTAACTGTCAGAAGATTTGTGTTGTATAATTGTTGGAGATTGTTACTGCTGTTTTTGGATCACAAGTATACTGAACGTTATATATATATATATTTGGATTCGGTTCCGTCATAGTCCGGTAAGCTCAATTGTGAAACTTGTTCTTGTTACCTATTTATCCCGCTGGATTTTTCTTTATATAGATTGTTTTATATCGAAATTATTAATCCTAAATTTGACAATAACTTGTGTTATAACTGAACCCGTAGTTTGATCCCGTTTTGGTGTGTATGGAATTCAAGCACAACTTGTGTGTAATTGAACCCGTGGTCTGGTCTTGTCTTGTGTATGTAAACTTAAGTTGTAATCGAACCCGCATTCTGATCTCACTTGTGTGTGCTTCATTTGGTAATTTGTTTCCGTGTTTCAGATAACCGTACTTCTTACGCTCCCCCACTTTAATGCCGCTTCAATATACTAAATATTTATAACATCGGGTGGAAGTGAGAGATTTTGGAGTGCGTGTAAAATCGGCTATACATCTGTCTCAGCAGCCTCAGTGTTCCAAAAGCTGATTCCATAGGCTGCAGTTCAAGATATTATTTGAGCAAAAATGTTTTTTCTACGTGCTAGTTTACACAATAATTGACCTATCGTCTTACTTTCATTTTCCACTAAACTTGGGGTTTATTACGTGTTACTATGAAAAAAAATTGCTTGTTACGTCACCAACAAAGTTCATAAAGCTTTAGAAATCTCTTCTCCCGAAAAAGCTTTTTAGCATTTTTTTCCAAGAAAATAAAGAAATTTTATCACCATTCGTTTATAATGACCTCGTTTTACCCTATCTAGGGATTAAATGTTTTCAAGCAGGTAAGTCGGAGGCTAACTTTTGTATACGAAAAAAGTCGTTTTTACACTACGAGATGGAAATTTTTAAAAACTACTTTTGCTATGACGTCATCGACTCCTGTGCGACACCCAGCACAGGATAGTTTTAAATCTCGCCAAGTTCCACGATTGTACGACCAGTAGTTTTGGATGAGTTAACACAGACAAAATTGTGCTTTGCAATACATAATATATTAACTTTGATGTTCGATCACCAAGTGAAATACACTTCATCTACTGATGAGCTTACAACATCTATCTAACTTTGTTCTCACCGGCCGATTGGCAGTGCTATATATTCCAAGATACGAATCCCAGCAGACGTGAGCATGTTTCCAGGGCTTTGCAGGAGTAACCAGCAAGTTACCAGGTGCGTTTGTAAAATCAGGAACAGGTTTCAAAACAGTGAGAGAGCTCCAGCGACCGATATAAGGGGAGTGAACGGCAACCTACAAAAATACACTGAAATCCTACTCTCGTCGAGAAATGCGCCGAAGCGCATTGGACTCTCAAAATAATAAAAAACAAACAACTGCAAAACAGTGACAAAACTTTTTTGTCAAAGTCTGTACTTCTACTTGATATTAAATAAAGGTTTTACTGTTTTCAAACCATATCGATTAATTTTTCAGCGATCTAATGCAGTGATTAACTGCAACAGACATCCTAAAATCAACACACTCACCCTAAACAGCTGAATGTGATTTTTCCGCAATCCTGTAACGGTCACTGAAGTAGCATTCCGCACTGCAATTGGCTGCTGCAGATCACTTTCAGTTTCACCATATTGAACCTACGCAATATATTTTAAAAATTCAAAAAGCTAAAAAAAAGAGCAGGAACGGGCTGTACTGCAAAACCAAAGATTGACAAAACAGCTTTTTAAATCTACGTTGGTGGACTAGACGGCAGATGCTTCCTCGTAGCCCGGTGCGTGAGTACGATTGTCCTCCGAACTCATGTGACAGACCGAAGCTAAATCTGCCCAAACGGTAGAGCATCTACTGTTACCGATGTTCCAGCAAGGTCTTGTAAGTGGCAAACGCCGTTTTCCGGGAGGGGCGATGCATCAAAACGCATCGTCAACAAGTTCCGAAGGCATGCCATCCTTCAGCTGAACATCGAAGACCTCACTGCAAGCAAGATGAGCGTTCTTTACCATCTTGCTGCACAGCGTGAGGCACTCGTCATCTAACTCCAGGAGACCCACTGCACAGAGGTTAGTTCTACCGGACTACTAACTAGTTGGGTTCTCCTTAAGCAGGAAGCATGGTCTTGCTACGTTTGTCCATGAACGACTGAAGTGGGCCCTCCACCTACATCGGATACTGAGGGATTGTGCGTCAACGTTGATGAATATAAGATAGTCAACGTTTACAAACCTCAACCGATTCGTTTGCAAGTATTCGATCTCCCAGTATTCACCTATCCCTGTCTCTATGCTGGCGACTTTAATTGCCAGCATGTTGATTGGGGTTATGATGCCATCAGTGCAGATGGAGAATGCCTGGTTGGCTGGGCAAGTACCACCAATCTTTCCAACAATCCGTCAGTATCGATTCGGACAGTCGTTTACCTGACAGACATGTTCCAAGGTCTCAACATCGACCCTCGCTTATTACTCCACCCGGGTTGGCTCGTCCTGTACCAAGCAAGCCTGTAAAGCGATGGAACTTCCGCAAAGCTAAGTGGAGCCACTATATTACTCTCACAAACAAACTTGCCAGGACTTTGCCGCCACCTGATATGGATCAGGCATATCAGTGCTTCTGTAAACCCATCAGCACTGTAGCGAAAAGGTGTATCCCACGTGGCCGACGAAATAATTGTATACCATGTTGGGACGCCGAGTGTGAAAACCTCTTCCAAACATTCTTGCACTACCTTGAAGGACAAGAATCTAGCAGAGCTGCTCCAGCTTTGCTTGCCAGGCATAACAGGAAACGGAGGGATCGATGGTTTAAGGCTGTCCAGAACATCGACTTTTCACACCCTAGTCGGGTAGCATGGAGTACGTTAAACAATCATACTGGTAGGTCACGACAATCTCCTTGTCAATGTCCTATTTCAGCAAATGCTATTGCTAGTCAGCTGGTAAAAAACGGGAAATAAAAGGCTGCAAATCGAGAGACTTCCCGACTCGTTATGCAGGGATTGACTGACGTTTGGAGAGCTACTGCTCCAGATGCAGTGAATGTCTCCGGAAATTTCTCTTTAAAGAGAATTTGCTGCTGCCCTCCACCACTTAAAACCAGGTAAAGCTCCGGGCCCTGATCTATTTGTCCGAAACTTTTAATCCATGCTGGTCCCGGCTTGAAGTTCTGGCTACGTGGCTTCCTTTCTTTCTGCTTATGCCAACTCTAAATTCCAAAAGTCTGGAGAAAGGCGCAGGTAGTCGCGATCCTTAAGCCCTCAAAACCTGTAGAGGACCCTCAAAGCTACCGTCCCATCTCTCTGCTCTTCGTCCCCTACAAGATCCTCGAACGACTGATCTACAGTCGTGTCGAACCAATAGTCGACCCCTTGCTTCCAAAGAAATAGGCTTGATTTCGACACGGAAAGTCTGCTGTAGATCAGGTCGTTTTGCTCACGCAAAATATTGAAGATTCTTTTGAGGCAAAGAAGAAGGCTGGTGCCGTGTTTGTCGATCTGACAGCTGCTTATGACACCGTCTGGCACCGTGGCCTTACCTGCAAGCTGCTGAAGACTTCTTCCGGACAAGCATATGGTCCGGATGATCATGGAACTTGTTCGGAACAGAAGCTTCACCCTGCCCACTGGTGGCAGCAACCCAAGCAGGCTGCGATGCCTGAAAAATGGTGTATCACAAAGATGTCTTGGCTCCTCTTCTTTTCAACATTTACATATACGATCTGCCTTTCATAACCTCCAAGAAGTATGCCTACGCTGAAGACTCATCTGAAGATTGGAAGATGTTGGAAAGAACTTTGAGCGAAGACATGTCTACACTTTCTGCGTATCTTCAGACTTGGCGGCTAAAGCTCAGCCATGCTAAAACGGTGACGGCAGCCTTTCATCTCCACAATCACCAAGCTAAGCGTGAGCTAAAAGTAAAGAGCAATGGTAAAATCTTACCATTTTGTCCAGTCCCGACTTACTTTGGTGTAAAATCGGACAGAGCGCTCACATACCGTCATCACCTCGAGGCATTGCGAAAAAAACTATCCACGCGCGTTTCGCTGCTGAGGCGACTTGTCGGTTCAGGATGGGGCGCTGGTGCCAAGACATTGCACACAGTTGCCTTGTCCAGATCTACTCAACTGCTGAGTACTGTGCACCAACTTGGTGTCGCAGGGCGCATACTCGCCTCATTGACAGCGTTCTTAATGGCGCTCTGCGCATTGTCACTGGATGCCTACGTCCCACTCCAACGGACAAACTTCCAGTTCTCTCAGGCATCCTGCCAGCTGAGCTTCGCCGCCAAGGAGCGACACTCTCCTTGGCTAATCGCAGTTCTTTGGACCCTGGCCACCCACATTCTGCATGGCCAGCTGACTGAGCCGCAGGCTACTAGCAAGAGACTGAAATCTAGACACCCGTTTGTCCTTGCCGTGCGGAAAGTATAGCACAACTTATCTGAGTTGGGCATCCGCGCTGCCCAATGGACAAACTTGACATGGAACACAGAGTACTGCAAGAGTATGTCAGCGCTCGGTGTTTACATTCCTAGGGTCAGCACAAGATCTATTGGAATGAGTTTGACCAGAACAGCTTGGGTCAAACTCAATCGCCTGCGTACTGGCGATGGGTGTTTCGGTTCGTCCATGCACAAATGGGGTCTCGCTTCTTCAGCAAAATGCGAGTGTTGGCGCTAGTGAACAAACTGCAGACCACATTATTTTAACTTCTCCCACACATCGGGCACCTCGAAGAATAATGTGTTTGACGGTTTTGGATGACGAAGCAAGGTGCTGGCTCAACTCCATCACTGCCAGCATCTGATCTAAGCAACACAGCAGGTTGGGGTGGTAAAAAGATAAACCCTCGCCCCCCATCCTTTTCTTATGTCTGACCTGGATCATAGATACCCTGCCATACGACGAAGAAGAGAAATTTACGTTTACACGATAAAACACAAAATACCATCCTGAGGTAAGACTTTTTTAACGTTTTAACGCAACATCAAACACACAGCGTAAGAGAAAGAAAATGACCAAAAAAGGTATGAAAGGGTAAAGCCAGGATCAATGAGGCGCGGCTTATAAGAAGAGCATAGAACATTGATAAGGAGCATAGATTAGGAAAAGGTTGCTTGAAGCAAACCACAGTGCAAACGAAGAACCCATCTTACCGAGTATGTTACTCCATTCTTTGTGAGATTATCAATAATCGGCTTCCACACAACCTTGATAGAGGTGAAATTAATTGGTTTCGACTTGCCACGTAAAATTTGAGGCACAAGTGTCGACGGTTGCTTGGTTGCAAAGTATGTCCAAGCCGATGAAGGACCGACAGTCGATGCTGCACAAACGCTTATTGTATAAGTGAGCTGGTATAGCGCTGTGTTACTTGGCTGCGCAACTGGACACAGCTTCCAAAACGATTGGTTTATTAATCGAAAACGATGCCTGGATAATATTTTGCTACACGGCCGCTGCCAAAAACATCTTGTGCTCAAACGCACTTCGGCGCCACCCATACTGCTGGCACTGTGTATTTCCACCGCAAGCACTGCAACCAAGCAGGAAGAAATTCTCGTTTCAACTCATTTCCAAGAGCACAAAATGTTGGCCGTGCGGAGACTAAAAAAGCGACCTTTTGACTGTACGGCCATCAAAATGCAAGGCAGCTTGGCGCGACCAACACAACGTTTAATCTCGACCTTGTATTGAGCGCTCACACCGTTGAATTCGACATTGGTCGAAAGTAACCAGCGTTTGCTTTCAAGCTCCGGCTTTGGGTTCGAACTGCGGCTTACCCTGACAGCAACGGCATGGATAGGTGAGTGCCGAGTGGAAAACCGTGAAGTTACTTCGCAGTCCCCCAAACATACCGCTCATTTGGTGTTCGATGAGTTCAACAAGTCATCATCGTTTACCTGTCAATATTGTTTTGCAATTGCTAAGCTTGAAACTCCAAACGCCTTACAAATGGTTTTTGCAAAATGCTGTCATATCTGTAATTTCGTTTAAGAGCGGTTTACGTCACGGCACTCCTTGCAATTTGATTGGCTCGCGCGGCTGTCTCGTTATCGGGCTAATCAGCTTTGAGAGTACACTACAGGAAACTCACTTGTGTTGTACAAATAAGCGATACTAGCCCGGTACTGCTGTCCGGGTTCGAGATTGCTCCATGTGTGGCTGGTTCGGTTCCAATTAAGTTTTATACTGCTAGAGTAGAAATCGCTGTACATGCTTTGAACCTGAATTCTGAAATCAAACTCGATTAAAAACTAGTCTTGGGCTAACTCTAGTATACCTCAGACCCATAAAATGCATTCTAGAAGTCACTAGTTCAAAATTCGCCACAACAGCGCTCTGCTGCGATGCTAGTGGTGTAAAATAGCCGTTTGCGGCTTTAGCTGCAACCTATAATTGTTGCCGTGACAATAAGAGAGACAATTGCTTTAACGTTCAGTCAACTATTACACAATAGCAAGAGACCTGTTATATTTACACCTCCTCTTTCTTGGATGGAGGCAAGACATTAAGAGGGTTATATTCCGCTACACATCGCAAACCTGATCAAAATCAGGTTAACGAAAACAAGTGATTGCGATCTCAGGATAACTAAAATTGCAGGAACAGTTTCAGTAACTTTCACCACCATCATGATCACGGGAGCAACAGCATTTTACTAACAATGAACGCAAATTACAGACTGATTGCCGCATTACCAACAAGGCGGACTGCCATTGGTGGCTGCTCAAAAATCGCCTCTCACAATATACTGGGTTAGTAGCTTCACTATTCTAACCCGGCGAAGCACGGATAAGTCAGAGATCTTGGTTCTCTGATAACACAGAATGCAAAAACAAAAAATCTTTTAAAAGATGAGCTCTCTAAGCATCGTGAGGCCATTTTGAATATTCGGTAACAAAGGCTTAAAATTCTGCTTCACATAGCTACTTTAATGTCACATAAAATTAGTTTGCCACCTGTAGTTCACTGTTCTGTTTCTAGATGAAGTCCACTTTATTGTAACCGAGGAACGGGTTATCCTTGTGACTTTGGGGATGGAAGGTGTCGTGATCTGTGAACCTGGAAAAATAGCAGATTTGTCCGTGGATGGCTAAGTGATATTTCTATAGAAGTAGCAAGCCAATCTATTGCAATAAGCCAAAAGTGACAAAGTTGGTAGCGAAGGGTGATGGACAGGGGTATCGGATTTGCGGTCGGAGGGTGAGGGGTCGAGAGAGCTTTACGATGCATGCGGCATCGCCGAATCATACCGCTGCTTGGGTTTAAGCTTACGCTGCGGATTCAAAACAATGCCTGGCATCGGTTACAATGACAATGAATAGTCGTTTTGCAGTCTCCTCGTTCATCTCGTTTTCTATGCGTCGAATACATTCCAATCATTTTATATCACAACTATATTGCAACTTTTCTGCAAGTCAGCATTTCCGAACACAGTAAAAAAGGTGAAAATAACGCATCAAAGTTTAGGCCGGCCGGAAATCAAACCAGAGTTTTGAGAAATTACTTAAAGACATCAAGAAGGAATGTGGTCAATGAAGCAAGTGTCAGTAATGATGGCTAACCCATAAAGCGCCAGCTTGCAATCAGAAAATCCTTGGTTCAATGAGAGGCCAGCGTAACTGAGCGCGAAACCACATCACGTGCGTTATTATTCGTGGTAGAAACACACCGAGCCAGGAATACTGCCAACTCTGACTAATCACAAATTGTCCTACGTACAAGAATAAAAGCTAAATCACAACTGCAGGATAAAGTCGTTTTACTTGCACAGGGTTCAGTATATAATTGTAAAAGTGATAAGCTTTGCTCACTTGTGAGTGTGATGTTACTTGGTGGTGAGAACGCGCTGTTGCCGATGTCCGATCGAGCTTGGATTCGAACCTGGTACGATCCATCAGAAACGACGGAGAGAAGAGCACTGGTGAAAGGGTAATCAACGTAGTTGGACACTCTATAATGTAAAAATAAATTGAGATTTTGTAACCAAGGGTTTCAAAATTTCGTTGTTTTTCTATATGTGAAAGTAAAAAGCTTATCATTGGTTTTTTCGGCGACAAATTCCGTCGCGAGACATCAGAGCGAAAGCTCCCCCACTAAAGCTCCATGAAAGTACGAGCTTTGCGTAAAACTTGAATTGTTTAGACGGACAATAAACAAAAAGTACGGATTCCAATAATTCCAGTGGCGAAGGATTCCAACATCTAGTTGCTTTTATACAAACGTCAAGAAAAACACTTCTCTTGAAATCAACTTATAGGGGTCCTCATCTTAAGTTATTACATCTTGAAACTATACACAAAATTCTTTCATGACCAGTATCTATATCAACGAAAATCGACTATTTCATATGGGCCATTATGACTGATAATTTTTTTGCAAACATTTATAAGCAACATGAAGTCTTAGTCATTCATGCAATCTACAACAGCTTTAAATCATTCATCCCAAGTCAACGTGGATGAAAATTGATGTACGTTTTAGCTCATAAACAAAAAACGATTCTAGAATGCATAAAATGTCTCAGGACAGCACAACAACAAGAAAAACCTACTGATAACCATTGCATTTCGATCCGTCACAGTGCGTTGCAGTCAGCAAGTAACCTGGAAAAAACAACTTAATGATAACGTGGTTATTGCAGCGCAACGCCAAATGCTGGTTTAACGACTGCAATAAAGTTCTACCAGTAAAAAAGACACTTAACGCGAACTTCGCCTGCTTCATTGCAGTGAGGTTAAAACGCATTAAGGCAACTCTTAAAATACTTTTCAAGCGTGTAGGATGAAGGTGCATGAAGATTGCCGTTACCATAACATCGCCGTCGTTTGTTTAATTATGCTACGTGCACATGCTGTTCGCTAGTCTCTAGTTGGAATGAACCACCACGACAACTACATTGCTCTGAGCTCAACTTCACGATCTGCCCGTCATTAAAAAGGCACAACAAGCAAACGTTACCGACTTGCTCTCCGCGCGATCTTCTTCGTGCTGAGCGCCAAACGCGAAAGTTGTAGATACCATTTTTAAAGTCTTGGTACAATCAGACAAAGAAATTGAGCTTACGTCTACCAACAGCGAAAAAATGCTCTAAAAACTACACCACAGCACCCAGTCCTTTCAGGAATTGTGTCGTTGGATCAGAATTGAGTTTGAACTCGAAAACTAATGACTTCGGCCACTAGTGATGTCGATGCACCTGGTTCTCAACTTTTCTTCAATTCCACACTTTGCCTGTCCTAAGCGTTTTGCCTCAGAGCGAACAGGAATTGACCTTGACACCAAGAGCCATGACCTATCAGAAAACTGCATGGCGGCAAGTTACCTGATATTTTTGCATTCTGATGTTTCCGTGAGGCCCAGGTAACTCTTATCACATGACGAGCTTGTTGCTTGACTGACACAATTTTGGGAAAGTTCGGAACGCCTTGATCAGTAGCAAAGTCATTCAAAAAAGTTCCCGGTGGTAAAGTATACTTGGTGTAATTAAATGCAATGACATAACTGTACAACTGGTTAAACTCAAGACCTGAAAAACAAATCACGTTGTAAACGAGAGACTGCTTGTGGTATAATCGGTCAGACTTGTAATCGGAACAAAAGTTCCATTGTCGGAGCGCTCTCATCTTGACCTTTCAAACTGAGGTTGGAATCTGCAAAGACATGTACTTCACCGGCTTAAATTGCTTCGCGGGATTATAGTGAAGTTGCCTACTTGGCGTATCGCAGGAGGCCACAACTTGCTACTTAACAATAATGGTAAGAATCGTTAGATGGGGTTGGGTGACAGTCTATTTTCATTATTGGGTCAAAATGATTGCGTGTTTCCAACATCCGATCTGCACGTTTTCACCCGCTGAATTGGGATTTGCAATGAGAGGCTTAGATGTCTATTTCGCACTACGCCATCACAAGAAAGAGGAGGGCAAATATAGGCAATGGACGCTGCCTCCTCGAAGATCAACTTAATGTTGCAGTCTGTTACTCTTCATGATCAGTAGTGGTAACAGAAACATCGATTGCTGTGTGTTAAGGAGGGAGACGTTTAGTTATGCATCGAAAAGTTTGAAAAAAAGGCTTATGCTACGGCTGCTTAATCCTTTGTCGTGACCCTAGTTCTTAAGATGCAAGACCGTGTCGTTCGAGCTCCACATATTTGATGCGATATAACAAGCGTGCGACAAAACTTTTGACAAAACACCATTTCAAACCCTCGCAATATTATGTAACAGTACCTGTAAGGTTAAAGCTTGGACTTTTTCCCATGAATGTGGAAGCCGCCGAGATATTGAATGTGTTGGACGTGATTTCAGGAGAGTAGTAAATCACGTAACCAGTTGGTCTTGGGTTATGTGTTACTGACATGATTTTGATCGTCATACACGCAGAGATGTCGGTAGAAACCGAACACGAAAAAACGGAAACCGAACCTACATACTGAAATCAAAACAAAGATTTCATCATCTTCTTTCACACAAAAGACGATTATGCCACTTGCATGCTAATCATGACACGTCGTTTGCACGACTCTTCGAATTGATTTGTATTCAGTGTAGTGTCAGATGCTGCTCTCTTTCGACTGATTTAGGATGAACAGCAACTCAATAGTGAAAAGTTGTTTAGTATGTCACAGACCATTGAAGCTGTTGTATGTTTAACGAAAGGCTAGACTTCAGAGCAACTTTGTCACGTTGTACATCCATTTATTGATTTTCCCTGTTATAAGGTTCGTTACACGTAGATGAGCACGACAAGCCGCTGTACTTAAAGCCTCATTTGTGCTGCGTTATTGCACCGTAGGCGAATGCACTCTACAGCATTTTCCTCTGCCTGATCGTACTGCTTGTGATGCTTGCTGGAGCAATTCTGCTTTAAAGCGGATCGAAACTAAAGTTGGTTAGCAGTTCCCATAAGCCAAGAATATAACTATTTTGACTCATCAATGCGTACGCTTCAGTCGTACATAACGGGATATACATCTATCAAAGCAGCAACACTATCACATTTAGATGTTTTTGTACTTACATAGCAATCCTTTTCATCTGTCATGTCAGGACAGTCTGGTATGTAGTTGCATTGTTTTGCGAGAGGAACGACTTGACCGTTTGAACAGGTGAAAGGCTGAAAATTAAATTGTGATCAACAGTCACGTGAAAATCCGTTTGATCAGTCAATCAGAAAAGTAAACAGTCAACGTAGGCTTTTCTTACAGAATGGATGGGCACACTCATAACCGAACTCTAATTTTGAAGGACAGCGAAGGTTAAACAAGGACTAACAGCGCCATCATTCAGAGTAGATTCAATGAGCATGTGTTCAGCTGTGTAGATGCCGGCAATTAAAACCTATGAGTTAGAAAGCATGATTCAAAGTCAATTGCATTCATGAAACACAGACAAGCTGAGCTTTGAAGCAAAAACTAAAAAGATCAGGCTGGCCCGCAAGCGGTTAGCTTTCTCGCGTGCATCATGGGGGGGAGAGGGGGAGAATAATGAAACTGCTCACCCAGCATGTCGTAAGAGGCAACTTTTGGGCAACCACCAATGGCAGTCCGCTTTGTCGGTGGAGGGACTAGCAGTCTGCATTCATGACTGGTGACCGTAACTTGATTGGGCAAGCGGAGTAAACTTGGATATTTGTCTAGATTCGTGCCTCCATTCCGACAAAGAGAAACAAAGGCGGGCGAGTATTAGCTGGTGCAAACTACCTTTAGGGCTTCGTGCTTGCGCATTACTTAATTAGTAAATGCAAATATCAATAAACTGCAATCAGCTGGTGTCATAGCCACGCATGTCAATACGTCTACTTTTCTGATCTCTGGATGTCTTAAAACGCCTTACATTGTGCTACGTCCTCTTTTCTCGATTTCTCAACTGTAGCTGACATTCAAAGTCATAAATGTAATGAATGAGTTGTTCTAGCAACAAGAAAAGCGTTTCACTGCATATTTCGGCCGTGCTAGTGTTCGTGGCAAGAAAATTAAAGACCTAATAGTGTCAAAACGCATTCTTGCTGGCTATAAAAGAAATTTTTAAAACTGGTAACAGTGCTTTGCACGTATCGATCTTGCTACAGAATGTAAATGCAAAGAGCTTGTGACAATTAGAAATAGCAGGGTAAGCCGCAAGACTTCAAACCAATAGACCTATCCTGAAAACAAAAATAATTACCGCTGCTGTTTGAGTCCCAGGTGGTGTACTCATAGTATAGTAACTGCTGCAAGAAAATTCATCAGATCCATCAGGACAATCGTGAACATGATTGCATTGTCGTGAGGCTGGAACGCAGGTAGCAGACTTGTGGCATCTGCAAATTATCTCTGGTTTAGTCATAGAAAAAATTGAAAAATTCAAGTGGCATTAGGCAGCAAGCAGGCGTTCAAAACCTTTTATGTCAGACAGTGGTATATTCATTTTCCGAAGCCTTTTGTCTGACTCTTTTCAAGGCAACAATACGTCAGGGAGGAAGGAAAAGTGCGAAGATTAATATTTTTCACATTAGTTGCTCGTTTGCCGTTGTTCACTTTTTTGACCAATCGAAAGCGAGAGCCATACCTTTTTCTGCGTTTTAACTACATAACCCCTCGCACTTCATTTCTAACGTGTTTCCCTTGAAAAGAGTCAGACAAAAAGCTTCGGGAAATGAATATACTACTTTCTGCCATTTTCAAGTTCTGCACCACCAACCAACTTTTCGTGCACATGATAGGCACTTATTTTTTCGCTACTTGGTTGCAATACTTGTGATAAAAATGAGCGCTACGGACAGTACTGCAACCTTACACTGATCCTGCTAGTACAGTTAGTTCGCTTTCATGCTCCGTGGGTTCGATTCAGAGTAGGGGAAGACCATGCACAGATACATTTGGCATTCAGTCTTCTTACTTGGTGCTTGACGTCAAGATGAAGTGTGAAGGGTTTTGTGTCACATGTTGTGTGCTTGTTCGTCTCAACTTTTACAGTAACTCTTCCTACAACAGGCTACAATAGATTATTACCATGAGCTAGAATTACAAGGCCTTCCCTCATCAATTATAAAGCGTTTCCAAGGATGCAAGATACGCATGACAGGCCATCTGGCAAAGAAACATCAAAGCGTCAGTTTAAATCTCACAAAACCTGAAGCCACTCCGACTAAACCTATAAATTTTCGATGAAACTAACCAAAACAAGAACAAAAAGTAATTACTCGAAAACAGGCCGACCCGAGTTGCAATCGACGTGGTATGAAGTGCAGTGTGCTTCATCACTGTTGTCAGTACAGTCATCCATGTAGTTGCATTGCAGATGACTTGAAATACAGCGGCCATTTTGGCAACGAAATTCGCCTTGAAATAATCACATTCAGCCTGATCAGTGCAAGTGCAATGAAGTCTGTTCGTTTATAGCAACCGCGGCAACATTCTGGTGCGTTCCTAGCACACCTATTCAACTCATCGAACACAAAATAAATGGAGAACTTGGGAAACTTTTAAATGTACCTTTCGCAAGCACTGGCCTATTCAGAAACACATTTTTTGAGGGGAGGGATACTTAGAATGTCGAAAACCATTTTTTTGGAGATCAACTTTTTTCAAGGATGAATTTCGCCCATTTCGGTCTCCAAACAGACAAGAAGGCCTTTTTTTTAACATTTATTGCTACTGACATGCCGTTTGAAGGATCTTCGCCCATTATCTCCTGTTAAAATGTAAAATCAACTTTTTTTCAACCTGTCAAAAGTAAAAAAATATTTTCTCGGTAAACGTCACACTATTTGCTTCTTACGGCATGCTGAGTGAGCTGCTTTCCCATCGCAGCCACAGGTTTAGCCGCTAAGCCTTATCGCGTCATCAGAAGAGCAGCTTACTTTCGGTGCATGTTGTGTTGTCACAATTCAGTTCGTCATTGCCGTTACTACAATCCTTGCGACCATCACAAGCCAAACTCTCAAATATGCAACGCTGTGAAGAGAGCGGTCCACAATCTAAATATCCATCGCTGCAAGCTCGAGGATTGGCGGTAGGGGGGTGAGGAATTCCGGAATCAGTGGCGCAATGGGGCACGCCACATTCCTCCCATCTACAGACAAAAACACAAGATTCAAAAATCTAGTTAGTGGTGTAGAATTTTAATATAGCTTTGAAAAAAGCTAATGGCCTAAACAGCTATTTTCAAAGCTATCTTAAAAACAAGATTTTATAAATAGTACCAATGATGATCATCTTCTAGATTTTGTATTTGACAATAACCCAAACATTGAATTTGTGGCTCGAATTTTTGCGACGAAAGATCATAATCCTCTAGCGGTTTCCAAATGGCAGTTGATGAATGCGCCATAATGAGCTTTTCAGGAGACAGCTTTCTCCAAACCAAGTTTTGTATTAAAAAGTCAATGGGGACTTTTCTTGCCGCAGTTAGTTTACTCTCAACTTGGTGATATGTGTTTCTTTCCAATGCGTTTTCTGCCAGTAAAAATTCGACTTGCGTTTTCAAAAGCTGTCTAGACTCTATAGAGCCTACTCCGGCACAATGGCATAGCTAGAATGAGTGAAAGTCATTCTTCGAGCGGCTGTGTGACTGGGCTACGTCTTATTGTAAAAACGTTAATAGGCCTTCAACGCAATGTTTGATAGTACATGTCACTCTGAATGCCCCTTCCCATCCTGCAATGCGGGATTGCGGGTGTTGTGAGGGAGTTGAATATTTATCTAGTCCTCGTAAAGTGAGCACATTAGTAAAAGCACAAACTTGCCTAGTCCCAGGATCGGTTGTGTAGCACCAAGGTCCAGTGGGGCCGTTGTCGGGATTACGACAAAAGTTGTGGTGGGGATTTTCAGGCTTGTAGTTGGGAATGTGAGGGTGGTTAGAATCCCATCTTTGGCAGGTGCGGCCAGATTTAGTGTAGCTTCGATTACCTTCAAAATGACGCATAAAAATCGAAAGTTATAATTAGTTGTTAAGTAGAAGGTGCTATAAACCAGTTTAAGACATATCTTTACCTCGACATTAAGCTATGGATGAGAATGGCATATTCCAGATGACAGTCTATTAAGCTGTGGGTAAGAACGGTTCGATAAAGATGACAGTTTTGACAAATTTTTTTAATGCGAATGGCAAGCGGGTGGAGGGTTAATTTATCTATAGCACTTTTAACAACAGTCACATGCACGCACAGTAGCCCTATTTTAACAAGGTGGCGTTCTTGTAAATGATGGGAGGCTACTGTAATGCTTATACAGTTGCTGTGGCGTTAAAAAACACTTAATGACGATTTTCCCCGCTTGGTGGCAAGCTTGCGGTAGAAACGCACTTTGCCACCAGTACTGGTAACTTGGAAGAGGGTCTGAACACAACGCTGTTTCAGTACGACTGTTAATGCTTTCTGTGACAGGAGATCGCACCCGAACACGGCGAACAGTTCTTAATGACAAAAACTAGTGCCAGTAGATTCACCATAGATCGATCATACAAACTTAAAACACACTGTCGGCAACGTAGACTAACGTGCAGTTTCTAAGGAGATAACAATTTAATCGACTGATCGTACGTTCAAATCCCGCGATGGTTGTGCTGTTAAGGTCACAGTAGATTTCTCCTGCTTGGCGAACTCCAACAAGCAGTAAATTCGCTTAAAGTAATAGCAAGCAATTCAGGCGGAATGATGATACTTTGAACCCCCCGAAACAGGTCTGGACCATAGACCTACGCCTAGCGTCACTGTAACGACCTTCCCAGAGGAGGTTAAATAACCAAGATGCGCTGTGTGGCAACAGCACAATGTTTCGTTTCTGTCAGGGCCGGAACGAGCTCAAATGAAAAGCAACATCTGATTAAGTACCACGCCTAAGGGAAATCGGACAAATGCGATCGCACAATATGAAGCAGTTCAAGGTAACACTCTTACAAATCTGTAGGTTTTACTCTTGTCAAAGGCGTAATTGGTCAAAACGCATATTTACCGGTTCGATTCCTTACTAACAATTAAGCAAACACTCGGAAAACTTTAACATTTTTAAAGAACGCTTAAAAAGTTGTCCAGTTCGCAGAGCTGAGTTTGGATTTTCGTTGAAAAAGCAATAAAGAGTAAAAAAAAGTTGCTTTCGGGTGCTATCTTTCAAACTAATGAAATGGTAGTAACACAATTGTTTTATTGAGCTTACAAAAAAGGAAAAAACCATAACAACAGTTTCTACAGGTATTAGTATGCTCAGTAATGAGCAGTCGCCGTAGTGTAAAGATAAGTAATCGTTCCTGATTTCGAAACGAAAGGCGTTAAGTTTGAAACTGCACAAAAGCACTATCGCCATTTTTCAAAAAGAACATATAAAATTTCAAGTGCTGTCCTCTTTCTGCAATCATTCTGGTTCGAAGGCAAGTGCGTAGCGGTAGACACACCCAATAAATCAGCTGCAAAAAAGCATGCACTGAATAGGCCGGAAAAAGTGGGAAAAAAAGAACGTAAACTCAAGCAATCTAGGTGCACGCTCAAACAATGCAAGTTGTTGGCAGCTTTTTCCGAGGCAAAATTGTGTAAGCAACCTTTGAACATACCTTGGTACGTAAAACCGTTTCCGAGGAAGCAACCATTGTATTGCTTCGGAAAATCAGGGCAGTCTTTTTCATCTGACCAGTCACCACAGTCGTTGTCACCGTTGCAATGATTCCACTCCACAATACAGTAACCGTTGGCACATCTGCAACATTCACGCTATCAACTGATGAAAAAAATACAAGCTGATCTCAATAAAATGCTACCTATACGGAATTCATAAAATTCTGAAAACATCTTTTCCTGGTTGGTTACGTCCGAGACAAAAATGTAGTGTGCCAGGAGCAATAGTAACCCTGAAGTAGGTTTGAGCAAAAGCAATTAGGTGGCTGGTAAAGGTTTTTAATATGGTTCCTAAATTAAAATCAGTAACTAATGTCGGAGCTGAAGAGGCAGAAAAATAATTAGGCTTTTGTGTTCGTAAACAAACATGCAAATAAAGTTTTCAGCGCCGTACTAAGTAAAGCAAACTCTACTGCAAGCGTGAAAGGTCGGGCTTCTCAGGGTCAAGTGCTTGGCAGGCATGAACAATCACAATTGATTAACCATAGCTTGCATGTGCTAGCACTTTGTGTTAGATTGGTCAGCTTGAGGCATAAGCAAAATGCGTACTGCATTCTCTTTGAAACGTAAGGCAGATTTCGGGTTCGATTCCACTTGTAGTCAGTTTTCCACCCATCTATATCGTTTCTTTTTCTTGAATGAAGGCACGGCGTTAAGGTAATATTATGGTGCACATCGCAAACCCAGTCAAGATCAGGCTACGACAGGAATTGACAAAACTTTAACGCCTTTAACATTTGGACCCAGTTTCCAAGGAAATAAAAACATTGGGAGCCGCAAACACTTGAAGGAACTTTTTTTGAAGATCAAATGATTAAAAGTAATCATTTTCCTACTTTCATCTCAAAATCAACTTTACGAAATTAAGTTTTGAAATTTATGTGCTGCATTCCAACTTTTTCGTCACTGCATTACAGTATAAATTCTTTCAAGCCACGTAAAGCCGCAGTTAAAAGATGAAAAAGCCGCATGCATGAGCTAGCGAAAAGCGGCAGCCTATTTTCAACCAATCATTAACTGAGTGTCGGTCTTGCAGCCGAACGCATGAGGACTGAGCAATTGAAGCGTTACGTCGTTCGGTAGCAGTGACACGTTTGCTTTTTACTTCCCATTTCGCTGAAACTGGCGCCGATTACATCGATATGCAAAGGTGAATGCTGACTCGAAGAGCGTAAAGGCACTTAGCAGTCTTCCAAACTCTCCATTCACCATCTGTTCAAGGAGTTTGATAAGTTCTCAAAGTTGTCGTTTAGTAACAGATACTGTAGTGCATGTACCACCTTCACAATTTTTGAAAAATAAAAACTTAATGCTCATTTAATAACGATAGAAAATATACTGACTGGAATTGCAGAGGGGGCCCAAAAAGACATGGCAGAGTTGGAGAAGCTGGGGTGCTGGAAGGACAATTGAATTCATCGCTCAAATCGCCGCAATCGTCCACACCATCGCACTTCCATTCCAAGGGGTAGCAGTACCCCGTGTGCCGACATTTTTGATCCGTCCCTCGGCACGTGCTGTTCAACGCTAACGTTGTTGGATGAGTGGTAGGGGCAGGAGCTGTTGAAAAAACAAAGAGTAATTAGCCGCTGCGAGTGAACTTGAAACAGGTCTTCGGTAAAATTTAATAGCTCGGGTTCAGTTCTGAATCAGGTCATAGCAATGTTCTCGCGCTGTATTTGACAACTGAAGCACAATAAAGGTGGCTTTTGTCTCAACGCTGGTAGGATTACGCAGTAAACACTCCGCAGTTGTCAAAAAACTCAAAGCAAGGTATGTCAAAATAAATTACATCCACCGAACAAAAAAGAATTTTCAGGAAAACTTGATCAATTTTGCAAACTACAGTATTTCCATCATACTGAACGCAGTGCAGTTTGCTTCGTCTGAGCCATCATCGCAGTTTTTCGTCCCGTCGCAAAACATCCACATAAAGATACAACCGCCATCAGCACAAGCCTTCCTAGGTATTCCACAGCTGGTGTGATTGTTATTGGTACAGTTCTGCTCGTCTGATCCGTCCAGGCAATCTACTTCGTCGTCGCATTTAAAGGTATTTGGCAAGCAGCGGTCGAACCACAAACTGAAATAAATGCAAGAAAACTTTAAAGCTGCTATTTGAACTCGATTTTAATTATAAACTTTACTACGCATTTAATTTAAGCTTCAGGGTTGACTGTAGAGTGCCAACAACATCACCTGTTTGTATGTCTTGAAAACTACAGGCAGAAACCTAAAATTGAAAGTAAAGTAATCTATAGATCGGCTTCATAATAACACTAAGCATCACAGTTGCTTGTGAGGGTTTTAGGAAAATTCGCCGTAAAAACGTTTGCCGTAGGAAAACTCACCTCAGGAATTTTCGCAGCAGTCAAATTTTGCACCGCCAGTATCTACTCCCCATCCTGTACACTCCCTTCCACTGTACACTGCCCCGTACATTTACATACCGGGCCTGCCCCTTCGGTGTACACTGCCTTTCGCCTATTAGGCGAAATTTCTTGAGGCGAAAATTCCTGAGGCGAATTTTCCTACGGCAAACTTGTTTACGGCGAATTTTCCGGACACGATTTGTGAGAAAAGGTATAATTTAAATAAGCGCTTGTTAAGTCTGATGCAAAGCAGATGATCAGCGTTAGGTTGGCTCTACTTTGAAACGTGAAGCCTCGTTCTGACACAAAAAAAATATCATATAACGTGGCTTTTATTTGGATTCCCACAAATTAGCATGCTTTGCTTCGTTTTAGATTACATAATAATACTCTTTAGCTGGACAGAACATCGTACGAATGAATGAAAAGTTTATTCATTCATACGTACAAGCTCGTGGTATGTGTGAATGCCTCTAGTGAGACTTGATGTAAGAAATAACATGATACTTAATGAAAATGAAAGGAGGTACTTGAATGTAACAATAAGGTAGCATCAATAGATTGAACACACTCTTCGACGTAATCAATAAAGAATTTGATTGAAGGTGGCGTTCAACGAAGAATGCCAAAAATGATATTTCGGTGAAGTCAGCGCAACCGGTTTAAACTGACATTTCGAACCCGACATAACCGACAAGTAGGGCCTGTCGGGCAACGCCGGCGGAGTTGATTAGCGCTCATAATAAAACAAAGATGAAAGCTGAAGGAGTAGAAGAATTGGAAAAACAAGTAGGTGTGCTAAAATGCAGCGAATGAAGTAAGTAAATGCGAGGAGAGTGCCCGGCATAACTGGGACCCTCGGGAAAGCCAACAGCCATTTCAACCAAACCAAACGGGGCCGGGGACCGCGCCACCACCTTGAGGCGGCTGTTGTGACAAACCTACTCTTCTCCATCGATCCTCCTCTGACATCTCTTTTGCTTCTTCCTCTCTCGCCCCCTCTTGCGGAGGTGCTTCAGGACTTGGGTTCTGATCACCTACCAATACTACTAACCATCCGCCTTTCTGCAATCGTTTCCCCGACGACCGTCCTCCAATTTTCAGAAAGCTCGCTGGGATGACTTTGCCAGTCACTTTGACTCTCACTGTTCTTCTGCAAAGGAATACTCATCTCTTTCTCTTTCCTCTGCGGCTGCTCTCTTTACTTCTCTAACACTGAATGCGTTCAAATCTTCCATTCTTTTCGGCCGCATCAAACACCATCCATCCTAAAGTCCGGTGGTCCGCTGAAGTGGAAGGAGCGGTTAGTGAAAGACGTAACGCTTTTCGCTGCAGCTCACAGAAGTGATGAAGATCGCCAGGCTTACATCTCCGCTTCTCGACGTGGTTCGTCAGTCATCGCCAAGGCCAATGCGGAAGCATGGCAGACGACTTGCTCTTCTTTCTCGCCCAAATCTAACCCTAAATCTGTGTACTCTCTCCTTCGTCCTGTCGCAAGCTCCTCTTCCTCATCTTCCTTCTCTCCTAATTTCCCCAACTGTTCCTATCCCAGGGAATCGGCTTCGGTCTTCGCCAAGTACCCACTTTTCTGTCTCCAAGCCAATGGCCCTACGTAGCAGAGCCAGAGGCTACCTCTTTGAGCTCCGCCGTGCCACGTGCCCTGTGGAGTCTCACTCGTCCTTTTGCTCTTCGTTCTCTTCCACTGAACTTCTCGCGGCTTCCTCCAACCTTTCCCCCTCCACTGCCACTGGCCGAGACAAAGTTGCCTACTCCATGGCAAAGCATCTTCCTCGCTCTGGCATGGATTTTCTTCTTCACATTTTCAATCTTTCCTGGTTTCTGCATTCCTTTCCTTCGACCCGAAAGACATCTTCTATTATTCCCATTCATAACATAGGAAAACCTCTCGACTCTCCTGCTTCCTTCCGGCCTATCTCTCTCACCTCCTGCGAATCAAAACTTTTTGAATGCATCATTCTATCTCGTCTACTCTTCTTTCTGAAGTCTAACTCCATTCTCTCTCCCGACAGGCCGGTTTTTGCCCTGGACGGTCTACTTTAGATCAAATTCTGTACCTTTTTCAGTCCGTTTCCGATGGATTTAACAAACCCAGGCCGGGTTGCCGGACGATCCTCGCTACTATTGATTTCTCTAAAGCTTTTGACTCTGTCTGGAACCTCGCCTTTTTCCATAAACTCATTTCGGCTGGCCTCAATCCTTGCTTTGCTCGTTGGACTCAATCTTTCCTTTCTGATAATAGGCGCGCTTGCGTGGTTTATCAAAATCACAAGTCGTTCCTTTCGAGTTCGTCGAGGTGTTCCGCAAGGATCCATTCTTGGCCCTGTACTTTTTTCTCTCTTCATCAATGATCTCCCTGCTTCTCTGCCTACTTTCGTCAGCTGCTCTCTTTATGCTGACGATCTGGCCATTTGGTCCTCCTCCCCCCTTGGTCCCTACTGCGATGGGAGGCCACACAAGGAGCTCTGTTTCGATTGGAGCGCTAGTCGGAGTACCGGTGTCTTCCTCTCAATCCGAGCAAATATGAAGCCTCCTTTTTTCGGTGGATCCCCACTATGCTAACTTCCAGCCCAACCTCTTTCTATTCAACTCCCGCCTCCGTTTTAATCCAACTCCCAATCTTTCCTGGGGTCACCTTCGACCACCCTCTTTCCTTTTCTAAATATGTTATCTTTGCTGAAGGCCAAGTTCTTCCCTCGTCTCAAGGCCTTATGCTGTATCTCTGCTTCCTCATGGGGCCCCTTTAAGTAGTCCCTCTCTCTTCTGTATAAAGCTTTTCTTCGGCTCCTTCTCACTTACGCTTCACCCATATGGTTTCCTTTCTTAAGCGTTACCAATATCACCAAATTGGAACGCCTCACCAAGCGGCCAGTTGCGCCATCTTCGGGTGCCTCTCGTCCTCTCATACGAGTCACCCTAACTCATTTGGCTTTGTCATCTTCGTCTCCCAACCTCCTTTCCCATTTCAGGTTTGGCCAGACTAGGAGTGAAACCAAGACTCTGCAGATCGTCCTGGAGAGCTTTTGCGTCCACTCACTCGCTCCTTCTTCCTTCTACTTGTTCTAGGAATGCTCTCCTGGCTTGCCCTTCCTCACCTCCCAGGAACTTGCCTTTATTCAATGTGAAGTCCAACCTTTCCTCCATATGCTCCCACTCTGATCCCCCTCACTCTCGCCAAGGTGCGGCTCTCACTCACCTTGACTCTCCCCCCTCACGATCCGGTGCTTTAGGCAGGCGGCTCCGGCGTACTTGCCAACTGATCTCTCTGTGGCACTGAGGCTGAGGCCACTCTTTCCTTTTCGGCAGGCCCAGTATGTTCTAGCTTTTCCGCTGAAGCCTGCGCCATTCTGCACGCTCTTTGCTGCCCTTGGAAGCACCAACAAATCTGCCACTTCTCTTCTCCTCCTTATCTGACTCTCGCCACCCTGTCTTCTCCTCCATTTTTCCTTTTGCCTCAATCTCTCTGGCAGATCTGGCAAAATCTGCCTTCTTTCTCCTCCTGTTCTATGAGGCTACATTGGGTCCCCGGACACTCGTTTCTCCCGGGGAACGACGCGGCTGATGAGCTGGCCAGCCGGTAAGCGTTGCTTGCGCCCTCCGCTATCCTTTGTAGTCTCTCTCCTCTTACCTCTCGTATTCACCCTTGTCTTTTTTCGGACTGGAGGAGTACTGTCTCATCGAAGTATTTTGACACACAGGTTCCCACGATTTCACCCGAGGAACTTGTGCTCCCTCGTCATGCTCGCTGAGTTCTCCCTCGTCTACGCGGAGCAGCCTTTTGTTAAGTTCTTATCTCTTCAGGATTGGCAGAAGCAAAATCCTTCCTGCAGCGCCTGCGGACACTCGTCCCACGACACCTCTCCATTCTGCACTGTCCAGCTACGGACTCTTTGCGCCGCTTACTCTTTGGTGACTGTCTCTTTACAGCCTCTGGTCCAGGCCCTGGGGAGTTGCCCGGTTTCCGGAGATCCATGGTCTTCCGCTACGTCCCCATCCCTCGGAAGGATTTCAGTAACAACAACAGCAAGTAAGAAAATAATTCTCACCTCGGTTGAGCACAGTAAAATTGTGATTTTGGATCACAGGTGACGTTTGCCACAGAGGTGCTGCAATTCTTCTCATCCGACCAATCACCGCAATCGTTGTCGCCGTCACATTTCCAACTGACCAATAACAAACGGAGTTAAGTTTTTGAAAACGTTACAAACAGAATTGAACACTTAACAAAAATATTTTTGTGCTTTTCTTCGTTAGCATCACAACCTTAGCTGATCAACTGCAATAATAGTCAGTTTATGTATAAATAAATATACACACATTCATACTAAACTAAGGTGAGGCTATTTTAGTTTTCAAAACCAGATTTAACTAATAAAATTGAGAGTTGATACAATAGAAGAGAGCGCAAAGGCAGGTGAACACAGAAGTGTCACACCACTGAAATTAGTGACATATTATATTAAAGTGAAATCGACATATCTAAAAATTAAAATACATCTACTTTTAGTCATTTCGTTTTATTAAAATGCAGGTTCTGTTTTCAGCAAGATGGGGCCCCACCTCATTTTCCTCTCACTGTGTGTGAACTACTTCACTTAATATTTTCCAACAGATGGATTGGACGCTGCGTTGCTATCGACTGGCCCCCATGCTCGCCAGATTTAACTCCCTATGGACTTTTTGGGGGGAAAACTGTAAAGGAAAAGGTTTTTGCACGCAAACTTCGCATTGTCAAAGACATGGTTCAGTTCGTTTGAGGCTTGTCAGGAAATTGATGCTGATGAAGACCTTTGTTCTAGAGCGCGCGTGAGTGTTCGTTCTCGATTGGAAGAGTGTGTGAATGCTGACGGCAAGCATTGGAGTACCTGATGGATTTCGGCTTCTTATTACATGGTATGCAACATTCGTTTTTTGTAAAATAAATGCTGTAAATAATGTACATGCATGCCTTTTTATATCACTGCATACCTACTTCTGCACTCCCCTGTATATATATAAAATGAGAAATTGAAATCTGCTATTAAATTAGGGGTGCCCAAAGTTTCTACGATTCGTGCCACATTTCACTAATGTAAAGTCTTGACCGACCGCAAAAAAGCTATTTTGGGGGGCTTAAGTGGGCTAAATTAGGGCTACGATATCGGCCTTCCGAACTCGAATTTTGTAGCAGACAATTATAACAAGACCAGTTGCAAGCCGCATGAGCTCCCGTGCGGACCGCGCTTCATCCAACCCTGCATTAAATTATTACCTCGTTTAAATATTGTTCAAGTCTCAACGAAACCGAGCATATTGGTGGCGCTTAAATAAGCTCGCAATTTTTCATGAACAACACGTCTGCAGCTGTCGTTAAAACTTTCACAATTACAAATAAAACGATTAAATAAAACAGATTTAAGAGTTGCGAGCAATGCCAGAACAACGCGTTTCCACCGCAAGCAACTAGCGTTACAACCAAGCTCAGATAACTCTAGTGAAGAGTATTTCCAACACTATAGCAAAACCAAAAAACAACCATTTTCCAGCACAGTTTAGCACAAGTTTTGTAGTACAATAATATACGCTTCAAAGAGCTAACCTCCGTTTTTTGCAGCGGCCATTAGCACAACGAAACTGGTCTGTAGTACAATTGGGATGATTACAGCCTACTTCATCGGAAAAATCACCACAATCATTGTCGAAATCACAACGATACGAGTCAGGTATGCAACGGCCTGACGAGTTGCAGTAAAACTGATGGTCTGTACAACAACACTTGTTACAACGGTATCGTCAAAAGAAAAACAACTTACTTATTGGCCTTACAACCTCATGCTCATAAATGATATTTTTGTCACAGTAAAATTGTATATTTTAACCCTTTAATCGCAATTTGGTAGCAACGGTGCTCCTTCTACGCCATGATTTCAAATAATCTGCAAACTCTACAGATTCAATAAGTCCATAAAGACGACAGGGCTTCAGATATCTTTTTCACGTAGCATCCTAACTGGCCTAAATAGTTCACCACCATGTTTTGTGATATCGTCTGCCATGTAGAACATTCAGTCAATAGCGTTTGCCCTTAATTCTATCCGCACCTGTGCATATCGGATGCGGACAATCCCTCTCATCGGAAGAGTCCCCACAATCATCGTCTCCATCGCACTTCCACAATGACGACACGCATCGGATGTTGGAGCACAGGAACTGATGTGGAGCACAAGTGTGGTTGGTAGGCTGCAACCAACATCACAGAGCTAGTTGTATACTGATACCGTGGCATGGGAAGCCATTGCAATTATGAAAAAAACAGCTCGGGTTCGGATCCGCATCGGAGTCGCAGTCCAGTTGGCACGCTACGTTGCTGCTGAGAGCACTACAAGCCAAAGGAAGTTTCGAAATGAAACACAAAAAACAATAAAGTGGAAATTCAAATTAAACCCACTAGTTGCCACGCCGGTACGTCATTAAGCTGTATTGCTATTGCTGCAGCAATTTCATCTTCAGAATTCGAAAAATAGTCGAATCCTTTGCTCGTCAAACCACAAAAGTTATTTGTAGCAAAGATTGTATTTAGCAAAATGAAGTTCACGGTGTCGTGTAACCGCGCAAACTCTGCGGATATAGCAGTTTTAGAATCGAAAGCAACAAGTTGACATTCATCAGGAAATACTTTTGGAATATCACTCCCCAATCTTGCCATCAACACAGAGCTTCCATTTAAGCCGGATTCTTGCTGAGAACAGTTGCTTACAACAAACAACGATTTCTTGGATTAGATTTTGAAACCTACTGGTTAATTTCTACAAACGAAGAGCAAGAGGCGAGCATTTGAGGGCAAATGCTTTAGACCTGCCCACGAAATCGACAGCCGCTTTTTAATGGATAATTTTGCTGTGGTACGTCTCAGAAAACTTTGGTTTTGTGAGTGAACATTAACAAAGTTGTGCTTTTTGCAATGTACAGCACTTCATTAGAAAAAACACTAAACTCTTGGGTTTACAGCTTACGTCGTCTGGTTGAACAGGTAGAATAATGTAAATGACGTAAACTTATTGCTTTTGCAATATCAGAACTTTAACTTATCATCCACACCTGGCAGAATCCCACCGTCGCATTGTACACTTCTCCCTTCGGACATTCACAAATCTCATTGCCGGTTGGTCCATAGTGGATTTCCAAATCCTTCGCCTTGCCGCATAAACATTGCCCAGTCTGCAAAGTAATACAAACGACATCATCAATAAATAATGACCAGGAGCTGGTTTCGTTGTGACAGGCGGCTATTCCAAAATCCGAACGAGCTGTACGATGCTACACCTTTGAAAATGCACCTTACGGCAGCACTCTATTTGCGCCGTAGTGCAGCGCATGATATTGTTCCTAACTTCAGAACAAAGATCTAAGTTCGAGATCCCATTAAAGCATCATTTGTCAACAAGGGCTTTCCAAAGTGAAAATCTGCGTTACTCAGTGAAAAACCAGGTTCAAAGGTGAGTGGAAGGTGGCAGTCAAACACTGACCCTGCACATCTACTCCCTGTTAAGAGAAAAAGGTTGAATTTACTTCGATCTTTGTTTGGTAACGTCTCTTCATGATGTGTTGTTGTTGTTGTTTACCCGACTCCTTCCCAGGGATGGGGGCATGGCGTAAGACCATGGAGCCCCAGAAGCCGAGCAACTCCCCAGGGCCTGGACCAGAGGTCGTAAAGAGATAGACAGTCGCCAAAGAGTGAACGGCGCAAAGAGTCCGTAGCTGGACAGTACAGAATGAGATGAGAGACGTCCTGGGACGAGTGTCCACAGGCGCTGCAGGAAGGATTCTTAGTTCTGCCAATCCTGAAGAGATAAGAACCTAAAAGAAGGCTGTGTCCGTTGCAGCGTAGACGAGGGAGAACACAGCGAGCATGACGAGGGAGCACAAGTTCCTCGGGTGAAATCGTGGAAACCTGTGTATCAAAATACTTCGATGAGACAGTACGCCTCCAGTCCGAAAAAAGACAAGGGTGGATACAAGAGGTAAGAGAGAGACTACAGGGATTGCGGAGGGCGCAAGTAGCGCTTCCCGTCTGGCCAGCTCATCAGCCGTGTCGTTCCCCGGAAGGAACGAGTGTCCGGGGACCCATTGTAGCCTGATAGAGCAGGAGGAGAAAGAAGGCAGATTTTGCCAGATCTACCAGAGAGTTTGAGATAGAAGGAAAGATGGAGGAGAGAACGAGAGTCAGACAGGAGGAGAAGAGAAGTGGCAGATTTGTTGGTGTTGCTGAGACCAGCAAAGAGCGTGCAAAATGGTGCAGGCTTTAGCGGAAAAGCTAGAACATACTGGGCCTGCCGAAAAGGAAAGAGTGGCCTCAGTGCCACAGAGAGAGCAGTTGGCAAGAACGCCGGAGCCGCCCTTGCCAAAAGGAAAAGATCCTTCTGTCCAGAGTACCAGATCATGAGGGGGGAGAGAGTCAAGGTGGGCGAGAGCCGCACCTTGGCGAGAGAGATGGGGATCAGAGCGAGAGCATGGAGTGAAAAGGGTGAACTCCACGGTGAACGAAGGCAGATTCCGAGGAAAGGGAGGGCAAGCAAGAAGAGCCTCCCTAGAACAAGTAGAAGGAAGCATGAGCGGGTGAGTGGACGCAAGAGCTCTCCAGGATGATCTGCAGAGTCTTGGTTTTAGTCCAAGTCTGGCCAAACCTGAAATAGGAAAGGAGATTGGGAGACGAAGAGCCCGCTCATAAGATAACAGAGTGAAATGAGTCAGGGTGACTCGTAGGGGAGGGAGAGAAGCCTCGGTGAGTAGTAGAGGGATAGGGGAGGACGAGAGGCAGCCGGTGATGGCACGACTGGCCGCTCGGTGGAGGCGTTCCAATTTGGTGAAATTGGTAGCGCTTAGGAAAGGAAATCATCCGGGTGAAGCGTAAGTGAGAAGGGCCGAAGAAAAGATTTGCCCAGTCTGCACCATCAACAGCCGCCTCAACGTGGTGGTGCGGTCCCCGACCCTTTTTGGGTTGGGTCGAAATGGCTGTTGGCCTTCCCGAGGGTCCCAGTTACCCCGAGCACTCCCCTCTTTTTATGATCGCAAAGTCTGTTGAAACATTTAGCCGGAAAAGTGCAACCATTTCGGGTTTAAATACATGTGGTCCAGAACGTAATTAAGATGCTTAAGAGACTGGGTGATGAAGATATAGAGCCAGCTTATCAGCTCGATAACAACTTACCAATCCTCTGCCAAAAATAGGTACAACAACACAAAGTTGTGAGCATTTACGAATTGCACATGGGTTTGTAGCTGAACTTGCTTGCGTGTAACGAGTGAATATCTAAAAAGCATTGACGTGTTGACACATCCTCACGGAGCTTGATGAAATACCATACAGTTTTTTGGTATTTTTAAATGCAACAATTTTTAACGTCAGAACCCGGACCAAATGAAATCGGTTTCGCTTTTCATTCTCTACGTCGCCTTTATTGCTGAGCACGACGCAGGAGAATACCAGAAATACCATCTTTAATAGTAAAAATCTGTGAATACCGTTTTTAAAGTCTTTGATATGATTCGAGAACGTAATTGAACTCCGGTCTACCGACTGCTACACATTACGCAGACCGCTAAATTTAAAAGCCTAAAATGTGCGAGTCCAGTCATCAGAGCATCATAAGGCACGTGACATGACCCGGCGGAACCATCGCCTGCTTTCAATCTTGTTTCAGCTTTAAATTGCGGTTTGCACCAGTTACATGCACGAACGGCTGCCAACCTGAAGACTATAGAGTTATTTGCAGTCTTTCAAAATCTTTCTTTATATCTAGTCCAAAAAGTCGAACAAGTTGTCATTATCTTGTGCAGCTGCGATTCATCTGCCGCAAACCACCTGCTTTTGCATCGGATTGACCCAAATTAAGCCAGCTATAGTAGGATGGTTTTACACCAATGGCGCGGCGGTAGATTGCGAATGCAAAACTAAGCGTCTGAAGGGGCAAACTCTCACCAACGAAGAAACTAACTACAATTTAAAGAATCAATTTACAATATGGTTGGCAGTGATAACTTCGTCTAAACCGCTACTACAGTATTGTACAACGTCAACATGAGAGCTGTTAGTGTAACTGTTTTGCCTGTATAGAACGCTTAATCACTCAAGTCGATTTTGTGTCAAGCCAATACTTCTCATATACGTTGCGTTGTATTACCTCTCTTCTTTCTACAGAATGGAGGCACGGTATGAAACGGCTACCTTCCGTCACACCGTAAAACATATTTACGATTAAGTTAGGTGAAGGCACACTGGCGGCCACCCAACAACATGGACTGCTATTGGTGGGCGCCCTACCATCCAGAGTTGTTTGTTACGAGCTGAGTGAAAAGCCTCATGATCCCAAATCGGTCAAGCACGAATATTGCTCGATTAACACTCTGATTGACGAACACACACGGAGCCACGGGGAACGCGGGGAAATCTTGCTAAAATTTTTATATTTGCCCGCCAAATAAATTCATTTGAGTATTGCAACCTTGCAACTGAAACTGATTGTCTGATCCCGGTTGCAAGCGTACAGGATTTCTCCATTCTAGTTTTAGTAAGTTGTGGGTCATGAAAACCCTAAACTTAGCTGTGACCGTTGCAATGAGCCAGCAAAATGCCTACACAATGACTTGCAGGAACGAATTGCAATAGTTTCTCCTGCACCGTTGCCCATAATAATAACAATCATGACCAAATTTTATTTCAAATTTTTAGATCTTAAAACTGTATCGTCTAAATCTAAAAGAAAATGGTTATTGTAGACAGTGCAGTGGCTATGAGTCAAAGGAAGGTTATCTGTTGCCAGGAGCGAATGCAGAAATATTGTTGAGGGGGACACAAAATGACTGCAAATTTCACGGGACAGTCGCGGTGAAGACCTTTTTTTTGGAGATCAATATTCTCAATACTATGTCAGGGGACTTGTTGGTTACCGTTACAAGCATAAAAGCTGAAAATAACATTTATCGTTTTTCTGAAGAGGACCTGAGTGTGGGCGTGTGCATAGTAGACCCCACCGTATGCCTCTGTCTTTTGCTATACTTCAAAAAGGCGTTATTTTGGTTTATACTTTTTTTGGATTTTCTATGCAAGCTATAGTTAATTAGTTACGAAAAGAAAAACCGTGTAAGCTTGCTATTACAAAGTTTGTTCATTTGCGTCGGTACTATTTTATGCAAAGCATATGCATGAATTAGCATTGAAGGTGTTCATAGTAGTAAATAGCAAACAGACAAAGAGTCTTCTTCATATTGCAGTAGCGAAAAAGCAAACAAAGCAATAGCGTTAATGTCACAAACCATACAATCACCAAGTAAACAAAAAACTACTGGCCTTCCCAAGATCTGCTCTTGCCCCCCACAATATCCGGCTGGCTACGTGCCTCGATTGACGACGAGCAGCGTTGAGCTTGCCCCAGTTTCAAATATTCGCCGGCGACGCAGCTTTGTGATTTACATGTAATTGCATAATGACGCCTTCACAAGCCTCCCAATGGAAATCGAACACAAATTTGCCAAGTTCCAAATCATAGATAAAAAAAACTTAATTAACTAACATGAATGCAACGTGCAGGTCATACCTTCATAGATACGACTGGATCGGAGATGGGCAATCGATTGAAGGTTCGTGGGTTGCTGCCGTCGTATTTGTCTGCGTATTTAACACCCCGAAAGGATCCTTGATAAGCCAGCCAGTACATGTTGTTTTTGTAAACTGAAATCTGTCCCCGCGCCTTTAGAAAGGGCGCTGCAAACAAGAATGAAAGGTCAGAAAAACTGGTTATAATAGAAACCGTTTGAAGAAACTGTCTCGCATTAAAGCTTTTCAAAAGGTAAGCATAGAGGTAGTACGCTAAGTCGATTTTCTACTTGTCGTATTTCTACTGCTGATGGCTTCGTTAAGTTCAGCAAAACTGCATTTCTGAAAGTAATTTCTAAATTTTGTAAAATGATGAAAAATCTATGCAAAACCAAAATCTAACAGTAATTGACAACGACACTACTTTCTGTCCAGTGCAGTCAATTGGATCACCGCCACAAAAAAAAACATCAGCAAAAACACAAAAAGCCGAACTCCGAAAAAACAATTTACTTTTACTAAAATCCAATTATAAAAGACTCTCAATTTGCTGAGAAGCGTTCCTTGACGCACAGTAAACGCAAGAACAAAGCAGTTAAGCTCTTCAATTCAAAAATTAATATAATCTGTTCTACGTCATATTTGAATAGGTAAAAGGCGTGAACAACTTGTTGAATTGCCTATCGCAAAGCACAATCAAAAAAACATGGCATTTCACACGGTGAAACACCAAGCATTAATCGGCAATTAGTCAGCCACTTTATAGTTATAAGGTAACCTAATTTTACCAAAGAGCAAGCGTGATATTACCTTCGTTATGAACTTTATAGCCTTTTCCATCGATGAATGAACTCGCTATGTATCGTAGATATATCCAATACAAACGGCCAGCAGTAGCATCATAAAACAAACTGATCTCAGGAACAGACGGCCAGCGTGGAGTGACATAGTATCCTTAAATAAAAAATTATATCTTAAAGTTCAAACTGGCCGGTCAAAAAAGACCGGCGACATCGCCGAGCTCTTTACCGACAAAGTGGAACAGGCTTATCGTTGATACCAACAACAGGGACATAGGCACAAGCTATTGAGCCTGGAGGTAAAAACTTCTGAAATTACATTTTCGTCGTTTCTGTTGGATTGCGCACGTAACGTTAGAATAGTGAGAAATGATATCGTCCATTCTTGTAGGGATAGGGGCATCATTAGCACATTTTGAAATCCCGAGTAAAACCTAATCAAGCAACCACGATCATGTAAGGGACGAGATGCAGCGCCTTTCAAATAGACCATGAATGATGTCAGAGTGATCCAAGGCCACGTCACACTGGAATTGGTAAGTAGCCAATTACGTCACTAGCGACAAAGCAATTTCCCGCGCTTCAACGGGCAAGAAGGACGAAGCTCCTCACCAAGTATGCTGTAAGAAGCAACTTCAGGGTACTCATAAATGGCAGTGTTCCCTGTTGATGTGAGCTACCAGTCTGGAATTTGCATTCCGGTTGAGAATCGACTGTCGCTTCATAGTCTGATTTTTTGTAGAGTCTATACTACAGTGTGACCTGATTGCCGTTCGTGCCGTGGCATCATTTTGAAAGCAACTTCACTACGCCAACCCGATGAATACAAAACAACCAGGAATCGAAATATGACAGGAACTCAACGTCGTAACCGGTAAAGTTTCGTTTTTGGCGGATAAAAACAGTGACCAAAATGTTTCATTCAGTTCTTGCTACTCACCGACATACATTGTCCGAATCACTGTGTGGTTACTGCCGTCACCTTTGAAGCGCGATAAAGTCGTGTTGTGCTGGGGGCCATTGACACCTAAAATCAAGAACATCTACTAGCACTACTTCTACGATTAATTACAAAGGAGTTTATTATTGAAGTTTACCCTCTAATGTTGTCTATTTTAGGTTAATCTGCCATCAGTCTTCCGAAGAAAATTTTAGCATGAAACAGCTTCCTCAGTGGCATATACGTCAAGGCATCTTTTGAAATGAAGACAATGGAACTATTTCAACGTGAAAGCGCACTCACAATAGTCGGTTTTACGTCCTTTTTCCCGCGTTTCGCAGGCTCAGACGTGCCGATTCAATGTATGCCTACCACTACACACTCGCTTTCGAACCAGGCTTTATACTGGAGCAACGTAGCACCTTAAATTCCGGATGCCCTTCCGGACGAATACCAGTGATGTTTCTATACAGTTTTGAACTCCAGACCTTTTGCTCTGAGGCCTACAACGATACTACTACACCACGGCGGCTTGTAATTTTTCTTTTTCGTGGTTAACACCTAGCTTCTTGCAAAGTAGTCTAGTAGCCATAAACATGATGTTACACAATACTGTTGCAGCTGTTACGAAAAGAAGGAGTCTTACTCTTTGCGCGCGGACAAACTTCCGCAGTTGAATACGAAACTCTATTTCACGCGAACTTGTCGTCAGTGCTGCTGGCATATTGCATTTCTGCCGCTAGCACTGAAACCAAGCAGAAAGGACTACCGCGAAGTCCGTTTTCCAAGGCACATCGCTGTGCGGAAAATATACCACTACTGCATTTACAACTGCGAAAGAAGAGAAACACTCACAGAAAACGAAGAAGTAGCCTTTGTCTGGCACCACCGTGATTCCTTTTACTTTCGAACAGCCTGATAGTTGTAACTGCCTGGTAGCGCCTTTCATGTTAGTTACAAAGAAATTGCCAGTATCGTCCGCCCAGTACAAGTTCGACGCGAACCAATCAAAAGAAAGATATCGGATAACTACCGTGTGCTGAAAGAGTTCTGAAAAAGAAAAAAGAAATGCTTTTAATCAGGCACTGATTGCAAGTACAGAGGGCGGTCGCGAAAAATCTGCTTCGATTAATCGTGACGCGATGGATCGAGCGGCAAGGTTTTCGTCGAAAGCCTGCAGTTTGGCGCTAAATCAAGGTCGAGCGAAACCGTCGCGCTTTCAAGTTCACGTGCGTGGGTTTATTGCGTCGACCAGAGTGGCGTGAATAGGTGGCTGCCGACTCCACGACAATGAGCTTATTTGCAGCTCCACGTACCCTCTTGCTCATCGCTCGTGTTCCGAGCTGAACCTGAATATACTTTTACAATCATATGATTTGTGCGTTTCTAATCCGCTTACTTTGAGTGTCAAACGATGATAGATTTGTTTTGTACAACGCTGTACCATTAGTCCACAGCAGCGTGTTGGATTTGTAATCGAATTCAAAGCTCGGAACGTTTCGTATAGACTTCGTTAGCAAAGCCGTTGCATTCGATTGCATGTCACCTCTGTGAAGGCCTGAAAAGTAACTTACTTTTTAAACTTAGCTTTTGTAAATAGAAAAAAAATGGGGCCTGCAAACAATGATATACCTGCAACTGTGGCTTTCAACTCATGGATATTTTTATAGGTCTATCATCTAGAAATTAAGCCAAACCCAAATACAGAAGAATGAAAGACAATCGTCGAAGAGTAATATAAATTATTCATTAGAACATAAAAAAGTGCTATAGCAATATTGCTAGCACATATAGTAATATCATCGTTTTACTGAAGCGAAAAACACCCTACAGAAAATGTCCTATTTTTGGTACAGAATTAAAACAATTTCCAACACTCAAGGAACGTGCCTATGCGCCGCTCAATAGCCTTGCATTTACACTCGCTTCAGCGAATCTCTCTTGCTCCTCAACAGGAACCCACCTGAGGTCGTAGACCAAAGCATGAAGGCATTTTCTTCAGCAGCAGGACATGGGACAAGGTCTGGTCCGTAACGAGACTCACCAGGACCACCAAGACACTGATTCCCTGCCAGTTTTCGGTAGCCTTTAGATCGTTTATAATAACCACCAGGGTGGCACGAAGGCGGGATCTGTTAACGTCAACTTGATGTCACAATCGTTGATGCATGTTCTATTTAATTATCAGTCGCACATTATTTACAAAAAACAATATGGTTTAAAAGCGAGTGTGTGGTGGTAGTGATACACTAAGCCAATTCTAAGCCAGGAAAGAAGACGTAAAATCGATCAAAATATTTTTATATAGTATGCTTCTACCTAAATCAATAAATTGTGTTTATTAGCATACTAAATGCTGGTTAAAACAGGAAGCTGTACATGAGTGGAAAAACTTGATTAAGCCAATGTCAGCTGTCACGCAGCAAGAACACGAGAATTTGACGTCATGGCATGGAAAAAGAACACGTTCAGTGATTACTGTCGTGAATCATTGCAATGAAAACCAACTGCAGTTAAAAAAACCTTCTGGGTTGACTCAAACCACAGGATTAATAATGGAATAGGTCACACAGAGTGCTCGCTTCGCACTCGGTAAAACTAGGGTTCAATTCCCTCGACGAGTCGTGTCAAAAAATTATCAAAGTGATATTTACAAATCCAAAGCACGACGCTTAGTAATACCCGTGCTTCACCGGGTTAGAATATCGAAGCTGTTCACCCAGCATGTCGTAAGAGGCGTTTTTTGGGTTCCCACCAATTGGCAGTCGGCCTTGTTGGTGGTGGGGCCACTATTCAGCAATTTGCATCCACGACTTGTTCGAAATGGGCTGCCACTTTTTCCCTAGCCTAATTCAGTAAGATTGACGGAGTAAATCTGGATTGCTGTTCGCGCCATACCTCCATCCCAAGGAAGAGGAGGGGTAAACCAACCAACGCTCAGTAATAGAGATAATGAAACACAAAGCTGTCAAAATTGAAAATGTGTGGTCACCAATGCATAATAATTTATTTTAATGTCCTGTTCTCTTGATACCGAACTATAATGTAGACGAGCTTTCGAAGCAAAGACGTCTATCAACAAATACGAGGATTTTTCTTGCAGAGAAGCTTATAACAAGTAAGGCCGCATCGGTACTTGGAAGACTGGGAGGCAGAAACTTCCAAAAAGTAAAAACCTCTACCTAGGATAGAAAACTCCTGCCAAAAACCTGCCTATCTTTCGATGAGAGCTTTCATTGATATATCATTAAAAAACAGTTTCGTATCACAATTATAGATGAAAGTACAGGCAACTGACAAGTAAGGCTTATTCAGTCAAACAAGCTTACGTAACCAAAATCAAAAGCTACGCGTGTAGTACAAGGTTAGATGAATAGGCAACCAAATTTAATAACAGGTTTGCATAAACGATCTAAGTCTGAAATCTCATTTTGAAAAACTTTCTGAAGAACGTACCAAAGATTACACGGAAAAGCTGCTTATCACGCAAAATCATAAATTGTTTTCCCGCTCACCAGTATACCTTAATCAGGAGTGAACTATGCCAGAATATCACAGAAAGTTGGAAAATTCCAAAAACTACTTGGCAAAATATAAGTTGAAACAAATTGCATTTTGCACTACAGCTAAATTGTAGCCACACGCAATACAGCATGTTCAGATGCCAGGTTTTTTTGCTCGGTAATTCAATTAAAAGCAATCTACTCAAGACCTAAGACTTTTAATGGACTCTAGATGAATGAAGAATAAAAACAAAACAAGGGGCAGGTTGCTGTCGAAAGAGGGAGAATCGGGAGGGCGGTAAAATATAAAAACGCCATGTAGATTTGCAAAAAAATCGTAGTTAATTACACAGTTGCACGTTACCTGCCACTTTGCTAAGTTTGACAAAACTGTGATTCTTTTTAACTGTTGCATTACTAGCACTTTAACTTAAAAAATGCTAAATAACAAAAAAAATGCCTGCAAAATTAAGGCACCTGGTTGATGATGTCCGTTGAGTTCGGGTCAGGGGTGCAGAAGATGCTGTAAAAGAAGTGCAACGAGTAACCGACGTCGCACTCGAAGTCCTCCCGATAGCATGGACAACGCTTGATACGAGTCGGTCGGTCGTAATCAAGTCCATTGAAACAAACAGAATGCTGAAAATAATGAAATTCATTGCCTCAATTTCGCTTTAAGCTTCGTTTACAACTATAAACAAGAAGTCGGAAAGGCAAAGACTAGATTTCTTGACCTATTTTATCATGACGTCATTCTTGAAAAGGATAATAAATAATCATTATAAATTAGTTTATGATGGTCCACGTGTCCCAAGAATAATTTGAGGACAGAAAGAGGGACATGAAAGAGTAAACCCCGTTAAGTGCAAAATAGAAAAGTATTCTACACCGTAAACATACTGAGCACAAACTAGTTGTTTCTGAAAATTGATGCAGGTTTTCTAAAATGTTTTTTATTAAATGTTGCACGATGTACTTCAAGTCGGCTTTTAGAACGCCATTCAGCTTAGTATAAAAAAAACTCCAATGCATACCATTGGAAAACTTTTTTCTATTTTTACGTTAATTTTCACGTTTTTAATTCACGTCGAAGTGAAATGGGGTCGAGAGTTTAACGTGCAGTTGGATAGTAACATTATTCATCAAGTGTCCAAACAAAAAATAACAAAGCTAAGAACATTTTGCGTGACGAGTATTTGTTTTGAAAAACCCTAAATAAGCACAAAAGCCCTAAATTTAAGATCGTAGCCAGCACGATCTATTAGCACGATGCTCGGCAAATGCACGCCACATGAAGCAAAGTTATACTTTCAGTATCAAACAAAACGACTTTCTAGGTTGCATAATAACGGTAGCTTACCGCCGACAATCTCAGCAATTAAATAATCGGCAAGACAACACAATTAAAGCTACAATGAGGGTTCAAATCTAGCCTAAGGCGTTAACTTGACACGTAGTTAAACTGCTCAATGCAACACAACGATGAAGACAAGGTCGGAAACATCTTTCTTTGAAAAAGAAGTTGAAACGCTGGCAAAAAGTACTTCGAATTGAAACTGTTCCGTTTAGAAAGATATTCTGCAAGTAATCCATTTAGGTGGAAGGCGATTGAATTCTCACCAAACACACACATACGACGAAAATTGGTAAGATTAACGGTAACATTTTTTCGATGCCAGTTCAAAAAGGCGCTAACAACAGCCCACCATCGTTATGAGTGAATCCGTCAGCCTTTCAAATGCATAACGGTCTAGTTTGCAATTGTCGTCACAGTTCACTAACATCGATCTCGTAACCACTCGAGCATAAATAAGACTTTTTTAAAAAATCAGCGCAAGAGACAATTGTGAAATATTGTATTGCTTTTTCCCTTTGAACGTCTTACGGCTTAGGTACGAATACTTGAGCTTTTGTGGACCTGACTCACGTGGTCGTTGAGTTTTTGTTTTCCGTTCTCATCATATTTTGCAAGCTCAACAAGATTCCAAGTTCACGGGCATGGGAGTGCACGTCCGAAATATATTTGCAAAGGGATTATGCTTCTTAAAATCTACCTCTATTCATCCGTCACAAAAGTAATTACTGGTACTGACAAAGTCCATTTCAACTACAAACACGAAAACCACGCACAGATTGATTGAAAGTTTTTCTTTGTGGGTTTGACTTGTGTGAAAAAAGAAACCGATATCTTCTAAGAACATTATCACGCTCTACCTTGTTTCTCCGTTTAAACACACTCTGGCTTCCCATCAAGCACGTTGTAAGCCTCTCATCAGCAGGTGACCAGTCTTTATAATCGCTTTCCTCACATCGAGAACCAAGCGCTTGAGTGAAATTAACCTGAAAATAGTTGCTTCAGTTTAGACGAAGTAGATGCAATGATAAAGATAGTATGTTGAATGACGAAGAGAGAATTTGATTTTGACAAACGTAAAGAAACTTGGAAGTTCAATTTTGCTTGCTCGCAATAGCCAATTCTTCCTGCTTTCAGTTCCCAAACGCTATTTATGATAAACAAACATGGCGAATATAGGTGTTCCACCCAATGCTGCATGCTATAAACTTAAGATCTATTAATACCGCTTTGCGCTAAAACAAGCTCTATGTCATTTTTGTACACTATAAACGAGTGAAGAATGCGCATTTGTAAACAAGAACCAATTTTCAACAACGAAGCATAACTCCAGCCGCTTACACACAGCACGTTAACAAAAAGATATTGCTTCCGCATCCGCAAAGACGATAAATTTTTCAACCGCATGCGTTGTATCAACCATAGCTTATAAATTAGCTGTAGCAAGCGTAACTGCATAACGATTAGGGCATCTACTACGCAGTCGACAAATCTGTTTGTTTGTTTGTCTGTTTGTGGTTACCCCTCCTCTTCCTCAGGATGGAGGTACGGCATGAACGGCAATTCAGGTTCATGCCGTCAACCTAATTGAAATTAGGCTAGGGGAAAGATGGCAGCCCATTTCGAACCAGTCTTGAGTGACTGGTAGCCCCACCACCAACAAGGCAGACTACCATTGGTGGGTACCCAAGAGTCGCTTTTTACGACATGCTAAGTAAGCAGCTTCATAACTGCAACTCGGTTAAGTACGAGTATGCTACCTGTCTGCCACATAAAGGTGGAAGCGTCCCGTTAAGTGCCTTGCCCAAGGACACAACAAGCAAGCTTGCCGGCTTGACCTCCACACTATCTCTTTTTTATACTGAGCGCTAAGCAGGGAAGCTGTGAATACCATTTTTTAAAGTCTTTTGGGGGTATGACTCGACTTAGGGAATGAACCCAAGTCTACCAACTGGTTCGACAAACCTCGGTTCAATTCCCTGGCTCAGTCATAACAATCACTTTAAGCATGAAACTCACAAGCTTCCTGCATTACACTCAGCAATAAGAGTAAAGTGAAGAATATATGAAACCAAATTTACACAATCATAAATAAAATTGTCTAGGTGTTAAAAATAGTTGAAGGTGAATCAAAATCATTACATATTTTTTGTTTCAAAAATGCTACGTTATAGGTGCATTGAAACGGATATGCTATCGTCAAGGAAATTGAAGGTCCAGTCCAATGAAATTTATCAACTACCTTTCACTGAAAAAGTAATCCTCGCATATGAATTTGTGTGAACCTTTCTATTAATAACCCTGCAGCTCATCTTATTGTTCGAAATTTACAAAGTTTAAACTTGTACAGTATCGGTTCTAACCTGAATAAGGTACCACGAATGAGCTCCTTTATTGGACGATCCAAATATGGTGAATACTGCTGAAGTTTCTCCTGGTTCGGTCATTAAGCCATAGACATGGATACTTTCGTTGGAAAATTTGAAAGTGTTCCAGACTTCACCTGCGAAATGGAGTGTTAGAATCGTACGCTTAAATCTCACAGAGACACTTTTCGATGGTTGACAGATTCTAAGAAGCAGCAAATTCATGGGAATAGCAAACCATCATATGGAGCTGAGAAGACTGAAACTCGAAAGCAAGTTTCAACAACTCATCTTGAGTTTAGTACCACTGCGGGTGTTATGCTGGTCTGCAGAATCTAATGCAAAGTAACAAACAAAAAATACTGCAAGCCCACAAAAAAACTGTTTATTTCCAGCTAGTGTTTGTCACAAAAAGTCTCGCCTGAACGTCGACACGGTGGTGTAGTAAGAGCGTCCGCTTCGTAATCGGTAGACGTAGATTACTTTCCTTGTCGAATGATACCACAGACTTTAAAAATGTTATTTACAGCCTTTATGCTTGGCGCTAAGAGTAGAAAAGGCTAGCATGTTAGCTGGTTGTGTACTTGGAAAACGCACTTAACAAGATTCCTTTAGACAGATGGTATGGCCGAGCAGCATATCCATCGTGGTGGCCCAGTCCGACAAAAGACTTGCAAATAGAGCACGAACGTGCTTGGCGCTTAGCACGAAAGGGACACTGTGATGAACAAGCTGGCAAGCTTGCTTGTTGTGTCCTTAGGTAAGACACCTAACGGAATGCCTCCATCTTTATGTGGCAGACAGATGGCGAGGCCAAGCAGTCTACCTGGCGGCCCAGTCTTAACCAAAGACTAGCAAGACGGGCTAGTGACAAGCTCATAATCTGAGAAGCTTCTCGGAAAATGAAAGATCCTGCCCATACGAAAAAGAAGAAGTTTACCAAATTTCGTATCTCCAATGCTTTCAAGGCTTAGCAGTGTGTAGTAAATGTCCTATCACGAAGTCACATCAAACTTTTACAGTGTCCTACGAAACTCAACCGCTTTACGTGGATGCAGGCAATGTATGGACGGTATACGTGGCTGAGACAAGTAAAATGTTGTGCGAAACAAATTGCCAATTTTTACACGTTATCTTTAATTGCTATTCCATTAAAACCTGGAGCGCTAGCTCAAGTCGTGTGCGAAATTAAGTCACCCTGGGCTGCTCCACGATATTTAAACTGTAAAGCGATCAAGACTGATCTTTGCGACGAAAAAACACAATCACATCAAAAGTACATGCCACGGATTCATTAACCCATGCTCTATAGTCTATGTACACTTCACTGGCCGACTTTGCCCGCGTCAAACGGCAGGTCTACCAGAAACTTTTGTCAGATTACAACCAAATCAGCCAGCTATGTCGGCTTCACCCAAAAAATATCGGAGAGCAGTAATGAAAAGTTAATATAAATGAGGTCATCGCCCCTATGCCCTAATCCCTATTCTCACACTTTGAATTGAGACTATTCTTACAGCTCTTTCTCATTTCACAAGCTTTATCAGTTCCCAACAAGTATACGGGCACAAAGTCAAAGTAAGGGTGGGCACCGTAACGATTTTCGATTTACGATTACCACGGCTTTGTGCAACCCCCTTCGTTAATGATATTTGTGACACCAACTTCCTTGATCCATCCATGTGCCTTGGCCTAACAATAGAGCAAAATCAGTCATATTTCCCCAAATGTGTTGCACCCAATCATTAAGTTGGCTCAGCAATTGACTATCAAGGAGAAAATCTGCTACCTACTATATTGCACATACAGGGTGGTCCAAAAGTAGGTGGACAGTAAAAGGACAGTTTAAATAATCTAAAAAATGAGAAAAAATTAAATTAAAATAAATTTAATTGTAAAATAGCAATTATACACCACAAATAACGTAGTTTTAACAGAAAATTGCACAAATATAACCAACAAATAATCTTTTTTTTACTAATATTCACCAATTTAGGTATAAGCCAATTTTCACTACTGTCCACCTACTTTTGGACCACCCTGTATAATTCACTCGGTAGTATAGACCTACCAACTTATTTTTTTCTGTTTATTTCCCCTCAAACGTTTGATTTTATAAACTACATCCATAATATCGACCTAACTATCAATAAATTTAGACTACGCTTCCTCACAAACAACAAATAATTTCAGCAACTTTCAATCGTTGCTTTCACTAAGTGCATAGGGGCATAAATTCAAAGTTGTGCAAAAAAGATGACGTTTTTGATGTGCTTACAGGAATTAAGCTATAAAGCATTAGGCCTACCTACTACTTACATAACATTTTCGCAATTGTAGGCCTAGTTATACAACTTAATGTCCTTGGTTGTGCGTATGTTCCACGCTCTCGGCATAAACGCAGGGGTGGACGAAGTGACCTGAAGCCCAGAGTGCAGCATCTACATTTGAGTTAATTACAGTAAATTAGGTCAAGGCTTAAGTGGATAACCTTCAGACCAGGTTTTTGTGCCAAAGAAAATGATTTTTTCTAAATCTTGCGCGATTTCACATTAAAACTTAGCATTTTGTTCCACTTTTGCTGTACGGAATAAAAATATCTTAGGGGTTTAGAGTTCTCAAGCGCGGGACACTACTGTATAACACAGACATTATAACGTGATGTCTAAAGTTGTCATAATTTTCGTACATGCCATTGCATTATCAAAAAAATATTTAAACTGGTGTGTTAAAGCTGTGATTTATCATTGTAATTTAACGGGCAGCATATTAGCAATAGGTTTTACAGTTTTACATTTGCTTTTAAAATAATAGTTGATACCGTGTTTCCCCGATAATAAGACAGGGCTTATATTAATTTTTACTCCAAAATATGGCACTAGGGCTTATTTTCGGGGGATGTATTATTTTGATATATCAAAAAATGAAGTTACAAAGTAAAAATTACGAGATTTTAAATAAACAGAAATTACGAAAAAAGATCTACATTTACTTGCCATTAACCTGTTTTTTATTCAGAAACTCATTAACAACAATTTATTCAAGAACAATCATATCATCATCCTCTGGAATGTCTTGCAAGTCATCAGTTTCCAAAATTGCAGCGGAGTTTTCACCTTTCGTCTTTCTGCCGCTCTCAACTAGGGCTTATTTTAAGGGTAGGGCTTACATTAAAATCATCCTCAAAAATCACGCTAGGTCTTATTTTGCGGGTAGGTCTTATTATCGGGGAAACACGGTATTGAGTACAGCTGTGGCCTGCAGCTGTTTTCACTGAAGTGGTACCACACAGAGATATGACGTCACTTAACATCATGATGAAATAGCGTTTTGAAGCTTCAGGAAAAAAAGCAAGCTTAAAAAACCCTGAAATGTCTAAGCGCTTGTTGCGTCATCGATAAAGCTCAAATTGTCAGAGAATTATACATATTGAAAGCACTTTATTTCTGACATCATCTTAACTCTTACAAGGGTGAAATTTGATGAAGTAGATAAAGGGGTGCCGGCCTTCGTTTAAGGAAAAAAACGCTTTTTTTCTTCAAGAATTGCCAACTTAAAAACCACTATTGATTGTGACGTCATCATAAAGTCACGATCCTCCTTATGACACTCACCCGTTGTTGGTGATTAATCGTGCCACGCTCCATGCTTGTAGTCCAGCAATATCGGAGGAGTTAAAGCGCACACACACGCACACACACACACACACACACACACACAATATGAGAGCCAAGCAATATATCATATGTTTAAAAAAAAAATTAATTTCTTTCTATCACCATTCTGGAATAGCAAAAGTGTATTAAAGTGCACTTTTGGCAGCCATAGGATCCATAAAAGAAAAACAAAGAGTAGGCAAGACTCTTGTATGCTAACGTTGAGCAAACATATACAGCGTTAAAAACATTTACAGTAGAACGCCGATTATCCGAACTAATTGGGACCTAGTGGTTCGGATAATCGATTTTTTCGGATAATCGAATAACAATACCAATATTGAAGCGCATTCCCAGAAAAGAAATCCTCACTCCTATTGCTAGTTGATCTACAGTCTCAAGCTTTGTCTCAATCATCACTACATTCCGTTACTTTTCATGGAAGACGTAGTCACTAGATTAGTTTGAAACTTAAAAGCCTTTGCACCTAAGCTCAGTCCGCTATCAAGCGCAGATAGCGATTTCTCAAGATAAGAATGTAGATGCGCTTTTATGATGCTTGTCAGAGTAGCGTTCGGATAATCGGCGTTCTACTGTAGTTCATCAAATAATTTGGGTTTAGTAGTAGTGTACTGTGCTACAAAACACGCAAACCTGAAAACGAGCTGTACATAAAGATTCAAACGGCCTTTTATGCTACGACTGATAGTTGCGTTTGTACGTTGCAGTGGCAATATTTGTTAAAAGAGTCTTACATACATTTTTAGGTTATAAACAGCTGTAGGAAATGACGTAATGCGGAGGTGAATTGTACAAGCGTGGTAGCAATGGACTGACAAATCGATGCTTTATGCAGAAGTATAAGACCCAAGGTGATTCAGTACTCTACATGCGCTAGACATTTTATAACCTGAATATATTTGCGTATGTTAGCTAACGCCACAAGTAAATAAAATGGCGGATTGTAAACCAATTTAATGTGAGATGTCGATGTTAAACAAGCTGATACATTTAGAAAGCTGTGAAACTTTCTAAATTCACGCTCAAAGCAAATTCGCGCTGTAAGCCACTAATTCAGATGATGTTATCCATACAGCACTACCTAGTGGTACGGGTCACGGGTCTAGGTCGTTCAAAGAACTTATCTTTCTTAAGTAAAAAATTAAGACTTTATGTATCCAGCACTCTAAGGCTATTTGTCACCTGGGGACACACACACGCAAGTAATTTGAAAATTTGAAATATGTTTGTGAATATATTTTGCCGAAAACACCAAACTTGCAAGCATTCTTTAATAAAACATGACAAAAAAATCCAGGTTACCCATGTATACAACATGCATACACGCACCACGTGTATGACAACAAATCGCTACAACTTTATAAACAGTACACTGTACGAAACTGAGTTTAATAATGAGAACAGCTACTTCCCGTTCAACCTCTTATAAATAACAGGTTTTATACAAGCCAACCACCTACAGATTTCTATGTGCTTTAAAGGATGCGGCTACAAAAATAGCCTTCAAGGTAGAGACCAATTTTACAATAAACCACTGGACCAAGTCAAATATTGGGTTAAAAAAAATGGCTTTAAGTTGCACTAACACAATCATAAACTCTGCTTAGAAACTTTGCTTACTCTCCTAGGTACCATGCGCCTCAACGACCCTTCTGAGTTCATCTTTGACTTAAGTTATTAATAGCGCATGCGCAGAACGCTGCTTTGAACACAAAGCACTCATTCTTGGTCACTCAGCGAGCTAAGCGAAGTGTCCAGACGGCATTTGTTAAAATCGGATTGTTTCATCTTGTTATAATGGCGTAGATCAGGGCTACTCAATTGGCGGAACACGGTCCGAATCCGGACCTTTCAAGAGTGGACACTGGACCTCACGCTCGAGGATTAGTAACCGCAAGTGCAGCCACAGAATGCGAAAAAGCCCACGCCCCTTTTACCAAAATTTGTTGGCTTATTCTCAATACTATTTTCAAACAAAATATCAAAAATTTTTCGAGTCTTCGTCGCAACTGCACATTTTTAGCATTGGCTAACGGCACCTTCAAAAGAACTAACAAACAACATGATCAGCATAAAAAACAGAAGGTCTGTTGTTCATGCCTGTCTCGTCCACCAAATTTGCCTCTGCAATTTAACTGATCTAGTGTGGTAAAGCTCAAAACTCAGACAATATTCCGCCACACATACTATGAAGCACGGCGGCCCCACACGTGTTACCTGGCTTCAAAAATTCTACAGTCTGCGTGACCTACCAAGCAATCCCCACAATATGGCGACTGGCCACTGTTATCTCGGTATCAAAACCTGGCAATGCAGCTGATGATTAAAAGAGCTTCCAGCCCATACCGCTTCTGAGCGGTTACTCCTGAGGCTTCTAGAACCTGTTTTTGACCCCAAAAGTTGGCTTTAGGCATAGTCAATGCATAACCGATCAAGTGTTCAAACTAACATATGACGCTGAGCACCGCTTTGAAAAAAAAATCAGGCTTTGTGTTGGCAAATCTTACTGCCGCACAAGATAGCCTACTGTATGGTACCAGAGCCAAACACCTCACCACCGCCTATAATTTGGTTTTAGTGTGGTTTTTGGTACTAGTGTGTTTACAATTTCCATCTTCGCCTATAATTTTCAAATCTATAATTTGGTTTTACTTTTACTGACCAAGTTTTAAGAACTGGCGAAAAATAGGAAATGCGCTTTTTTCACAAAATTAGCAGAATAGAGCACAAAAAGCTCATATCATTTTTGATTTTGATGATTAGTGTAGACCAGGGGTGGGCAAACTACGGCCCGCCAACACTTGTAGAAACTTTCATATATCTAATTTAATGTGATAGGGGTGGCAACACTTGCCGTACTAAAGAGCCAAAAACGATAGAAACCATTATTGAAAGAGCCGCTACGCAATTCTTAGTCTGAATTGACGCATTTTCCGTTTAAATAAAGGGTAACGACCTTTTTTTTGGACACCATCATTTTCAAAGCCATGTAGTACGACATTGCAAGAAGTTATCGCAAGATTTTAAGCTAATGGAAGCTCTTGCATTGTACACAGCTATTGCAAGATTTTAAGCATTGGACCTCAGCCACTCTTGAATGTTCAATGCGGCCCTCGGCCAACTCTTGAATGATCAATGCGGCCCTCCGACTAAAAAGTTTGCCCACCCTTGGTGTAGACTTTGAGAAAATCCAAGTATGTTTTTGTATTTACTGGTAATGACAGTTTCATTTTATCATTGCAAATCAAAAATTCTACTGGACCTCTGTAAATACTGAACTTCTCCAACTGGACCTTCGTTAAAATTAGTTGAGTAGCTCCAGAGCAGATCAATGGTTATCAAAATGTGCGTCGCGACGCTCTGGTGCGTCGTTTCGGTTACTCAAGAGCGTCGCACAATATTAATTGGTTGTTGTGACAATCATTTTCATTTTTTTCCATCAAAAATATTTTGAAGGTAAATACCCTATTTTCTTCTAACACGCATAATCAATCGCATTTTGATTGCGTAGAATAAATGCAGACTAAGAGTCAGTTAAAAAATGGATGAAAACAAAAAGATGAGTAACAATCTCAAAGCAGCGTATTTTTGTCATCGAAGGCGGAACCGAAAAAAAATCGCGCGACTATAACGAAGGTTATTTAGATTTTTTTCACATTTACTTTGCATAACGGCGAACTAAAACCTCAGAACGCTGTCGGGTGCGTTGTAAGTCAAGCAAGTTTTTTCAAATGCGTCGCATCGAAAAAAGTTTGAGAAACACTGGCCTAGATTGTTGAAAACGTTATAATATAACAAATTGCTCTTAATGTGAACAAATATTAACAGGTGCTACTTCCGAGTTAGGCACAACATCAGCAGTTTCAGTAGTGAAGCAGCTTGCTTTCCTACACAAAGATGGCGTTTTGTCTATGAGCTGCAAACAGGAGATGACTGTCAAAGAAAAATAAGAGATGCCAAAAAATTTCCTAGGTACGATTCGAACTACCTGGGAAGTCCGAGGATTATCAACAAAAACGTTTTGCGACAAAGCCTAAAAAATACACTTTTATGTGCGAAAGGCCTCATTTAATATTCGCTGCATCGCTTGTTATCACGTGATAGGTGAGATCCTTCCTGGAAATCTGTTCAAAACGAGTGAAGATGGCGGCGAAGTGAGAAGACAGGACAACGCCTCAAAATAGTTCTCGAGTATAAAACGCAAAGGAAGTGCTGATTTAAATGCATGGCCAGGTACCAACCTTGCTTTAAAGAATACCAGAGGGTGTTGACTTTTTCAAACTTGAGCACTGCGACAATTACGCCTCCGTGATCTCCCCAGGTGTACATCCACATTCCAGTTAGAAGCTAAACAAAAAGAAAACAATTATATTTCTTACTCTCCGGTCGCCGCAAAATAGTCGCGGTTGTTTAGTAAGAACTGCTCGAGTACATCGCAGTTACATAACTAATTAACACAGAGCATTATTTTTCACCACAACCACTGCAGCCAGGCGGAGAAGATAGCAAAACAGCTCTCGCTTTTCCAAAATCACTCAACAGGCATCGAACTCGTGACCTCTCGGTGTAAGATAAGCGTCACATCTTGTGGGATAGTTAGTGGGGATAAATTGCAGTGGATTCCGCAAACTGCATGGCAGTAGCAAAAAAAAAAGTGAAAAGAATAAGATTTTCACTCCTGTTTGGCAACCACAATAGGCAAAATGGCGAAACTCTTGTTTTTAAACAACTAATCTTCAAAAAAATAAAGTCTTCATCTTTTCAAAATGCTCTACACCCCCAGCGCCAAATTTGTTTCTAAATACGCCAGCGGGCTTCTCGCACTTGGCAATAGCCGCCGTAGCTCCACCACATCTAATTTCAGGTATATACGCTAGAAGCAAATTCAAGCTACTTGAAACTAGTGAGATCCTACGATATTCTTACTCATGTTGTAGAAATTTTGATTTAAAGATTTAATTATTTGTCACTACACTCAACGATGATATTGCAAAAAAATTAAAATCAGCATGTCTACTACAGAGCTAAATATGACAATTTTCATCGGAAGCGGGCGTTTTTGTGCCACCGAATTTTTGTTTTCACGCCACTACCGTTACGATTAATTAAACACGAGTGCTGATTTTTCAAACGGTCATTGATCACACAAGGCGGAACACATTCACTCTCAACCGTCGAATCACACTCTTAGGAAATTAAGAGAATGCAAACAATAACTTGAAGGTCGTTTGGGCAATTAGCAAGCTTGCTGCAAGAACAAGTAGCAGCCAAGTTCGAGTAAACCTTAATAAGACATGATTACAAGTTTCGAAAGGGCATAAAGGTTTCGTTTGAGAGATAAGCACACGGTAAACGAACACTTTGGCATTCCAAAGAGCTGTCACGTCATTCAATAGACAATAACGATCAAAACAAATAAACACCAGGAAATTTCAATCTAACTGTACCTTAGTAACCTCAAAAACATAAGCAACTGGCATTGGTTAGTATTTGTGAAAAGGGAAGCTCTTTTTCCATCTGTCACAAAAACCAAAATAGAGCAAATCAAAAATACTTGTGACTTACCGTACGTCTAAAACACTCGAATAGCACTAGAACTGAAACACTAGGAGAGTACTGCTCAAGCTAGGACAATCATTCAAAACAAAAATTGAAAAGCATCTCTAGATCCAAACTTTTTTGCTTCAAGAGATGAACTTTCCAAAGACAAGATGTTTGTTTGTTTGTTTGTTGAACCAACAGTGGCTACGTGCTCACGCTACAAACGGCACATGCACTCTTTTAATCATGGTCTAGCCGTTCAGTTTCACATTTCAACTTCCACATGGCTTCTACTGCTGAGAGCGATGTAGGAACTCGGCGAATACCACTTTCAAAGTCTGGGGTATGACTCGAAAAAGAAAATAAACACAAGTCTACCGACTAGGAAGCGAACGCTTCAACCAATGCATCACCCGCTCCGTACAGAGTCAAGATATAACAGAAAGTGCTTGGATCAAACAGTTTGTTGTAGAGCACTGTGGGCAATTAAATGCTTCATCTGAGTAAGGATAACTACACCGGTTATTTTCTCCAATGAAACAGCATACTACTGGAGTTGCTGATTTAAAGCATGTTTTGGAAAAACTTGCTTCAAGATAATACAAATGTATAAAGAAATGACGAGAACTACAGTTTAAATACCGCATATACTCGCGTATACTCACGTATCGTATAAGTCGAGATTTTTATTCACGTTTTATACCAAGAAATCAATGGGTCGACTAATACACGCGCACATGGCCAAAGACTGTTTTTTCCTCTAAACTAACGTGTAAAAAATCATCGTCCATCTCCATTAAATTGGAAAGAACTGAAGATAATTTGCTGTTTGATGAGAATGATAAAAGTGAAGGAGAGGAGAAAGAAGATGAGGAGGAGGCTAACTGGTGGGCTAACATCAAAATCACACCAAGACGTGGAAGAACTGTTTGGTAATTCAGATAGTTAAGAGTTTGAAGGTTTTTAAACGTAATACGTGACATATGCTGTGAGAATTTCATTGATTAAATTTGCCTAATTTGAGACTGTGCTGTAATGTTTTCAAATAGAATTTCATTTCGCAAATGAACATTTCCGATGTCAGTCTTGCTCGCGTTAGTTTTTCATTATTGCACCATTGACAGCGCATCGAGTGATCTGGGCATTTTTTGTGAGTGCAGCTGGGGGCAAATGCAACAGATGTATTTTCTTGATGATAATGTGAAAATAACACTTTGTAACCTTAATCCCCGTTGGTTACATGGAATTTGAATATTGCCTGGCAATCTGACGATTTCCATTTACGCTGTATGTTGATCATAATTAGCGCAGTTCTGATTTGTCTCGATACGGTGAGCGATAATAGAGTATGATAATATTAGACATGAAATTGAACAAAACGCGTTTTGGTAAGCTTTATTTTTTCCACTTTTTTCTTTCAAATTATGAAACTTGGTAGCCGACTCATACGCGAGTATGCACCTTAAGTCAATCATCATACCAGTGTGAAAAAACGTCAACCACATAAATCGGCATGTTTTAGAGGTTGCTACGAGTAGTACTGCTACAGTTGTAATAATTTTAAGGAGGCGATTTCTACCATATGCCTTTATGTCTACGACTGTGAGATCATGATGTGTTGAGCAAAAGACAATACGAATGTTGTAACATTGCCAGTTCTTGTGAACGCATTGTGTTTCACACAATGATGGGTAATGATAAGAAACCTGATATCGGTGGCTGGTAACTGAACAATAGACGTGGAAGCCACAAATCCCATTATTTAAACAAAGCTGCAGGCATCAACTAAATGAAATAGGCGATCAACTGACTAGATCTGCAAAGACAAAACAGCCTTTAGCCTCATCTTGATCAGATCTGCGGTGTGTACCTGAATAACCATTTTTTGGCCTGTCGGGTAAACAAGATAACAACATGCCAAATGAGTATTTCTAATGCAAGGATAGCGATACGAATGACACACATAAAGTCTACTTTACATTTTCGTGTTGAAGACGCGAAGCAAGGGCTTGCTTCCGAGCCATTTGATGCAGATAGAAACTCGTATCTTTAAATCACTCCTGCAACGCCTTTTTAAGTATGGCCAAGTGACAAGTATGGTCAAGTGGCCTTGGTTTGTTCAAGTAACCCAACCATGTTTGATGACCTACGCTACTTCTAATTTTCTTAACTTTGCTGAAAATATGTCGATACTCGCGGTTTTAAATAAAACTAACAAATATCCTTTGGCATACGTTTGTGCTGCAGAACAAGCAGTTTTTCATCTCGCTAAGAACTAAAAGTAGTTTTCGATGCTTACTGAACTGTAGCGACACGAAAATACGTACCTGTGCCCAATCTCTGCCACCGGTGGATGAAAAGTAGACTTCTAGTTCATACTCCCGACTATTGCCAATGTTCCCCTGCGCTAGAACGAAACCAGGTGCAGAGGGTTTCGACAATATAGGAGATGCACCACTCAACCCGTACAGATCAATCATAGTGAGGTGCAGCGAACAGCCTCTTCTGTAAAATCAAAATCAAATTTTAGCAAATCCTGGCAAATTTTGCGTTAAATTCTAGCACACGGCAGCTCAAAATAAGTAGTTCCATCGAAAGGTATCAGGTTCAATCCTATCATTAACTCTACATTGTGACACGCTTGGTACAACACTTTACGGCAAGACCCTTGCTTTATTATAGTAGAAATGCAAAGAGCGAGCGTCTAGCAATCCTTGCGAGTGTCGAGTGGGTGTGGACAGCAGTAATAGTGGAATAACCGCGAACGTTTGCTGGCAATTGAATGATACTTTGGCTAAGTTGCACGAACTGACTAAACTTGACTGCATCGACGGCATAGTGATTAGAGCGCCTGCCACGAGTGCAGTAGGTTACTGGTTGAAACTTCGACCAGGTCTTACCAACACTTTTTAAAAATTATATTGGTAGCCTGAGAATCTTGGAGCTTGACAATCAGCACAAAATACTGTGAACAGCCAGTGAATTCGCTTGATATGCTCACACAAAAAACAGTCAAGAGGATTTACACATCTTTGTGAAACAGACAGATGGTGAAGTCGGATCGAGTACTCTACTAATAGCGGTGTTCATTCTGACAAAAGACCAGCAAGCACAGCATGAGCTCCACGAATGAATGAAGAAACTAGACGACTAACCTTGCTGAACAGTTGACTCTATCGCCTTTTGCGTCATAGGTAGGTGCTGGTAGTTTTTCCCATGTACCTCCTTTGTTGAAAGTGATCACTGAATGCACACTCGAAGAAAACACATAGCTTGCGTTGGTGATCGTGTTTGCGATGAAGACGCTGCGCAATCCATTGACTTTATGGATATCAACTTCACTCTCCTCGGCATAGCTAAATAAAATAATCAAAGTAAGTTGAACTTGCACGCCCTCCAGGTTCCGAACAACTCTTAACTGCTAGCCTGAAGGCCGACAGCCTCCAAACATGCCCATACCAATAAACAACAGCAACAAGTACATTGAAATCTCTTTAGCCTCAAACTGCCTAATATCCAGGACGTGGCAGCATCACTTAAAGATGTATGTAAGTGAATAAAGCAATGGCCACTTTATTATACACACGGCTATAAATAACTAAGTTTAACAGTTACCAAAATCAAACTTGAAACACTTACGACTTTAATCACAAAACAATAGAGTCTAATTTAGTTCTACTTCTCAAGCTTGCTATTGACAAGTATTTTTTATGAAGAACTTTGGTATAAAGATTCATTTCTCCTCCCAAAGCGTTAAAACTGCGCAGTATGATCTTTTGCTCCTTGACAGAACAGATAATTTGTGGTGCGATATGAAAGGACAGTAAATTGCTCAATCACGTTTAGTGCTAAACATTCAGATGCCAAAAACAGCGTTTTGCTTTTCGACAGCTAGCACTACATAGATTACTGTAGAAAAAATGAAATACTAGGTAAACGATGTAACATCAGGTCCATAGTACGCTATGTTTCTTAAGGAAAGTGTGAAGTCAACTTCATTCGGTTCGGAAATGTAAAGATGAGACTCGTCAGCGTTAAAATGAACGCATACCATAATCTGCAACACATAAACAAGTCACGTAGTTCAACCTTGCGGTCTCGAGGCCAACAAGAGCGGAATTGCCACGCTCGTGGAAAAGCTATTTTTCTTTAGGGACGGGTGGGCATTGCAGTGAAGTGAAAACGAGCTTTTGTCAGTTTGTGTATAACCGCATTGGTTTTCCAGTGGCCAGAGAACAAAGAAATGAAATAAATTGCTTTATATAACAACAAATATACAGCACTTTTGGGGGGGGGGCTGGTAAGCCGGAAAAATCATGCTACGGCTGTAGCTCCAGCTCCAGATCCAACTAAAATTAAGACACTAGCTCCAGCTATGGCTCTATTAGAGTAGTAAATTCAGCTCCATCTCCAGCTCCAGCCATTTGGCGTTGCTCAATGGCTTCGAGGAAACCTTGATCAACAATGCCAAAAATTTCTAGGAGCTCTGAACCTAGCTCCAGCTTTTCTAAGAGTTGCAGATTCAGCTCCACCAGAGATACAGATTAAGCTCCAGCTCTAGTTCCAGCTCCAGCCATACCGCAGGGCGAAGCTTTGGCTCTGAGCTCCAGCTACCCAGCCACGCTTCTTCAAGCGTGCAATCATTTGTTATCTAAGGCAATTTTAACGTTTTGTATCGCCAAACTTAACCATAACATCATTCTTATTCAATTCCAAACAAAGCGGTTACCTGGGAATCTGCCGCGTCAACAACATGAAACGATTTGACTGTTTTTCCTGTGTGGAAATTAGCTCTCACAAACCGAGACTGTCGAGTTTTGGCAATCCATAATTCAACACCTAAACCTGCAAACAAAAATAGAGTAGTTGGCTGTCCTAACTGTATAACCATGCAATGCATTTAAATAATGCAAATAACGTTCTTTTGTTTGAAGCTGTTGTGTTCAAGTCGCATTATAGCCTGCATACTACCAGGAGCTACTGAATGATTTCATCATTCGTAGATAACGCACCAGTTTAGGGTGATAGTAGAATAGGAAAGACGGGGGCACGTAATCTGATGTCTGTTCCTCTGCATCGCATTGCGAGTTGATAAATTGATAAACCTTACATAACCAAGACCAACCCTGAGAAGTTGCACAAAAGCACATGAAAAAAACAAAGTAAACGTAGAACGTGAATGCACGTCCATCTTGCAAAAAAAATTTTTTTTAATATTTTATTGTTACATGACACTAGAGACACGAGAATATCCTGTATTTGCCTATTGGTTTCATAAAGCAGTTCTACAGCGAGGTACAACTTTTCTAAACCTTACAGATATATACCAAGCGAATGCTGCTTACATGACAAGTTGTTTTAAAGGTTACAGTTCGCCGAAATAGCGTTTTGAATTGAAATGATCATAATGATGAGTTATCAATTCAAACTACCACACCTCGCACATACTACAAATGTACAGACAGAAATTCTAACTAATTGTAAAGGTTTTAAGATTACCAAATTTAAACCGTCCAACCCGCTAGTTTGGTATATTGCGTTAAATTGTCAGCACAGAAGATGTCACAAGTAAATTCTGATACAACACAGCAATTGCAGCAGAAATCCCAACTGCACATTGAAAATAAAACTAAATATGCTACATTAAACTTAAAATAACGATTACTAGAAAAAGACCAACTAGTATTCAACGATCATCAACCAGAAGGTCACTCTCAACCAGCAGTCCTCCATGCAGTGCCTGTTGACACTTAATACACAACACTTTTGATATTACTTTTTCCTACTGCAGATTCCTTATATGCCACACCCTTTTCGGTAACGCTTTCTTCAAAAATGGGCTACTGACCCAGGCATGGGGAGCTACCTGGCTCCTGCGACTTTACTGTCTCTCGCCGTATCCTCATCCCAAGAAAAGATCGCATGCCAAAAAAACAAAAGGCCACTTCCCTCAATAACGTTTTGGTACAAAATGCACAAGAGTTGGTCAGTGAAGTCAGTACCGCATGTAGCTACCTGAGAAAGCTTTTCTTGTTGCAAAGAGGGTGTTGTTCATTATGACGAAATTTTCCGCATTGCTAATTAGAACCTCAGGATGTGTGTCTCGAGCAAAGTAAGTAGCTGTACGAAGCACTGAGACCGTCTCCGCAATAACAGGCTCAATTCGTTGAACATACAAAATATCTTCATGATCAAAATGGGAATAGCCTGCAGTAAAAGAAACAAATCAGCTCAGTTGTAATTTGAGAGACGGTAGAGCACAGTGAAATCTCGATCAGCCGGCCATTCACAGCATTGCAGTGGGCAAGATGTTCCCTTATTGAAGCAAAATGCAATGCACCTCAATTTAATTCTAGACTTCTTTAAAGTGATTCGTGATGCAGAGAGGGCGGTACTATCAGTTGACTATCGTTAATTCTTTGTTATGAGGAAAAGCCTAAAATTGTTCAGCAAATTGGCTCTTTCAAGCATCTAAAGGTCTTTTTCGAAAAACTTTTGCTTTTTATGGCTTAATTTCTTTTATCTGAAATCAGTTTCCAAAGCATTGAGTAGAGAATTAATAAAATGCACTATGAAAGTTATGCTATTAGCCATTTACATAAATTCAACACAGTGAGTAATTGAGCTTTTAAGGCAATCTAGAGTGTAATTTGAGGGCGTCTAGTGGCTCAGTTAAAGAAAACATCAACTGCACAAGGTTATCTAAACAACAAGTGAGACTGTAGCTAACAACACTTTGAAATCAAATTACTTATTGATGTGAGTAACAGCTTCATTTAACAGAGCAATCTTGCAAGGCAAGAAATGCTACTTGTTCACTGATAAACAAGACTAGGCAATTAACATGCTCCCATTCTTTTAGAGAATTGTAAAAGCACAAGGCAAACAAACGGCTCTCACGATTGTAAAACATATTTGATCTTACAGACTGCTTTCACAAGTAAACTTTGAAGAATAGGGTGTGCTATAGCTTTTAGTGACGACTAAAAGTGAAGCTAGATATCAAAGCTAAGGTCATAAATTTTGAAACTAGAATTCTTGTTCACCATGCTGGTGCTATTCGGTGGACTATATTTGGCATATTACCTTATATTTCACATGCTCATGCAGTCTTAACTGCGCAAGAATACGATATACATCAAAAGAGCTTTCAAGTGAAACCCTAATAATTCTTTACAAAATAAAATAGCAACATAACAAACAAGAGAACCTTTACCCATAAACATTAATTTTAAGTTGCTTATGCTATCAATATGCAATAACCGATAACGTTCCATCGGGATAAAAAGTGAAGTTAATACATTAACAAACTGCACAACTGGTTTTATAAGTTTTTAAATTCCATAATAATGAGTGGATTTTTACAACTCCTTTTTTCCATAAAAAATTACAAGAACCTATCCATTAAATAGCAGTACAAAAAGATAATAATAGCCAAGCAGACCGTAATTATAACAAATTGAAGTTTATCACCAGGCATAGAATGCAGTCTAACAACTACGTACTATATCCATCATCAAATATGAAAGCACACATAATATATCCTAAAATACTTTCAAGAGGCAATGTATGGCTCGTACGAAGTATGCTAAACACCGTTGCTTTAAGTCCCCTTTCAATAGCTAGCTACACTTGACAAATACAGAACTATTGAAACTAAAATTTAACACTCCTTGTTGTCACTGCTAAGAAGCAGCAATTTGTTATAACACTTCGTCAAAACAAAAAAGCTCGATCGATAAATACAAAATAACCTGCAGTATGCGTAGCTCAGCATCGCAAACCAGCCTTGCGTTTAACCAAAATTGTACATCAGTTTGGGGCAGCTGCACCTTTGGGAAAACCATTTTGAAGTGAATCTAAAGTGTTTGCATTGTACCAGAGCTCTAAAAGTCATTCGTTATGCCAGAGCTATAAATGTCATAAATTGTTTTTTAACGCTGTATGCACCCACATAATGAATCACTGCTGCTGATACACTAAAGTACATTGATTTTGCTCAGTAACATACCAGCACGCTATGTAAGCTAACAATATCAATTACCTGAATAGCCCCATTCAAAATCTTTAACGTCACTTTGGATTTTTGTCCATTTGTGACCAAAATCATCTGATTTGTATAATGGTTTGTCTGAGCTGGTTTTATCATGAGCAAGTACAATCCATGGCTTGGTTGGGTGCATGCTAATTACATCTGGTACAAATGACAAGTGGCGATGCGAAGTTATATGGCGACCAGCATTTGTTGTGGTGAAAATGGTGGAACTGTTGATGCTGGTGAAAATGTATCGATTAATATCAACTTTTGACGAGTAAAACATATCGATCAATGCTGTAGCTGGATGAGATTTATCAGGGTTGGTGTAAGATGAGGGACCTCCTTGATCGATACTTTGTAGCTTTCTCTAAACATCATAAAGAAAAATAATCACTGATTTATTAATTTCGCTTATGTAGTTATTTCCAGTGGTGACTCACCAAATACGTTTTGCCATAATCATATGAGAAATAAACGTTTGAAGAAGAAACTCTTGATTTCGAAGAGACGTTTTTTGTAAGAACAGCTATTACTCCACTGTTTAGTCCAGCCCAGTGAACAATCAAATGGCTGTAAAAATATTAAAGAAGCATATAAAATTCAAAAAACTTCGGATCTCCTCTGTTACATAATAAAAGGTAAGTGCAAAACCGATCATTACTAATTTTTTTTTATAAATTATTGCTTTAGTTTAAGTTTCGGGTTAATGTCAAAACTACATTTACGCACAAATTGTTATTGCTAACTTTAATCTTACACTAAATAGAGAAGGTTTCAAACAAATCAAATAACAGTCGATTCTGCATTTCACATTGTAAATCGCGTAAAAAAAACGAGTTAAATGCAATGCAACTTAAAATTTTAATTGAAGTAATAAACGCTTTATTATTTATTGTTTATATACTAGCTGGCTCCGCCACCGTCGCCCGCAGGACCCCCAACTATTTACGTAGAAGCTAACAATATTGGTACAGCTGTAGTTGTGAAAAAAGTGATAAATGATTTTTTGATATAGCCAAATCTGGTTCCAAAACTAACATCTTTTGGAATCGCCACTGTATGTCTTATGAGTTTCTCAGTCCTTGAAAATGTCTCATTTACCCTGTTTTCACCACAGCCGGCCTTAATCATAGCGAACTATTATCCGTTAAAGGCAGCAAGTGCTTTAATTGAAGCATATAAAAGTTGTGGAAGAGCGCCTGTGTGATAGATGTGTATTTTCAAAATTAAGTTATTTAATACTAGGCCTACGACTTACGACTTTTCGTAACTGCAGACGAATTTGTATGAGCAAAAACCTATGCCTGCAGCTGTATGGTCTCGTTTGGGCATCAACGCAGCTATAGAAGAGGATATTAAAATGAAGTGAAACACTCGCAGTAAAGTTATTGCAATTGCAGAGTCCCCATTGTAATGTCGAGGTTAAAAATATTGAATGAGATGGCTGCACCAGCTTCACCCAATTGATAGTTGTGAGAACAGTAATGCAAAGTTAATATGCTTTTGACATAGCCAAATCTCGTTCCAAAATCAAATTGTTTAAAACACATTAGAAGGAGTTGTACATAGTCGCTATATTTCTTCCGAAGTTTCTCGAGTTCCTGGCTACGTCTTGCATGCCCTGTTTCCACTAGAGGCGTACTTAAGAACTGAACCTGCTCACAATTGAAACAGCCAACCATTTCACAAACATTTATGCGTACATTTGATGAAGTGAATGGAAGTATGATTTCAAGATCATGGAAGGGCGCCAAAGTAAGTGATATTTATGTTCAGATAATACCAATTAAATATTAAAACCGCTACTTAGGATGTTTCATAACTGCGTGCCTATTTTACAGCCTAAAACCTCTGGCTGCGTACATGTCACTAGGTCCTAGCATAAATGCAGCCACAGAAAGAGCAAACTAACCCAAGGTAATGAATGCACTTGGACTTAACTCACCAAATTGTAGCGGCCCTCATCAGTAATGCCAAAGTTAAGAATATGGGTAGTTGTGAGAACAGTCATGAAAGTTAGGTTAAATGCTCTTCTGACTTAGCCAGTTCTCGTTCCAAAATCAAAAGTACCGGTACCATGTTTTTAATGGGAATCAAGTTGAAAAACATAAGATGGGGGAGTTGCTCATTGCCGCTATATTTCTCCCAGTTTTTGAAGCCCCTACCAAATTTCCTTTTTATTAGCATGCACATAGAAAGTAGACTAGCTCAAAATCAAAACAGGCAATCATATCTCAAACTTTTATCCAGTAATTTCACCGCTTGGATGAAAGCATAAACGTAAAATTGTAGGGAAAATGGGATGTGAAAATGATTTTTGTGAAATTTCAAAAATAAGCTACCGTATTAAATATTTGGCATAGTACTAACGATTTTTTATAATTGTATGCCTATTTGTTTGGCCTAACATGTCTGGCTGCGAATGTATTGCTAGGCTCTGCGATAACCGCAGCCAGTGAAGTGCAGACTAAGCCGAAGTCGAGCACATACAATTAAGATATTACAAAAGATTAGATTATATTTTAAGACAAAGTGTTTGTAACTAAGATTTGAATAATTGTGATTCTTTTAAGATTTCAAATAAAGAATCGCCAATTTGTTCAACTTTCCTGCATTTGATTAACATGTCTTGGAGATTGATTAAAATCAGTCAGGCTTGCGACACGACTGTACAATAGTATTGTAACTTGCCTTTGCATCACTGAAAAAATAAGTTTTTGGACCAAACGCTATGTTCATACTCGAATGTGTCATTCTTGTTTGATATGCAGTATTTACGTTGTTTGCGTTTGAAATAACTGTGAATAAAAGCATTGCGTATACCTGCATGGTGATTTTGTTCACTTTAACAGTACCAGACAGCATTATGCCATATCATACAAAAAGTTTGAAGCGTTCAAGAAAAAAAAGCATGCTTAAAATGCTAAATAATCTGTTGTTGCATTGTCCATTCAGATCAAATCATTGCAGAATTTATTTTATCGAACGCATTTTGTTACTATCTGCCAAAAAAACTGTTAATCGCGTTGCTAAGATCAGTAGTTTTTGACAAAATACAAAGAACAAATTGTTCAAATAAGCGTCAGCTGAGACGTTATTTTACACCCTAAAAGAGTAAAATTTTTTCAAGTTGAAAAGTCGAAAGCTGGCTTTCGTTTGAGCAAGAAACAGTTTTCTTTTGTGAAGAAAAGCAAAACCTAAAAGATATCTCTGAATATGATGTCACAAACTCCCCTGTAATACTTACTCTGGGGGGGAGATCAATGGTGCCAAGTTTGACATTTGTACAGCCAGTAGTTTCGAAGAAATTAACACAAACACAGGCAGTAGCGTGCTTTATAGTTTCGATGATCACATAATTATCAACTAAAAAGAAACCGCATTCACACAAAAACTGTAAACTCACAAATTTCCATCTCGTAAATCAGCAGGTGGATAAATATCAACTGGTTTCTGCATACTTGGACTTCTTTTTAAACGATTTTTTCCATTTGGTGATTTCAAAAAGTGTAAAGCATCTTCTTGAGATTCACTGAAACCTGTCTTTTCCAGATTCGTACGAAAAAGATTTTTCATTCTGTTAACAATAACATTCTACGAGAAGCAGGTAAAAAGTATGCAAACAATTATGAAAAGTTACAATTACAGATTAAGCTGTAAGTGTAGCCATATAGGCATTTGCATTACATCATTTTACACTTTGTCGCAATTTCGTCATTAAAAGCAGTTCATAAAGCAGCTTTCCCTAAAACCATTTTTTAACAAAATCAGTGATTTGTAAAATTTGCCAACTTGACACAATAAAATACATGTTTTCATTTAACAGTAAGCACACTTTTATTTGCATCTGAAATTAAAGATCCTTAAATTTTTATGCAAGCAAAAGTATTTTTATTTTACACCCCCAGATAAACTTTAAGGTAAAATGCACCTTTTCACAAAACTGCTAACTTTCTGAGTTCAAATTCTTGTCTCGCCAATGCATTTTATTTCTGGCCATCCAAACAGATTAACAGTAAAAGTATAATTTTGTAAATTAAAGTTCAACAAAAATACAACTGGTGCATAAATTGAAAATTCAACTACCTAACACAATTTCATCGCACATTAACAAAGCACAGCAAATTTCAAACCAAGATGCAATCACAGCAGCAACACATCTGAAAAAGTTATTGCTCAAGAGATAACACATAGAGCAGTAGTGCTGCCAATCTCTTATTTCTTGATTACAGACTTGACACCGCACTACTACGTTCTCATCTAACGCTCATAAGGAGAAAATTTTGGGTACAATTCAAGCTGCCAATGAGTTAGAGCAGAAACGCATAGTTTTTATGGTTCGAGCCACATCTTACTAGTGACCTGAATTCTTAGTAAGCTGCAAAAAAGTATTTTTTGGGGTTTAACTGGTCTAAGTTAAGGTTGACGTGTGTGAAAAGGAAAAATCCCTGAGAGAAAACTTCTTGTGTGGACTGCATGTGATCCACGAGCTGCACTTTGTGCACAAATAAGTTAAATGAAACACTAGCTTGAGTTTACCTTTGTTTGTTGTCTTCTTTTGGAAAATGGTTCAGCTTGTTGAAATCATCTCTTACTATCTCAAAATAGTTTCCAACTTTGTCTCTTGCATCTACATGCTTAAACAAGCTATCAGCTGACTGACCAGGCAAAACATGCAAAACGTTTATGCAAATCAAAGCAATGAGCTTTAGGCTTTGCATGATTATTTGGTTTACTCCAATAAAAGTTTTTAAACTATCACAGTAAGCTAAGCTACTTATACACAACACATTTTACACTATTTCTGAAAAACTTTTGCTTGTTAATTTTATAGAACACAAACAGCAAGATGTAACTGTGTAAAGCGTAGGTTTGTTCAAAATTTATAAGCATTTTTTGTTTGGTTTTTCTGCTTTAATTGATATCTGATCAAAGGAAAGATCAATTGAACCATTTTTTAGAACTGAACCGTCTTCTCACCATTAGCATATAGAAATCCAGATTCAAGGAAATTCATACTAGAACATGGAATTAACGAATCACGGAAATATGCAAATTCATTGCAAAATATTTTAAACATATAGACTCGTTCTTTCAACAATTTATTTTTAAAACTTGACATTTCGCTCCCGTTAGTAACTGGGCAACTTCCTCAGGAAATGGTAGATGCTGTATACCCATGTAACATATAAACTGCTAAACACAAAAAAATATCAAGACAACTTGTACTATTAAACACTAAAAGTTATAACCAACAAGGCAGGCAATTACTTAACAACAAAAACATTATTATATCATAGAACCAGGGGTGGACACAAGTACAAAGTGTTATAAGGTATATAAAACATTATTTATTGGCGGTAAACACACTACAAACAGCAGGAAAATTTGCACCATCATCACGATTAATTACATTTAGTGAACGAGCCTTTTGGTTTATCAAAAGCCTTTACGCAACGCGACGCCTGTACGCATGTGATTCTGATTCAGTATTTTCACATTATCCCAATCTATTCTATGATCAAAATCCATAATATGTTGGCACAGCGCCGACTTTTTGGTGGTTAAAGTCTTAATCGCATCAACATGTTCCCGTTTTCTGGTTCAAACACTAAGTCCTGTTTCACCTACATACACAGCATTGCAATCTCGGCAAGAAATTTGATTCAGCAAACCACATTTTTGTTCAGAACGAAACGGCAAGTTTTAAAAATAAATTGTCAAAAGAACGAGTCAATCTGTTTATAATATCAATACACTCGACAAACGAAAAATGCCTGCTATATTTATTCTAAAATGCAGAATTACTAAATCACATAAAAATAACACCAAAATTTGGAATTACTGATTGAAGTACAAAAATCACAAAAATATGGAACTTTATAAAAGAGTGAATGACGAAAAAAACCCTCAATTAGATAAAATTACACAATTGAATTAAGGTAAACCACAGGTATGCAACGTGATACTTAATACCTTGGTTGGTCTGATGATTTGCCATTCAATTTAAACAAATTTCCATATTTTTGCAATTTTTGTAATTCAATCAGTGTTCTTTTTAAAATTTTCCTTAAATTTGAATTCTCGACTCTATTTCTATGTGTTAGTGTTGTCCATTTTTGAAACGCAACGCCAATATTCTGTTTATTTAGCAAAGTATTGCGAGCCTTTAGTTACTGTTACTACACACAAATATTTAACAATTGTTGAGCAGCTTCTACAGATGGACCAAAGCAATGTCACTGGCATACATAACATAGGCCAGGGATGGCGAACCTTTTTAGTTGACTGGGTCAAATTATAGATTATGCAGCTGTAAGAACGCAAACGGGGGTCATAAATTAAACACGTCTATTCGTCTAACCTCTTCTCTAAAAAAAGATCATCATCCTTCCCCAATAGCTGCACTTCAACGTCAATGAAATAGGAGAAATGTCAAGTAAGTCACTGCAATGCCTGTAATGGATCACTGTGTGACCCGTGGGCCAGTGGTTCGCCATCCCTGACATAGGTATTACAGGTTTTGTACAGTGGTACTAGTGCTTGACAATCTGTGTTGATGCAAGCCTAACAAGAATTTCAGAAAACTGTGAAGGTAAACGCTGGTTGAAAGCAAACAAAAAAAGCATTGCCTTAAACCAGAAGAAGCTTTATATTTATCATATAAATCAACATTCTATTTTACTTGCATTGTTTGACTTCCATGGCGTCGGTCTTGAGCAGTGTTCCCTATAAGGTGTGCGCTTGTGTGCACGCACACAAGTAAAATAATGCTGCTCATGAAATGTATATATTTTTTCAATACAAATTTAGATTTTTTTAAAGAGCGCACACTTTAAAAATTTTCCCGCACATGACGAAAAAAAATTAGAGGGAACATTGGTCTTAAGATTCTTTTCTAAAATTTCAATTCAGTCAGATCACCAAAATCCATCAAACAAATTTGGACGTTTTCGTTTTTCAGCAATCACACTCAAACATTTGCACTGCAGTGCTGCCAACAGTAAAAAATTCACACTGAAAATTACATTTTCCGGCAGTTCTGTGCTGTCAAAGTGTTTATATAAATGCACCAATGTTTTAAAGTAAGCAATTGACAATTTACAGCAGATGTTAAAAAAGTTTTATCAAAATCATAGCACCACTACACAGTTCAGTTAAGACATTAGCAAATATGTTTCTCTGCAACTGCAACAACAGCGTATGTATGCGTGAAAGAAGTTGAAAATTATGATCAGCAGCATTGTTTTTTCATTAAAGGTGGCAATTATCAATAGCTTTGACCAAATCATTATTATTTCTATTGCCAACTGGCCACAACTACCAACACTACTAATCTGATAATGTCCTATCTGACAATTTAGTAAGTGCTCAACCACTGAATCAAGTGCAAAATCACTAACAAATGTATGAAAATTACTGATTAAATTTTTGCAAAAACCACTGTTTAAGTATTTACAAAAACTGCTAGACATGATATTGCTGAAAAAAACGTTACACCAACCTAGGTATTTTTGTAGAAGTTGTTATAAGATTAACTTTGATATTAGTGTTCATTTAGTAAATAAGCTACATTTAGATTATTTAGCATCGTTAATCCCCATCCAGTTATTGGGTCCTTGCATGTTTTGACACTACAATCAAAATTCAAAATTTTTTTTTATTTCTAAGAGGGGAAAAATGATACGTCGTAATCTTGGGTAAAGTTTGAGCGGCATTCAGGCCATGCAAAAATCACTAGCACTTTTGTTTTTGTTTCTATGAAATCATTAACTACACTGGCAAATTTTGTTGGCAAACTACAAAATGGGAAATAATAAGGGCAAAAAATGGGCATGATATGCATATCTGAAGAACGTAACGTAAGCTCAAAATTGAAAAGACTTTGATTAAATTTACCTTAGCAAAGAGTTCACAAAAGATTTCTGAACATTGTTTCTGACGTAGAACAACAGGCCATATCCCACCTGTATTATATTAGGCAGAACTTGATTATGAAATAAATTAAACTGTAATTTGGCATTACAATTTGGCAGCATCACTGTATTTTGCTTCTTTTGGTAGCAATTTGATGAAGGTTTGTCCCTAACTTGCTGTGCATGCACTATATTATGGAAGTATGATTCCTCTTCACCATCTCCTATGCAAAAAATATGCTGCACAGCTTAATTTGAACTTTGAATCAGCCAAACATTTGTTCTTGCCGATTTACACGTTTTTGCACGTGCTAACAAAAACACAAAATCTAAGAGATCTCCATTTTGGTCTTTGATTCAACAGTGCAATTGCTTATTGTTACCAATGCTGCTTGCTTTAAAACCGATCAGAAGTAGGTAATGAGGCAGACAGCATTATGTAAAGTACTACACACGAACGAAAAACAGACATTAGTTTTGCGCAAGAGCATTTACCATAAAACATAAAAAGTTGTAAATTGAAAAACTATTAACTGGATATGCATCGCACTCATTGGCATTGCAAAAGTAGAGAAAATAAAGACTACATAACAGTGGTGGAGTAACAAATTTTCTTTCAGGTGAAAACGATTAAAATGACAATTTTTTGATGTCATTAAAAATTTATTGCAGTATGAACAAAAAAAAGTACCACATTTGTTAGTAGGTGGTTCAGAGGGTTGCCAGTATTTTGTCATGTCACAAGGAAGTGACTATTTTGCCTTTGACAGCATTTTTCTTTGGAGGCTATTTTACTGTCCCACTCATGTGTTTTTGAATAGGAATATTTGCCTTAATTCGGGTAGTGATGCTGTGGTGTAGTGCAGTGGTTAGCAACCTTTTTTCAAAGTGACCTAAATTTTCTAAAACTTATTCTTTAAGAAAGCTAGTGACACAAGAATATGATAAAAATGCAAAAAAGGCATTGTGTGAAAACTTTTCACAATAAAAATGGATGTTGTCAAGTTTCTAACATCCTAATATAACCATTATGCAATTATTAGTATTACGCAACAGCACGGCTTTTATTATGCAACAGCAATTTTTTTTTAACTCTAATGTCCGAAAAAAAAGTATAACAAATATTATGGTATTCTAATCTGCGTTTGTTTATATTTTTTAGGTAAATTTTGCATTTTAAGTTGCATAAAATGACTTTAATCGCAAATTATATTAAATAATTTTACACAGATTAATTTAGCTACCTTCCATTCTGCCATAACACATTCCATTCTATTTGCATTTCATTCGGCAATAATAACAAACTAGGGAAAAATTTATCAGTATTTGTTTATCTTCCAACCATGAGTTATAAATAGAGTTGTATTTCAGTCACACTTCGGCATTATGACCTCCCACCAACGCTATTATTTTTACACAGCAGCAAGTAAGTAGTCAGAAAAAATTTGGCAATGGCCAAATGTTTGAAATTTTAGGGAAGATCTCAACCAAAATTATGTCTTAATCCAAGTTTGTTTAAATTTTTAGGAAAATTCTATTTTGTTTGTTTGCATAAAATGATTTCACAGCAACTTGTAGTTTATTTTACGCAGACAAACTGCTGAAATTTTTACTCCAATCACCATTGCTTCAATACTTTTTATCAACTTAAAACTACATAAGTTAATACAAAGCACTACAACAATAAACAGAAAAGTGATTTTAGCAATTACATTGTGTAACAGGGGTTTGCGACCTTTGAGACAGAGAGTGCCGGTTGAAGATTTGCAATGGCTTCAAGTGCCAAAAAATTTTGCTTGTGTAACATCTGATTTGAACAATAATTTGATGTTATCACATTTATTGAAGTGCTGAAGTGGTAGTATTTTATTCTAATGAGGAGAGTGGGTTCCAAGCTTTAGATTAGATGTCATCAGACATTGAAAGTGCAAAAATTGTTTTGGCCTTTTCATTACAAAAGTTCACTACCAAGTGCCTACTAAAAAGTGCCTTGTTTAATCTACTTTAAGCCAATAGCACAAAAGATATTTACCATTTTCACTCAAAAATCCTTACCACACTAGTTAGGCAACATTAAATAGAAAATAATTTATGAAGTTTATATCATTTCAAGCCAATGGGGGAGGAGATATCCCTTAAATCTTCCCTTGCCATGCAAACAACAATGATTGTATATATATATATATATATATAGACAGAGAGATACAAAGCAGACATTTTTTTTTCAAAATAAAAAGCAGTAGTAGCAAGCAGGCAAAAAAGACAAAGAATACAATTTCTCACTTTTAGGCAAGCCATAATCACACCACTTGCTTGGAATTGCAGAATCCTGCTGTATATGCTTGTGGCATAAAAAATCAAATCAACTCTTTTTCAAAGTTTATTTTATACTCTACTATTATTTTGTCATAGTAACAATTTAAATTATAGCTTAATTAATTTGATAGCCTAAATTTCTTTCATTGTAGATAAATTTGAGTCCAATTTCATTTCATGATAATAACAAATTAAGAAAAAGACAATGATATCAAAACTTCAAAGAGAAGTCAAAAACTTACGATGTTGCTATTTACAAATTTTTGGGTATTTTATCTGAACGCTGGAATCAGAATCAAGAAATCGGGAAAAACAAAGATCATTTGTGGCCCCATTTCACCCCCGGCTTCATCTGTGTGCAGTAGTTGGACATTATAAAAAAAACAAACAATTGAAAAAAGCACAATTTTTCTTACAAAATCAAGTGACCCAACTTTGGGTGGTGATCAGTGATGCCACACCTTGGTTTTTAAACCAAGATCTTGGTTTTTTCACTTACTCCTTGGTTTAATATGTTTTTTCTTTAAATTAATAAATTTTGGTTTTTTTTAAATATCTAAAAGAAAATTATTATGCAATGATAAAATGAGCTTTAAGAAATTTAAAAATTGCCAGCAAAGCTTAAATTAAACGAGTTTTAAGAGATTTAAAATTGGTTTGTTGACTGCTTTTAGGCTCGCACAAGAAAGTATAAATACAGTTATGTGATTGTTTTGTCACTTTGACAGTTTTTAAAAACAAGAGCTTTTAGTGACATTGTATGACAGAGTGCCATTTGCCATGCACTGACTTTTTGTTCTGAGTAACTTAATTTGGCTTGCTAGCTATTGAAATTTAAACTCTGAAAGTGTCAAAAGTCGATAGTGGTAAAGTTTTTTTAAAGTTTTAGTTTTTTTTTATTTCAAACCCTTATTAATGGCCAATGAAAGTACTGAAAAGAAGAGAGAAGGCTGGTATTCACAATCATTTAAAGATGACTGGCTGGAACTCAAAGATTTTAAAAGGCGGCTAAAAAGAGATGAAGCAGATAGAAATAGTAGTTACTGCACTTGTTGCCGCATTACTCTAAAGAATGCAAATAAGACAATGCTAGTAGCACATAAAAATACTAAAAAGCACAACAGTAACTTTGTAGTAGTTAAATCAACAATGAATATTAGTCAATTTGTTTCAAAAAAGAAAAGTTCTGATTCTGAAAAAATTGCCAATGCCAACCAAGATGTTGTTTGCAGGATATTTTTCTGAGCACCACATCCCATTTCCAAATGTAGAGCATCTATTTGGTATTTGTAAAAGAGCTTTTCCTGACAGTGATATTGCTAAAAAAGCTAGTTGCAAAAGAACAAACTTTCATATACTATTCAAGATGGAATTGCACATCATGAAAAATTAGAACTGAATGAAATAGGCCGTACTCAAAAGTTTTCTGTTATAATTGACAAGAGCACTGATGCTTCAATCACACAAGTTTTAGCTATTGTTTATGATACTTTGATTTGAAGCAGTTGGATGTTACTGATGCCCTACTTGACACAGTTGTGGTAGAAAATGGTAGTGCAGTGAGCTTATTTAATTCATTTAAACATCTCTTTGAGGAAAGAAACATTGCAATTACCAATATTATAGGCTTTGGTAGTGATAACTGTTCCATGATGCTTGGTAAAAAAATGGATTCTGAAAATTACTCAAAGATATTTTACCATCAGTTTTTGTATTAGGGTGCGTTTGCCATTCATTTGCTCTCTGTGCAAGTCATGCTGTGTCAGTGTTACCACCATTTCTAGAATCATTACTGAAAGATATTACTTGATATTTCTCTCGAAGTAGTAAACGTCAAAATGATTTCACCGCCATTCAAGATGTTGTTCAAGCTGTTAATCACAGAATTCCAAAACTTGCACAAACCAGATGGCTTTCCTGAGAAAATGTCGTTTCTAGAATTTTGGACCAATGGGAAGTTCTTATCTTATGTTTTCAGTCTGAATCAAGAAATAACGAAGTTGATGGAGCAAGCAAAATATACAAATTACTCGTTGCTCATGGGACAAAACATATGCTCTGTTTCCTTCAGTGAAAACTAAGAAAACCAACAAATTAAAGGCGAATACTACAAGAGATAGAATTTTAGCTAAGCATCATGTTACCAAAGGCAATAGCTCTTGCTTAACTTGGCAGCCTAGTAAAGCTTCATTAAAAGACTTTGAGAATGGTGGCGCACGCAAACAATATTCTGAGCATTTAGAAAAAGCCAGAAAGGAACAGGGAATGATGAATATCACTTTTGAAGATAGTGATGAAGACTAAATAACTTACAACAAGCTTATTTACATGTAAGTACTTACAACTAACTTTTATATAAGTACTTGCAATTACTATTGACTTGTATTGTTTTATAGTATATCAGATCTATTTAAAAAAAAACATTTTTATCTATTATTTACAGTGCTTGGTTTTTTGGGCTCTATCTTGGTTTTTTGAAACAGATAATCTTGGTTTTTTCAAAAATCCCTTGTGGCATCACTGGTTGTGACCAATCCCTTGGGAACTACTGGTGTAGCAGATAGTGCTGCTGCCTTCAAATCTGATGATTAGGAGTTTAAATCTTTGCTGGCAAGGTACTTACGGTACACAAAGGCATTGTAGATTGGGGGGAATATATGAATATAGGAGAGAGTGTACACTTGGGGGCCAGGTATGCTAGGGGTAGGTACAATTTTTTAATTTGTCATAAAAATTGATCAATCAGATACAACCAAAAGTCGCATTTTTATATGCCATTAACATTGACCAATCACAAATGTTTGACAACAAAATTGTCACTGCTTGATTGTAATTCAAAATCTGAAACTAAATCTAATCTAACCCTAACCAGCCCCAGCCTTAACTCTAATCTAACCTAATCCCAACACTAAATGAACTGCAATGGGGATATTTGAGGAATTACGGTCACAAATTTACCCTATGACACAATTTTAGGAAGTCGGTTCAGAGGAATAGATTGTTGCACATGGTGATGATAATGGTGCATTTAAACCTACTGGTGATTGCATGAGTGTGTTGGTGGGTCCCTAACAGCTTAAGAAGACATATTACCATTTTTTCAGCTTTTGATAGAAATACACATTCACTGTCTAGCAATACTAGCAACAAAGTAATTCCAAAGCAAGTATGAACACATGCTTGTTAAATAAAAGGCAGTGGCTATTTTGCCGTCGACGGCAATTTACCCTCAGAGACTATTTTGCCGTGAGTTGTTTGTGATTGGTCAATCTTAATGACGTACTAAACATGTGACTTTTGGTCGTCTCTGATTGGTCAATTTTAAAAACCAAAAAAAAATTTTGCACCCCCAGGTCTCTATCCCCCACCCTGCACACTCCCTTACAGTGTACACTGCCCCGTACATTTACATACCGGGCCTACCCCTTCAGTGCACACTGCCTTTCTTTTCAAGCCCTGGCCAGCTGAGATTCGAACCCGATACCTCGGTATCTCAAGACCAGCGCTCTATCCACTACACCACAGAGTCACTGGTGCGATAATAGCAAATTTGGCTATATAAACACACGTGAATGATCACGGCAAAATAGATTCCAAGGGCAAATTGCCGTCGACGGCGAAATAGCCACTGCCTAAATAAAACGTGCTCCCATGACTATAGAATTAACCAACACCATGTTGTTGACACCTAGCACTTACTGCTTACCTATTCTAGCTAACATCTAGGCTTATCATCAATACGCAGTAAACCAAAATCAGCGTCAAAAAATATCCTTGCCTTGCTTGTCTTTACACTGTACACTTATTTATACAATCAACACCATCTACAATGAAACACCTCTCTCTTTTGGACAACACTACTCTGGGAAAACTTAGATTCGTGGAAATAGGCTTAATTTGTGTTGGTCCCGAGAAACGAAAATTTATACTGCCGTGATAATTAGGTCTACCATACGTCCTCTTTTAAGAGAATTTGTCCTCTTTTCTTAAAAAAAACGAATGGTCCTCCGAGGACACTAAAAAGTAGCCTAATGTCCTCTTTTTTACCATTTAGAATAATATAATTATTATAGAGTAAAATTTGGAAAGCTAAATAAAGCTAAACAATGATGCCAAAGAGAAAAAGTGTTTTCTGATGAACTACGGCAGAAGCATCCTTGTTTCAAAAAAGGACGTAGCGATTTTCAATTTTATAATCACGTTAAAGCTGATCCTTCCTTATAGAAAAAAGCTGGGGCAACCGCAAAATATTCATGGGCTGAATCTGACAAATAAATTTGTCTGGTTTTATTGTCTATTTTTTTGCCGTAACGTTTGCTGAATGTAGCCTAGGGGATGGACTTATCTTACTTGTGTTTTACTTGCTGACGAAACTTGTCCTCTTTTTGGGCAACAAAAATATGGTAGGCCTAGTGATAATGCAAAACCGAACAACCATATTTCAAATGTCCTAATCAGCTTGATTTTTTTTTCATATATGTGAAGCCTTGATGAGCAAACGCAAAGAAATTCATGTTTGTGCAGTTAACTGCTTCAACGCAAAACTAAAAAAATTAGTTGAGTTGTTATCGTTTTGAACTATAATAAAAGACAACAAAGTCAATATTCTCAAAAGCATGACAATTTTTTGTAGCTATTTGGTCTGTCATACTACGGTAGTGCACTAAAACATGAAGCGATGCAAATACAGAAATCCATTCATATGCCAACACACAAAAACAACTAAAAAAGTTAAGAAATTGCACAAACACGAATCTACAAAAGAGGATAAGAATTAAAAAATACATGCACAACCTTGTACTTGATAAAATTAGACAATTAAATTAGTTTAAACTATGCAATTCCATATTTCTTGAGATTTCTGTGATTCAAGATATGGCCTTCCGTCTGAAATCTTCCCTAAAGAGCGAAATATGCCATGGGTGTTTATGTTTTCACTCCTCCGAAACTACTGGGCGTACAAACATGAAACTTGGCACCATTAATCTCCTTCTTCCGGTATCACAAGGGAGTTTGTGACATCATCATAACTTCATAATCAAAACCAATTTTTTTAAATCTTGCATTTCTTGACAGAGAAAAACTCTTTCTTGCTCAAACAAATCCCATCCGCGATTTACAGCTTTTTCGGAGATAGTAACAAGATGCTTTCGATAAAATAAATTCTACAATGATTTGAGATGAATTGAGGATGCAACAACAGATTATTTCAACATTTTAAGCTTGCTTCTTTTTTCTCGAACGCTTTAAACTCTCTGTATGATATGGCTGCCTGGTACTGTTAAAGCAAACAAAATCACCAGGCAGCAGCTACGTGCAATGCTTTTGTTCACAGTTTTTCAAAAGCAAGCAACGTAAATTGTTAAAAAATGATCTTAATTGTATGTGTTTGACTTTGGCTTAGTTTGCACTTCACTGGCTGCGATTATCCCAGAGCCTAGCAATACATTCCCAACCAGACATGTTAGGCCAAACAATTAGGCATACAATTATAAAAAATCGTTAGTACTATGCCAAATATTTAATACGGTAGCTTATTTCTGAAATTTCACAAAAATCATTTTCACATCCCATTTTCCCTACAATTTTACGTTTATGCTTTCATCCAAGCGGTGAAATTACTGGATAAAAGTTTGAGATATGATTGCCTGTTTTGATTTTGAGCTAGTCTACTTTCTATGTGCATGCTAATAAAAGGGAAATCAGACATTGACAGGACAAAGCCTCTAGCAGGGCGCATGCTGCTAAGTTCTTGCACAAAGTTTTAGTTTCAGTACAGTACTGGCAGTTTAATTGTCGAGTTGTGCTGTTTTTATGATCTGGCTTATGAGGGAGTGATTTCTTCACTTCTCCATACTCTTTTCTAAAGACGCTCGGCGTAACTCGCCGAACGAAACGTTAGAAATAAATAGCGTTTAGATGTAACTGTTTGTTTTTCCTTTGCGAGTAGAGCAGTCAACTTAGTCCAATCTAGATAAATTTCAGTATACCCGATAGACAAAAAAATTACTCTTATTCAGTATTTTATTTTGGGATAATTTCCTTTGTCTTGTGCGCTAATGTTTTGCTAGAATAGCTTGTTGTGAATCTGTAAAAGACATATGAGACTGGCAAATATACTAAACACATGTAATCGGATTGCTCTGAATAATACAACTGCGATATTCTGCTTCCGACTCAGGCCATCGGTGAGGCAAAGCTGACCGACATCCAGGAGATCGACGATTCACCTGTATGCAAGCCCTTGCCTTCAGCTATCCTTGATGGCTTAAAAAAAGCGACTCCAAGTGTGTATTAAAACCATGGAATACTTCCTTGCTGAAGCATTTTACCCTCATTTTTATGTTTTTGTGGGCTTCGCTTCTCTGTCTGCTTACATGTGAGGATGTTGCAGGTGTTTGCATGACCTTGCAGCAGAAGGCAGTGCTGTTGTTAATGGCACAAGATCTAAGCCGATGCTCTCAGTACAAGCTATCAGAGTGCATCTTCCAACGACATAGTTTTGCGGAACAGCCTTGAAAAAACAGCAGCAGTAATAAACTGTGGGACGAGTTCCTCACAGAGAAATACGTTTTTCAATGCAAAGCAATTGCTACACCGCTCTCCGCTCTCCAAAACGACGTTTAAGGAGTTGCTTGTGAAGTACAGTACACCACTGCCATTGGACTGGTTTAAAAAAAGGTAAAAAAATGTTTTGTAAGACAAAGAGCTGTAACTTTCCAAAAACTCGCGGTGGATGACAAAAACTTAAACATGTTTTTCTTGAATATTGATGTTTGACCGTTTGCCAGAGCGTTTCTATGGAAATGAACCTCAAATTTTACTAGAATATCGTCACATCTCAATAAGTACCTTTTTTAAAAAGCTGAAACTTAAAATCAAAATGACCAGAAGAGTCATGGTTGTATCCGTTGCAAGAGCATATTTTACTTTATTTTCATTACAAAAAAGTTAGTCAACAAAAACCAAATATTGGCATTGTTCGATGATCTGTAAATGAACTTTTAAACCAAAGCCTACAAAAAAGCACTCCGTCTTTCTTTTGTAATTATTACAAAACTACTAGGCATAAAAGCACGTGATTTGATACGATTGATTATCACTTCGACTCAAGAGTCGTAAGAAGTTGATGAGATCATTTTAATGACGTAAAGTGACGTCATTAAAAAATTAAATTTTTAAAATGTTTTTGTTTGTGTAGAAACGCTCTACCCATCAATATCTTAAAAAAAGTTATTTAAATTTCTTTTATCAACGTATAAAGTTTTAGAAAGTCACCAAAAATTTTTATAACTTCACTAAATTTGAATCAGTCCAACCGCCTAATCTTTCTATGCAGCTATGAAACGCCTGTTTTCACTAAGGAAAATGTGCTGAAGCTGAAACAATAAGGGTTTAACGATAAACATTTTGAAATGCTTGTTTTTTTAAAATTGCTGTGTTTCATTTATTTATTCTTGTGCTGTGTTTGCGACAGCTAGTGACGTTGTTGATGCTACCTACCGGAATGCTAGCAATGCTTTTAAAAGGCCTGAGAAAAAATACTGCTTTTACATTACAAGGCCACGTTTTCATTAAAATTCAATCGTGTGACTATCGCTTTAAATGATTTGTTAAAGTCCATCATTTTTTGCCTTTAGTTTAATGTTAGCAAAAGAGATAAATGAAAAAATAATGCAATGGTTAGAATTGCAAAGCATTTTACCGGAAGAGCATTCTAAAAAACATGTAAAGAAACAGTGCCAGGCTAGCAGTTCCACTGATAAAATAATCTTTATTGATAAAGCACGTTTTCCTGACGTCATCTGGAAGATTTTCTACAATTTATCGGAAATTCTTGCTGGAGACCAACTGCGGATGGCCTGGTTCATACAAGACGAGGGCCCCACAAACTGCACATGAAACAATTGCAAACCTAAACCAACTTCTTAATGCTTGTATTTTCAGTTTTCCTCATTACTACGCCTGCGACTTGTCTCTTCATAGCCTTGATCTATCTTTATAGGATTTCTGGTTATGAAGAGCGACTAAGCATTAAGTAGTCCGTATTCATTGACAAATTTGCGAATATGAATAATGTCAAGCAGAATGTGGCACGATTTCTCCAGCACGGTTGTCTAGAAACTGAGAGAAAGGTTACACAAACATTGGGAGTAGTGGTGGATCAAGATGGGGTTGCATTTCCCCACCACCATCATGCTTCCGTCCACTTGTTTGTTTGTTTTTCTATCCAAAAAGAATTTCGTTCCAAAAATGGATTTCGAAAACTTGATCTTCCAAAAAAATCACGAAAGCTGTTCTTTCAAATTTGTTCTGCAAGGATGCGTTCTTGGTCCTGTTCTCTGTTTTCATCAACGATCTCCCTTCATCCCTACCTTACTCCGTTAGATGTTCCCTTTATGTTGACAGACTGGCCGTCTGATCCTTCTCTCCATAGGCCACAAAAGCAGCCCTGATTCGACTGAAGTGCTTGTTTAAGCAGTGGAATTTTCCTCTCAGTCCAGGAAAATGTGAACAAATTCGTGCAAATTTTTCTTGTTTTCGGTTGATCTCTTTAAAGCTAATCTTCTTCACCCTTTCCTCGCTAAACTATTCACTCTCTTTAATTCCATTTCCATTTTTCTTGGGGTCATCTTTGACCGCACTCTTTCTTTTTTTGCTCATGTATCTTCGCTTTAGGCCAAGTTCTTTCCTTTTCTCAAGGCATTACACTGTACCTCTGCTTCCTCATTGGACCCCTCCCAGGATTTTCTTTCTCTCCTTTACAAAACTTTTCTTTGGTCGTTCTCTCTCATAATTCAACCGGATGGTTTGCATTTCTCAGCGTTAGTAACGTCACCAAGTTCGAGTGCCTTCACCGAGCGGCCAGTCGCCTCATCACCGGTTGCTTCTCTACTCTCAGAAGTGTTCTTATCTTTCTTACAAGTCACTCAGGCTCTTTTTGCCCTGTTATTTTATGAGAGGGCCCTTTGTCTTACAAAACCTTTTCCTATTACAGATTTGGGCGGACTTGAAGTGAAACCGAGACTCTTCAGGTCTTCTTGGAGAGCATTTCTGCCCAATTGCCGCTCATGGTTTTTCCTTCTTTTCAATGAAGGCTTTACATGCTTGCCCCGCTTCTCCTCCACGAAAATCCATCTTGTTTTATTGTGGCGCTCACTTTCTTCACTCCATGCTCCCGCTCTGTCTCTTTTGTTTTTTTCCTAGTTGGAGCTTTTACCCATTTTGGCTCTCTCCCATCTCACGATCTTGTGAGTTGGGCAGATGGCTGTGCTCTTTTTCGTTTTTGCGCGGAAGACTTCAATCTCCTTGCCAACTGCTCATCTTGTGGTTCTGAAGCCAACTTTTTCTATTCGGCATCCCCAGTGTGTTCAAGCTTTACTGCTGAAGCCTGCACCATTCTGTAACCTCTCAGCTTGTCTCGGCAGCACCAACAAGTCTGCAACTTCTCTTTTTCTCAGATTCTTTCTCCTTTCCTGTTACCTTTTCTCTCTTCTTGTTCCTTATACCTCACACTCTTTGGCACATCTGGTAAGAAATTTTTTTTCTCCTCCTCTTCTATCAGGCTGCAATGAGTCCCTGTTCATTCATATCTTCTGCACAATGACACCGTTGATGAGCTGACCAGATGGAATGCGCTGCTCCAGCCATCTCCAGTTCCAAGTAGTCTCTCTTTTCTCAGCTCTTGTATTCACTTATCTTGCTTTCGGATTGGAGAAGTGAAATTCTTCGACTCACAGGCTCCTTCATCATTTACTAAGAAACTTGTACTTTCTCGTCCCGCTCGTCGCGTCCTCTCTCGTCTACGCTGTAATGGACACAGCCTTCTGTTAAACTCTTATCTCTCTAAAATCGACCAAATGGAGAATTCTTTGTGCAGTACTTGCGGTCGTTTGACCCAGGACACTTCCCACCTGCTTCTGCACTGCCTTGCTACCGACTCTTTGCTCGCTCGCTTTTTGGCGATTCTTTTTCTACATATGACCACTGGTCCAGACTTTGGGGAGTTGAATGATTTCTGGAGCTCCATGGTTGTCCACCATGACACATCCCTGGGAAGGGGTCGGGTAACAACAAGAACAAAAAAGATTCAAAATACGTTTAGCCTATTACCATAAAATATTAAATACAAATCAAACAAATAGAGTTTTTCATCTTTTTCAAATAAGCGAAATTTAAATTAGAATGAGCGATTTCCTAAACTTGCAATTGAATCAACTCTGAAATAGAATTAGATTTAATTAGGCCTACGTTTGTCAATTTAGGTCAAATCGAAATTTGTTTTCACAGTCATATTTGTCGCGAAGTTTGCTATGCTTTGCGTTCAGTTGTGTATTGTATCATTACTGCAGTTGTGTAAAAATCTTTGTCAAAATGACTTCACAGTTTAGGCTCTATAAGGGCACTAGAAGTCTAATTGGTGGTAAAAAATTTAAGAACTAGCTTTCTTTTCTTTCGTGTTTTTTAAAGCTGTCTGAAAAATATTTTTCACGTTGTTTTATTTGTAAGGCCTTTTATTTTAGTGGTTCGACACGGGAATCGAACTCACAACATCAAATCTAGCGTTATCTTGAAAAGTTTCAAGTATTTGGCGTTTAGTTGTGTGTAATTTACTCGTAACCCACTCAATTTAGCAAGTACCTTGTCGATGCAATTCAATGATCTCGTTTTGGAAAAGTGCGACGAGTTGCCTGTCATTAAGTTTTCCGTATTTATGCTGTTTGAAGTTGTTTCTCCGAGCAGAGTTTACGTCCCGTTACAAAGTTACTACTTTGTATCATCGTCTGATCATTGTTCGGTAAGTTGTAGGCCTCTACGTTTATTGTTCTAAAATCTTTAGTACGTACTGTCGGAAGCATTACTGAAATAATTATGTTCCGTGGACGAAATCTGGTTTAATGGTTCTATCATCATTGTTTTACGAGTTAAGACAATGTATTCACTAGGCGCTGTTACCGTGTCGTACATTTAGTGATTATGTTTTGTTATTGCAGAATACGATTTCTCTCGCCATCACTTTTCCTTTGTTCCTTTTATCAACTTATTTGTTCGCAATATACAGGGTGTCTCAAAAGTAAGTATACACTTTAAAATTTGATTAACAATCTAATGGCTTATTCAAATTTGTCAAAAGTTTACAAAAATATTCTATAAACTACTAGAAACAGATTACCGTCCTAATATCTCGTTGAATTTATTTATTGACAGAATGTTAGACCTCAACGTGGAAACCACCAATTTCGAGACATTTCAGCCACTTTTTGGCGCATTCTTGCCCGATACCCTGCAATAAATCTTGTGTAACTAGTCCACATGATGCTCTAATGTTTTGTTCCAACTCTAAAAGGTTTTGAGACCGTGTGGAGTAAACTTTGCTCTTAAGGAAACCCCAAAGAAAAAAGTCGCATGGGGTTAAGTCAGGTGAACGAGCGGCCCATTCTAGAGGACCTCTGCACCCGATCCACCTACCGAGAAAAAGTTGATTTAAGTAATCTCTGACTTTCCTGGTGTAATGTGCAGGAGCTCCATCTTGCTGAAAGTAACAGTTTTTCAACCAAAGCATTTTTTGTCAACTTTACTCCACACGGTCTCAAAACCTTTTAGAGTTGGAACAAAACATTAGAGCATCATGTGGACTAGTTACACAAGATTTATTGCAGGGTATCGGGCAAGAATGCGCCAAAAAGTGGCTGAAATGTCTCGAAATTGGTGGTTTCCACGTTGAGGTCTAACATTCTGTCAATAAATAAATTCAACGAGATATTAGGACGGTAATCTGTTTCTAGTAGTTTATAGAATATTTTTGTAAACTTTTGACAAATTTGAATAAGCCATTAGATTGTTAATCAAATTTTAAAGTGTATACTTACTTTTGAGACACCCTGTACAGTATCTTGGTTAGCTATTATTGGGGTGTATAAATATTTCATCATCAGACATTTAATCACCCGACGCTTAATCAAGACAGGGTTAGGGACGTGACACTTAATCACGTTAGGGTTAGGGTTACGATTAGGGTTAGGGTGATCGATTCTGGTCCACTTGCAATACCATCGTGTTATAAAGTCTACGTTATTAGATGTCTAGTGATTAATTGTACGTGATTAAATGTCGGGTGATGAAATGCCGGTAATCCATTATTGGATTTTTTTGTTCATTGGAGCGAGACGAGACACGTTCATTTGAACTTCCTCGTAAAAGCATAACTTTCAGGCGTGCTTTTGCACCGTCAACAAAGAAAACAAAAAGTCTCAAAATTGCAGGGAAAAGCGCGTAATTTATGTTTCCGAAAAACCATTCCCTAGAAAGAATAGGCCTGACAGTGAAAGGACCTTGGATTTGGACTTTGATAAATGTTATGCATTTTTTCGATATTTGTTGAAATTTCTTATTTAAATCTCGCTAAAGGTCAAATCTGTTCAGGTAACATGATTGACGGCCCCGGTACGCAAATGTGAAGCCAGAAAAAATATTTTGTTATCATTTCCAGAGTTTTTGATATTTGAAATATTGGCTAAATTATATCGATTGGCTAAATTATAAATTGATGTTTTTCAATTTGGCTCTGAGGAAAACTCGGGATGTATCCGCAAGCTCATCCATAGGCCGTGATTTCTATGGATGGTGGTCCTTCAAACATTGTGAATCCAATCATGAATTTGGAAGGCGTATGGAAATTAAAATACTACGGCTGCAAAACGTCGATCTTAAGAAAAATTTTTTCCAAACTTCAGCAACGGAACATATTTATGTAATTAAAGTCGGAAAATATAGTTAATTGGTGTTTAAATAGGCCTACTATTGTCTTCTAGACCGTAGCTTACAAAAAATGGGGAAGATCGTTGTAGGTAATCGAGAACAACTGACAACTGTGCTGGAATCGTTAATTACAAATAGCTTTTCACCCGAATGGTGGTTAAGGCAGTGGTTGCATGGTCTCTGGTGGCCCTCTCGGCTACCTTCATGCCAAGACATTTCAAAAAAAAGTAGGTTTGGTTGGGGTACAATCTATGGAGAAGATGGGTCTATTAGACAAACCAAAGTTTGCTTATTGAATGAATCAAATCATCCAGACACGAGAAGCTAGTAGCTAAATTTTTTAGCAAGTGCATAACTGGGTCGCCGACTTTGCAAAATATGAACTTTTTTATTAATGTGAACTAAATTTTGTTTTGTTTTGTTTTATTTGCCATTTTTATCCTCCATTCACGAGAAAGCGAATTGTATCGCTATACTTTGGACGGGACGTCCGCACTCGCTTGGGAGTTGCCTTTTTCGAGGTTTATGTGCCACCTGTCTTCCATATAAAGGCGGGGGCGTCCCGTTAAGTGCCTTGCCCAAGGACACAACAAGCGAACTTGCCGGCTTGTTGTCTACAACCTTCTATAAATGCCGAGCGCCAAGCAGGGAAGCTGCGAATGCCATTTTTTGAAGTCTTTTGGTATGACTCGACAAGGGGAATGAACCCCTGGTCTACCGACTGCGAAGCGGACGCTCTAACCACTAGGCCATCGCGTCAGGGTACGCCTATTGGTGGTAAAACTTTAGAGCAAAATCGTTAATGCTAAACGCCCTCATCAATCAAAAAAAGAGAGTGACCAACCAAAGTTCAAGATGTTTCTTTTTATTATAATCACCCAAAAAGGCTGAAAAATGATTGGTTTTTTGTCAGAGCCTACAACATACCAGAGCTTCACTTAAACTGCCAACATTTCACATTGTTATGAACATTCAGAATTTAATATTGTAATCACCAAAACAAGTTTAGCTGTTCGTCTTTTCCATGTGTTTGTTTTGTTATTTGTTCAATTAATAAATTAAGTCCTTAGCCTTTTGCCTAATTTTTATATTTTTGACCAATACTGTTACCTAGTGTTTAATTGTTACCTTAGAAACTGCTTTAAAAAAATAATCTTAAAGTATTGAGATTTTTGTTGGTTTCTCGCAGAATGGTGTGTTAAGGGTAAGACAGGTCTGCCACTCGTAGGAATTCATCGCTACGGCAGGGATTTTTTTAAATGCATAGGAAATTTTTCGAAAGTTGTAATCAAACATAGGGATTTTCCAGTTTTGTCAATTTAGACCTCTAATGACGCAATTTTTGTTTAGCTAAATTGCAAACATGGTTGCCAATCTTGGGAATTTGCCCCAATAATTCGGAATTTTTTTGCCGAGAAACTCGTTGAAAATCCTGACAGTGGTGCATCAACCCAATGTTTTAGCAGATTTGACAAAGTTGGGACAGTTCTGAAATCTAGGTGTTTAATTTAGTACTAGGTGTATGACTTAAAAAATACAATCAGTGACAGGGTTTATATACCTTGAGACGTGAAGGAGCTGTCTCTTAGCTGTCGTTGCTCCCAGGTCACCCTTGGGCAAGGTGTAGCACCTGACAGCCTTCCCTGTTAGGGTTACAACATGACAGTTTTTTTTATTTTTAATGTATTTTGCAGCACCTTTTACATCCTGCATATGCTTTTCTTCATGTGTGTTTTTATTTATCTACTACCCTAGCAGGTGCGATGGCCATGCCACTATCTTCAAATTTAAACTAAATTTTTTTCATGTGCATGCATTATCGTATGTCGTTTTGCCATGGTCTCCTTTTTTTTTGTCCACTGCTGTCAAATTTATTTTCTATATATATACTGATTTGGGCAAAAATAAAAGGCAGTGGCTATTTTGCCGTCGACGGCAATTTGCCCTTGGAATCTATTTTGCCGTAGTGATTCACGTGTGTTTATATAGCCGTATTTGCTATTATTATGCCAGTGACACTGTGGTGTAGTGGATAGTGCGCTGGTCTTGAGATACCATGATTACGGGTTTGATTAGGGGTTAAATCTGGATTACGGGTTAATCTCAGCTGGCAGGGCATTAAAAGAAAGGTAGTGCACACTATAGGGGCAGGCCCGGTATGTAAACGTACGGGCAGTGTACACTGGAAGGGAGTATACTGGGTGGGGGATAGAGACCTGGAGGTGAAAATTTTTTTAAATTGGTTTTTAAAATTGACCAATCAGAAATGGCAAATTGACAAAAATTGACCAAAAGTCACATGTTTAGTACGTCGTTTAGATTGACCAATCACAAATAACTCACGGCAAAATAGTCTCTGAGGGTAATTTGCCGTCGACGGCAAATTAGCCACTGCCAAAATAAAATGATTGATTGAAAAATCAATGATGTTTTTTCTTGCTTTATAGAGATCGACACTGAAGTAATGGGATTTTTGGAAATTTAGGATAAATCAGAACACAGTCAAATGTGCAGGCAACACTGTTGAGTGTCTTGGGATATGGTGTTACCATCTCTATGTAAATGGAAAAGGTTTTGGGACATGTAGGGATTTCTGACCTTTTGCAGCATGAATTTTTGGAATTTCGAGTAGCTGCTCTTGCTAGATGTAAGGTGTTTTTTAGCAAAAGCAAAAGCATGGTTTTTCAACAAACATATCTTTTATAAGTCGTGTGTTTTTGTAATATAATGATTGAAGAGTTTTGCTATAAGTTGGCAGAGAATTTGAATAATTTTTTGAAACACCTGTAAACGAGTCAAATGAGATTCTGTTGGCTTGGCTTGATGGCAATCTCAGACTAAAGTAAAGTTTACATCTAAATAATCTTTCATAATTAACTGACCTTACTTACAGTCTTTAATTACTTTTTGTTTTGTAAAATTTTGAAAGTTTTAGGTTAAGTTGTTGTTTATCAGAGTATATTTTAATAACTCTTATTTTTGGCCAGCTATACATGCATTAAATAAAAGAACACTGCAAAGCAGCAGTCAAAAATAGAAGGAAGCAGCGCAGCTATTTCGCTGTAGATGGCATTTTACCCTTGGAGGCTATTTTGCCATCGCTATTTATGTGTGCTTAAATAGTCATAATTGCTACAATTTGAAATGTAATGCAATGGAAGGCAAATGCAAAGCTGCCTTCAAATGCAATGGTTATGGGTTAGAATCTTGGCTGGCAGCGCACTTAGACAAAGGCAGTGTACACTGAGTGTATGGGGTTGTGTCCACTGGGAATTGGTATAAAATGTGGGGAGTGTAAACTATGGGTACAGATTTTTTTGATTTATGATTAAAATTGATCAATCAGAAACGACCAAAGGTCACGTGTTTAATTCATCTTACAATTGACCAATCACAAATGTCTGAGAACAAAATAGCTTTCAAGGATTAATGTTGTTGATGATAAAATAGTCACTGTCAAAATAGAAAGCTTCAGCAAATGTTATATGGTGTAATGCACACCTTTTAACTTTCAAAAAACATACCAGTAGTTGCAGTTGCTGCACCTGATTGCGATGGACGGTTACTGTTGCTGGCTTTTTGTACAACAACATCATAATTCAAAATTTAGCTTTATTATTGAGCTCCTTTATAAAGTTTGTTGTGCAAACAGTGTCAAAAATCTGGCACCACTAATTTAAAGTGGAAAATTTGTGTGTACTGAAAGATAGCTATATTACTGGATATGTGCAACTGAGTACTAGCCTGCTGTAATGCAGCAATTCTGATGCATGTTTTGGGGTTGGCTTTAGAGTAAGGGTTTATTAAAAGTTAATAGTTGGGTTGAAGTTATTTTTAGTAAGAGTTACTATAAGGTTTGTGGTTGGTTTAAGCAATGTAGCCAATTCTTTATCAGCCCCAAATATTTTCAGGTTTGTAATTGTTAACAATAATTGTAAGTGGTATATAGTAACTTGTTTGCCATTACTACAAACATTTGAATGTAAGACATTGCAATGGAAGATCATGCTCATGATTTGGCTCAAGCTAAAGCAGCAAAATTATTAAAAAAACGTGCTCCAAGCGTGGCTTCTGGTCTTAGTGTTGGAACAGATCATAACAGAAGGCGTGGTTATGCTGCGTAAGTTTTGAATGTCTGTAGGCATACAGCTAACTCACACTTAAAGTAGAGCAATTCTTGAAGTCTTTGTCAAGAAATCCTCTGCACATTTTAGATTACAAACGAAATACATCTAAATAAAATATTTTTGAGTTTGTATTGCAGCATTTTCATGGATTTCTTCCTTGAAAGGAAAGGTTTTGAAGTTTGGAACGATCTATTGCAGCTAGTGGTGTGGAACTTTTAACCTATTAAACTAATGTACTTTTTCCACAGTTTTTTTCAAACACAGAATAAATCTGCCTTAAGTTTACTTGGTTACCATCAGGGCTGTGCAGTCGAAGTTGGAGTCTGTGGAGTTGTGGCATATTTTCGGCCCTGAGGAGTCGGAGTCAGTAGAAATCAGCAGACTCCGACTCCTCATCTATTTAAATTGTTTGTGTACATGGAAAAGACATAAAATGATAAAACATGATTAATTAGTCCAAGTAAGAATTTTTCCCTTTGGAGAAGGGCATTGGACATTTGATGGTATAACACAAAAAGTTTGCATTTAGTTTAATACAAAATATGTGGCCTTGGCTGTTTCAGTGTTTCAGAAAATTAATAATTAGGCAGTAGGCATAATATAATAGTAGTGTAATGTAGCTATTATTAGCTAGGTTTTGTATTGTTGTGAACACTGAACAGAACAGCATCTCACATTGCCCCCAAATAAATAAATTATTTAGCCAAAAATTATTTTCTCACAAAGGTTCAAAGCTGTAGGGTAACCTCGAATCAGAATTAAAGAGCATGCACTGGGTTTCTTTTAAAAAAGCATATAAACTAAAATTATTAAAAGAATATTAACTCTTGCAAAAACTTTCAATTGTGTAAAAAACATTTATTGTTGTTGTTTGTTGCGTTTCCTTTTTTTCTTTTTATTTTTTTATCATTTGATAAAAACTTAAACTCAATTCTTTTTTACATGATATACTCAAATTATATCAGTGTAACTTAATAGATTTCGCTTATATCTCAATCTGCTGAGATCAGGGAGCATCTCGACTTGATATTCGAAAGGTTCCTTAATGCTCCCTGGCTTTTGCTACAAGTGATTTTTTGTGTGTATTATTAATCTGATTATTGTGTCGGTGCCCAAAGCAATATCAAATAAATTCTCTCTCTCTCTCTCACATGTTCTGCTTGTTATGTCAATCACTATACAGTGATAGCTACACTGAGTTTACTGTTTCTTACCTTTAGTTGGAAATCTGCAAATACCAGTAACAACAGAACAACCTTGAACCAACACAAGCAATCATCTTAAGCCTAAGGTAATCACTGCTAGTCTGCTATACAGCATCTCACTCTACATTGGTGCTTTCCCCATTCCTTTTACCAGCTTTATCTATATTTTTTTACAGGATAAAACAATCTCTATTATTGTTTTAATTATTAATTTTCTGAAACACTGAAACAGCCAAGGCCACATATTTTGTTTTAAACTAAATACAAACTTTTTGTGTTATACCATCAAATGTCCAATGCCCTTCTCTGAGGGGAAAAATTCTTACTTGGACTAATTAATCATGTTTTATCATTTTATGTCTTTTCCATGTACACAAATAATTTAAATAGATGAGGAGTCGGCTGTAGAAAAATAGAGGAGGCGGAGTCGGCCACTAAGAGCTCCGACTGCACAGCCCTTGTTACCATGCTTGCAAATGTAGTCTAATCTATTTGTGTTTGCAACTTATTTTGTCGCCTGTGCTTGCTTTGTGTGGTGTCAAAGTGAATTTATTTTACTTCTTTTGTTAAAATCTTTATCTAAAAAGAAATGTAAAAACTGTGCATGAATTTTTTCTGTTTGTTTTCCCATCTGTGTTTTATAGGATTGAGGTGCAGCTCGAAGCAGAACATCTAGGTTCACCCATCAAACCCAGTCAGTTTCAGGGTAGAGGCAGTTTATTTCAAACCAGTCATGAATTTAAAGTGCTGACTGGTAGGCTTGCTTTTTACAAGGTCAATTGGCATTGAAAGGAGCCTGAAGGTTACCTCTTACGACATTCTAGATGGGTACATTGCGTAGCTTCACTGTTTTTGCATGTTGAGCTTTAGAATGAATAATGGTTGATCTTACAACTTACCTTTTGCCCTCTGTTTTTAATTGCGTTTTTAAGTATAATCTATTATGGAAATAGATGTTTCAGCACTTTGCTCTATTTTTGATGGAATATTTCATAACAGAACTGTTGTTGCAACTCAGACAACTAAACAGCTTATATTTATGTATTGTTTAGACCATAAAATAAGGCCATTTGTTTCAGATCCATTGGCACTGTATCTTATGTTGGACATCCATATGATGATGATGATCGTCGGGCTAAATGTGAGAATACATATCGCATGGAACCGTCTGTACTTTTTCCAGTAGCTCACATCACTCGCATATTGCGAGATGTTCTTTCAGTGGAATTAGAAAATCAACAATACGATCCAGTGGCATGCAAGGAAAAAACAATTGAACTGTCAGACGTAAGACAAAGTTGTTTTTAATGGTATCAAGGGAAATTTTTATGGCGAACCGAGGCTTAGGTGCTGTACAGGCAAATACAGTTTTTACGTATCTGCAATATGAAGCAGATCCATGTAAATACTCGTTATATACCGGTGTTTCTCAGCCTTTTTTTCTGAGGCCCAACACAGTTACAACAACTCACATGAAGTATGTAAATGGGCATATTGCAAAAGAAGGACCATTTTTTGGAGATTAACTAAAGTGATTGTTGTGGTGTCAGAGCTGAATTGAAGATCTTTTTAGAAGGGTGATGGAATCAACTTTTTTGCCTATGCAAGCCTCCCCTACTTTATGCCTATGTTGTGAGGCATGGTTTGAGAGACACTTGTATGCAGTAGTAAATGACGTCCTGTTTTGATAAAATCGATTTTATATTTCATTAAATCCCGCAATTGATTTTATTCGTTTTTAAATACTTCGTCACATCATTTTTTCAATACAGCAAGATAATTTATTGGTATAAAAAGCAAGACTTGAGGGTAGAATTCGTACATGCGTGCATACCAACTAATTAAGCTGCATATTCGTGGGTTTTATGATGTAAGCATCACCCTACAACCAACCCATATTTTTACTATTTCTAAAGCAGGCTAGAGTTAAGATAAACCTGTTAATAGGGATTTATCCTTTTCAAATACTTGACCAGTTAATTTTTATTGAAAAGAGAAATTTCGTTTAACTCTTATGAGTCAGATGTGAACATAAATGATTGCTAATTAGTGATAGCTCTCTGTGACATGACACAATTCACAAAAAAATGGACTAAACTTTTGCTGTTTTCAGAAAATACGAGCAAAAGTGAGAGATCTATCAATACCTCGTTACAAAATCATATGCCTGGTACACATTGGAGAATTGAATAACCAAGGTCTGCGAATCAGCAGTCGTTGTTTATGGAATGCAAAGTTTGACACTTTTGCTTCGCATGAATTTAAAAATCGATCGCTGTTTGCTGTGGCTTGCGTTTATGGTGTCTATTATGAGTGATGATCAGCGCATGAAATCATACGTTTTTTAGAAGTGCAAACTGACCTAGCAAAGAATCTTGCTGTTATTTTTTCACTTCAAAATTATGCAGAAAGTATTCGTAATTTGCACTTTGTACAATCAATTTCGCTTGTTATCACTGCTTTAGAATGGGCCATTCCTGTTGAGCATTGAATCGGTCTAGAACTTAACGCTGATGAAATTTGCACCCCAGTAACCACGCTCTGTTCGGCTTGATAATTCATTATTTGTTGCTACGATATTCTTTCAGCTGTATAGTTTCAATTATGCTAGGGTCTATTTTAACGTCAGATTCTTTATTTTTTCCAGTGCTAACTTACTGCGTTATTTCTAAATTAACGCTGGTGATAATTGCATTATCTCTGTTCTTTTATACAGTCTTTGTTTTGCTTTCTTTGCTAATTACAGGGTCACGCTTATATTGCACAGTTTTTAATAAAATTTAAATCTTAGCGTAAAGCAAACTGCTGAAATAACAGAAAATAATTTAGCTCCTTGACGCTTTGAGAAAGATGTTGTGAAATGTCAAGGAATTAAATTGATTTCTACAACTATGATCGTATGTTTTTTAGTGATAACATTGTATAGTTTGAATTATGCCTGTAAAAATAAAATATCTTTTAGTTTGTTATTTTCATCTTTTTTTCTTTCAAATTATGTTTTTTATGAGAGACGGTAAGGGCATTCGTTTTCGAGCTGTCAGGTGTCGCATCTCTATCCACAGGCTTTATGCTGGCTTTAAACTGTATGCTACTAATGTAGCCACTCTGTACGTGCGGTGCTAAAAAAGGAAATTCAACCGTTTGACGTTTTTTAAATAGTAAGAAAATCGTTAAATTCAAAAACTTAGCTCTTCATTCGTTTTTGCCTCCTATTTTACCGCTGTACGCTAAACGATCTGGGCGCTATCTGTGCAAATACACTGAAACTATTTGGATTTTATGCGTTTTATTATTTTTACTCTTAAGTTTTTATTTTTAGGTTTACTCTTAAGTAATGGAAGCTGATGTGCATAAAATAGTAACAATGGTGTATCCGAATATGTATTTTTTGTTCTTATAGTATCTGGTTAAGGCTTGAAGATAAATATTACGTTATTATTTTGGTGTTTTTGTCAGCCAAGATTTCATTTCAATTGAGCTTTGAACAAGCATTTGTTGATTACCTAAAAGTTAATGATATTTAGACTTCGTAGAGACTAAAGCATCGACGTTTGTTGCTACTTAAAGCTACTTTTCTGGTTGCTGCTTGTAGCGAGAGCGCTGCGCGCATAAAACTAAATAGAGAAACAAAGTATTTTTCACGCCACGCCTGCAATTTACGCCTAATGGAAACGAACCTTTAGAATTCTATTGTGTGTCGCTATTTCCAATGGTGAATTGACTCATGACCTAGGCACCCACCGGTGCTAGGACGGCTGCTCTTCTTTTAACAGCTTTTGTTTTCTCTATATCACACTTTTAGGAAGTAATACACTTTGCTATCAAAATAAATTTTTATAGAAGTTCAACTTCAGCTATTTAATTACTGCAGTTTACTTTCTCGATGTCACCAAAGCTCATTTATGTTGTTTTTTATCTTCACTTTCAATTCTGCTTTAGCGAATATTAAAAACGATGTTTTGTCGAAGTTTGTTATGTGAATGTGTTTTTTTCAAAGATTTAATACCAAACGTAATAGATTGTTAGTGATTCATCATGTTGTAAAAGTGGTGGATTTTCCATATCCTCCCACTTAAATGTAAAGCTTTTGCGAAGCATGCCCTTGAGAGCGTTTGTAGTTGTGCACGTGACTAAGGCTTGTTAACGTCAGTATTTTACCTAATTGCTTGGTTGCACTATTGCTGGTAAAAGTATCTTCTGCCTACCTGATGCGCTATCACAATATGTAAAAGGTTAATCAGAGTTGTAGGGATGCTTTTATGAAAAAGTTGTTGGTTGTCTCCAACGAAAAAGGTTTTCATTTGTTTTTGAAGCGCAGTGACGGAACTAACCGGGTTTCGATCCCTTACTCTCCCAGTCGCGGCCTTGTTGCCTGCAATGATATAAACAACTGCGATCATTATTATCCCGTGACCGGAAACTGCTCTACTCGCAAGATATGACGTCAGTGTGCTTGAAGGTTAGGTTATTAATGTTACTGTGCTTTTGAAATTGTGTTTTATCGCATTTTCAATATTTTTCTGATTACTTCATTGCAGTTTGCACTGCTTTTAAATCAAGCCTTGTGGCAGGTGCCACAGTACGCTGCATGCAGTTTGGGCCCAAGCGCAATGTATGAATTTAGGTAGTGCTAGTTTACGTTTTTTATATATGTAGCGATACGCAATCACGTACGTAGCTTTAGAAAGCTTTTGGGCAAACAGCTTTTTTAAAATCTTCTTTAAACCTCTGTACCGCCACTATTTTCTATCAATGGCTCCGCATTTCGGTGTTGGCCTAAGCATGCCGACACTTTCTTTTCAAGTTTGTTGGTGGGAAATCGCTTTAAAATGCGTAAATTTTGCAGTTTTTGCTCGTATGTTCATTTTAAAGTGTTTAGAAGACGTGGTAGTTGCAATTAGTTTTTCTATATCACTCTGGCTGTAAAACTTCAAATCAAATCACTTTCTTGCAAATGATCTCCTTCAAACCTTTCCCTACGTTGGTGACCATTGTTCAAGATTTGTAATGTATTTTAGCTTCTCTTGAATAAAAAAACTATCCTAAGCATCGCGTGAACCGTGCTATACAGGTTTAGAATGGTGAAGCAACTCACCCAGCATGTAAGAGGCGACCTCGGGATTCCCACCAAGCCCGCTCCGCCTTGTGACGGTGTTGCCAGCCAGAAATTTCCATTCATGACTGGTTCGAAGTAGTCCGCCGCTTGTCCCTTTAGCTTAATTCAATTGGGTTTGCGGCATGAATCTGGAAAATCCTTTCATCCCGTGCCTCATTTCCAAGGAAGAGCAGGGGTAGCAACAACCAGCTTAGCGTGTTTTACGAGCTTACAAGTGTTTCTCTTTGCCAGGGAGGGCCAACAGTTTTATCGCGCATGGCCAACCTCGGCTGGAGAATAGCGTCTGATTTTATGTAAACTTGGCTATATTCCTGAAAAAAAGTTATTTCATTAATATATCCAAAAGTACTGAAAAATTGTCAATCAACTCGGATAAATTCAAGATACCCTTCAATAAGTGAAATAAATTATTTGCTGTCCACGCATAATTGAGCTTGTAATGGCGCTGCAACATTCGAGTTTTTCCTAGCCAAATAGTGCCTGGGGTTCCTGCGACTTGGAAAGGTCTTACCGACTCCACCGAAAAAGGATAGGTATCGCAACATGACGTTAAGACAGCTGTTAACTAGCGCATAATAAAACGCTCAACAGCGCCATCGTCGGTTGCTTTTCGTCCTTGCTTACACATCTTTTTCTGAACTATTTTCGCTGTCTCAGCCGGCCATTTTGACTCATTTTTTCGAGACCTCTTTTGAACAAGCTCTTTGTTTTAAACTTTCCCTATTTCGGGATTAGCTGGTTTCGAAGTACCAGCAAAGCGTATCAAGTCTTTCCGGAGAATCGCCTTGTCAACCCACAGCTTATTCTATCTTTCTCCTCTACGGGAAATCCTACTTGCCCCTCTTTATAGAATTCCCCATCTTTTAGCATGGAACTCATTCTTTCCACTCTTTTGTCTTCCGAGTTTGACTCTTTTTTTTTCTTCTCAAGGTGCAGCTCTTGACTCCGATTTAACTCACAATGTTGTAATTTGGATTGATGGCTTTGTTTCTTCTCCTTTTCAGAAAGAAGAGCTAAGGCGTCTTTGCAGATTGTTGCTGCAAAATCACTTACGTTTTTGCAGGTTTAGTTTGCTCCATTTTCCGCTGAATTCTGCACTATTCTGGATGCTCTCCGGTCGATGGTAACATCAATAAATCCGCCAATTCTTTTGTCATTCTTTGAGACTGTTGCTCCTTTGTTGCCATTTGCTTCTTTTTGCCATCACTTTTTCTCACACTGTCTAGAATATCTGGCGGGAACTATACACCCTCTCATCTTCCTTTATTTTCAAGCTGCTAGAAGTCGCCAGTCACTCTGTTTAATACATGAACACGGGATAAACCAGCTAGACGGAGTACGCTACTGTGGTCATTTATTGTCCTTCGCTGTTTCTCCTCTTTCACTTCTGCTATTCACTCATTTTCTTTTTGACTAGAGAAGCGCACTGCCTTTTCAATTTTTTTTGACACGAAATGTCTCTCCTGCATATTCTGAAAAACTTGTTTTTTCCATCATTCTACTTGTATTCTCTCTTGTTTTTGCTGCAAACTTGACTGTTTATCTCGTCAGAATTAAAACCTATCGCGCAGCGCCTGCAGTCACCCGATTCAGAACACTTCTCACCTCATTTTTCCCTGTCCTGCTACGGCCTTTTATGCTGCATTTTTTTGGCGACTCATTCTGTTTATATGACCTTTGGCTGAGGCCTAGAGAAGTTTGGGCGCCACAATTTTCCTCCTTTTTCCTATTCCCAAGAAAAGACAGGGAAACAACAAAAAAAGCTCCTTCTAAGTGACTTTGCTACCGACCGCTTGATTGCGAAGCATTACGAAATTCTCTAAACGATCTTCGTGGAAGAAAAGTTTGCCACCACTGGTGAATGCAAAAACAACTCAAACGCTTTTCGAAATTGACAGCTTGCTTATCGGTTTGCTTCCTTTTGCATCCAGTAATGTATTTATTAAAAAGATAAGAACCAATGGTTTTTGACGCCCAAAATAAGTACACAACACCTTAAGAAACTGAAAAAGGAAAAAAAATGGCAGCTTGAAATTCTAGACTACACTTTAGAAATTGGCAGCGGTAGAAGTAGGGTCTGAGACGTGCGGAGCAGCCTCAAAAAGGGCTGCCCTATGATTCCTAATTAAGGGTTTTAGTACCTATCTATTGAAGGCCATTTTAGAGATAAGTTGTTAGAGGATCACCCCCTCAAATAGTGCCACCCAAGGTTGACACCCTCTTAGTGCCAACTCTGATTTAATACCACATTTAGAAATGGGTTCAAAACCCACTGAAGTGCTGAAAGCCAATTTTTTATCTTGTAGTGTTTGAAGATTTTTTATAAGGTAGTTTCGAAACGGATTTTAAATATTGTTTTGGCTGTGCGCCATATCAGTTCCGTTTCTGGTTGCTTGAAGTTGGACTACATTCCAATTCTCTTTCGTTTTTCAACAGTCAATTTTGGTTTAAAGAATCAAATTACTTGTAGCAGTACTCTCCTGTTTTCATAATTTGTTTTTTTTAATGAGGCAAATATATTTTTCATTCTTTCATTCTTCCAGCCTTTGTGTAGTTGGAAACTCAATAGCCAGGTTAGACGAAACCATTTTGGAAAATCACTCTACCACGGCGTCTTTATTTCCTATCAAGAAACCGGTTTCTGTAATCGATTTTGTTCTAGTTTTCTTTCGTCTTGAGCTTGTATTTAGCCAATGCTGCCGCCTCCTGAAAATAAAACGTTTAAAGCCTATCTGGCAGAAACATTGGAAAGCTAAAGTGCTTGAAGCTGTTTTTTAGCCTTGTTACTCAAAAGCTTGATAACAGCGTGCAGATAAAGGCTGCATAAAAATCATGAACACAATTTTCCAGAGTTTTTATCTCAGAGATGCCAAAAAACTTTGCTTCGAAGAAGGCAATTGCAATCTTGGTTAGCAATCACTGCCTTATTGCAAAGATCCTGATCGTGCACCTGCGTGAGACAAATTTCAACGTGTTTGGTAACTGGCGCTTTAATCCTTTTAGAATAACTTCCTATTCATTCACGGAAGCAAGTGTGCAAAGGTCAAACTGTGTTGCATAGGTCAAACAAGCTTGCTGTTGTGCGGCTTTTAATATACGTTACAATAAAATCAGCAAGACAGCAAAGGGCAGGCAAGTTTCACAGCTATAATTTTTCGCATTGGGCTTATTATGCGCCTATACCAATGGACCTGTAGCGGTTTACTCTCGAATGACTCCGTTCTTTAGATAACAATCATAAAAAGGATAAAACATTTTATTTTTTAAACCTTTGCCAACTATACTTGAAATGTCTCCAAACTCAAAAGACGCAAACTCGAATTGATTGAAAAAATGTAAAACTAAACTACATCACCTACTAATTTGCCGACGGTGCACAAAAACTACGAATGTGATAAAAAAAGGCAAAATAATCAACAACTAAATTAAAATGAAGTGATGCTACGCAACTTAAAGGTAAACTACAAAATTAACGCATGAATGAATTTAAACAAAACATCCGATAAATAATCGAACAAATAAATCCAAGGAAGAGGTTCCGCCAGACCTATTTTCAGGGAGGACGGAGGGGACATACCTTCCTTAACTATTAAGCAAATGGAAACTTAATCTATGTCAGTTGTGTATATGTGGGTAAATTTTATAAAATACAGTAGTAAGGAAAGCTTATCCCCAGAAAACTTCTCGAGCAAACTAGGCTTCTGATTAGGTCAGCTACTGTTAGATATCAATCGCTTGTTTAAGCTCACCAAGATGATCGAGAAACCATTATAAAATGTCTTTTTCAAGGACGTAACAACGTAGCCATCCTGAGATTTGAGAGCATGATCTTTCGATTATTGTGGCCATGAAATAGGCTCCCAATCTACGCATCACCTAACCAATATCTTGCGCATTAAATAATATGCTTCATGACGGGAAGAAGAATTGATATTTGCTCCGTTGCCTCTACTATCAAGTGCTTAAGAATGAGATTTTAAGGTTGAATTGTTTCAAAAAAGAATGTAAAAAAGGTCTCCAAACCAGAGGTTATCGGCTGTTTAACAGCGAAAAGTTTTTCACGATTGTGTTGCTGGATAGTAGACGAGGTGTCGGTGAGACAGGTTAGTTTTTCTCCACCTACCGATCAACAACAAAGTCAAAAAACAACTTGGAGCCTGCCGGCACTCATCGTGTGCTAAAAGAAGATTCGAAACTATAAAGCCGTTAACAGTTGGGAAAGGCACTACCGAAATTTCTTCTACTTAGTTGCGCATCTAGTGTTAAAAATGCACTATGCCAGCAACAGGCTCCTGAAAGCACCCCAGCGCATCAAATTTGTGAGCTGTTTTGAGTTGGCAGCGCATATTCTCGGGAGGCTACTTTCCTGGATACGTGAGAAAAAGAAAAGCTAAAAATATCATGATCCCGAATCTTTTCTCCTTCTTTGTTTGACAAAATACGAGTACTACATTAGGAATTCAGAAAGTTTGAGAAAGAAGAACTTCTTTCTCTAGTTTTTGAGAAACCAAACATGATTGAAAATTCATTTCTCTTTGGTACTGAACATAGAAAGAATGCAAAGAATGTAACACTGTAAGTGATGATGAAAATGACGGTGATAGTGAACCAGTTTTTACGTCAGAAGATGAAGCTATTTTTGATTCTGATTGACATGAATCGAAACCTAATGGCATAAACCTACAGCCCGGCTCGAAATAATTCAAGTATAAAGGCCGGTTTCCATTAGGCGTAGATTGCTGGCGTGGCGCGAAAAATTCTTTGTTTCCCTATTTAATATTTTGTTTCTTTATCTAGTTTTATGCGCGGAGCGAGCTCACTATAAAACAACTAGACTACTAGAGAAACATAAAACTAAATAGAGAAACAAAGAATTTTTCACACTACGCCTGCAATCTACGTCTAATGGAAACCAGCTTTGATGGTTAGCTAGAAAGAGCAAGATGGAAGCAGAAAAAATGTCCAATTCAGCAGTTCGCACCAGAACTCTGAAATCTTCCACGGAAGAGCATAATTTAAAGCATCATCCCAGTAAGCCAGATTACCTTTGAATTTTCGGGAGCTATTTATCTTTCTTCAAAAGATTAAACTTTTGGTTAAAAAAACTAACCTGCTGATCAATAAAAATGAAAAATACTCAACAATGTGAAGCAAGAGACAGTGACATTGTAGAAAAAGAGGTTTGATGACCTAATACTAGTTGCTGGTAAGCTATCATCGCAGCAACAGAATGAGCTTTGTTATTTTGTGGAATCTTGATGGCAGTGATATAGAAATAACTTTTTGATGGCAATGCCGCTGAATTGATTTTGCTTTGTATTGAGTTGCATACCGATCTTAGCCACACAGTCATCAAAAAGACTGTTAGATCGGCTTGCCCCAGATGGTGATATTTTTGAGTCGTTCGAGGAAAATTGTGACTAATTTTTGTAACAGGAAGCTGAAACACCCCGCAGTAGCCCACTTACTATGTCCCTAAACTCCAAGATAATAACGTATTAAAACAACTACCTTTTTGAATTAATAGCTTGATATTTTTCGTCTTCATTTACATCAAGTTCAAACTGGCACATCCACCATAGGACGAAAAAAATAATTCCAAAGAACATAGAAGACAGCCCCATGTAAAATATAAAGTCCTGATAATGATTCGCTCCAGTGATTCCAATTAATCCTGTAGCGGTAAAAATTTTTGAAAAACCCAACTTCATTAACCTTTAACTTCTCAATATAGCTCTTCTGGTGTAATCGAAAGTTAAAATGATCTTTATTTAGATTTAAAATCTACATAAAATTCACAAAAACTCAACGTTTCGAAAAACTAAAATCAGTTTTTTTTCGTCAGGAGTGACTAAAGTTAAAACACAGACAACGGTTACATAGTAATCAACAGGACGAATAGGAGAAAAAATAAAAATTATGGCATAAACAAGTTATTAGTTATGGCATAAACCAGAAGAGCTATATTGAGAAGTTAAAGGATGCCTGGTGACAAAAGCAAAATATTCATTAACCTTTGTTGCGACACCACGCGATTAAACTATTGACCGTTGACAAACTTAGGTAAATCGTGTATATCATCAGAGGACCACTATCATAGAAACTCCTCAGGCATTCTCTTCTTGCATGTTGAGGAAAAAGTGGCTTTTTGCAGTATAAAATCTTTAAAATTGAGGCATCTTTCTCATTACTTTTTAAGTAAAAGGGGGCGCCAGAGAGACTATTAAACCTTCTAAAGTCTGCTAAGCAATGACATATTCAAGGGAGGTGAATAAAGAGCGATAATCCTCCTAAACGACATAACTGGAGTGAAGAATGTAGAGAAATACCTCTTTGGGAGATTGATCTCCAAACCAAAGGTCTTCATGTTGAGAAAACACAATATCAACAGGTACTCTTCAGGCTCTTGGTCATAAACAACACTTCTAATTACACCAGTGCTCCTACGCTCTTTTTGGCTTTCTTTGCTGAGCTTTCTTTCCTTGACTGTTTCAACTACAGTGCATTAAATTGACACGCCATATCTTTGCTATTTATTTTGGGAAAGAGGGTGAGCTATGGGCGGGCCACTTCGCTAACATCATTACCCCAAATCGGCAGTACTAAAAAGCGATTCTACTACATATTTCAAAAGTGATACGGCATAGGGAGATGATCAACAGCTGAGGCACAATTCGAAAAAATGCTCAAAAAAGTACGTGAATTTGGGGGAAAAAGTTAAAATCTTTCCGACGTATGGCGTTCATTCCCATTTGATTGGTATCCAAACCCGTTCTCTTTTTGAACACGAAATGGTTTTGAGTTGCATACTTTTATGCAGATATGTTTCCATCCTCTACTTACAAACCTACCTGGAATAAATAATCCTATTCCAACCACTCCTAGTAGGCACGCTATCACTAGCAACCAAATGCACCTATTCCATCGTCGTATATGAATCATTGCTGTTTCACTTATTCTTTGTCAAAGTATCTACTGCGTTTAAAACAACCTGCATCCATCAACTTGGCAATAAACTGCTGTGCGAGTGAGGACGTAGCCGAACAACTTCCTACACTACCTACGTAAATTTTGTATAGAGCAAAGTAGCCCAAAGCTAATTGAAGTTAGTTGATACCATTATGCTTGTAAACAATAAAAGCGTGATCCATTCATATAGAATCGTCCTCTTCCGTTCTTAGGTAGAATAGTTTACGCTTGCTTTTACGTAGCACTTAAAGTGCTGCACTATGTATGCCCACTATAATAAGTTTTAAATATTGCAATTTCGAAACACAATAGACCGCATCTACTTGTGTTTATACTCAACATCCGGTTAGGGAAGGCGGTAGTACACATAAATAAGGTTAAGCAGTGGTATTATTTAGGGACAAGGGGATTTGCCCTGGTTGATATTATTTTAGAGGAAGACATTCAAGCAACTTATCCTTAAAAAAATTGCCAAGTGGTCGCTGAAAGTTGTTCAAATAAATTTTGGAAATTATAAGCTTTAGTGTGACATTTTTCGAGGCCTCCATAGTATTTCAAACTCAAATGAACCCTTATTGGTATAAGTCTATCCATAAACTTCTACTCAAAAACACTAAAATGCTATTTCCAATGTCATTTCAGTCTCGTGAGCACATTGCCAAGACAATGTGGTCAAAACGCTTTGTAGGTCAACAAATCGGGCTTCACAGTTAGCTTATGCTTGTTTTCTGTTCTCAGCTACATTCGAATTCGCGTTTAGACCATATGACGTAGGTCTAGAAACTAAAACGTTATCTCGATTTCATGCCAAACTTGTTTGTCTTTTCCTTAGAGCAATCAATGAATTCTGGTTGGCTACATTAGTTAACTATTAACCAACAACCATAGGCTGCATACTATACCGCTGCTGAACAACTACGTTTAACGTGCAAATTCTGTTTCGCATTTTATACTTTTTTCAACCCGAATTTCAAATTTACGCTGTGAACATGTTAAACATTGCCAAAGAATGCATTAGCGTTTGAAATTAGCTTTTTATCGCACCGGCTATAGATCAAAGGTTACTGAAGAATTACACGTTTTTTTGTTTGCTGTCTTTCTGTTTGTACTTGTTGATCAAAGCTAGCTACAGTTGCCGAATTTTCTTCCCAAATCCTTTTTGAAATATCGCCAAGCGTTATTTTGCAAATTAATAAATGGTGGAACAGCACTAATAGCTATAGTTCTGAACGCGAGATCACCAACGTTGCATTGTCATATGATTAAACTAGTGCTTGATGGTCTACCAGTCAGACTTGCCGGTGGCTTCAATAACGCAAAAATTGCATATTTAAATAGATCAGATGGGTGGTCCCCATTCATCATTTTTGGCGACCCGATTGAAGCAAAAATCAAAGTCGGCAAGTATTCGCGACCCTGTCCAGCTGAACACATTTACTGAAAACCTTTTTTTCAAGATCAAGTTTTGCAGAGAGACGTTTTTGTATTTTCGGCTCCAAACAAAAGTGGAGACCCTTTTCCTGGACCAAAAGCGACCCCAAAAAATTGCAGGCAGCCCTCAGTTTGGGTTGCACGAGATTACATGTTTGCTTTGCATCCACTGGCGTGTCGAGAGTTTTTCTTAAAGAGGGCGGAAACGTAAGTTCTTTATTCTAGTGAAAAACTTTTTGTAGAAGTCACTCATAACTTGTCAAAAAGAATATTTTGGAAAAAAATTTAGGTGGGGACCTTTAGTTTGTAAGGATCACTCTCAAACACAACTTAAGCTGATTCTATTCCAGAAGATGCCATTTAAAAGGTTTTTAGCGTTTTTGAGACTAAGTGACATAGCTTAGGCGAGTGTCACTCCACAAGGCTACATGTTTGCTCTCACCAGGGATGGTATTTTTGTATCTACCCGGGCTGTCGTAGAATCCATGCTGTTATAGTGACACCACCGATCTTCAGCTTATTCATTTTGGTTTGGCGAACACCCCGTTGACCGAGTTCATACTGGTTTCCTCAGGCTCCGGCTCTGTAGCCTACTTGTGGTGTTTCCTTGTCTTCTGCTATCGCACTTTTTCAAGCAAACATCGAAAAATTTTCATCACCCCTCTTTGACTATTCTCAGGCTGCGATAGTTTCCCGATCATTTTCTTTTCCTGACAACGATGCGGCAAATTGACTACCTTAATAGAAAGCACTGCTTCAGGAATTCACACTTCCTTGCAATCTTTCTCCTTTTAACTATTGTAGCCATCCTTTTCTTTAATTGGATGCATAAGCTAATGTTTCATCAAATAATTCAACATACAATTCCTCCCAGTCTCCATTGAAGATTGCACTCCCTTGTCATGCTTGATGTGTCCTTTGTCGCTTCCGCTGCAACGGGCACAGCCTCTATCATAATGCTTAACAATCCAGAATCAAAACTTTCGTGTGGCGTTTGCGGTGATCAGAGTTGAAACCCATCTCGTCTCGTTTTTTCCTGTACTGCTACGGACTCCTCATGTCGCACCCTTTTTGAAAGCTCTCTCGACATGACGTAAGCTGTATCGTATGAGACTGGTGCCTCTTGTTCTTTCTTTTTAATGACTTTTTTGTTTTTGAATTTCTACTTCTTATATTTCTAAAATAGTGCATTGTTTTTCATATTGTCTCAATTGTGTATTGTGCGAAACTAATTGTTGCCCATATATGGTCAGTTGCTCAGGTTAATGAATAAACTAAATTAATACATATTTGCGATAGTAAAGGTTAAACCGAGTTCAATTAAGATTTTGTTTAGACTCGGCCCTCTTCGTTAAGAAAGCTGGCTGTCAGCAGAACAGCGGTGGTCCATGACAATTGGGTTCGAAGCCAATTGGAATGCACTACATTGCATCATCACAGCCTCTTTACTACTAGTCTGAAAGGTTAACGGAAAAGACAGTATCAAAATTGTTGAAATAGCGCCCTTAGGTGGTGATTGGGTATGCTATGAAAGGAAAGCGTCAGATGGAAAATGAAACAACAAAAGCATATAAGTTCCCCGCTATCATTCTGCCAGAAAGCAATGATCCGCTTTTACGTTCACAAAAATGAGCGTGAAGAACTTAGGCGACAAAAAACAAGAAAAAATACTCCCTCGTTTAAAGAATGCACTGCAAAAACACTTTTGTGCAACGACGCAAATATGTATTTGCTAACATATTGCCAAGTTTCGTGGGGTGACCGTCAAAAAACCGTTCATCACAGTAACTACAAACCTACTAACCAATGAAGTTTGTTCTGCGACAAACAAAAATGATATGGTGGCCAACTTAAAAGCTGGTCTCCATTAGGCGTAAATTGCAGGAGTAGCGTGGAAAATTTTTTGTTTCTCTATTAGGTTTTATGCGCGCAGCGAGAGCGCTAAGAAGTAGTCGCTCAATGCCGAATCAAACAGCTTTCCGATTTACAGATTTCAAAATTATTTTCACACTGAAATTGTGCGGCGAGACCATCAAAAACCGCTCATCAGAGTAACTACAAACTTGGTTGAATGTGGCTTTTATTCTGCGCTAAACAATGATGAATGCCAACTGAGGAGAAAAGAGAGTTATTCAAGGTCAAATTTTGACAAACATTGATATTTTTACGAGGGAAATATGACACCACATGCTGGTAAAGCACATGTAAGTTTAGAGTCTACAGTATAACTATTTGACCAGTCTGCAATTTGACTTGACTCAAACTGGATTTTGCTTTTCCTTGAACTCGAATTGATTGGGCTTACATTGTAGGCATGAATACGCAGTTGACACAATTATGCAATCTAAAGAAAAAAAGAGTAAACGCCGCGAGAAGGATAGACTACCATGTCTCGCTCGCAGTTTTTTGTGTGTCTCATTCATTGTAAAGCCTTTGGTTCAACTCTTTATTTTCGCTTCTGTGGTATCTTGAACCTATTTTCAAAACTGTGGCCAAGAAGTTACTGCTACGCCAGTGTGCATGAATAAGAGAAGTGAAAACCAAGAAGTTGTGTAACGTAAATGTTGTTCATGCAATCATCAAATCACGATATGCAATTATCATAACGAAGCACAAAAATGTGCTGCAGGTTCAGAAAAAATAAACGAAAAAAATCGTTGCAAGACACAAAAATTGACACCTTTTCCAAAAGGGTTAAGCGCTGTAGGAACTTTGTCAAAATGAGAAATGTTTCATGTAGTTTCAAACTACAATGAGCGATTTCAATCAAGTAAAACTTTAAATCACTTTGCAAGTGTGGAAAATACTTTTGACCCTTAACCCTGTTCTCTCCAAGGTTGAACTGATTTGATACACACTCCATCACAAGACTTGATTTCACAAAAAACCACAGGCGCCAGTCTTTTGGATTTCTCGACTTTTCCTGCTGGAAAATTTCTCATAGCACTGTGGAAAGCGATGTCGGATTAAAAAATTTTGATTGAAAGCGTTTTGGAATTCACGTCGCTGCATGAGTGATATCGCGGCAGCGTGCACTCGAGTTACGAAGATGCTGCAGTCAGCACGGCAGTGAATTGTAATTTTGTTAGCTTAACCCTACCAATCCGAGTTACCGAAAATTCGGTACTTTCCGTACATGCCAATATGCCGAGTTACCGAAAATTAGGTATTTGGGCCGAGCACGTGGAATGCAGCTAAAAATAACGACTAATCATGGTTAAGTCTCGCATTTGGTGCGATCCTGTGCGAGATTATTGTTTCCTTAATGTCTGCGCCCTAAGAGAAACGTGTATTTAGGTGTTTTGTTGATATTTTCGATCAATTTCATCATGAAACGTGCACTCGACGAACCCAGCACTTCAACTGGCAAAAGGGCCAGGCCTACGCGATTCACTATTCAACAAGTTGTGGAAGCTTTAGCTGATTCGGATTCAGATGAAGCAGAATTTCATCAGGAATATGACTACAGCTCATCTAGTGATGCAGATCTAGATCTAGATCTAGATAATTTATACGATAGAACGTCAAGTGATGATGAGGATAGGGCTAGATCTAGTCTAGGGGGCGGTGTCAGGGGGCACTTCCCTCGAACAGCTGATTGTGGTGATGCTAGATCTAGTGATGATGAGGGTTGGACATATAATTTTGTAGCACCAGGGGTAAATCTCAACTTCAATGATGATGGGACAGGGCCAGTAAACATTCCAGAGTATATTACAGGAGAGAGTAGTTGCCTTGATTTCTTATTCTTGTTCACTGACGACAATTTCTGGCAGAATTTGACTGATAAGACGAATCTTTGTGCCCATCAAGTGCGTACTGCCAAACCCAATACTTACCACGCTAAGAACTACCAGGATGCTTCAGTGGTAGAAATGAAAGCATTCATTGGTGTGACATATAAAGACAATCCCAACAAGAAAGTAAAAACAAACATTTACTGCTCTTTATGCACCAAGTACCTCTGTGTAAAACCCGGCTCCACCTGCTGGGCTGACTGGCACACAAAGGTGGAATACTGGCGGTAGATCCAAGGTAGGCCATTTTACTATGTATTTTCAAAGTTTGAACTTTTTCTAACTCATAGTTTGCATGCAACTAACTGTTTTCTATTGCATATGCGTTTTTCCTCTATTTTGCTCAGGAGGCCAGGTTTTGGGATATTTTAGGTTCAGGGATCTAGGTCTGGTAGGGTTAAATCGTTTGTCATCGTTTAAAGTAAAATTCCTTGACTGAAACGTCATATTAAAATGAACAAGTGGATCTATTATTAAAAAAACAGCTTGTTGCTGACAAAATTCTTCTCTTGGAACAACCATTCATCAAAGCATTCGCAGAATATTTTTCAATTTCCTTTACAAAAAGCAGTTTGTTGACCAGCAAAATTTAGTATATGTGTTTCTGGTAAATTCAAATCAGTGCTTAACGTTTGGGTCGTTTTGACTTTACAGTAAAGATAAAAAAATCACTGTGGCTTTTTGCTGGAAGATTTTATTACGTGGTGTACAACAAAACCAAATTAATTTTGTTGTATAATTAATTTCTCTGGAAAAACATTCTCTGGTTAACACCTTGCCGGTGACTATACTGCCGGAGATTGTCGTTTGAAAAACCTTCTATTATAACTATTAGCGCGGCCAGAAGCAAACTTTGCGGAGGGCAAAAAATATATTTTTTGGTGTTGGTGTTCCCCAAATTTGTCGAATGACTTTTTTTTGAAATTGACGTTTTGCAGCTGTGATATTTGAAAATACCTCTACCGTAGTGGTCCACCGGCTCTTAACTGGTGACAGGAAAGCACCTTTCGAACCAATGCAAAGTTTCGAGTCAAATAATTTCCTTTCTTTTGTTGTAAAGGCTTGGTTTCCATTAGGTGTAGATTGCAGGCGTGGCGCGAAAAATTCTTTGTTTCACGCTACGCCTGCAATCTACACCTAATGGAAACCAGCCTTAACTGTAAAGTTAAACAGCTCTCGTTTGAGGCGGCAGTAAATTACTGGTTAAAATGCTATGCAGGCGCACAATAAAATCTTTTTTGTGGAAAAGGGATGGTCTAAAAACGTTTTTTAGAATTTTTATTTAGAAGGACATTTTGTTAAATATCTCTGCGTTGGATTTTTTTGATTCTCGAAGCCGAGTTGTCGAGCGCATTGCTTTATTACAATTTCGGTAGAGAGGTGACTTTTAGTATCCAAGTTGCTATTATTGCTACTAGCAATACACCGTTGAACATAATAATATAATATACTTAGAAAATTCAAACGTTTTCGGCGCTACATATCGCCCTCATCAGGATCTATACACAAATATCTACAGCATTAAAACTTTCGTTGAACGAAAACACAAAAAAACATAAAGTAACTTGAAATAGTTTTGCTGAAAAACAGTAAAACTTCATTCTACGGTCTTCGTAATTGTCTGGTCACTGCTAAAAAAGAATCTGATAATAGAAACAATTGCCTGCCAGGAGTTAATCGGATTTAAGGTTTTGTAAATAATTGTTTCAAATGAATGAAAATTACAGTTAAATGATTAAATAAATGTCTTTGATTAAAACACGTTTAGTAAAAACGACGCTCCGTTTGCATAGAGTTGTTTGTTTAGCACAGGGTTACTTCTTTTGATGACCAAGGCTTCATGGATTTTGGCTTCGTAGGATGTTTGGCATTTTCTAATTATTTCAAATTGCCCCATGTTATTCGGCTGAATTTTGCACGAACTGCATTTTTTTATATGTTCCTTGATGGCACTTTTACTTGACCTTGAAACATTTAAGTGCTCCCCTGCTCTTATACCCAAATGTCTTGCGGACGTACCGATGTACGTGACGTTCACATCACGTGAACAGGTAAACTTATAAACGACATTTGAATTCAAAACCAGAGGAGTTTTGCTTTTCAAAGAGAAATATTCCTGCACTTTTGTTGTTTTGTAGACATTTGTGATTTTAATGTCAAACCGTTTCTTTATTAGTGATTGAATTTGTAGACCGAATTCTTTTGAGATTTTTCCGAGGTAGGGGATGATAAAAGGATTGATAAATTCTTTTTCGGTTTTACTGTCTGTTTTTTCTTTTTGAAATTGGCATAAAATTTGGTTAAAAAAAGGGATTGGATAACCGTTATTGTAAAAAAGATTTTTCAAATAAGCAACTTCTTTTTGGAAGAGATAGTCCGTTGAACAGGTAATTTTTGCTCTATTGAGAAGACACAAAATAAGACCTTTTTTCCAAATTTTGGGACAAAAAGCATTGAAATTTAACAATAATCCGGTGTTAGAAAGTTTTCTCCGTGTCCAGGTATCAAATTTATCCAAGTTAATTTTTATTTCCACATCCAAAAATGGAATTGTATTTTTAGCTTGTTCTAAAATAAACTTAATATTGGGGAGCTGGGTGTTAAGCTTTTCCAGGAATTTGGTGCATGATTGGTCATTATCAAAGATTGCAAAAATGTCATCAATATATCTGAGATACAATTTGGGAGATGCTTCCGGGTCATTGCATAAAAGTTGGTTTTGCCATATGAGCCATAAAGAAATTTGCAAGTGTTGGTCCTAGTGGACAGCCCATAGTGACGCCATCAATTTGTTTATACAGTGTGTCTTTATACAAAAACAATCCTTGGGTCGCCAGACGCATCAACTTAACAAAAACATCTTTTTCAAAAGCAGGGGGCTGGGATTATTTTCTTTGTATATGTAATTACCAATCATATTTATTGTTTCCTCCAGCGGCACGTTGGTGAATAGGGAAACTACGTCGATACTGACCATAATTTGGTGAGGAGATGGAGAAAATTCTTTTAGCTTGTCTAACAAGTGAAATGTCGAGTCCAGCATAAATTGATTTGGAATGTAGGGTTTAATAATTTGATCAAGAAATTTGGCTAGGTTATATTCTGGCGTGTCAATCATTGAGACTACTGGTCTTGCAGGATTGCCTTGTTTATGCACTTTTATAGTTCCGTATAGTTTTCCTGGTGCACTTCCAGTTGACACAATTTTGCTGGTTATGCTGTTATCATATGATTTTAGATACTTATTAATGTAGTAATTAATTGAATTTTCTTTGGCAATTATTGGATGTACTTTTCCATCTGTGTTAACTTTTATGAATTTTGTGGGGTCGTCAACAATGTGGTCAAGTTTTGAATAGTAATCTTCACTATTTAACACAACAACTACATTTCCTTTGTCGTATTGACATATTTTAATATTTTCGTTTTGGCGTAGTTTACGGAGAGTAGAGTGGAGACTTTGGTTTTGATTAGTTGAACAAAGACGATTACTTTCTGTTAAAAACCTTTTCAGATAGAATTTGGTTTGATCTTGAAATTCATCATCAATATGAATATTGGGATTCTTTCGTTTGAGGGAATAAATAAGTTTCTCTACATTGGTCTTCACTTCATCCTGTTTTACTTTCTTTGGTAGAATGCGGTGCTTCAGTCCGTATCTCAACGCATTTGTTTCTTTTAGGCTGAGTTTCTTATCACTGAGATTGGTTATAGCATGTGGAACTCTCGATGTTTGTTTCCTGTATAGGTTTATTAATTTGCAAATTTGCAAATTTTTTTTTGCAAATTTTTTTTTTGCAAATAACTAGCAAATTTTAATTTTTGATTTGCAAATAACTTGCAAACTTTTCTTGAAAAAATTTATTGGGCGCCCAGCCAACTTGCTGTTCTATGCTACTATAGGCCAGATTCTAACCACCCACTGCTTATTATTGCTGATTGTTTAGTATTGTGTAAGATATCTCTGCTAAATCTTTGTCTAGTCAAATAGCAGAAAAACAACGAACACGACTCACTTATCTCAAAGAACAGCATGCATATTTACAAGATTCGCGGCAATAGTAAGGTTATTATCACGCCATATCGAAGCACAAGCGAGTTTTACTAAAAATGGGAGTAGGTTATCACATAAGCTAATTTTGCTCACGCAGGGCTATGACTTATTCTTTTCCTTCGTGCTTGTTTTTTAGGGTAAGAGATTGCAGTCAATGGTGCATAGTACTTCTACTATATAGCATTATTTTTGATTTTTGCGAAACAATTCCAATTGAATTGCGAAGAAATTCTTCTTCTTCATGTTGGCTTTTGTTCCGCAGGAGTATAGTCCGCTCTTCTAGAGTGTGATGGCCATGGATTCCTATTTAGGTTATCGTTGGAACGTGAATAACTTGAGATTGGTATTCAGAGTGTCTTGCCACTGTTGCTTAGACCCGCCTCTTGGTTGCTGCCGAATTTACGTGTGGTATGCAATGCTGGCTAGTGGTGAGTTTGAAGCACTGAGCACATGTCCGTACCATCGTGGTCGCTGCTCATGTATCTTTTCGGTGATCGCAGTTATTCCTATTTGCTGCCTCACGACTTTATTCATTAAATGATCAAAGCAGGTGATTTAAAGTGACCAAGATAGCATTTTCATTTTCATAACGTGAAAATATTGTTCTGCAGTATTTGTGATAGGCCAACATTCACCACCATAGAGTGCAACCGACCCACTACTGTCTTGTAGGTGAGTGACTTCAGATGCTTTGGCATCCTTTACCAGTAACTTTTATTCATCTGTTTCACGATGTTCTGATCTTTGCTCACATTCATGTTTCAATCCTCTCTCACCGCTTATGAGTGATTTGATACACTTGAAGCCAATGGTTTTATTATTTCAACGGTTAATTGTGTTCGCTAAGAGTTGATTTTCGAACAATTATTTGTTGGAATTGTCTAGAATCCCTGCTCGGAATATTGCTGCTAGAGATTGCAGTGATAACAGTTAATAATCTAGTGGTTCGCGTATGACCGTTAACTGCTCAGTAGATCATCTTTTACAAGCCTTGCGCAGTGTTCTGCTGGTCACGCAAGTTCACAGTTTGACTAGATTAATTAGTTGATTTTAAATTTATGTTGCTTATTTCCCATCTGGAAAATCTTACATCTTACAGCTCTCGAATATTAACCTATAGTGATTTCTTGCATGCGGCTTTTCCATGAAATACATTTGGCCATTCCTAGTCGAGAATTTAGCTTCAGTTACTCTCCTTGAATTTTTCAATTTTCGCTTCCTCACTCTAATTAGAAGATGGTTGTGTTTTCCAACGAGGCTGTTTATACTAGTTTGTCTGACGTTCTGATTTCAAATGCGGCTTTGGTTTTTGCTGCCGAAAAAGTTCAGTCAATCAATCAATTTCATTTTTGCCCAAATTAGCATACATAGAAAATAAATTTGACAATATTGGACAAAAAAAGGAGACGATGGCAAAACGATATACGTAAATACATGCACATGAAAAGAATTTAGATTAAAAGTGAAGATAATGGCATGGCCATCGCACCTCTAAAATAGCAGATAGATAAAAACACACACGAAGAAAATCATATAAAGTATGTACAAAGTGTCGCTAGATACAATAAAAATAAAAAACTTTCATGTTGTAACTCTAACAGGGGACGCTATCAGGCGCTACACCTTGCCCAAGGGTGACCTGGGAGCAACGACAGCTAAGATACAGCTCCTTTACGTCTCAAGGCACATAAACCCTGTCGCCGGTTGTAGTTTTAAGTCATACACTTAGGACTAAATTAAGCACAGAGCTATTATAAAAAAGAAGTTACTGTGGGTTTGCAGTACCGGTATGGTACCGCCAGCTGCATTGTTCGCGTAAAATTTAATCAACTCAATTAATAATTAATTTGATGTAGAGTGACCTTAAAAGATGAAAATAACTTATCATCATAAACTGATATGCAATGATGAAGTTTCAATAGTTCAATGGTCTTTATGAGTTGATCGTTCATGGTTGACTGTTCTCACTTCACTGTCACAACCTTCAGAGGTTCAAAGTTGTCGTAGCATTTCGTTTATTTAGCCAGCTTGGTCCACTTTTTTCGTTATTTATGTGGCCAGTCCTTTAGCCAATCAGAGTAGACTATGACTCCTCCAATTACAGTCGTCTCTTTGCCATTAAAGCACAGCTTCCTTCTTTCATTTTTTCTACTATTTTCCCTGAAGAGCTGCTGATCTTTGTTGAACGTTGTACTAGTTTTAGAAGCAGTGATAAATATGCACTTCATTGTGCAATACGTTTTTCTCAATAAAAGCTCTAATTCAACTTTTTTAGATGAAAATAAATGTGAACGTTTGTTGGAGGGCAATTGCTTCACGCAAAGAATTTCCAGTATTAGCCAATCTTCATGTGACGACAGCGGCTGCACTCCTTCAAGTTCAATTGTAAAGACTTTACTTTGTAGAGTTATGAGCTTTAATCCCAAATTGAAAAAAAATTGGTTAGGTTGTTCCCTTGTTGAACATCAATAAACGGCAATCAAGTCAATATTCTCAAAAACATGGTTTTTGTTCTAATTAGGTTATGCCATATCACGGCAGTACTGTTTTCATTACATTTGCCAGCTTGACAGCCAACTTAATTGATGTTGAATCAAATAAGTGATACAACAAAACAGAATAAATTGATACCGATAAAAAGTGTCGAGCAATATTATTGGCAATACATGTATCTAGATCAGTGCTTTTTAAACTTTCTTTCAACAAGGACCACTAAATTTACGTTTCTGGCTTGTGCGGACCCCTTTGCGGCCTAGACCAGGATTGGCGAACCACTAAACCGCTTTTTTCCAAGGAAAGTCCTCATGTTGCCTTGGAAAAAGAAATCTGCGTGCATTCGCTGAAATCAATCGGAAACGAGTTTGTACACCAAAAAATGGTCTTCGACTTTTCTCGGAAACATTTGCGAGTAAATAAGTCAAAACCAGCGGCGAGAAGAAATTGATGTTTCAAAAAAAAATATTTATATGTTTCGGTTCAAATTCATCGAATTTTTTTCAACGAAAAATAAGTGCGTTTCTTGAAGAAACATTTCTATTGGACCTCCTGAACTTTGTCCATAGACCCCAGTTTAAGAATCTCGGATCTAGATGCTGCTCAACTCTGCTTTAGAGTTTAAGTACTCCGATGTGACGAAAAGAGTTTGCATTTCTAGTTTTTCTCGGTTTTTCTTTGTTCTAAAATTCTACTCGAAACATAGGCTCGGCGGCAATGCAAGGATTTGAACCCATTGCTGAAAATATATTCTTCTTGGTTTTAACTACTAGATTTTTTATTCGCCTAAATTAGGCATCTGTGCGGGGAATGTCCTGGCCGTCCACCAGTGATAACTACAACTGAAGATTTATATCCGACAAGAGGTGAATCCTTAATAACATGTAGTGAAGTTAACAACAATGGGACTTTATATGTAATACGAAGTTACCAACGGTCGGACCCCATATATTGTGTGAGGTTACCAATAATGTACTGTACATGTAATCAGAGGCGGATAGTAACGAAATATTAGTTCTACTTAAGTAGAGTTTTGAGTAACGAGCTACTTTCTTGAATAATTTCAAATTTTATTGCTTCTTATTTTACTGGAATAGACTAAGCAGGAAGTAGCGCTACGTGGGAAATTATAAGGTTTACTTAAGTCTATCTGTATCGTGTCTTCAGATGGTTGATTGCCACAATTTCACGCATTTCTGTGCGGTGTCGTTAAAAATGCTCAAATCATCACGAGAGCAAGGTGTATTGAGCAGCGGGCATTGCAGTAGGTGTTCCATGGTTTGTGTCTCTGTGCCACAATTGCACGAAGGGTCGCCAGTATGGTATCCCCATTTGATTAAATTTGCCTTGGTATGGCCTACGCCGGATCTAAGCCGATTGAGTGTTTTCCATGTTGGCCAGGGTGCATTGCTTCCTGGAGGAAGACTCTCAGATGGTTGAATTCCCATATCGACAGAGGGTGGGTTGGATTTTAACTTATCGATCCATCGTTCCATGTTTGTCTCCGCTTTAGGTTGGACGTGGCTCAGAAAAAATCTTCTTGATTTCAACCTCAGAAAAAATCTTTTCAACTTACTAACCCAAGGCACCCACTATTTGGATCTGCTGCTGGCTCAGATCCAAATAGTGGGTGCCTTGGGTTAGTAGATTGGCGGAGTCTTTCCGCTCTGCTGGCTGTCTCTCTTCTAATTTCGCGTGGTGCGATACCAGCAAGTAGGTGTAGGTTGCTGGTGTTGGTAGGTTTGAGACAGCCTGTGATAGTCCGTCAAGTATTGTTTAGGGCTGGATCTAATTTGCTGGCATGTACGGATCTTGACCATACACAACATGCATATTCAGCAGCCCTATAGCACAAGGCCAGGGTTGATGTTCTGAGGATATGAGGCGTGCATCCCCATTTTGAATTGGTCAATTTCCTCAAAATGTTGTTCCTGGTGTTGACCTTGGGCTTAGTGCTTAGAATATAACTTCTATAGCTGATAGCTTCTATACTTAAGTAATGAACTAGAACTCGACCACCTATGAGCAAGAACCAGCCATAATTTCGCAAAAACCAAAAATCGAAGACCTAACAATTAATGCGCAATTCTGTCTGTGGGTCTGTCTGTCTTAACTCCTCCGAAGATGCCACGCGTACAAACATCAAACTTGACACAATTGGTCACTTTCTCGGGGTGAGTGTTATAAGGGGGTTACTGACGTCACGATGACGTCATAATCAAAGACAACTTTTTTAAATTGCTTTTTTGAACCGAGAAAAGAGTTTTGGGCTTCAACAAAAGCCAGTACCCGACTAACAAAATTCAACAAATTTTACTTCTTTAGAATTTCACATGAAGTCGTAATTAAAAATTAATTGTAAAATTTGCTTTCTTTATTTACTCAAAAAATACTGATCGTAGAAATGCGATTGTAACTTTTTAGGGAGATCCTAGCAAGATGCTTATGTTAAAAAAACTCTAAAACAATTAAAGCTCAATTGGCAATGCAACAACAGATTCTTTATTTAAGCATTGTAAATTTTCTTAGGATGCTTCTGGCTTTTTTCTGCACGCTTCAACTTGCTTGATGATGTCATAATGCTGCCTAGTACGATTAACATCGTCTTTCGTTACCAGAGATCATCATTTGATAATTTTTTTAAAAATTGTCAATATTTTAACAAAATCAGTTTGCTAAAAAACTAATTTGTGACCTCATTTTTCAACCGATTTTCAAACTGTTTTTAAAAAGTTTTAGGGTAATTCAAGGCAATTCCGATAATACATGACATATACATTTACTATTAGTTTTTACACTGAAAAAAACTGAATATTACCACCTGTAGTGTTACTTTAGTTTTTACCCCACAAAGTGGTAAGCTGAGTAAAAGAGTTTAGTTTTATGTCTAAAAGTTATGATAAGGTTCTAACAATCAGTGTCGTTTGAAAGCTGGAGAAATTTGCTTTCCAGCCATATGTTACTCTGATTAGTTAGGGCTAAGGATTAGTTTATAGTGGCTGATTAACAATTGGTTGCCATTCATTGTGTTACATTTTTAGTTTTACAATTTGTTTACTTGACCTAAAAAACCTGCATTTTTTAAAAAGTTAGTTTTTTGGTACATTTTGACTATTTTTCCTAAATAGCATGGTTCTTTGGCATTATCGGTCTAAATTTGCAGAAAGATTTATCAACAAAATAAAAATTTTTTGAATTGTGAAATGCAGTTTATCGGCAAAAAACATCCAACATTTTGGTGCCTGGACTTCACCAATTTTCAATTTCCAAAGAAACTAAATCCCTTGATACATTTTCACTATTCTTTCTTAAAAGCTTGGTACTTTGGTATTATCCTTCAAAACTTTCTAAGAGATTCATCTAAAACTGAAGTCTCTAAACATTTTAAACAGTAGCCTATTCCAAGCAAACAATTTGGTGATACCTCTACAAAAACATGGAAGTAAGAATGGTTCTATTTTATCTTTTGCAACCAAATATAGGTATTGAACTACATACTATGTAAATGTTGAAGCCATTTCCTTTGGAATTGGGTGAAGCCGACGCCGACGTCTTATTTAATATTCTTAATCCCAACTTCACAAATAGCTGCTATTGCAACAACTTAACTGTAGGTGCACGGCGGGTTAGTTTGCTCTTTCGTCGGACATATTTATGCCAGTTTTATGTTTATGCTTAAGGTCGTGCGACTAGGCATTCAGCTCCGAAAGTGTCGAAAATAATGGTCCTAATAGGTTTTTCCTGAAAATAAATATACCAATTACTTTGGCGCCTATCCCACACATAACTTTGAAAGTTTACGTCCACGCACTTCATAAAATGAACAAATAAAACTTTTCAAAATCGTTGGCTGTTTCAATTGCGAACCAGTTCAGTTTCTAGGTACCAAACAAGAAAAGTAAGACGTTGCCAGGAATTCTAGAAACTTTTGAAAAAAATGGCGTCTCTGCGCAACCACTGTAATGTTTTATAAGGCTTCATCAATTTTCTTTAAAAAAGACAGTACTTTTAATTTTGGAACGACAATTGTTTATGTCAACAAGACATTAACATTATATTACTGTTCTCACAAATATCAATTCAGTGAAGCCGGCTGGACCGACATCCTTAAACTCGTGATTACTGATGGGGGCACTGCCATTGTAACAACTTTACTGCAAGTCTTTGACTTTGGGTTAGTTTGCTCCTTGCCTGACTGCGTTTATGCCAGGACCAAGCAGCATGCGCCCAGCCAGAGGCGTCAGCTCATACAAATACCCCTACAGTCAGGAAAAAGTTGTAAGTAGCGGGCCTAATATTTAATAGCTTAATCCCGAAAATACACATCAATTGCTTTGGCGCGCTTCCACAACTTTGATATCCTTCCAATTCAAACACATGCTCAATTTAACGGATAAAAGTTTGTTTAGTTAAAGGACCTTTATGGTGCTAACAGGGCTAGTAAGACGTTGCCAAGGGCCTTGAGAAACTTGTAAACGTGTAGCAACCATGTGTAACCCCCGCAAATGTTTTTTCATCAATTGCGTTCCAAAATCGATGGTTTTGTTTGAGAACAACACTTGACTATGTGAAAAGACATAAACTCTCCATTGCAGTTTTCACATCTATCCATTAGGTGAAGCCGACTTGGTGGGCTGAACTGATATTGTTAATCTCAATATTACTGATGGGGATCCTGCCGGGCGACGCCAGCAAAGACGACTAGTATTTCTAAATGTACAGCTCAATAGTGACTAGTTTACTAAGGTATACAAAGTGAATAGTTTGTTGAAAACTACCGGCAAAAATAACTAAATATTTTGTATTCTGTTTAAAAAATCTCCTTTGCCCAAAATGCATCTAATAACGTTCAAATCAGATTTGCGCTAAAGCTTGCGCTTTGGCAGCCTATTTCTTAACAACAAACAATTTACTGAAGCCGCACGCCATGTTTAGATTATCAAATTCTTGTTGCACAGTATGTTTCAGTTTTACACGAATATCAACTATTTGACATACAGACATTTTGGCGCAGAAAATTTTACTTCATTTTTTGGTAAAAATAATTGACAAATTTACTATCTGCTTAAGTAATGAACATTTTTTAAACATCACATTTTTCAAGACGTTTTTGTAAAACCAACCTTTACTTCTAAGATGCGGCGTCTACAAGTGAAAATTGGGCCTTTTTGGGCAAACGTGCTCACCTTAAGATAACGTTTGTTGGAAAGCTTATTAAATTTGCCTTGACGTAGGCATGGTAAATTTGAGCACAATGTTGTGAAAAGGGTTCGAACAGGACTTTGAACTTGGCACATTTCGAACTGGACTTTGAACTTGAATACGACTTGAACTTGACACAAAAAGTTTTTGCAGAAATAAACCTTTGTTCTCAGGATGGGGATGTACGGTTAGTGTCGAATGCCTTTGCACTAATGCCATGAAAAAATAGGCCCACTTTAGTCTTAATTCGACCCTGGGTAGAGAGGGTCCTTCTTGATACCGTTGCTCACAGGCATGGTGTAAATTTAAAAATCTTTCTCTTTTTTACAATCTTTTTATTGTACTACCAGCTGTATCAAAATATATAATATCTTTTTTGCAGATGTCGTCATACGTTCGTATTTGTGTGCTGGTGTACATTATTGCTTGGGACGATGATACTGTAAATCAGCGAATGAATGTGTCATCGGTTTTTCTAAAATATTTAGCCATCAATGAAATGTTGACAATCCAATGATCAGAATACCTTTCTGAAATTTTGTGTTGCGATTTTAAATTTCGAAAAACGGGTTTTTTAAATGGGACATTTGTGAACGGGTTGTATACTCGTTGGTTTTCTGTGAGGCCATGGTGCCATTTTCCACATACCATGTAAGAAGATTTGTGAAATAATTGTTCGAAGAGTCCTTTTCATTTGGTTCCTGATGAAGGCCTACTTGTAACACAAGCTATCTCATGAGATTTTTGCCGTTAATTTTAACTTTAACTTAAATTGTTCATCATTGGACTTTTCATAAAAATATGCGTTTTTTTATTTTATGTGTCAAGTTCAAAGTCGTGTTAGAACCATTTCCATTACTTTGTGCTTAAATTCATCATTTACCCATGTCAAACAAAATTTAATGAGCTTTCCAACAAACGTTTTTTCAAAGAGCGCACGTTTGCTGCAAAATGCTTAATTTTCAGTTATGGACGTCGCATACTGAAAAAACGATTGTTGTCTCAAAAACTTTTTTAAATGTTTCAAGTTTAAAGTCCAGTTCGAAAATTGTTCAAAGTTTGCTAGCTATAAGGGTCATACTTGAAAGAAGTTGATGTTTTAAGATTAAGAAATTTTTATGGGAAATTTCGGTTGTTAATCAATGCTTTGTTAATAGCTGCATTTACCTTTTGATATCTTAAATTGTTCTGCCAGAGTTACGTAACTGATAGATTTACGTGTTCTTTTTGATTCTGTCAAGATGACAAAGGTATTTCAACCTTGTACGTTTGCCTATTTTTTAACTTTTAACAGCAAAACTTCATTCAAGCTGTTAATAAAGCAATTCGTTTCGAAAATATTAAAAGATCCATACTAGTGAACTTTATGATTGTTCTGTAATAAATTTTTTCTGCAGCTACAATTTTAAGAGAAGAATAGCTAGTATCACCAAATGTAATAAAATAAAATAAGATAGCTCTTAAAAATATCAAAAAATCCTTTTCCAAATTTTTGTAAAACTGAGTAGACATAACCTTAAGAATTTTAAAATGCTTTTTATCGGAAAATTCGCTTCAGCGACATACATGCTAGAGCTTATTAAAAACGCTTTACGCATGACTGATTTTTATGAGCGTTTCATTTAAAATCAATCTAATCGTTCTTAAATTTAAACATTTGTTTACATGTTACATCACATATTATAAAATACATATTTATCTTTACGGTTTCATAAATTGTACTCCGTTAAAAGTTCAAATTTTAATAAAAATGCCCAATATTTTTATTGGTTATTATTTAGTACTTTTTCATGCTTCACTGACCACAAAAAGCATGCATTTTTAATTTTGTTTATGTCAAAGCTGAGCTGCACTTTTTGAATAAAATTGTTGTTTTTGGACTAAAAATAAATCCTTTTTTATAATTGTTTAAAAAATTTTGCAACTCGACACCTTGGCGACACGCATGAGCAGATTTAACAAGGAATGACCTTTTAAGAGTAGAAGTAGTACTAGAAGTAGTATAAATGTAAGTAGTATATAACTGCATTTTCGAGCCCTTTTTTGCGGTGGCATTGCGGTGGACTACGCCATTTCCGAACGTGCGGCTACGTCATTTCCGAACGTGTTGATACATGAACTTGAAGTACATTGTAACAGCTTGTAAATGCAAGACAACGTGTAACAACTTGAAAACAAATGGTAACCTTACCAAGACAACTTGAAAACAAATGTCAATACAACTTAAACAAATGTGAATACAACTTGAAAAGAAATGTTTATAGCAGCTTGTAAATACATGTAAATAGAACTTGAAATTGATTTGTTGTACCCTCGCTTGAGAATACCCCCACTCCAAAAGTTCTCCAATTGATTTCACTTTGATTTTCAACTCGTTTACGATTTTTTGTCTTATTGTAAGCACAGTTTTGTAAAGCGGAAACACTAACTTTTACGTCATGACTGAAGCCTTTGATACTAAATCACAAACAACTTCCTTTCGAGCGTAAGCATTAATCGCGCGTAATCATTCACTTCTTGAAGTTTTTTATAAAATCATATAGCCTCTGATTGATTTCTCCTTTTGATTCCCTAGAATGTTGTTTCTTTACTCTTCTAGATGTGTTTATTGGGGGTATTTTCCTTTACTTGTTATATTTCTGCAGTTGGCTGGAATTAATTTACATCTATTTCAGTAGAACTAGGCAGGTAATGGATTCAGTCTTATTACAATACAATCTTGGAGGAATATAGATGTAATTACTGGTGTCATGAAAGACAGATGTTTGAGGGAAAATTTTGCGTGTCTATCACTAGCTGAAAACGTACATAAGAAAATAATTTGAAAGCACAACCAACAGTTTCGAACTAGCCGCAGATACAATGTTGGGGAGTATAGATTTCAAAACTAGGGTCAGACACAATCTTGGACGAGTATAGATTTCATTACCAGCCGCAGATAAATCTTGGAAGAGTATAGATTTTAGAACTAATCGCAGATACAATCTTGGACGAGTATAGATTTCAGAACTAGCCGCAGATAAATTTTGGAGGAGTATACATTTTAGAACTAGCGACAGATACAATCTTGGAGGAATATAGATGTAGCTACCAGAATCATGAAAGACAGAGATGTTTGAGGGAAAAGTTTGCGTGTCTATCACTATCTGAAAACGTACATAAGAAAAATAACTTTAGTACCACCAACAGTTTAGAACTAGCTGCAGAAAAATTTTGGAGGAGTATAGATTTTGGAACTAGCGTCAGATAGAATGCTAAGGGATTATAGATGTAGCTACCAGTATGGCGAAAGACAGATGTTGAAGGAGAAAATCTGCTCGTTCATCACTAGTTGTAGACTTACAGAAGAAAATAATATACAGTTTTCTAGATCATCAGGTTTGTTGAAGAAAAATCACATGCAATGACATTGCGAAACTGCTTCCAGAAGAGTTTGGTAAAAGAAACAATATCAAATTTGACACATTTTCAATCAAACTTTTACCGTTAGATGTTAGTTTCACACTTTCTTGGAAGGCAATTTCAGTAGTTTGACCAGACTTTTGAGTGAAATGTAGATTTGCTTCACATATGACAATGAAGTAGTTAAATTTTTATGTTAGTTTTACACTTTCTGGGAAGAAGATTTCAGTAGTTTGACCAGACCTTTGAGTGAAATGTAGATTTGTTTCACATATGACAGTGAGGTAGTTAAATTTTTAGTACAGTGGTGGAAACATTTTTGAAAAGATCACAACAAAGAAGCTTGTTTCAATTCAGCAGTTTTAATCACTACTAAATATCATTGAACCAAGAAGATTGAAGCTTTATTGTGTTTGGAGACTACTTCAACAATTGTTCAACTTTTACTTGTAAACATTCACCACGCATCTAATTGACAGAATCTTTTCATATAACTAGAAAACAAAAAATTGTATCCTGTTATAACACTGTTTTAAGTAAAAACTATCAAATTCTTAAGCCACCAACATAAAATTCATATTTTTCAAAGTCAGGAAATCAGCTAAGATTACTATCAACAAAAATCTGATGCAAACGGAAACATCAACATCACGTCAGCAAACCTTTAACCAATCACAATCGACACAAAACTTCAAAAATGGTTTACTATCAACCCTCTGTTCTTCATTCTTTTTGTCAATAATTTTCTGACCACACATGGCTCTCACCATAATTCTCTCTGTTCTCTTAAAAATTGCGTTTTCATTTTCTTTTTAACACCATACCTCACTTAAAGCACTACTGTTTAAATCGCAAAACCGAGAAGATTTAGCTTTAATTGTGTGCAAATCATAAAACATTCACCTCAAATTCACATTCATTGTTCATACAACTAGAAGCCAAAATTGTATTGTATCACCAAACTGTTTTAAGATTTTTTCCGAAATTTAGCAACTTTTAAACTTATTAACACAAAATTTTTACTACCATTCAAAATCTACTTAACTCACCTACATAGAAATAAGCATAACTTTTAACCTGATTTGTAGGACATTAACATAAAATTTATATTTTCCACAGTTTACTTAGCTCACCTACGTAGAAATAAGCATAATTTTTAACATTATTCGTAGGACATAAACATAAAACTCATATTTTCCGCAGTTTACTTAGCTCACCTACGTAGAAATAAACCAAACTTTAAACATTATTTGTAGGACATTAACACAAAATTCATGGTTTTCACAGTCTACTTAGCCCACCTACATAGAAATAAACACAACTTTTAACACAAAATTTATGGTTTTCAAAGTCTACTTAACTCACCTACGTAGAAATAAACACAACTTCTAACCTCATTTGTAGGACATTAACATAAAATTCATATTTTTCACAGTTTATCTAGCTCATCTACGTAGAAATAAGCTAAACATTTAACATTATTCGTAGGACATTAACACAAAATTCATGATTTTCACAGTCTACTTAGCCCACCTACATAGAAATAAGCACAACTTTTAACAATATTTCAAGAACATTAGAAAAACAAAACACAAAAATTATTCTTTATTCTTGTTAAAGTGAGTGTTTTCCATCTCCCGAAAATAGAAATTATTGATCCAATTCTTTAATTTTTCGTTGTTTGCTAAAAACCACAAACAGAAAGCTTCAAAACCAATCTGTGTACTATCACCAATCTAAAACTCATTACTTTAACAAAAATTCTCAACTTATCCGTTAATTCGTAAGCACTTGAACAAACATACTTATGCATTGTGACAAGTCTTCTTAGCTGATCAAAGACTTTTGTTTCGTACAATTAAACTCTTGCACTAAGTTTTGATCTATTTGAAACCATTATTTGTAATTCACAACTTTCAACTCGCAGCATATTATCTCCCACATAGATAAATCAAGAATTTTACCTAAATCCTCGCAAAACTACATTAACTGATATGGACAATATTTTTATGGACAAAAACTGATTGTCAAATTGGATGGTACACAGCTACAGAATAACTCCATAAGTGGTACACAGCAACAAAAAGGTTATGTCACGAATAAGGAAATTTGCCTCGTAAGCGTAGTTTTCATGTGGGTGTAAAGTACTGTCATTTGTTCGCTCGGCTACTGATTGAAAAAAAAAGACCTGTTTTCCTCGCAATTGAATTTGCTGTAAGTACGCCTTTATTACGCCACAATCGTTATTACGACATAATAAAATTCCAGATTGATCTAGTGATTCTAGCTTCTTCGAAGAATCTTGATAACCGATTACGTAACTTGTAATGCTTTTTTTCTTTTTTCACGTGATTTCGTTCTAGCGTTTTCTGGATTGTTTTTTTGGATTTATATATAACGCGATCGGATTTTTGAGTAGTGAGAGAGTGTAGAAAAACGTTGTAGTGGAGAGAGAGAGATTGATTGATTGACAGAGTAAAGAAGGAATATTGTTTTTTTATGATAATTTATTGTGGATTCTGTGGACGTGGCGAGTATTAAGCAGTTATTGGTGAAATTAGTTTTTGCGGTTTTCTGATTGTGTAGTAAAGTGATTAATTCTGAGATCGTTGACCAAAGAAGCTTGAAGTCGTGAAGTATTATTTTTGCGAATACATTATTCTGTTATTAAAGTGGTTTAAGATGTTTTTAGTGGAAGTCAATCTTTTCCAAGTTTTATTAAGTTGCAGTCAGACCTACCGGTAATTATCCGAGCGATTATCATATGTCGCCTCAATTTTAAAGAAAATTGAAGATTGAGATAGAACCGAAAAGTTCTATTATTATTATTATTAAAACGCGACAGGTTGGGAACCCCTGATGTAGAGGCATAAATTCAAAGTTGTAGAAGGACGCTAAAGTGATTAATGCAGCTACAGGAATTAGGTTTTTAAAGGCCGACTGCTTATAACTTTTTCGTAACTTTAGATTTAGTTATATAAAGTTTAAAACATCTGGCTGCACTTATGTTACTTGCTCTCGGCCCAAACGCAGCCAGGGGAAGGCAAAGTGATTCGGAGCCCATGGTCCAGTAGCTATGGTTTAGTTATTTCCACAAGTTAGATTATGGCGTTAAAAAAAGGATAATTTTTCTATAATCTTATAAGATTTTGTGTGAGTATTCGGCCGTTGTTCCACTTTGCCAAATGTGATAAAAATGTTGAAGGGATGAAAATGTTCCGGCATGCGACATGACTGAAGTACAAAGCTATCCTCACGTGCAGTCCTACTGCAGTTCATTTATCATAATTTTCGAACTTGCCATTGCATCATTAAAATACAAATTTAAACTGATAAGTTAGTGCTGTGATATATCTTCGTAGTTTAACAAGCAGCATATCAGTTATAGGCTTTACCACTTGCATTTGCGTTCATAAAAACAGTGGATAATAAGTATGGCTGCCTCCTGCAACTGTTTTCACTGAAGAAGTATTAGGCAACACTATAACGTCACCAAACTTTATGACGAAACAAAGCTGCTTTTAAGCGATCAAAAAAGCATGCTTAAAAAAACGCTTAAATGCTCAATTGCAAGTAGCATCGTCGAAAAATCTTAGATTATAGGTAGTTTTTTTTATCAAAACCATCTTGTTAATATCTCCAGCAAAGAGCTTTGAATTACGTTTCTACGGTCATCAAGCTTTAAAAAAAATGCAGAAAGGAAATTTTGCAATCAATCATTAATTATAACCTCATCTCAGTTCCCCAAATAGGTGTATCTTGAAATTGATAAGCTCGGTCGTGGCTTTGGTTGAAACAAAAAACGACTTATCTCTGTCCAGTAATGCATATTAAAAAAAAGTTCTTTCATTGTGACGTCACTATGACGTTACAAACCCTCTTGTGACCCTTTCTCCGGAGTGTTGATCAATCGCGTTAATGCAGTGTACTACGCGAAGAATCAACAGTCAGCGAGAAAGCGAGTATCAATAGTAAACCCCCACTTCTAAGAACACAGCACGTGATCACCATAATCGTATCATACATAGATTTCTTGAGTTATGAAGGTAATCTATGCGCTTTAAATCCATGTTCACACAAATGACATGGTTATTTCACAAAGTAATAGTATTGGAAATAATAAAAGCCTCCTGCCATAATTTGACGAGACCATCCCTGGACGCATTTCGTCCTTTTGCACTAATCAGCAGGGCCTGTCTCGTCATCATACAAAAGAAGACCCCATATTTGCAATAATACGAAAAATGTGGTATCTTTCTTTTGCCAATTCTTTCGCACACATCAAGCGCGCGGCCCATGCCATCACTTTGTACGGTGATCCCATCCGTATCGAAGATGCAGTGTACTATTCGAAGAGTCAATGGTAAGCGAAATCTATTTAAAACCCCCACGAGATCTATTTAAAACCCAAAACCCCGTTTTTTGATGATGACGGGACAAGCCCTGCTGATCAGTCCAAAAGAATGAAACGCGTCCAGGGATGGTCACGTCAAATTATGGGAGGGGCCTTTTATTATTTGCAATCCTATTACCTTGTGAAATAACCACGTCATTTGTGTGAACATGGATATAAAGCGCGTAGATTACCTTCATAATTCAATGAATCAATCGCGATAATTTCAAGTTTGTACATCCATTAGTTTTTGAGGAGTTAAAGTCACATACACTTATAAACCCAGAATTGCACTTTACATTTAGGGATGTGGAAGCGGTTATTTTTCAATCGCTTCTGCTTCCGCACCTATCGCTTCCGCTGTAGCACAACGGCAGCGTTCTCTCTCTGTTTCTTGTGGATAGGGTGCTTTTCTTCAATTTTGCCTGGTGAATACACGAGGTATGGAACGTCCTATTCGTCAACTCACTTAAATATCGTCTTTAGTAAAATTTAAACAAATTTATTTAAGTAAACCTTATTCAAATAGAAAACAAAACAAACAAAGGATTAGTACTTAAATATAAACACAAATGTGATAACTCTATATCACCAACTTAAGATGGCTCCCACGCCGAGCCACGCCTGTACGCCGACGTGTCCTTCTTTAACTGACACGTCGGCATTAAATTCAAATCAAGAGTTGTAATGTGAAGTGATGCGTGGAAATTAATGGTGCATAAAAACTAATTAAGTGGAACAAGTGAACGGAAACGGAACAATAAAGTGGTGCGTATTACTACACCGCTTCCGCTTCCACCAACAATAAACGAGGAACGAACGTTGACAATTTTTTTTAACTTTTGTGGGTCTGTAGACCGCCCTCTCCTACACTTTATCATTTTGAGGAAACAAAACATTCATTTATTGCTATTACTTTACCTACTTCGCTTGAGCAAATTGTTCCGAACTACCCTGTGTTTCTTTTTCTTAGATATTAGTTCTCGTGTTAAGTGTAGAACAGCGCTTTTCAATCTTTTTGTCATTGAGGAACCCCTAATGTACTTTCGCGTTTGTCACAGAACCCCCACTAACAAAAATTTAGAAATCACAAATTGTTTCTATGAAAATCAAATATTTTGCTAGTACATTTCAAAAAATAATTAAACACTTCAACAAATAAACAGTTATTACAAGTTCCTTCACTACTTACAACCACTTTTACATCAGTTAACCTAATGCTTCTCAGATCTAAATCGTATGACCACATATTACAGCTTTCGACAATAGCCTGTCGTCACAACAACAAATTACACCGTACAGCGATGATTTTCCCTCTCCATCCTCAACTAACTTTGACTTTGAGTTAACTTTAACTCTAATCATCATTACGGGCTTTCTGTCCGCCCCCAAAACACGTATTGACTCCGATCTTTTTTGGATGTTGAAGTGCGAAATTTCTGTCGTATATGTAGTATGTAAATGTAAAGCGGGTAAAATTAAACTGCACCAATCAACAGCCGCCTCAACGTGGTGGTGCGATCCCCAACCCCACTTGGGTTGAGTTAAAATGGCTGTTGGCCTTCCCGAGGGTCCCAGCTACCCCGGGCACTCCCCCAACCACACAAACCATTTTTTCGCCGCGCAGGCCCTTGAACCATCGCAGCAGGGCAGCACGCAGCCTCTTTAAAATCGGCCTGTATTCTCTCTTCTCCTGCCTTTCTCTTTCCCGTCTTCTCATTCTTCTCCTTTTCCTGATGAGCCGCAACGTTCATTCTGACTCTTGTCCCGTCTTTCCCTGTTCATTGTGCGCTGGAAATGTGACCTGGCGGGGTAGGTCAGTGCAATGCTGCACATGCTCTAATTGGGTTTATTTAAAGTGCTCACTACTCTCCTTTTCTAGATTCAGAACTCTTGGCAGCTCACACTCCTGGAGCTACTCTCCCTGCTGCGTCCCTGCTTTTTTTGAAGATCCCACACTTACCAGCACTGTGACTTCCTCCTCAGACTGCTCCAGGTGGTATACCTCCACTGCTCAAATTTGGTCCATCTGTGCTAATGCAGCACTCGTACCCCACCCTCGCCTTCAAAACTCTTATCCTTTTTCCGCCCACTTTGTGTCTTCTCCCTCTGCACCCTTACCACCGCCTCATGCTCCTGCCTGTTTTTCTTTACCTCCTGCTTCCTCTTCCCCTCCTTAACTCCCTCATGGTTCTTCAACGGAATGCTGGGGGTCTCCAAGCCAGGAGAACTGAACTGCTACACTTTATTTCGTCTTATCCCATTGACCTTATTTGTATCCAGAAATCTAACCTTAATTTATGTTCCTCTTTCTGGATTCTCTGCTCTGCGATCCGATGGCGCCCACTCCCGGTCCGGTATTTTTTCTACTGATGTCACACATGCTAGCGGCGGCGCCATCATTTTCGTCAGGCAGGGCTTATCCTTCTCTGAGCTTTCTACCTCCTCTCTTTCTTCACTTGACCCCTACTCTGATTATGTAGAGGTCAACATCTCTCTAAACAACTCCTCCTCGCTCTCATTTCTTAATATTTATGCTCCCCCTATTTGCTCTTCTCCGAAAGATAGCAGAACCAATTTTTTTTCTCCCTCGATTTTTCCCTCCTATGTGGAAGCGGAAGCGGTGGAATTTTCGCGCTTCCGCTTCCACAGAAAAAGGATCGCTTCCACCGCTTTCTCTTCCAGCTTCCACTTCCGCTTCCACATCCCTGTTTACATTATAAGTCAATCATACAGTTACTGTTTATTTAGGTGTACGTCTTTTAGGTCTACCAAATGAATAATGACCAAGTTCGCTGTTTTTCAAATTTGAAAAAGATTTTCCTAATTATGTGCTCAGGTCGCACAAAAAAAATTATTTTCAAATATAGGGCTACTTGCAAGTGCAAACCATAAGAGGGAATGTACAGTAATTGCTCTCAAAATTTGACTGTAGCAATCACCAGTTGGGGTAACTGGCGATCTTACATTCAAAAAATAATGATCGTTGCTGCTGGCTCGCACGTTGATCAAAACAATTGAACAAATGGATGGGCGCATTTATCAACAAACTAGCCAGTTTTGCGGGCGTCGCCCGGCAGGAACCCTTCATTAGTAATGTCCGGGTTTAGTATTTCGGTTCAGCCGGCTCTTCTGTGACCAGTTGCGAAACGTTAATGAATTTTATGCACTTTCACAATTTCTGCACAAGAAATTGTGATCATTATACTCTCTTGATCATGACTGGTGATGCTCTCGAAGAATTTTGCAACAAATCATCGTTAATGCTTGTGAGGGAGAAGGGATTGAAACACAATCAAAACCGATGGTAGCCGCAAAACGGTGGTTGCTTTCATAATTTCTGAAATAAACTATTTTGTGGTAAGCCTATTTTGCGATGTGGTGCTGCCCCTTTCCTATTTATATTTGTGGTATTAGTTCTTTTGGCTGAGTTATTTGTCTTGTTCCCGGCATAGCGATAAAAGCGACGATGGCTTCCCGAAAATTATTCACCATAGTTTTGCAAACGCACATGAAGCCAAGTTATTTTCAAACAAAGGTTCTCTCTAAATTCAGTTTCACAAATTGCTAGGGTTATGGTTTTATGTTGATTTTTTTCCAAAATTTGTGATTTTATAACAATTCCGTGTAGTATAGACATAAATATTTTAACAGGCAACATATCAGGAAAAGGAAAAATCCTTGCTTTATAATATACTAGCCGGCTTTGCCGGCGTCGCAGAGCAGGGGCCTCCATCAGTAAAGGCGGGGTTTAGTATTTCGATTCAACCGGCTGCGCCGACTTCACCCATCGGGCTCTTGTATGAGCAGTAGTTTTCCCCAAGTTTTCAGGTTTGATCCCGATAGCTCTATAAAGCTATTATCAAGCAAAACAAAACAAATGCTTCTTCTAAGTATGGTGCGATTTTGCCCCGGCAGGGCATGCTACAATCCGTGTCAATTTAAAACATATCAATCAATGCAGCTGCGCCAGTTTCACAACCCAAACATTTGTGAGAGCGACAACGAAATGTTTTAGTAAATACTAGCCGGCTTTGCCGGCGTCGCTCGGCAGAGACCCTCCATCAGTAATGTCCGGGTTTAGTATTTCGGTTCAACCGGCCAAGCTGGCTTCACCCATCCGGCTCTTGTGTGAGCAGTAGCGAAAAGTTAATGAATTTTATGCACTTTCACAATTCTTCTACACGAAATTGTGATCATTATACTCTCTTAATCATGACTAGCAATGTTTACAAAGAATCTTGCCACACACTATCGTTAATACTTGTGAGGGAGCACGGTTTGTACATAATCAAAACTGATTGTAGCGGCAAAATGGTGGTTGATTTCACAATTGAGAAAAAATTATTTAATGGTCAGCTTATTTTGCCACTTGGTGCTACCCCTTTCCTATTTGTATTTGCGGTATCAAGTTCCTAATTTGGCTGCGCTATTGGTCTTGTTTCCGATATAACGACAAAAGCGGCTATTGTTCTCTCTATATCCAGTTTTACCAATCGTTATGGTTGTGGTTTTAAGTTGATTTTTTCTTAAGTTTGGGATTTTGTTGCAATGACGTAGAGCATAAACGACATAAATACCATAACAGGCAGCATATCAGCATAAGAAAAAATCCTTGCTTTACGCTCCTATAGTATGTATGACGGCGTCACCCACAGAGACTCCGTCAATAACGTCGGGATTTAGAGTGTCAATTCAGCCTGCCAAGCAGGCTTTACCTATCAGGTTCTTGTATGAAGAGTTACCAAACGTTTATGTGTTTTCTGCACATATGTTTACGACTTTTTGTGCTCCTTTTCCTTACAGAATATCTCATTTCAAGATTCTGGCTATGTCTTGAAGTCTATGTGCTCTGTTCATTGCTGACACGAACCCAAGAAAGCCTTGCGTTTCCCGTAGTTTGGAAGTAGGAATTACATTTTTGATATTAAGCTATTCTAAAACAAAAGGGCAAAAATGTCTTTCGTGTGGTGCGACTTCACACAGTGACGCTGTTTTCTTTTAATTTCCTTTTAAACTTTCTCAAGTCCTCGCTAGTTACGCATTATGTAGCATATTCTTTTTTCCCTGCTTGACGTGACCTGGGGAGTGAAAAGTGTCCTTGCTTTTCCTCAAATGTTTGGTTTGATCCCGGTAGCTCTATAAAGCTATTTTAAAGCAAAATACCAATAATATGTTTCATGTGGTGCAATTTAACGCAGTGACATTAATTTTGATTTCGCCTCAAACTTTCTAAAGTCCCTGCTGGCTACGCATTATGATTCATATTCATTTGCCCTTGCTTAGGTATGCTCATAGAAGTTAAATAAGTTCTTGCTTTTCCCAAGTATTCAGATTTGATTCCGGTAGCTCTGTGAAGCTACTATCCAGAAAAATAAAAAAAATGTTTCTCCTAAGTATGGTGCGATTTAACCCCGACAGGCCATACTATCACCCGCGCCCATTTACAACGTATCAATTTATGCAGCTGCGCCAGTTAAACCGTACAAACATTTGTTTGTGCCACAACGAAATGTTCTACTAAATATAAGCCATAGCTCCTGTACATGTGTAATGGTGATCATGTTGGTTTATTAATCAAGACTGGAAGTATTCAAAAAGAAAAAGCAATGACACAAACCATCATTCGTAATTTTTAAAAGAGTAAGAGGGGAGGGAGATAAAACAGTCAAAATTGTTGGCGTCTGCCAAATGGTGGTCGTTTTCACACATAAAAAAACGAGCGGTGTAGTGGTAGGCATTTTCGACGATTTGGTGGGCCTGCTTTCGTATTGACACTAGTGACCAGTGGCGTGCTGAGGGGTGGCGAACGGGGCGACGGCCCCGGGAATCCAAGGTAGGGGGCATCAAAAGAGTGAAATTACAAAGATTACATTTTATTAAATTGTTTAAAATATATGCTTTTTCGTATCATATTGTAAGTCTACTAACACATGCTGAATGGATCTGGTAGGATCTTGCTTGGGGGACATGGTGTGATTATGTTTTGTAGAAAATCTTCCGCAGTGTCAGCTTTTGTACTGAAATTATTATTTACAAAATTTTAATTAGTTTGCTATGTACTGTACAAAAACCAAACATATAATCACCTTTGACTTTGCTAAGCTCTTTGGAGCTAGAGGAAATGCAGTTCCCTCTAATCCTAAGCATGCTCTTAAATGTTTAATGCAGTTTGGAAGGGATGTCTTCCCAACTTCGTGTATTGCATATAGGTTACTGCTCACCATCGGATTTTCAATTGCAAGCTGTGAGAGGTCATTTTTAAAGTTGAAATTGATAAAAACATGAATAACATCATCTATGCTACAGGAACAACTAATAAGTTTGGCTTTAATCAGCATCGAAAGAAAATTCCTTTCAGCAGATGTAAAAAATGAGGTAGTTCAAATATTTTTTGATTGGAGAGCTCATATGGGAAAGAGAAATCATAAAGTGTAAGTGTTTAATATAATTGATTTGTTCACATCATCACATGTTCTAGTTTAATAAAAAGAATTACGGTACTTCTTCGCTTGCTTTCACTAAACAATGTCCTTAAAGTATTTTTATTGTATAGCTCACAAAAATATTAAGTGCAGCAAGCCAGCAATGCATCAAACTACGGGTTGCACTTGTACAATTTCAGATACTATTTCTAGCAAAGCTAAATAGACAATTCTATTTCCTGTTATGCCTCACGAACTTACATATACCGTATGTAATAGATCATTTTGCTGGGCCTATTTGATAATTATTTGCATGCATAAACGCAATGTCTTGTTCCTCAATGCATACCCTTCACCAGATTAATTTTTCTTATAAATGTACTTAGCCTTTAATTAAAACAATAAAACAAAATATACTCTTTGAAATATTTTAGTTTAATTTTTCGAAATTTTTTTCTCAACACTAGCTTTACGTGTTTCAAGTGTCTGTCTTCGTCACATTCTTGAGTGCTTGACAGTTTGGGAGGGGGGCATACAATCAAGCAGTTGGCCCCGGGCATCACCAGACCTCTCCACGCCACTGCTGGTGACATTAAGATTTTTGCATGCGCTCTTTGCTTTAATTCGTCCATAGCATGAAAAGGGGTCCTGCCTTTCCTTTTAGTCAGACAGCCTATTGCAATAGGCATCTATTAAGTTCTTATCAAACAAAAACATTTCCTCATAATCCACTGTTGCAGATTGATGCTATTATTGAGTATTTTGATCTTTTCTTAAATTTGGGATTTTATTGCTGTCGCGTTTTAATAATAATATATTAGTAATAGAACTTTTCGATTCTATCTCAATCTTAAATTTCTTTTAAAATTGAGGCGACGTATAATAATCGCTCGGATAATTACCGGTACGTCTGACTGCAACTAAATAAAACTTGGAAAAGATTGGCTTCCACTAAAAACACCTTAAACCACTTTAATAACAGAATAATGTATTTGCAAAAATAATACTTCACGACTTCAAGCTTCTTCACTCAACGATCTCAGAATTAATCACTTCACTACACAATCAGAAAATCGCCAAAACTAATTTCACCAATAACTGCTTAATACTCGCCACGTCCACAGAATCCACAATAAATTATCACAAAAAAACAATATACCTTCTTTACTCTGTCAATCAATCTCTCTCTCTCTCCGTTACACGCTTCTCTATATTCTCTCTACTACTCTACGACTTACTAAAAAAAAAATCCCGTCGCCTTATATATAAACCGACAAAAAACAATCCAGAAAACGCTAGAACGAAATCATGTGAAAAAAGGAAAAAAAGCATTACAAGTTATGTAATCGGTTATCGAAATTCTTCAAAGAAGCTAGAATCACTAGATCAATCTGGAATTTCATTATGTCGTAATAACGATTGTGACGTAATAAAAGCGTACTTACAGCACATTCAATTGCGAGGACAAAAGGTCTTTTTTTCATCAATCAGTAGCCGAGCGAACAAATGACACAGCACTTTACACAAATATGAAACAATTCTTACAAGGCAAATTTCCTTATTCGTGACAATTACATTTAACTTTTGCCCCTAATCCAGACCTCCCTACTTTTAAATGAAGATTAGTGTTTTGTACCAATAGGCCTATCCTTGCAATTACAAATATCACTCATGGGCTTTACCATTTGTGTTAGCTATCAAATTGATAGTGGATAATTTTGCTGCCTACTGCTGTTTCCATTACATATTGGCAAGCAGTGCGATGTCATTTAACATTATGACTTCACAATTCGTTTTGAGCCATTATTATTAGGATTGCTACTTACCACTTCCTCGTCACTGTAGGCAAATTAATATGAACCAACGTTTCTGACTTCGTGCATATTTCTTGACCCTGGCATAAACGCCGCCATGCAAAGAGCAAACTAATCCAAAATGAAGCACTCACAGTTAAGTTATAGCAGTAGCGGGAGCTCCCATCGACAATGTCGAGGTTAAGAAAATCAAATTAGCTGGCTGCTGCGGCAGCCTCGCTTAATTGCAAAGGAAATTGCTTCAACATTTAGATCATATGTAGCTTGACCCTTACATTTTGCTGCAAACGATAAGAAAGGGCCATCTTTACCTCATAGTATTTTTCTTGAGTGATTACCAAGTGTTTTGTTTGGAGTAGGCTACATATTAAAATTTGATACAACTTTGGCAGAGAGGTAAAGCATTTTAAAATCCACACTGTTGATATAGCAAGTAACTTTAATAAATTAAAAATCATTTTAATTCGTATAGCATCTTAAATTCGAACGTTTTTAGTCTTATTAAAATTTGTAGAATATTAAAATTTGTTTTAAAAATTTTATTAAAATATTAAAATTTGTAGACTTTTAGTTTTTTGAATAATTTGGTTGATAATACGAAAGATCAATGCTATGGAGAAGAAATAGAGAAAATGTACCAAAGGGCTTAGTTTTTCTAGAAATTGCAATTTTGTGAACAGTTGACACTAAAATTTTGTGAGTTTTTAACCGGTAGACTACATTTCATAAGCATTTGGAGACTTCAGTTTTAGATGGATCTATTTGAAAACGTCGACAGACTATGTAAGAGATCCACGCTTGTGAGGAAAAGTATTCAAAATGTACCAAAGAACTAACTTTGTTTAACAATTGCAAGTTTGTTAGTTCTAGTAGAATAATTGTACAACTAAAAATGAAGCATCATGTATGGCAACCAACTGGTGATCAGCCATCATAAACTAATCCTTAGCCTCAAGTAATTGGAGTCACATATTGCTATAAAGCAAATTTCCTAAGCTTTCAGAGGATAGTAATTATTGGTATTTTATTATAACGTTTTTGTATTAAAGTCACCTGTTTTTACTGAGCTCACCACTTTTGGAACAGGTAAAAAGCTACACCACAGGTCAGGCGCGACAAGAGGGGGGTCCAACCGGTGCACTGCACCGGGGCCCGTGAGAGTCGAGGGGGCCCGAGAATCATAATGAATGTCAAGGTTCACAATTGATTTCCGAAATAATATAGGCTATACATAGGCCTAGGCTACATTTTTTTATTTCAGCTCGGGATTTCAAAGAGATTTTTACACGTTGCGTTTCATTACCATCTCGTATCGTGTCGTTTTTCCTACGCTTGAACTTGCTGAATCAAAGTGCTGTGATTGATTCTTTTACGCCTGACTGATTTTCGTTGAATGTGGTTTATTACGCAAATACGTCATAATTACTCTTGCTGTCATTACAAAGTCGATTCTTCAGTAAAGCAATAGCGTGTGGATTTTTATAGAATAGCGGTTGGAGACGTTTTTTATCATATTCATTAATAGGCTATACAATAACGTTTTATAGTGTGAGTTTGTAAATCGGTAGTCGAAGACTTGTAATAAAAGTAACCTTTGTAAACACTGTTTTTTTCAATTTTTCTTGCAATTTAACAGGCGTTTTTAAGTATTAAATTTTAAGTGGATAAATTTTGCTACCTGACCATCAAAATGTATGTGCATAAATCCGGAGCACAAAAGAGGAAAGAGAAAAGGAAACGTGATGATAACGAAAGGAAAGGCTTACAGACACTGTTTCAATTTGGTATAAAAAAAAGTCAAGATGATTTTAAAACATGCACAAATGCAGATTTGGTTGAAATGGAAAGTGACAAAAGGGAAAGCGACACTAGTAACCAAGACAGTCGTTGCAGAAGTGAGTCACAAGCTAATGAAGAGGCAAATTTAGAAGAATGCGCAAATCCTACAAACACAGTCGTTAATTCCGAATGTGAACCTGGTACAAGTGGCGTGTATGTACATTCAAAAAGTTGGGCAGACAGCGAACAAGAAGTTTCTGAGGCAAGTAAGTCGCCAGTAGAAGTTGTGGTTGTGGACAAATTGGATAGAAATAACACGGACGAGGCTGTCAGGTTAGATATTGGGTTTCTAACATCAGAAATTCCTTTTCAATCAGATATCGAGAAGTATGTCATAAAAGGTCATACTCACTTTCCTTTAACATTGCCTAATGACAGTAGTAATAGAGCATTTCCTAAAAGTGTATTAACTTCCAGAAATATTAATGGAGAAGAGAATAGACGAGACTGGCTTGTCTGGAGTCAGCATACAGAGTCGCTATATTGCTTTCCATGTCGGCTTTTTTGGAGCAGTGTTGGACACAGTTCATCTAAATCTGCATTAGCTACAGTCGGAGGGTGGCCAGCCAGCGCTCTGTGGCGGAAACTATGCAACAGGGTTCCTGAGCATGAAAGAAGTAATGGACATAGACAATGTTATTTAGCTTGGCGAGAGTTAGAAAGGCGTCTGTCATTGCAAAAAGGTATTGAAACTCTTTTAGAAAGATCAATTCAAGCTGAGTCGGAAAAATGGTATAACATTTTGAAAAGGATTATTGATGTCATTCTGTTTTTAGGAGAACGTGGTCTTGCTTTCAGAGGTTCTTCACAACGCGTTGGTGACTCAGACAATGGAAACTTTTTAGGCTTGATTGAGTTGCTTTCCCACTGGGACCCTATTTTAAAAGAACACGTGTTAAAGGTAGAAGAATCGCAGAAAAATGGTGATAGATTACAAGTGCATTATCTCTCGCCTGCCTCCCAAAATGAATTCTTAAAGGAATGTTCTGATCTTGTGGAGCAGCGCATTATGGAAGAAAGGCAACTTGCAAAGTACTATGCAATAATTGTAGATTCCACACCAGATTCATCTCACGTCGAGCAAACAACATTCCTTTTGCGATATTTAGTTCGACATAAATCTCACTTCGAAATTGTGGAACGATTTCTGAAATTTGTTGATTGTAGCGGCAAAACAGGATCTAACATCGCTGAAATGATTACTGAAACATTGGAAAGCCATGCTATCCCACTTTCTGAGTGCAGAGCACAAGGGTATGATAATGCGGCAAACATGTCAGGCAAATACAAAGGTGCACAAGCAATAATAAAAGAACAGAACCCTTTGGTTATATTTTCCCCTTGTGGTTGCCACACACTTAATTTATGCGGTAACGACGCTGCTGCATGTATTCCAGAAGCAAGTACCTACTTTGGAACTATACAAACAATATATACATTATTTAGTTGCAGCCCTAAAAGGTGGGAAATATTAACAACGCGGATTGGTGTTTCGCTTCATGGCATATCTGGGACTAGATGGTCCGATAGAGTAGAGAGTGTAAAACCATTTGTAGCTCACCTCCCAGGCGTAAGATTAGCCTTGGAAGGCCTACTGGAACTGAACATCACTTCAAAAACTAGGAACGAAATCCATGGAGCTTTATGTTATGTCAAGTCCTTTACCTGCATTATAATGTCAATTGTTTGGCACAGAATATTGGTTCCAATTGACATTTGTAACAAAATCATTCAAGGTAATGGTGCAACGGTGGACATGGAAGTCGCAAACCTAGAAAGCTTGCTTCAAGAACTATTGACTCTTCGAGACAGTTGGGAGGCCGTGTGGAATGAAGCAAAGCTTGTCGCGTCTAGCTTACAGATAACAGTAAAAATGTTTCGAGAACGTAATACCTCTGCCAGAAAAAGAACAAGATTTCAAAACGAGAGTACGAATGAGGAAAGTGTGCATCAAATCAACGAAACAGATGAATCCATCGAGGAAGCTTACTTCCGAAAAGATATATTTTATGTAGTTTTAGATAATGTTATTGGAGAGCTTACAATTCGATTTAATGCAGCTAAACAGATTTTGGATACCTTTGGCTTTCTTTGGAACTATCAAAACATGACAAAAGACGAGCTGACTTGCAAAGCAGTTAAACTTGCAGAGAGGTATTGCAAAGATATCAGCAAAGAAGACCTTGTCCAAGAAATTAATCACATATCAATGGTTCACAATGCTAATTTTGACAAAAAACAGTTGAATGCGTTGGATTTATTAAATGCTTTAGTCGAGCACAAATTAGAAACCATATTTCCAAATTTGATTATCAGTTTGAGGATGTTCCTTACAGCACCAGCCACAATAGCATCGGCAGAAAGAAGCTTCAGCAAACTTAAGCTTATCAAAAACCATCTCCGGTCCACCATGGGCCAGGATCGCCTCACCCATTTGGCTCGGCTCAGTATTGAGTCTAACATTGCAAAACAAATAAACTTCGACTGTGTAATTCGCAGTTTTGCTAAGAAAAAGGCACGCAAGGCAGCATTGTTTTCATATAGTAAATAAATTTGCCGTCTCTTTGTTCTACCATTTGCTCGCATTCTCCACCTTACCTTCTGTAAATTTAGCCAGCACGCATTCAGAAAACACCTAATCGTTTCTCTAGCTAGAATTAAATGACCTACAGCGTAGCCTACTCTATGTATGATTTTAACATTGTCATAAACTCTGATTCAGTTGCATATTTTTGCACTGCAACAATACTGAGATGTTCGTCAAAAATTTTTATACACATTGCTGGCTTCTTCAAACGTAACCGATAGGATACGACAAAGCAACTAAACCAAAGAAGAATGTCGGAAAGGGGGCCCAGAAAACATCTTGCACCGGCACATTTTTTTTCTCTCAACGGCCCTGCCACAGGTATCAGAGTTCGATTTTTTCAGTATAAAAACTAGCATTAATTGAACATATTATACACTATCGGAATTGCCTTGAAATAACCTTTGGTTTGTTGAAGAAAGTTTGAAAATCAGTTAAGAAATAAGGCCGCAAGTCAGTTTTTCAATAAACTGATTTTGCAAAAAGGTTGCAATTTTTGACAACATGTTCACATTATGATCTGCGGTAGCGAACATTCATGTTAATCGTACGAGACATATTAGGACGCCATATACCCAGTTTATGGGTGCAAGCGAAACAGAGAAGAAAAAATGCTAAGATGGCTGGAAGTGCTTAACACTTTGAGGGATAATGTAACACATATGTTACATGATTGTTAATTGTTATATCATTATGACATAAAAACCATTTTTCTGAAAGTCATTGTAATTTTGTTGTTACCGAACAATTGAGAACTTGTCTCAAATTTTATGAATTAAAATCTTATGATCCTTAAAGAGTTAAACAAAGAAGTACTTATGGCAAAATCAAATAAACATTAATTGTTGTAAAGTTGTTTTTGTCAACAGCAGCTTATTAATATCTTCTAAAAGAATGTTTAATCGCGTTTCTGCGAACAGTACTTTTTGAGAAAGAACAAAAAACAGATTGTTTAATGAATCGTTGATTGTGACGTCATTTTAGACCCCAAACAAATGAAATTTTTTGAAATGTGGTAAGTCAGAAGCTGGTTTTCGTTTGACCAAAAAGCGTTTGTCCTCTGTCAAGTAATGCAAATTCTAAAACAATGAATTTTGGTTTATGACGTCATCATGACGTCACAAATATCCTTATGGCACTCACCACGGGGTAGTGATCAATCGTGCCAAGTTTGATGCTTGTAATTCTAGCAGTTTCAGTGGAGTAAAAACAGACAGACAGACAGACACACAAACACACAAACAAACAGACAGAATTGCGTTTTATGTATTAGATTTTGAGTTCACCAAAAGTTTTCAAGTTTGTGTTCGAGTTCTGCAAAAAAGACCAAGTTCTTCAAGTTTTAGTTTGCAGCCCTTGTTAAGACCAAGACCATCAAGCTCACGGCCAAGACCTCGAAAAGAGTTTTTTGAGCCGAGTATAAGTTCGAGTTCGGCAAAAAAGTTCGAGTTGTTTAGGTTCAAGTTTGCAGTCCTGGTTTTTACTAGTTTAAATTGCAATTTAAATTTGCTGTATTTGGGTGTGCTGTGTGGCGATACCTGTTATCATTTCGACAAGTAATGAATGGTAGCTGCTTTTTATAGCCTACTATTAAACATAAGATACATATTTTTGACCAATTTAAAAGTACAGTGCTGCTACATAAATGTGAAATGGATGAGGATATCACTTTATTTTTAAAGCGAATTTGAATTTCAGGTTATGGATTTGGAGTATCAAATTTTAATCCGATCATATCTGACCCACATCAATTTCCAGACGTATTAAATTGGTTAACTATCCCTAAATTTGCTTCTATTTAGTAAAATTTTTTGTTTTATGTTCGGTGTTTCCTAACTATAAACAAATCGAATTAGTCAGCCACGTGGTCGAGTGATTTAAAGTGCTGTTCATGATGACAATGATCTCAAGTTCGATTATACAAATGGCTGCGTTGTTGATCACTTTAGGAAGGCACTTTACGGTAATTTTCCCGGCTTGTGATAGAAATGCACTGAGCCCGGAGTACCGGATATTTGAAGCTGGTGTAACAAAACGATGTTCTAGCATAACCTGTAAAGGATTTCTGTGATCGAAGGATAAAATGTGCAAAAAAATTTTAGATTTGTAGACCTATAGCCATTGTTTAAAATATTTCCACTGGTCCTTGGTGTGCGACTTAAAAATGCAATTTGCGACAGGAATCTTTGCCTTGAGACAGAATGGGGCTATTTTTTTTCGGTCGTTGCTCCCAGGTGAACTTTGGGCAAGGGGTAGAACATGACAGCCTCCCCAGTTAGGATTACAAATTTGTTACAGCAGGAAGCATATCATTTTTGATGTTTATGTGACACTTTTGTAAATATTTCTTCTCTATTACTACATATGCGTTGTTTTATATTTATTTGTTCACGACGCATTTTTATTTTATTTTCTGGGTTATTTGTTTTTTTTCGTTTGTGTTTATACAGATTCGATAGCTATGCATTTTGCTCAAATTCGATTTGGCTGCAAAAAATTTAATTGTACATGTTTTAACGTATGTCTTTTTCGCCATCTGATTCCTTTTTTTCACTTTTGCTGTTTATTTTGGTTTTCTATTGGGCTGTTTTTGACAAAAATATTTTTTTCTAAAACAGCCCAATAGAAAAATATTAAAAATTTTATTATTGTTTTTATTCTCCGCAAGTTGATCCGCTCAAAGACTTTACATTTTTTCGTGGCAACACCAAAATGACCAAAATTAGAAGAAGTTAATAAAAGTCCGGTGATGCGAATGGAAAGGTACGCCGAAAGCATCGTGATATCGGTAGTGGTTCGGAGAGATACGTGCATTGTATTCTAGAAAGATTAATAATATATTGTGTCATGTTGATTAATACTATAACCTTTTTTTTATCAGCATCTTGCTAAATAAATAGATGAAATCATGATGTAGCAGATACCAGCATCTCTTTTTGTTAGGTTAACGCTAAAAAATCATTTACTAAAGATCATTTGGGGCTATTAAAAGCTTGATTGAACAGTGAGATGTTGAGCACAATCCTCTATCAATTTAACCTGGTTAAGCAATAACCTCAACCAGTTATTTTATGTACTTTTGTTGAATTCAGGGTTCAGCATTGCAGCCTACTACATGCATTTAGTATAAATCAAAGTGAATAAAAATAGTAAAAAGCTTGTAAATAAACTATGTTCACATATTTGGTGTGAATTTTAAGTCATGACTTCTGTGCATGAAATAAAAGATCGCCTTCTTCGTGTAATTGATAAAGACGGATCAGTAAGTGTTGTGTATAGACTTGAGCATATTCCAATGTATACTTCTGAGAGCCTAAGCTTAGGCTAATATAGTTTTTTGTCAGTATATAATAGTTACTATTATTTGAAAATGCTGCAAAACATGCGTTTGGAAATAAGCCTAATAGGTTAAAAACTAAAGTGTAGTTGTTGGTTATGTCCATCACAATTAAACAACACTATATTCTTGGCTTGTGTTTTCCTTGATGTAGACGAAATTATGGCATGACAATGTTTTATAGGAAGATGTAGGTCTCCTAATAAATTATCTAACTTATTTATAGTAACCCTAATTTTAACTCAAACTCGGTTTTACCATACTGTGGAATTTTTGCAGTGCAGTACTATCCAATTTCACATATGCAGCGATGCAGCCGATTCTGTAGTTGACTTGATGTTTTAATGAATCGCTAATTTTAAATAAGCCTGCAATTTACAATATATATATACCAGCACACCAATTTTTTCCTTAAATATTGAGAACTACCTATATAGACCTATAATTTAATATAATCTACCATACTATCTGGATGCCTGTCTGTGTGACTAATTTTCATTCTTTTTGGTATATCTATTTAATTGTGTTAAATTATATTAGTTAGTTATATATCTGATGAAAACTAGTGTCAACTAAAGAATGATTGTACTGCCAGAACTGATCCTAATTCTAGTTTTACAGGCCTACCCTAGCCTTAACCTTATTCCTAACCCTAACCCTAATTTCAACCCTGAAAAGCTGATTTACGTTTCTGCTCTTCAATATTGTTCAATTTCACAAACTCAGGAATATGGTCAACTCTTTAGTAGACCCAAAAACCATTTTAATCATGCAACATAGGTTTGCATATTAAAAGTTGTACTTGAATTTGCTTCCTAGTTATCATGTTGTCCATATTCCTGCTGCAGTGTATGTCAGGTAAAGTTGAGAGTATTCTTTAAGGTCATTTGACTTCTATGGTTTATCTTGATATTTTTATTATCAAAAATCTAATAGTTACTCCCTTTTTGTGTGCACGTTAAAACCTATGCTTTTTTCTGAGTTTGATTTTCTCCTAGTTTCACCAACATTTTTTCAATGAAAACTTTGTCACATGATGCAGTTCAGTTTGGTGAGTTTAATTTGTCAAGATTTATTTATCAACCCAGACGTCTTCTCTTTTAGAGGTTCTACTAAATAGCACATGTCCATGTTATGCACAATGCACATGATGTTCATGGCAATGTCTTGTGTTGTCATGTAGCTCTAACCTTAACCCTCTAAACTCAACTCTAATGCTTACCTAAATCTAAAACTTGTTCTGAGTGAACATTGCAGATATGTGCTAATTAGAACTGCTATTCTTTTTTGGTTATTACTAAATAGTTCATGTCTGCAATCTCCATGGCATGCTTGATACTATGATCCCAAATCTTAACCCAAACTCTAGCCTTGCATAAAGTGAACATTGCGAAGTATTGCAGACATGTACTTACTAGAACTACTCCTCTTTTGCTAGAGGTTTGGGTTGCTGGCAAGTGCAAGATTAGCAGTAGAACCCTATCTCTTTACAGTCTTGTGCCACTACAAAAGACGTCCCATTATGGTCAGTGATGTGTAGGTAAGATGCTTTAAGTGCAGTAACCAGACATTTTGCTGGACCATTGCAGGGACAGCACTAGAAAAAGAAAATTTATGAAACTGCAGAAATGCAGAAACTCTTACTGAAATATGGAAAATAATGCCAACTAAATTTCCTTCAAATTTGCAAAAATAAGAAAATTTACGACTCAGTTATCCAATTTTCCCCAATTGGGTCATTATACTTTTTTAGTGTTTGTTGACTTCTGTAAATTTTCTTGCATCCTTAGTTTGTGCCAGGGTATTTCTCTAAATCTGTAATTTCTTCTAAATGAATTTTTTATTGCAGTAATTTTGTGTTTAATATTAATTGCGGTATTCCCTTGATTCAGTTGTTCAATAAATAGTGCTCTTATAAAATATGATTTCCCAACCTTTCAATCCAAATCTCATAACTATTACCACTATGCCATAGGGAGAGAAAATATTTGCAGGATTTTGAAAAAAATTAAACTGGTTACTCAACTGAAAGTGCTGTAATTTTCAAATTTAATATTTTTCTATTAAATAAATTTTTACTGGATGCTATGAATGCTTGTACAAAGTTTGCTATTTGCTATTTTTTAATGGAGCTCTTAAAATTCAATCAAAAACAGAGTGTTGATGAATTTTTTGATGTGAAGACCAGGGCTTCCACCGTAATAGAATGTCATAAAGCAACATTTAAAAATGTGTTATCTTAGACTGTCATGGTAAAAATATGACAAAAGCATGAAATTGGAAGTCATGAATTTTTGTATTCTAAAAACTAATCTGCAAATTTGAACCTAACTTTTGTGTTACACTTACAATTTTATTCGTATTTTGTGAAGTTGTCACATTAAGTTAATATTAGATTGCAGTGTTTACCTCTTTTGGTTTCAACTGTATTGCTACTTTCAACTCCAGCCACTTGGTACAAATTCCATGGTATACTGGGATAATTTGAAACATATTACTACTTTTCAACTTTAATCGATAGTTTTAGTACTTGCAACTTTGCTCTAACCAAGGCTGTAATATTGGCAAACTTTTTTGTTGGCACCGACACTGGTCTTGTTTTTTTAAAACTTGCTGACACCTTTTTCTTTTAATTATTCAAGCTACCGTGCTGGTGCCAACACCTACACCATCTTAAAATGCCATCACTGACACTGACACCACAGCTTTGGCTCAAACCATTTTTTTGAACATTATCATGTTTACTAACCATTTGTCAAAACTATAGGTGTCAGCAATTTATAGATCTGGGTTTACAGTATCTCAATTTTACCAGTCTGCTGTCACAGGGTAATTTGGGACAAGGTTAAAAAGCTTAAAAATGTTGAGGGTAATTAAGGGAAATGTTGTGATAGTTGAGAGAGAGAGAGAGAGAGAGAGAGAGAATTTATTTGATTTTGCTTTGCGCACCGACACAATAATCAGATTAATAATGCACAAAAAAAAATCACTGGTAGCAAAAGCCAGGGAGCATTGAGGAACCTTTCGGTTATTGAGTCAAGATGCTCCCTGATCTCAGCAGATTGAGATATAAGCGAAATCTATTAAGTGACACTGTTATAATTGAGTACATTATGTAAAAAAGAGTTGAGTTCAAGTTTTTATCAAATGATAGAAAAAAAAAAAATATATATAAAAAAGGAAACGGAACAAACAATAACAATAAATGTTTTTTACACAATCAAAAGCTTTTGCAAGAGTTAATAATCTTTTAATAATTTTAGTTTATACGCTTTTTTTAAAAAACCCAGTGCATGCTCTTTAATTCTGATTTGAGGTTACCCCACAGCTTTGAACCTCTGTGAGAAAATAATTTTTGGCTAAATAATTTATTTATTTGGGGGCAGTAGTAAGCAGTTGAATTAATTAATCTCGTTTCATGTTGATGAATAGTATTTAACTTACGAAAAGAATGATAAAAGTTTTTAGGCAATTGATTATGATGGAGTTGATACATAAATTTAGCTAACTCAAGTTGATATATGTCTTCTACTTTTAACACTTGAAGTTCTTTATACATTTGTGAAGTTGGCGTATATAAATTACAAAACAATATTATTTTCAAAATTTTATTAAGCCTTACTGGAATTATTTCTTGTGAAGTTTTATTTGCTGTTGCCCACGCAGTAATTCCATATTGAATTCTGCTGTATACAAGACTATAGTATAGCATGCAAAGGGTTTCTCTTGAAACAAAATTGTGCAATCTGTAAAAGAGTCCTGTGCATCTGGCAAGCTTTGTGGACAAATAATTTATTTGCGATGTCCATTTGAGATTATCGTCAATGAATAACTCAAGGTATTTGACAGTATGCGCTCTATTAATAGTAATACCGTTAAGAGCTATTTTAAAATTACATTGACAAGTTTTAAGGGGTTGCTTGTTTATTAACATGTAGTTAGTTTTTGAAAAAGTTAGGGATAGCTTATTTTGACAGAGCCAAGAGTTAACTTTTTTGAGTTCTATTTGAACTTTGTGTTCCAGGTTTTTCAGATTGTTATCAGCCATCATCAAGCAGGTGTCATCGGCAAATAATGTGGTGTCAAAATTGGAAATCAACAAAATGTCATTAATGTATAACAAAAAAGTAGCAGTCCAAGGCAAGATCCCTGGGGTACCCCACATGATACTTTGATATATGAGGACATAAATTTACGTACATTAGTATATTGATATCTGTTTTTTAAGTGGCTTGTTAATAAATCCAGAGGTTTACCACGAATTCCAAAGTTACAATACAATTTATCTAAAAGAATGTCATGATCAACCATATCAAAAGCCTTTGATAAATCCAAAAACAAACAGCATGTATATAAATTTTGATCAATATTGTTTATAAACTTGTCATATATTGAGTTGATTGCAAATATAGTTGAAGAATTTTTTCGAAAGCCAAACTGATTTTCACAGAGCAGATCATTTTTTTCAATAAAATTAATGATGCGGGAGTAAATTAATTTTTCTAAAATTTTAACAAATTGTGATAAAAGTGATATGGGACGATAATTAGAAGCTTGCTTACAATCACCCTTTTTAAAAATTAGAATAACTTCGGCAATTTTCAAGCAGTTTGGGTAGATGCCTTTACTAAAGCAATCGTTTATCAATTTGCAAAGAATAGGAGATATTACTAATTTACTAATTTTTATCAATTTAGTTTTGGCGTCTGTATACCTGGTTGCTTTTGAATCTTTAAATGAGTCAATAATATTATTTATTTCGTTTGGATAAGTTGGAGTTAAGAAAAAAGAATTGATCACGCCTGTTGGCGCTGTTGCATTCGTATCCGTGTCAACTTTGGGAATGGTTTCAGCCATTTTTTTCCCTATGTTGGCAAAGTATGCATTGAGATTTTCAGAAATAGCAGCAGGATTAGTTATCAACTCACCTGTTTTAGTGTTGAGTTGATTAATGTCAACTTGTTGTGAAGGTTTTAAGTTTACTAATTCTTTCACTATTTTCCAGATTTTACCACTATTACTTTTGTTCTCAATTATTAATTCATTGTAGTATTTTTGTTTTGCTTTTTCAATCATTCGATTTGAAACATTATGATACATTTTATAGTTTTTGTATTTTGTTTCATCATATGTTTTACAAATCGATTTGTGCATCTTATGTTTGGTTTTTATTGAACAGAGAAGACTAGAGGATAACCATGGTTTAGTCTTTAGTTTCCTTTCTTTCCTGGTAGCTAATTTACGCGGGGCGTGTTTATTTACCACACTCGTAAAAGAGTTAATAAATTGTTCAAATTGATTATGGATTGTAGAGTCAAATGATGATAAAGATGCATTTAGAGTTTGATTTAAGTCGTCGATAAAGTGCCCAGCTTTAAAATTTTTCATATCTCGTTTCCATACTTGGCAAGCGTTATTTTTGAAATGCTTTATTGAAGGAATTAAAGCAAAAACAGGATAGTGATCAGAAATGTCACTAATTGCTATGCCAGGCATAAGCTGGTTATTTAGGTTGTTGGAATAGATATGGTCCAATAATGACTTTGAATTTTTGCATACTCTTGTTGGTTGATTTATTAGACACTTTACCGCGCTGCCTATTAAATCATCCGCATATGTTTTGATGCGATTGTTAGATTTTATTTTAGTTAGGTCAATGTTGAAGTTTCCTAACACATAGAATTCAGATTTTATAGAATTAAGTTCATGAAAGTTGTTCGTCAATGCTCTGGAAAATAGATCAATTTGCTCCCCTGTTTGGACAGGATGGCGGTAGACAATGCCTACAATTAGTTTTTTTTTAATTTCTATCCATAAATTTTCAACCGAAGACAAATCAATGTTAATAGTAGGTTTCAAATTATAAAAAATATAACTTTTTACATAAATTCCAACCTCGCCAGCAGACATATGACTATTACGGTGAATAAATTGGTAGCAAGTTGGTTGGTAAATTGGTTGAAGATACTGGTTTGATAACATTTTAGCTTGATTTGTAAATTAATTCAATTCAAATTCAATAATCATCCATAGCGTAATTTGCAACCACTTCTATTGGTTACATTTCACTTGTATGAGCGTTACTAGTTGTTGCACGTCATTCTGATACGTCTATGTCAGTCAAGCATCACTGCATGTGCAGTCAAGCAAAACTATAGCCCAATTGTAGTTGCAAAAAATTGTTTGGGATAGTGCAAGGTTATAGTCAACCTCGTTATTCAAATTATGTGAACATAACTAAATTTTTATTAGCTTGTCCCAAATGACTCCCCCTTTGCCCTATAGGTGGACTTGGTGTAAACTAACAGTTTTATGTGGATTTGTTTCAAGAATTTAAAGCTGAAGAACTTCAAGATTTGTTTAATGTAAGGACTGTGGATTGCAAGTAGTTTATGGAAGTTTCCAAGAAGGAGTGAAAGAATCTAGCTGGGATCTTGCCTACACACTTCATGCTTTATGATAACTATTTCATGGTTCTCTGACTAGAAGAGAGGATTGTGCTAAGATAACAGTTTGTTTCCTCTGCAGTGTTGTTGACGCAGTGTTGGTGGAAGAAGCCAAAGTAGCTAAATGAGCTTTACTGATTTCTTTTTTAATCCAATTTGAATAGGTTTAACAAACTCAGGCTATGTTCTCAAACGATTCTTGCTACAATCAACTTTTATAAGGCTTTTGGCCCTGTCTGGCATCCCATTCTTTTTCATAAACTTATTTCAGCTGCTCTCCATTTTTGCTTTGCTTGTTGGACTCAATCTTTCTTTTCTAAGTGGCACACCTGTGTAGTGTTTGAAAATTACAAAAATTGCTTCTTTCAAGTCCATTTCAGATGTTTCTCAAAGATCCATTCTTTGCCCTTATTTCTCTCTTTGTTTATAATCATCCTGTGTCTCTACTTCCATCAGCTGCTCTCTTTATGCTAACGATTTGGCCACTTGCTCCCTGCTGCTGTGGAGGCTATACGAGAAGCACTTATTTAACTGAAGCACTGGTCCGAAAACTGATGTTTTCCTCTCAATCCAAGCAAATGTGAACCCTTCTTTATGAATTTCCATTAAGCTAGCCTAAAGCCCCAACTTATTCAACTCTCTCCTCTGCTTCAATCCCACTCCCAACATTTCTTGTTGTCCCTTTTGGCTGCACTCTTTCCTTTTCTACCGTATTTTCTGCTTAATAAGCTGAATTTCAGGACCTTGATTTTGGACATGATTTTTTTGGGTCGGCTTATTGGCCAATAAGTAAAATAATAAACAATAAGCAAAAACTCTCATTTTCAGAGCTAAAAATTGGCCTTGGCTTATTCGGCGATTCGGCTTATTAACTGGAAAATACGGTAAGCATGTGTCTTTGCAGAGAGTCAAATTCTTTCCTCATGTCAAGGCTTCATGCCATATCTCTGCTTCCTCATGGGGCCCTTCTAAGAAATCCTTCTATGACTCTATAACTCATTTCACTCTGTCTTATAAGCAGGCCCTTCGTCTTCCAATCTCCTTTGCAATTTCAGGTTTGACTAAACTAGGAGTGAAACCAAGACTCTTCAGATCCCCTTGGAGAACTTTGAGTCCACTCACCTGCTTATGCTTTCTTCTTCTAAGGAAGTTCTCTTTGCTTGCCCTTCCTCTCCTCCTTGGAAACCTTCCTTTACTGTGGGGCTGACTCTTTCTATGCCCCCACTTTAACCCTCCTCTTCCTTGCCAAGGTGCAGCTTATGCTCACCTCAGCTTTCCCATATCATCATCTGGTGATCTGGACCAATAGAACTGTTACTTTTCCTTTTGGTGAAAGCAGTTCTGGCTTCCTTGCCAACTGCTCACTTTGTGGCACCAAGGCCCTCCTGTCGTTTTTGGTTGGCCCAGTGTGCCCGAGTTTTTTCGCTGAAGCCTGCACCATTCTGCTAGCTCTCCACTTGTCTTGGCAACATCACAAGTCTGCCACACCTCTTCTCCTCTGTGACTGTCACTCTGCCTTGCCTCACCATGCTTTCCTCCAACGTTTTGTTGCTTCAAACTTTCTGGCAGTTCTGGCAGGAATTGTCTTCTCTCTCCTGTACTATCAGGCTACAATGGGTACCTAGACATTCATTTCTTCCAGGGAATGATGTGGCTGATGAGCTAGCCAAGTGGGGTGCTCTACTTCTGCCTTCTGCAGTCCCTTGTAGTCTCTTTCCTCTTACTTTTTTTTATCCACTCTTTTCTTTGCTCAGACTTGGAGTGTACTGTCTCATCTAAATTCCTTGACACACAGGTCCCTTGGTTTCTACTGAAGACCTGTGCTTGCTGTTTGTGGAATTGGAAAAATCGAGAATCCTTGATGCAGTACCTGCAGTCACCTAACCCAGGACGCCTCTCATCTCTTTCTGCATTGTCCAACTATGGACTCTTTGTGCTACTTGCTGTTTGGCAGCTCTTGTCTTGACAACCTCTGCTCCAGGCTCTAGGGAGTGGCCTGGATTTTGGGGCTCCATGATCTTCTGCCATGCCCCCATCTTTTGGAAGGAGTCAGTTAGCAACAACAGCTCTATTGATTTGCTCTAATGCTGAGAAATATTTCTAAACAGTTATCTATGGAAGACAAGCTCCAATTTCAATATTTTTACTGACAGTTCTGCCAACAATGATACTTAAATTCATGCCAAGTTGGAATTTTTTGTTTTGTTAGCAAAGCCACTGCACAATTTTTTAGCCAGGTTTTAAACCAAAGCTCCACAGGCACTGCTTCTACGGGTTATCTTTGAAAGTGTAGTTGATGACCAGAGATGCGTGTGTTTTGACAAAAGCACTTCAAAAATGTTGATCTTCATAAAAAAGGTCTTTGTCTTACATTCTGTTTGGAAGCATGAAAAAATTGACTTTGAAAATGATAATCTCCAAAAAAACGTTCCTTAGTTTCAAGACTTCAATTAGGATTGCAACTATAGACTTAGATTATAGCCATCTCCTTTTGATTATTTCTGATTGTGCCACTGTTGGTGGCTATCATAATTGCTTTCTGATGGTAAAAGTTTTGGAATAACTTGAATCATTCAAGAAATTAACAAATATCAATGCTAGAAACAACCAAAAGCAGGCAAAGCATATTGATCTTGATTTTGCTACATAAGATACTTAAAAAAGATAACAGAAAAAGGGTGCAAGTGAGCTGTGTATTTATCGTTTAGTAGTGATTGCATTAAGTTCATATCAGCTATTGCAATCAAGTTGTTGGAAAAAGTGCTTTTTTTGCATTTTATGGTTAGATAAACAGTCTGTCTATCCTTTAAAGTATCCCTTGGTTCAGTATCAGGTGTGTAACTTTATTACCACAAAACTTAGTGTCTTGTTCTATAGAAGCATATTTTTTGTTTGAGGAAATTTTTCAGATTTTGTTAATTCGAAAGTGATATTTTACTAAAGCTTGTAAAAATTTTTATCCGGTACAAAGGTTTTGTAATTTAAGTCAATGAGAACAGCCTTGTTAAGTTTTCAAATTTGATATCTCTGTTGACAAATCAGATAAATTATATTTTGAATATTTGAAGAATTGAAAATATGAAAATATTTATGATTCGAATTTTGGTAAAGAAGTACTTTCTCTCCTATAAATCGTTAAGATATATGGCAGCCTCAATATACCAAATAGTTTTATTTAAATTCTAAAAGTTTTCAGCACATCCTATGGCCTTTGTTGAAGAATACAAATACACTGCTTTTTCTAGAAATCATTCTCTTAGGATGTAGTAAAAACATTTAGAATTTAGATGAAAATGTTTTGTATATTGAGGTTGTTACATTTTTATGATTAGTTTTAACTATTTTGCATGGCCAAGCTTAGTTAAAAGAGGCTTTTCTGTAAGCAGCAAACTAGCAGTTGAGAATTTGAAAAACAAGACGGTGGTTGCCTGTCAGTTTCTGTGCCACTATATCAAAAGTGATTTTGCTCATTTAGTTAATATACTACCAAACTAGTGCAATATTAGAGCAGCAAGAACTTGCTACCAGTTGTATCTAAACAATCTAAATAGCTTACTGCTGAAAATATAAAAAATAACAAAGTGAAAGATTGAATCCGTGTTGACAAGAGAAAAATGAAGGTATTAAAAAAGATTATTTGGCATGTGAATCAAAAACCAGATGATTCGACCCGAGCAACTGAAGGGAAGCACAGAGATGCAATCATAAAATAGAATAATCAATAAGAGTGGTGGAAAATACTTTGATAACCTTAGCAAACCAATAAAATGGAAAACTGAATAAATTGATTGTTCAATGTTTAGCAAGTTTAGTAGCAGAAATTGAATTTATTACTTTTTGCTGATTGGAGTAATCTTGGATCCAAGAAAGAGACAGTAAGTTGAAAACAGTCATGGGTTTTTTAGTGTTTGCTGTTCACTGGCATGCTCATTCTCACAAGAAAATAAAAGTGCAGAGTTTTCATGTCCTGGCCAGTGGTCGAGAAAGAGCTGCCAAAGAGATGTTAGACAGACTGGACAAAATGGAGTGAGAGGTGTATTGCGTCAGGTAACTGCAGGTGTTGCACAAAAGATTTTTAGGTCAGTTAATTCAGGGATGATAGTTGTTTGAATAAAGCTATGTTTATTGCACAAGAGTGAGAGAGGATCTATCAAGTTTGTTGTGGGAGCACAAGTTTTTTTGTAGAAACTGAAAGGTTTTGCATTTACATTATAAGTTGATCTTTGACACTTGAAACATCATAAGCGTGTGTAGGCAAAGGTAGCTAGTGTACCAACAGTGTAATAATAAATTTTGGTAAAAATAACAGACGTTAAAATAGCCCAAAGCAAAATTAAATGCTTTTGTGAAAGATTTCTGGAAGTAAATATGTTTGTCCCAGCTTAAATTAAATTTTAAGATTAAAACACCATAATAATATTGATTGTACATTGTGCAGCTAAAAATAATTGCCATTTCAAATTATATTAATTAAGGTTTTTACAATTAATTCATTACTTACGACTCATTTTGATCAATCAAGACTTTTAGAAATGCTGGTTTTCTGTCATTATACATTAATAAACAGAGAATTATTCAAGATGTTTTCTTATTTTTGATACACCATTGCATAACTTCAATTATTTTCTTTTTAGTTTTATTTCTTATAAACTTGCGCCAGAGTGAGCCAAAAAATAGTGTTTATCAAAAATAACCAAAATTTCTATAACTTGCAGTTTTTCTGTGATTTGCGATTGGTAAAGCCCACCTTTAAAATTGTTAAAATAGTGAAATGAAATGATGAATTGCGACTATATTTTTGATAAATCAGGATAAAATGAAGTTTAGATCAAATTTAATTATGAGTTTTACATTGCTGGTGAAAAGTAGAGTTAATGAGCTTTAAAGCAATTCTGATGCTTAGCAGCTTGTCATATTTTATGATGACAAGTAATATAACTTGCTGTTTTTACTTATCCTACCCTCTCCATTTGGATGTTATGTGTGCTTTTAAAGTTCAATAATTAACGTTATTTTTGCAAAAGTTTCAAACTTCAGTTATATTTGTGTGGGTTGAAAAGTTGTCATAAGATGACAAAAAAAGAAAGTATTTAGATTGCTAGCAGTTATAGGCTGTGGCTTGTTGGAAAAGCAAGGTCAACCCTAAACACGCTTTCAATGTTTTTTTTAATTTAATGAAAACAAGAAATTAGTTTAAGGAGTCATGTACATTTTCTGATTCTGTAATACTAGCCAGTGGATATATTGTCGCAAGGCGAGTATCATAGAATATTCATTAATTTTTACCATTGTAGGTTAAAAAGACATAAATGTATATGGGACCTTCAGCATAAACATCAAAAGTTATAGTAGATAGCTTGCTTACATGGCAGCACAATAGAACATGAGGCAATAAAGCACAATAAAGCAATCAACCTAATTTATTTTGTGAAAGCTGTCACTTAAAGTGTGTCAAGTCGAGAACCTCAGCTACTGAAGCTGCCAATTTTTTATTATTTTCGTAAGGAAGCTGTGTTTGAAAGCATTGCTTTTTCATGTAATAATTTAAAAAAGTGTTATGATCTGATGTCTGAATATGCTGATGTTGCATAATTTACCAAATAAATATTTACAAGATTTTTGATTGTCTTGATAAGAATATAGTGAATTGAGCATTTTTACATTATCCTTTTGCCATGTCTTATCCCAGGGGTGAGAAAACTTTTATCAGTTGAAGGCTGCACCTAAGTTTGCAGTGAATCAGTTAAGCTGCAACCTAAAAAGTATGAATAAACACAATTTTACAAAGCATGTTTATTGATGGCATTTAATGAATGCAATGAGATTGTTCGTGATGAGCTAATGATATGAGATTTGGTTCCAGCATTGTTGATTTTAAGATTAATTGGTCCTCCAGGTGATTGTCTGTTATCTGAGATCTCATGCGGTTCTTAATTGATGTTATGTCTAAGATTGCTCATTCACAGTGGTAGGTTATACCATAGCAAGACAACATTTTTCAAGCGTGCTAATGCCGGCCTAGATATTCAATAGCATTTTCCCATATTTCAATTAGAGTCTTCTTGGCGTCTAATAAAGATTTCAAAATATTATTTTCTGATAGCTCAATTCCCTCTATTTGTAAATAGATAGTGAATACCACTTGTCTTGCATAGCCAACTAGTTCATTTATACATGATCAGGTACTTGATTTACATTTACCAGGTGTGGTTGGTAAGCCAGTTTAAAGTTAAGATTGTGCTTTTTAAAATCTTTGAATCTGTCTTTGTACTCTTCACCCAGCAACTGTATAACTGGTGGTTATTCTTCCGCATCACTTGAATTATATTTTTCTTTTGCCAGTTGAAGAAAATGTTGTGACTACCAGAGGACAGATTTTAAATAAATCAGTTTCCTTTGAAATGCCCAAATTTTTTGCTACATCTCTCACACAGATTTTATTTCACCTTGAAGAGAAATATTGAGCTAATTTTGTTTTGAAAATTTACAAGGTGCACTCTGATCTTTAGAATTTGATTTTTTAGAGACAAAAGGTTTTTAGGAACTTGTTTCTGTGATACCCACTTTTTAACACTTTTTAACTTTTTAAATAGCACACTTTTTAAATAGTATGGTAGATCTACCCCAAAAGTCTCATCATCAACTGGAGCATTTGACAACACTGCCAACGACACATTGCATTTGCTTGAATGTAGCTCATGATACTTGTAACTCCTTTCAGTGCATCTTTCGGCTAATCAACTAAGCAGATTTAGCACATAAGTTTTGCTGATATAAATACATAATGAACGCACTAATGTATCTGGATTAGGTAGTTCTTTTTGTAGTAATTTGACAAATCCTTTCTGCTTTCCTGTCATAGAAAGTGCACCATCTGCACACTTGCTTATTAAATTCTGTAAATCTAGGTTTGTTCTATGAAATTTTTCTTTGAACAAATTCAAATTGTCGATTCCTTGTGTGCTCTCTTTAAAGAGTATCCAAACCTAGCATATCCTCTTAACAGAAAATTCAAAGTTATAAGACAAATATAAAATAACACTTGTGCTGAATTATTGATATCAGTGACGCATCCAAGGCACCTGAATAGCATACATCTTTGCTTTGACATATTGTGTAGAAGTGTTTAGATGCGTTGAGTGCTAACTCATGTTACCAATCAGTTATCGTTCATTTGGAGAAAGGTGATTTTTTGGACTTACTGATTTTGTCTGGAACTAAATGTGATGCCACTTTGATAGGCAATCTTTTATGATTTTAGCATCACAATACAACTGTGCCGCTCTTGTTGAGAATGTATACTGTTCCATATGTTATTGAGTAATGTTTGTCCCTTGTGTTGATGCTAATTTTTTCATCTTAAGTGCTTCTTTATGGGCCTCTCCTTCTAATAAAGCATACTTACGATTTTTGTGAGTTGCATAATGTTAAAAAGCATTGTACTCTTTCATAGCAGTAATCATAGAATTGCAAATTAAGCACGTTGTTTTGTCTTTTACTGGAATAACATAACACTGCAATTTCTACTTGCAGAATAACTTCTTTTACTCTTGCACTCTTCTTTTACTTGATCTTAGGTTTTGAAATAATTTGCTTAAAAACTGGAAATACTTATATTGATATTGATATCAATTTTGTCACAATCTTCAACTTGTGACCTGGGGCACCATCATGGCTGAAATGATCACACTGGTAAATCCTCCAGAATGTGAGAAGATGCTCTTTTAAAACATTGATATAATTGCCTCTTTTCATTGTTACGTTTTTAGGAATGAGGTACAAACCAGCCTGGCCCAGATTTTCCTGAAGGGTGCCCACACCAATACACTGCCAGGATGTTTCATGGTTTTAACCGTAAATTTTAGTTCACATGACGATGCACTGCTCAGAAGACGCACATCTTTCAGACTCCCCTCACCAGTGTAAATGTGCTCTCATCACTATACATCACTTTTCTCCACTCAGCAGCTGTCCAATGTGATACTTCTTGCAAACGTTGAACCTTTTTTATTGCTGCTGTGAGCATGGGCTTCTTGACTGCATGGCAAAATTTCTGAAGGCAATGTCGAATTGTCATGGTTGAGACATTGTGGAGAAGCTCTCAGTGCTGGTTTTTTTGTTCAACAACAGCTATAGACAGATATGATGTTACTTCACGATTCAAAAGCTTATCTATTCTTGGCTAGGTCTTTTCAGGTGCACCAGAGCCAGATTTCCTTTTTAATACCATCCTGGGTGGCAATAATGCAGCTGATCTTTTTAATTGATAAATTGCCTCTCTTTTTAATTGATAAATATTTCTAGTTACAGCAAGCACAGAATCTCCTTTCTCTAACAAAGTCAAGGCACAAGATTTTTCTGCCATTTGCATCTTTTTTTGACCCATTTTAGTTTTTGAGATAATTTTGCAAAACCTCAAAATTTTGAGAAAATAAAAAATTCTGTCCGATTTTACCAGCCTGCTATTCACCAAGCTGTAAAACTTCATGAAGCCGGCAGAAAAATGGCTATGCAGTAAAGTATACCCTGATAGTAGCTTATGACCTAAGCATTATATTGCTGCAATGATTTTGGCCAAAACAGTAAGTTAAGTACAACTGCATATTTTTCATGTCAAGTTTTTTGCAAAATTTATGTTTAGATTTTTTTGCCACAACCTACTTTTCATATGGTTAGGCTATTCATGTATGTCTCTCAAATTTCGTTTTTGAATACCATTGGTATTCTTTCCTCTCTTGAAAAATTGAAAAATTATAGAGGTGTGTAATGATGTTGAATAATTTCTTTTTTTTTGTCTTAATGTTCAACCCAGCTTTTAACTACAAGCAAGAGGAGTTGTAAAATGCTTTTGCAGCTGCATAATTAATAACTCTGACTTATGTGAGCTTTGTTGTCCCAACTTTTCAATAAATATTCGGTGTCTTGTTGCAGTTAGATATTGATGTCAAAAATAAAATGACAGTTATTCAATTATCGATTGTTAGAGGAATGGATAGTTTAAGATACAGCAAAATGATCTTTAGGTTTTCGAGGTAATATCTACTCCTTTCATGTCTGTGCAAACTGTTCCTTGAACTTTACATGTGAGCTTTGATGCCCACACTAGTTTTGTGTAGCTTGTCACGCACAACATTATACTTCCAGTCTGTGGTTGAAAACTTTTGTTATGATAGCCCAAATCTGAATTCAGTCATAAATGAAAGCATATGCTGCAATAGATGAACCTAATGGTTCACTCAATTTTACCTTCTATACAACAATGCATAGTTAGTACAGTAGTCTACATATAAGCTCTGCGATTGGTGTAGGACTCTTTCTTGCAAACCATGCTATTTACAATTGAAGTATTTCATGGCCCGTTAAAAAGTATCAAATAGCGTCTAATTGGGCAGCAGCTCACAGTTTACTAATCAGTTCTCAAAGCATTCAACTTGAAGTCTAAATGACAAGTTTCCTTCTTAAGCTTATTATGCTAAGTTCATTGTGCCAGGTTGCTGACGTTAAATATGAAGCTATTTTTAGGTTTTGAATCTACCTGCAGTGATGGATATTGTAATAAGTCTTGAAAACACCAGTATTACCAAAGATGAATTAGAGGTAGGTGTGCTTTTATTTTTTTAATATTAATCATAACTGGTGTAGCAATTACAGTGGCTGCTTCAGTCAGTAAACAGATTTAATTTCCTAGTTGATTCTTTAAAAACTCAAAAATGATAATTCCAGATGTCCTGCTTCATGCTTAGGAATAGCAGTAATGTGGGGAGTTAAACATAAAACTTAATTTAGTAAGTGATTATTAAAAAGAATGCAGTGATATGCCCTGAGCACATGGCCAATGTTGGCACTGCAACAGCAACAGTAATCGCGGATGCCAAGCGTGGAATTTTTCTGGCATCCAGAATTTGATACTACAAATACAATAAGACAGCTGGTGTTGCTCGGTTGGGCTACTAGTCAGTTACGTCGGGTTAAAAATATTACCCACTGCATTGTTTTTACCCAAAGAACATTTCTGAGAGCAGTGGCGAAAATTTGTCATAAACAGAGGCATTGCCCCTATGACCTTAATTCTGATCTTTTTACTTTTGACTTAATACTGGTCTTACAAACAATCAATAATTTTACACATTTTATTTGCTCCTTTCAATAAGTACGTTGGCACAAAGTCAAAGTTTGAGATGGGCACCATAATAGTGGTCGTTTTTCAATTACAGAAATTAGTTGTTTAGTGGTAGGCTTATGTCATTACTTGGTACAACCCCTTTTGAAATGGTGTTTGTGATGTTACGTTTATTGAACGCAGACAAAATACCTCTCTATAAATACCATACCTTGCCTCATGGCAGGCTTTTCAACCAATTTTGATGAAAAAACTTCTCTTCATTTGGTACGATTTCACACTGTGGAATATACTTGTTGTTTTTAATTCCCCTTAAGCTTTGGTTTTAAAAAGTTAGCCTTAAATACTGATATTTCTTCTCCTGAATTAAGACTAGACTTGCACACGAGCAGCCAATATTTAAAATTTATGGGAGGCTGCGAAAGTGGTTTCTCAGTTATGTTGGTTTAGAAATATCGGTTTACCTGACTGCAATAGCTTAACACTTTATAGCAGTAAAAGATGTGTTGTTAATTGAGAGCATTGCCCCGATGCCCTTAATGTTAATAAATTCTTAAATCAAAACTAGTCTTACTCACCGACAACCAACAATTATACAAGCTTCTTTTGTTTCTTTCAAAAAGTGCTTGAGCCCAAAATCAAAGTTGTGGGCGGACATTGGAATGGTTGTTGTTTTACAGTTATGGAATAAGTTATTTAAGGGTAGGCCTATTTCACAATTTGGTGCAACCCCTCTGACTTGCCTGCTTTTAAATTAAGATTAGACTTGCTCACAAATGCTATCAAGAGTAGACTCACTAATTATCTCTTTGTGATAGTAGGTCTATTAAGATGACATGAAGGCTGTGGTTGCACTTATGCATCTTGGTCTTGGTGAATCCTGCAACATTTTGGATCAAAACTATGCTTTTTGTTTCACTTTGCGTCCTTGTTATCGATATATTGTAGGAATTAAGATTAGTCAGGTGCTTGCATTACTGTACAAAGCAAATCTATCGTAATCTAAAGTCCGCACCTACTGTTAAGTTATTAAAAGTTTCATACTTGCCATTGCATTACAAAAAGCCAGATCTATTCGGGTATGTTAGTACAATAATGTAGCTTTCAACTGCATTTTACGATCTGTATGGTCTAAGAAAATGAAGAAAACAAAATTTTACAATCAGTTGTTAATTGTCACGTGATCTTCGTTCCTAAACTCATAGAAATTCTTGAAGTTCGGCACTGGCTTATGTTTGAGCCAAAAAATATTTTTCTCCATCAAAAATGTATTTTCAACTGTGACGTCGCTATGACGTCATTAATCTCCCTATGACCTCGCCTTGTGTTGTGATAAATGATGCCATGTTTACAGTTATTGTCGAAAGAGTTTAGCTTAAAAGGCAATCAAACAAATCGCTTGTTGCATCGCCAGTAATTGTTAAATTAAAAAACTCTGTTTTGGTAATGATGTTGCTGGTATCTCCCGAAAGAGCCATCGATCGCATTTCTTTACTCAGTATTTTTTGAGAAATTGCAGAAAATCATTTTACTAATTATTTAATAATTTATGACGTTATGATAGTTCGTAAAAACAGGAAATATTTTTGAAGTTGGCAAGTCGAGTGCTGGCTTTTATTTAAGTTCTAAATGAGTTTCCTCACTCAAAAAATGCGATTTTTGAAGATATCTTTGATTGTTACATTATCATGACGTCATTAAACCTCTTACAACACTCGTACTTTGGTGGTAATCAACTGTACCCAGTGTGATGATTGTACGCCCAATAGTTTCGGAAGAGTTGAAGCATACATATGTACGTATTCACGTACGTACAAACCAAAATTTTCTTTTTAGCGTTGATGTGACGTCATCATAACGTTGTCTACCCCTGATAAGAATCACCCCTGGGTGGTAATTAATCGTGCCAAGTTTGATGTTTTTACACCAATTAGATTAGAAGTAATAAACGAAAACAAAAAAGACAAATCTTTGCTTTATAGTATACTTGATTGTACAATAACACTTCTATTTGTTGGTGCTTCATATTTGATTAGTGGTAAAATGCCATTGCGCGAGTGACTTCTCCGTTTCCAGTCATCACGCTTCTTTTATTATAATTTTGAAAAACTGTTTTGTAACAAGTATTTTGTTACCGAAACCAGCATAAACATCACTAAAACATTTTTAACTTAAAACTTTAGAGTAAAATTGTTGCTAGAATTAGTCAAAGGAATGCTTGCATTTTACTAAAGCTAATCGATTTTACTATTACAAAGCATCATCCTTGGTTTTATTCAAATAGAAAACTCTTGATTCTATTCTAGCTATTCTATATGGTTCTATATGAAGAATGCTGATGGTGCCATGTAATAGTGAAATCGATTTATTTAAATAAAGTGTGAGCATTGCTTTAAGATTGATTGTTTCCAGCTACAACTCTGCCCTAAAACAGTGGTTCTTAACCGGGGGGCACGCTTCCCCTGGGGAGTGTACATAAATTTTCAAAAGGGCACGAACCCTAATGTGTGTTACAACACATTGTTTATTAATTTTGAGATTAATGTTTTCTCGCCTATTGTATGGTTGTCAGTGCTTAAATACTGTCTGAGATATTATTGCGAGTAATTGTAGCTTACCATTATATGGTAATCCTGAATCGTAAACCAAATAATTATGATGTCATAAAACAACTAAACTATCAATTGTGTTTACTTTATTTTGATAATCGAGCAGTTGCAAATCTACATTGTAGAGTAGACTGTAGCCTACCATGTCATAATAAATTCAGTCAGTGAAAAATCTGAAGGGATTAAGGCTGCTATTGGTCAGTTTGTTAAAGTGGTAGAGCGGTATATGTGAATATCGTAAAGCCATCTAGAATAGATCTAATCTTACAATTGCTATGTTTATGTTTTTATCATGCTGCAGTGCCTGCATAGCTAAGTAATAAATTTAGATAATCAAAATGGCAGGGAAAAAAGAAAGTATATTGATGAAATGCAATTGAAACACTACTTTTGGATTAATTTGTAATGGTGGGGGGGGCATAAAGCAAGGAACCATCGCTCAAGGGAAATGTGGTACCAAAAAGGTTAAGAACCCCGCTGCTCTAAAAAGTTTACGTTCGCTGATGTTTAAAGTGGAATTGTCGTTCGTTTTCACTTGTGTGGAGATTCTCTTGAAATCGTTATGATTTACCTCTTTCGCTCCCGCGTGCATTGCGAAAAAAATGTCCGCGAGGTGGCAGAGCAAAAAACTGTCATAATTTGTCATAATCATAATTAATATTCATAAAATACCCAAGTTTGTTGTTTGTAAAACATTACTCATCTGTTTACTTCTATATCAAGTGTAATATATCATTGAAATCTTTATTTCTTGAGGATTTCAAATATAATAAAAACAAAAAAAAATTTTTGTTTGAATATGCAAATTTTATGCAAATTAGCCTCCCCCCCAACAGGTGCTGAGTTGTCTTCAAAGTTAAAGTACCCTTACCTCAAAGATCACTACAGATTTTATTTTTCTACCACTTTCTTTAGAAATGGTCGCTAGATGATGCTAAGGAACTCAACTTTCAAGGTACATCAGTCAAAACTTACCAAAAAGCCTAGGTTTTCTACAATTTGCTACTTTCTGAGGCCCATGACCTTACCAAATTTTGGTAGTTAAATGTAGTATCTAAAATATGATCAGTTATCTGCTAGAGATTAGCCTAAACCATGTACCACTAAGTATTTTTGAAGAGGGAATTTCTTCAAGATTCAGAAAATATCAAGTTTGAATAGAATATGCTGTCACTAACAATGAAACAGCAGCTTATTTACATCCCTCCTATTTGTTGAGAAACAAGGGGATACAGCAAACTTTGATTTAGACAAGCCAAACCTCTGCTAGCTTTTAAACTTGTGTTCAGTTTCTGTCTCTTTGGAAACTTGATACAAAATGACAACTTTAGTGGTGAAATATTTGCAATTTATTTTATCTTTTTAAAGGGTGTAGTTTTTCTAAAAATTATAATGTAGTGAAGGTAAATCAAAAAATTCTTGGGGGTTTTGAACTGACATGATGTACAGTACCCATTTTTTATCAGTAAGTATCATATATCGCTTAGCCTAAACTATTTAAAGTTATATACTGCTGGAAAGCAAATTTCCCAAGCTTTCAAATGAGACCGGTATTTAGCAGCATATCATGTTTTTACGTACTAAATCTACTTTTTCCTACTTACCATTCAAATTTGTTTGGGGGGGTTTTGAGACCCCTTTGAAATTTGAAAATAGTAATTGGTAAATTTTATTATTATTGCTTGAAATTTTGTCAAATGATGCCTCAAAAGAGTAGTTTTCAGACTGTGTTAATGATAAAGAGTTTAGTTTTGTGGTAAACATGGTATCTTGATTTGAATTCAAGGTAGTTGGCTCTTGCACATGCCTGCTGAAAATTTTGCAATTTTTGTCGTTTGCAACTGAGCTCTTCGTCTTTTTAACCCTTTATGGGTATGAAAATCCAAGAATTAGGGCACAAATTGTACATCTTCTGATGCGTGAGAAATTAAGCGTCATCTTTTGAAAATTTTGTGAAATCGGATGAGAAATAAAGTCACAAATCCATTTTTTGGTAAACTGATTTTGTAACTCAATTTGAAAAAATTTGAGAGAAACCCTGTGTTTTATGTTGCTGGTAATATTACCGGCGCGAGAGCGAAAGAGTTACTTTGTAAAACATTTTTAATTGCATTTATACCTGCACCACAAACTAGTTATTTATCTTATTTTGTGCTTTTCGAAGGTAAGACTTTTTCTGGCCTTTATTTAGTCTTATTTAGTCTTACACAACCACAGCTGCCATCTGTATTAAGCCCACACTACTGCGTCACTTGCAAAGAAAATCGACAAATTGAATGCTGTTTGAAGGCATAAGTCAACTTTTTGTTTTGTTTTAGCCAATGCATACATTCATCCGCAAGTGGTATTTGAAATACACATTGCAAACATGTGGGATTATGTAATTTTAGGAGTTATAGCAATATGTCTGTTTAACCAGCAATCAAATTGCTGACCTCGAATGATAAATTATGTATCCAGTTTTGTCCAATGAAATGCCAGTTAGTCGTGTTGGCCTTTTTGCAGTACACGGAGTCACTCTTGCCTAGTTTATTTAGGCCAATCTTGATTTTTCTAATGAAATTACCCAGAAGCTTGTCTGCTCATAAATCAGTACTTGAAAGCGTTATGCACTTGAATCCGATATTAGTAAATAGCAGACTTGTAATACAAAGATACTGTTTTGTTACAAATTCAATAAATTTTGCAGGAAACAAGAATAGGAAAATACATCAATGATGTTAGAAGAGCAGCTAAAGATCCTTCGCTGCAGAAAAGAGCTAAGAAACTCATCAAAACATGGCAGCAAATGATATCGAGTTCAATGCAGGTGCGTCATTTTGACCAGGGGTGTGCAATCATTTTTGTAGACAGGCTAATTTCAAGCTGGTTGATAATTTCGTAGCGAGTCAGAGTTTGTAAATCAAGCATTGCCGTAAGACTGTATAATACACGAGCGACCGATAGGCTTTTTTCACACTTGCTGCACCTAATTTTTATCCAAAACTAGCTGGCTCTTCCAACGCTGCCTGCAGGGTCTCCATCATTAATGTCAGTGTTAAGAATATCGGTTCGAACGGCTGCGCCGACTCCACTTAACGGCTGGTTAATATTTTTCCTGCACATTTACTTATTTTTCCTAAATCAAGGGTACTTAAAAAAGTGATCGAGCCCGAAACATTAAAGGCTGGTTTGTGTTAGGCGTAGATTGCAGGCGTAGCGTGAAACAAAGAATTTTTCGCGCCACGCTTGCGATCTACGCGTAATGGAAACCAGCCTTTACGGTTAAGATAAGCATACTCTGTATTTCCATATTACCGATCTCTGTATTCATGTAAATGAAAAATAAAAAGATGCAAAAGTCAAGCGAAACTGGCGGGATTACATTGCCGAAGAAAAGATTTTTTTAATTACAAAAAAGTGGGTGTCACGTAGTAGGCGTATTTCATGATTTGACGCGCTCTTTTGTTGTAATTAAATTTGTGACTTCAAGGTTCTGGCTACGCCTTAAGTGTATGTACTCTGTTCATTGCTTGGGCGTGGCAATGGGGGCCTTGCGTTTCCCTTAGTTTGACAGAACGGAAAAAGTATATGCTATTAAGTTATTTTTAAGCAAAGTATCAGAAAGGAGTATTGCTTTCTTTTGATTTCCCCTTAGCCTTTTTCAAGTCCCTGCTGGTTACGCGTTATGTTTCCTCTTTGCTGCTCAGGCGCGCATAAGAGAGTAGAAGACACCTTGATCTTCCCTCACATTTTTAGTTTGATCTCGGAAGCTTTATGAAGCTTTTCTCAAGCAAAATAGCAAAAGTGTTTCTTCCAAATTTAGTGCAATGTTACCCCAGCAGGACTAGCCATCAGCTAGGCCGAGTTAGAAAGGGAGGTGCGCCTGCTTTACCGTTCAAACATTTGTGAGAGTAGCAAGGAAGTACTCTCTATGAAAGCCATAGTTTCTAAACTGGTAATGGTGATCATCTTACTCAATGGATGATGACTGGTAATACGCATAAAGTGTGATTTCACAAACTAAAATGCGTTCGTCAAAAAGTAGAGGGGGAAGGGAAACAAAGTGAAAAATAATAGTTTATTTCACAATTAGAGAAATAAACTATTTGGTGGTAGGTGTATTTGACAACTTGGTGCGTCCCTTTTCTGTGCAATACCGTAAGCGTAATAGCAATGGTCCCCGTCCCGTTGATTGAATAATAGTTCCACAAAGTGTTTTGTGAAAGTAGTTGCCAATTGGTCTAGCGGTATGTAATGCGACGAGCTAAATATTCTTGGGTTGGCCATGGTTTGATCTGTTGTTCAAGCGTGACAAAGTCGTTCATCTATTGTGTTGTGTTGAGGCGCGAACAGGACTCATTGTCAAGATATGAACTTGCCGAAGTAAAATAAGAAATATTTCTGCAAACAAATCGGTTGAGGGGAAGTGAAATCCCGTTCAATGTAGTTCGAAATTACTTCCTTTTTCCTGCATAGGCGTATCCATGGTAGTTGAAAGGGACCTTACTATTCCCCCAATGGAGGCCGTAGATCCTGTATACGTTGCATAATGGTGATCATTTTGGTGCGTTTATCAAGAGTGGTAATACTCACAAACAAAGCATGATTTTACAAATAATTGTACTTTCTAAAGGTGTTAGGGGGGAACGCTGTAAAGAATAATGGTTGCACCAAAATTGTCGTCGTTTTTACAATTAAAGATATGGACGAGTTAGTAACTGACATATTTTACGCTTCGATGCACCCCATTTTGCATTTGTATTTGTAATAAGTTCTTTGGCTGCGCTATTTGTCTTCATTTTGCCATAGCGAGAGATGATTTTAGATCTAGATTTTTGTTGCAGCAAAAGTTTAGGGGGTGTTCACAAACCATATGACGCTTTTTTAACCGATTTTTAATTTCCCTTTCTTCATCTGATGCATTGTGACGTTTTTGTAAAACCCCTCCGCCTTGTGTAATGTGGCATTTTAAAAAACACTCAAGCAGACTTACATCATTCGCATTCACCACAAAATTTCTGTTTACTCAAACGATTGAAGACTTATTCTTTTAATCATAGTGCATTTGGTCCGCAGTTTGCACACCCCTGGTTTAGACTTTGCGAATCTGCTTTTACTTTTCGGCATTTTGACGGTTGTTTCGAGTACTGAGGTGTATGGGAAAAAAAAGTGATGAAGCTTATTTAACGTATCAAACACAAGAGAAATGGAGAGTTCGGAAAACTGAAAAGTAGTGTTCTGGCTTTCAACACTGAAAAAGCGAATATGCTGATTGCAAGATTGCGAACAAATTTATCGTATTATGAAAGCCAAGAAGCAATGTGAAAGATAGTATGTAAATTATTCAAATTTATTGTCACAATTGTATTGCATTCTGGTTTAAAAATCGGTACAATATTTGTCGGCCAATTACAACAGTAAATGGTTGCTAGTTGGGTATGACTGGTAATGGATGCCTGCGCAATAGTGCTCGTGAGATGGCTTTAGCAGTTTCTTGTCCAAGATAGATTTATAACGTCATCAAATTCAATCGTCATTGTCTAATATAGCTGTTTCTTTACATGTAGCACTGTTGTTACACAGCGCGGTTTTTCTTGTTGTTATCAAGTTATGCTAGTTGGAACATTAGTTCTTTCATATAATTCTGCAAAGGCTTTTCACGCAAATAAAGAATAAAGATTTCTAAGACATACTTAAGCATTAGAAATGGTTGTTGACTGTAAGAAAACGTCTCTAAGTTTTTATGCGCTTCATCTAAGGTAGGGAGGTCCGACCAGGTTTGGTTAGTGGGGCATTGTACAATTAACTTATCAACTTGTGGGCCAAGTCCCTCGGTACGATGAGTAAAACAATTGACGCAAATGTTTAAAACTGAACCAACAGCAAAGACATTTAAACGATTAATGAACTTTTTACTAAGGTTTAGTGGATTCGTTGTAATCAGGGTTTCTCTGTTATTTTTGCTTCTTAATAATGTTAGTGGTCGCAAGTTGGAGACAATTTTTCAGTGTTTTGTTTGCCATTCGACTTTTATGGTTAAATTTATGTTGTTTTATAACACAAGATGTACTTTCGCGTACGCATATGCTTCTAAACGTTGAGAGCATTTTCACTGCAAATTCCTTCAATTTGAGAAGTCTACCTTTGCTAACTAGTTTCTAAAAGCGGGCCGTAAAAAATACCTCCGTGGGCCCGTTGTTGGACCATACTGATCTAAGGAATTGCATATATTGCCTCTGTACTTGCTTTAAATTGAAGGTGTGTTCTTTTTGAAGGCTCGTTTGTTTGCTATGGCATTTGCAAATGTTCCCATTGTTTTGTATCGGTGTTTGTGCTTTCTAGTTTCATTTCGCCATTTTGTGTTTCTTCAGTCTCAGCTCTGTTAGATTACACTGTAATCACATGCGTTAACAAATGTTGATGCTGTCTTGGATTATAGATCGCTGTTGGAATAATAATTGATATTGTTCAACTAGTTCCAACTTTTAAAGCATTGTATTTTGAGCGGAATTCTGTATTTTTATCTTGTACCGACGCAATTATAGGTGCATCTGCATTGGATATTACAGTGTTGTTGGCCAGTGCATGCCTACCACAAACACTGCAAACCTAGCATGGAAATTGCTGTAAAGTCCCTTTTTTATTTGTATAAGATGCAATCACGATTAGGTTTGAATGCCAGGCCATATAATCATTGCCGCCATGAAATGGCGATCCAGTCCATTCTACCACGTTATGGGTTTTAGTCATTTCAGTGCACTTACTGTGATATCTATACAATTTTAGGCCTCAAGAAAACTGACTCATCGCTCTACTAATGATTTGGCTGCACTTCAACGCCAATCTTCTGCTTATGATGCGAAAGACAATATTCGTTCATCACCTATAAGTAATCTTAATGGTAGTGCTAAACTGTCTACCAGCTCAAACAGAAAACAATTAACTAAGATTGTGGAAGAAATTAATAAAAAAGAGACAAAAAGTGATAAAAAAGAAGCAAAAACAACAAATAGAAAAGAAGAAAAATCAACAAACAGAAAAGAAGAAAAGATAACTTCTAAAACAAAGCTGCCAAAGCTCAAAAGTGCTCCGAATTTGTCCGAATCAATCCAGTCATCTTTTATTTGTAAGCCGAACGGCCTGAAAATGACTATAACGGTAAGCATGATTGTAATGTTCTCTGTCAGCAACATAGTCGACTGGATTCAAACACCGGTTTTTCACGAGGTTAGGATAGTGAAGCTGATCTCCCAGCATGTCGTAAGAGGCGATTTTGAGGCACCCACCGATGGCAGTCGCCTTGTCGGTGGCGCTACCGGTCTGCAATTTGTATTTATCGCTGGTTCAGAATCGACTGCCGTTTTTCGTAGCCTAATCTCGATCAGCTTTGCGGTATGGACATGAAAAACCGTTTCGTACCGTGCCGACATCCTGGGAAGAAGAGAGTAAACAACAATAAGTTGGTTAAAGCGCTGTGTTATGACTACAGTGATCAAATGGCTATGATCAAGTTAGTTCAAGTTCAGTTCACTGAATTTAACTTGTAAAGACACGATGCTCTCCTCTGCTTGGTGGGTTCTGACAAGTATTAGCTAAGTTTAGTGAGTTTTATCATTCGTTCTGCGCATAGCACAACTGTCCTTGTTCTAAGAGTTCGGAGATTTCTAATAAACCAAAACGAGATATTTTACATTTGCAAATAAAATTGTAGCTGGAAGTAAATCAATTTCACGTTTTCTGGTGTCGTTATTTTGCATGTGCAATGTAGCTGTAAGCTGTCACTTGTGGAAAATGTGACTGATTTGCCAAATCCTTTTTCATTTAGTAGCTGGCTAAGGCATTTAGGCATCACTTTCCCTTGGTGACATTTAAGGTGCTGCTGCACTGCTAAATTTTTTAATTTCATGAAGCTTCAACTAAAACAAGATACCTCATTTTTAAAAATTGATTGAATGGTTTTCAAGATAACGACTTTCGAATTGCGTATTTTTACTTCCTAAATTTAAATAAGCGTACCAAACTTCGAAGCTATTCTTTCGTAAGACCCATTTATTGTTTTGTGGATAAATCTACTTAGTTAAACTTGTACACTTTTGGTCAAAATATGCTATGTAATTACGATTCGATTACGCACTAAGGTCTTAAGCTGTGAACATTTATTTTGTTTTTGCATAGCGACGTCAACCGCAATCAAAAAAAGTAGAAGAAAATGGTTTATTATAGAATGGGAATGGAGTTTTTTAAGTGCTATTCTTCATTGCTTGATTTCACTGCTTGTTGAAATCTGCCTGTTCAAGGAAATTTTAGTATATTGCCTTTGCCAAGTGCACAACAACGCAGTCGTCTTTAGGATTGTTACGTTGTTACGTTGGCCATGAAACGAAATTCGAACTCGCTCGTTTAATTATTTAATCCCTAACATTCGTTTTTGAAAACTGCCATGATGGGACGTCGAGCAAATATTTCAGAATAAGTAAAAAAAAACGTTGTCCCAGGCGCGTTTGGAGCTCTAGGGATGGGAATGCAAAGACTACCATTGTTCTGGGCCCGTGCTACTGATCAGATTAGGCCTTTTTATTGGTTGCTTTTCCTTTGCCACGAATGTCTCCCCGTGTTATTACATCTTGGTTACAAGTGGCGAGCTGTTTTTCGAAGTTACGACACTGTGAGGATTCAGAACAAGTCGACGCTAATCAATTCTGATGTATTTAATGGTATTAACCCATCTTTGTTTCTCAGACATTACCTTCGTCCACCATCTCCGACCAAAAAGTTTCGCGGCAGTTACCCGACGAAAACGAAAGATTAAAGCGAAAGAGAAAAGGTGCCAGTACCGAAAATGAAACTGCAATTGCGTATAGAACTTCAAAACTTAATTTAAGCGGTGCACCGAAGGTGCGAACGTTGTCACCGCGCAAACCGGACGATACGGCAAAAAGTTTAAACGTTGATAATATTAATATATATAGCGAAAGTTATTGGTCCAGCAACAGTAGTAAGACTTCAGCTGTTGAGAATAAACCTAGCACTTCCCAGCAATCACAAAATGAACCTACGGTTGTATTGGTTGAAAGTGGTGAGTTAGGCAATATGATTTTGTCGCCGTCACTGTCACATCAAATCGGCGAGGAAAATGCTGGCGTCGAAGGATGTCGATCAAACGACGGTACATGGTACTCGTGGGCTGACAGTTTTCTTTTAAAACGGACATACAGCGAGCCAGTAACCGCGGAACCAACAGACGAACCCGATTTACTTAGTATTTTGCCTTACGTTGAATTGGATTAAACGACTCGACACCTACTGGCTTTGAGAAGTGTATTACTATGTAAAAATATGCATCTATGCTATGATGTCATACTTTTATTTTTTTGAATTGCTCACCTTCGCACCGAAAGCTTGTGCAGTGGGAGTATTTTGTTTCATTCTACTTCTCTTTCAAAGACCATTCGTATTTCCTGCGTTTGTCAATTTGAATGCGAGAGAACGTTCGCTTGACGATTACAGTGCGAATATCGTGGTCGAATAAATATTTCAATTTATTTTTTGTAGTATGTGGGCACGGAAGCTATACTTTGCATAAAGGCTTTACTGACCAGTTTTGTTTCTCAGAACCGTTATCTGTGCAAGTTTGGAAGTAAGCAGCTAATGAGAATTAAAGCTGACTAATGACAAAAATTTACTTTGACTCGTTCAATACGAAACGATCTGGGTTTGAAAGGCTCTGAATTGACCTCGCTGGCGCAAGGAAATCGAGTCGGCAGGTATCTATGCATGTTGTTAACCTAATCGAGGGCTTGAAATCAAAGGGTGGTTCATCTCAACAATGCCTTCATGCGACAAGGTGCACTGGAGGGTAAAACTAGATAGACTTTCGACCAGAAGTTATTGGTCAAGTTAGGTTCAGTTTGTAGCACCACACTACCCTCAGCTATGGTAGCAAATTGACTGGGAGAAAAAAGGAAATTATAGGAAAATTCCAAGCCTCTTATTTTGCGCGAAAAAACGTCTTTAACCGCCGTGATTTTTCAATCTTAAAAGCTTTTTTCTGTATTGCATGAACGAAAATCACAGCATTTCACTTCATTTATGACATAGTGGCAGTTTTAATTTGGGAAAGATGCCTAAACTGAATTGAACACTGCTCAAACTGCAAGTATCACTTAATAGGGGAGCTATGATTGCACATTAAATGTTAAATGAGGGCTGGGCCTTACGAGTTCCCATTGCAATTGCGTTAAAACAGTGCCCGTCCACTTGAGCAAAACATTGGGACTACCTACCGAAATCTGAAAAATGATTAAAGAGAGAGGCGCATGAAGTCGAAAATAAGCATCTTGCATTTGTTCCGCACGTATTTTATAATTTTAGGAAGCTTATCAAATTTTTTATATGCTCTCCCGAGTCTCGTAGGAGAATCACCAATAGCTTTCGTACAACAGAATGCCCATCGTACCAAAATATTGGGGCTACCCATCGAATTTGAAAAATTGGTTTGGCTGCGTGAGGTCCACCATACAGCATCTCCTTCCATCTCCACTGAAGTGACGCCCGCTAATCATTAGCCATTGTGAAGTTCGCCACTCGTTATTTTTATTTTTTCCAAGATAGTACAACTAAAATCAAAACTTAGAAAATTTGCTCGTCTAGAAAAAGGCACTTCTTGAAAAATTCTACGGCGATTTGCATTCTGAAGATATGGTTCTTCTGGAATAAAAGTGCACTTCTACTTAACTGCAAATTTCAATTTGTCTTTGAAGGTAACCCTAATTTTATAGTCAAGTCTGATCACACCATGTAACAAAATCGAAACATTATTTGCAGTGATGAGATTCAAAATTTTAAGAACAGGTTCTCTTTTGTATCAAACTCACTAACAACAGGTTCCCTCATTTTAGAAAGCCCATTTGCTGCGGTTGTCTAAGGTCTAATAAAAAACAAGAACGGATTCGCTGATTATCACGACACTCCAAGAACGGGTTCGCACGAACCCTCTGAATCCCATCACTGATTATTTGTCAAATGCTTATATTTAAATAATTTAAAAATCAATTATTTCAAACTTAAGTTTTGGAAGTTAAAAAAATTCTTCAAACGACAAAACTGTGGAAATCTGTGAATGAATTGATGTAGCATATATCGTATAACACAACTTCGGGTAAAAAATTTAAGGTGGTTGTTATGGGCAAATATCAGTATCTTGTTTTGTTTGTAGAATTCATGCGTTAAAGGTCGGTTTCCATTAGGCGTAAATTGCAGGCGTAGCGTGAAATAAAGAATTTTTTGCGCCACGCCTGCAATCTACCTCCAATGAAAACCAGCCTTTAGGCGTACTCCGCGCATAAAACTAAACAGGAAAACAAAAAATGTTTCACGGTACGACTAATAGAAACCAGCCGTAAGAGCTCGTACTCTTCGCATGTTTTTAAGCAGACTGGGTCACCGCTACAATAGGCTGCTCGGCCTTGACTTAAAATGTTTTTTGCCACAAAAACAAGTCAATCCTTGACTGATCGTCACAAGACCGTATTTATGGAGAGAAGGAGTTAAACCCAAATTCTGAAGTGTGTGAGCTTGGTTTTTTCAAAAATTTGCGTATTTTTGATACTTCTTTACAATTTCTTAAAAGACTTTCTTCTCCATCGAGTGGTCTTAAACCCCTACTGCAATATTTTGTGCTGTCGCAAATCCATTTTTAGGACTTGGTGAATATGAATTTATGACAGCGTAAAATATTATACCCACAGCATTAGCCCTGGTGCACTCTGAATCAGAATACTGCTCCGCGTTCACCAGTTTGTTGTCGCATAGCACGTGCTGAACAGCTAGAAGTGACCATTAATGCAGGTATTTGTACTATCACTGCATGCACCTAAGCAATGTTCATCACCTATCTCTCATTTCTCGCTGCTATTGCGTCAGCGTAAATCCGAGCTGAAATACTCACCCTTCAATTGTGGCCAACGCTCATTATTACTGCATGAGCCACCATCTGCTAAAACATCAATCAAAAGTCGACTCGCTTTCCAACACCATTTTATCCCAGCAGCAGCAACATTAACACAACCTCACTCCAAAGTAAACATTCAGCTACTAATTTCTACAACGCTGGATTCAAAAATGGTTTGAATCAAAACTTGAAAGCCTTTCCCCATCCAAAGTTAACAGGCCTAAATATGTCCCAACTGACTGCAAACCTGCATTGGTTGCTTGATGTCGGCAACCTCAGGCTGTGATAGGTACATACAAAGGTTATTGTGCCAGACTAATTATCAACTTTACCGACCATCTCCGTACTGAGCCTTCACACCGCCGAAGAAGATCTCAAGATTAGAAATTGCAGAATGTCACCGTCGCAGTATGATAATTAATCAAGCACACGATGGCGTCATCACAACAAGCCAAAAATCAACTCTCACGACAAAATTTTTTTTGACCACATTACACTCGCATGCAGCTTACATATTTTTTTTGCCGATTCGGTGGCATTGTAAGGTGAAATGCGATGTGAGTTGCCAGTTTCTTTTGAATTTCTGTTGGGAGTGACTGACTAGATATGGCTATGCGATATGTAATTCGCATACCAGAAAAGATAAGACAAAAATGTGTATTATGAAAAAAGTAGACTCAGAGGTGGGCATCCGCTACGCTACGTGACTAAAATTGTGGCGCAACACCCATACTGCTACCTTGAGTAAAAGTAGCAAACTCTACTCAATATCTTAATTTAAATTCTGCAAAGTTTTAAATGTATGGTATCACAATAGTGATTTTACTCAAAATAAGAACGCTTAGCTTAGAAATATGTAAATATTTAACCAATTACTTCTTACAATTCGAAGCAATTTTTGGGGTTATAATCGACAATAATTCTATATTTTTGTTCTAAATGGAGATGTCTTATTAGTGGGGGGCCTGTGCATGTGTAATTTTTGTTTTTCATATCAAGTTGATGCAAAATTTTTGTTTTCGCTACCAATTGTTCGGTAAGAGTCGATGAAACACATCTGGCTCGTGTGTCAAGCAGTCAGATACAGAAAATTGCCCCCAAAATTCAAGATGGCTACCAAATTCCAGCTTGTTGGACTAGGCCACATAACTTTTGCACCATTTAACTCAAATGGTGATTTTGGTCTCTTCTTGCGTTGGCATTCCAATTGGAGCATTTCTTCTCTTATATTGGCTCCCATTTTCAAATAAATGCTCATACAATCGCTTGAAAAACCCTCATTGTACGATACATTTAATAGCAAAATGGCAAACAATTAAGCAAAAATTATGTAAGTATTTGAAATCACTTTAGTGCAATAACTTCTCGCATGTGCTCTTGCTCTGACGTGTGCACTTCAGCTTTGTCTTGACTCATTTGCACCGCGAGCAGATAATTGGGCAAGTGCACTTCACGTCCAGGTGAAACACTTTCTTGTTGAGGGGCAGCGTTGTCCAAATGGGAAGCAATTTGCCATTTCCTTTCTTCCACCCAGTCCCGTAGCACTCCAACTTCGGGCCCCCCCCCCCAAAGTAAGCGCAAGAGCCCCTGCGCACAGGTCATATCACTTTAGAGGGGTAAAATTGAAAAGCTGCATTAAGAAAATACACCACAATTTGTACATAAGTAAACAGGCCAATGTCAGAATAAAGCATGCCGATACCGAAGGTGCAAGTCATAAAAAATTCGGCACCGATGCCAGAGTTCAGTAGGACATTTATGCAGACACTGCGAAACGAAAGCAATGACACTGAAAAACATGAAAAAGTTATAAAAACACAGTATCATTTAAATAGTCTGGAGCGAACCTTTTTGTTCGCAAATGGTGTTATGACATTGTCATAATCAAGAAATCGGGCGCAGTCATTTTCGATTGACAACATGGCTAATGAAGATAGTCTACTGTCTGTCATAGACGTTCTATTAAAAGTTTTGATCAGTTTCAATTTGCTGAAGCTTCTTTCAGTGCTGGCAACAGTCACGGGGCAAGTTAGTAAGATTCGAAGTGCGATGTACACATTCGGATACAATTCAAATAAATGAGTCTTTAGAAGATACTTAAGAAGGTCTTGAGCCGTATTGAGATTGCGTTTTTTTTGTAAAATTAAAACAAACCGCTGTAGCTCAGCGCTCATTTCATCAGAATCAATGTCACCGAACTTTTTTTGGAACTCTTTACAGCAAGTAAGAAGAGTATTTTCTTGTTGCACAAGCAAAAGTTTGTCTCGTGTGTACAAAAACGAAAAGGCCGAAGAAACCTCACGTAACAAATTAAAGCGCTCCTTTATTGACATAATAGCCTGGTCTACTAATGGATAGAAAAAGTTGCTTTTAAATTTCAGTTCAGGAGTAGCTCGTTGTTCGTCTTCACCTTGGTAATCAAACAATCTTCTTTTCTTTCCACTTCTTGACGGAGGAAAAGAAGGATCAATATCCAATTCCTGTGCTATTTCAACAGCAGATGTTGCGGCACTGTCATAACCCGTTGTGCGATAGTTTTGCAAAAACTTTTCAGTTGCCTGGATTTCCGTTTCCATTGTATGAAGGGAGACTCCATACGATTGAAGAATCTTGCTTGCTTTATTGACTTGGAATAGGATATCATACCAAATAAACACCGACAAAAGAAAACTCCATTTTGATAAATGAGCTATCAACGATTTTGTTTCTGAGGCAGCTCTTCCATCTTTTCTTTCTATGGAAATGGCTTCCGAGTCTTTCAGTGCCAGCAACACCTCTTTTAAATTGTATCGAAGAGGTTTGATGCATTTAATTCTGCTTTCCCAACCAGTATCAGATTGTGTCTTTATGGACAGCTCCACATGTTTCTTCAAAATTTCCCAACGCTGAGCAGAGGAAGAAAACAGCACATACAACCTTGTAAGTACTCCAAAAAATGTCAATGCTTTCGTCGATGAATTAGCACTGTCAACAACAACTAATGTAACGTCCAAATAACTCAAACGGCGATTCTACCGAATAAGGGAGACGGCTTAGCCTCAACAGTAGACTACGCTGATCTCAGGATCAATACAGCACAGCACCAGATAAGACTTAAATGAAAATTCTATTGACACTAAATTTTATATATACAGTAACAGGCCGACAAGATCAGCACAAGCTAAACGGCGTTGAAGGCAATGTGTGCGTAACCTATAACAAACAACATTGCATCAATATACACAAGCTGGACCGGTTAAGCCAATCCAGCAAGATAGATCAGGTCTAAACATGCACTAATACTAATATAAACTGCGGGGCACTAACTGTCCTGCGGTGGGGGCAGCAATAATACACCAACTCGTAGCGCACTCAAGGACTAACTAGCGAACAATTGAAACCACTAACATAAAACTTAACTCCAGCCACCCCAACAAGTAAACTGAGACTAATATTAACATGCAATCGTAAGGTGGCCCGCCAGACACTGTACGCAATTAAAGGAGAAAACCAATGCCGCTACGATTGATTGTTACAGCGAAAACTAAATAGAAAACGTCTGGAAGGATTATCGTCAAAGAGAAAAACACACAATGGCGGCAAGACTAATTGGCTACAAACAAAACGTGGTTAATTATCACAAAGGCCGAGAAATAATAGATCTCTCACCGTAACATAGCCGGCCCGAAAATTCAGGAACAACAATATCACATGGGAGTGGAAGAATTTTCAAATTTATGAAGGTGAGATAGAGATGTTGAAATAAGTCCAGATCACCATCCAGAGTACAAAGTATATAAGCAAAGTATGATAAAAACAAGCTGATACACTACAATGACGAAATGAAAGGCACAAGGAAAACACATACATACGTTTGTGAATCACAACAACGGACCGCGGGTACATAACCGAATTCGCGCGTAACTGCAACTGCGCATGAAATTGTGCATCTATGGAACCACAGGCCACTTCCATCGACTCCCAAATGCTCAATCAAGTTGTCCGTTTTTACGTGTAGAATAGGCCGCGCTCAAGCTTATACGCAGTGCAGCAAACAGTCCATAGGAGCGCTAGCGAAATGTTCATATTAATGTTGATCGATAGGCCGCGCTCTAGCCTATAAACAGTTCAGTCAACAGTCCATAGGAGCGCTTTACGTATCGTTTTCGAGGAATCACAGTTTTCTTATGTCTCTCAGGAATGTCTTTTGGTCGGCTGTTCGCACTTTTACGCGGCGCTCGATGTCATCACGATCTGGTAGGACTTCTTCCACCACTCCTTTAGGCCACAAATTGCGGTGGGGACTGTCTTCAACCAGCAAAACAAGATCACCAACTTTGAAATTTCGCTGAGGTGCCAACCACTTCTGACGACGCTGTAGAAGGGGGAGATATTCTGCACGCCATCTTCGCCAGAACTCGTCAGCTAAGAATTGACATGCGTGCCAAGATGAACGCATGCTGTCTGATGATAAAAAGACATCATTAGGAAGACCAGGACAAACGCTTCCTGTCAAAAGCATAGATGGAGTCAAAGCTTCAACATCACCAAGCTCAGTTCCCACTCGAGTTGAGGGAAGATTGTTTAATATACACTCTATTTCTTTGAACAGCGTCAACAAGCCCTCGTCTGTAAGTGTTCTCAAGTGACGATCAGCAACCATGGAAGCCATTGTCTTACGAACAAGACGAATGATTGCTTCATAGATTCCTCCCTGGTGACTAGCGAGAGGGGGTGTGTGCCTCCATTCGATTCCACATGGAGCGAGTTCATTTGTTGTCTTGTGATCATCTAGGCGTTTCAGACCACGCTTAAGTTCTGCAGAGGCTCCAGTAAAATTTGTTCCATTTTCCGAATAGACGATTCCAGTACCATGACCGCGAACTGCCAGGAACCGCCGCATAGCCATGTGAAATGAGCCAGTCGCTAAATCATGCTCAGTAGGAATAGCTTCCAGGACTTCACGGGAACTGCTGGCATATTTAGTCAATTGGAAGCCTCCACTAGCCAAGAGGTCGCTTAGCTCATCCACCCATTGAACGGCCTGAGTACTGTCTTCCACAGAGATCAGTAGGTCATCAACATAAAGATGTCTCTGTATTGCTAGCTGAGCTTTGATAGATGCATTCGTTCGATTCTCTGTTGCTGTACGGCGCAAGGCGAAACCTGCAATACTGGAAGACGAAGTAAGTCCGAAGGTATGGACCGTAAGCTGATAGACTTTGACTGGCATGTTAGGGTCGCCATCTGTCCACCACAAAAACCTGAGAGCCGTTTGATCCATAGGGTCCACTCTAACTTGATGGAACATGTTGCGGATATCCCCGACCACGGCAACGGAATGAGGCCTGAATCGAAAGAGAACCCCGATCATTGAGTTGGTGTTATCGGATCCTTGTAGCAGCTGCTTATTTAGGGAAGTGCCTTGGAAGCTAGCAGCACAGTCAAACACTACTCTGAATTTACCGCCTGTGCAGTGATGCGGAATGTACCACGTGCTGTGGGCCGCCTTGTCAGCATGGGGATCAGTGACCTCAAACGCATGCCCCAAACGAATCATTTCATCTATCTTACCTTTGTACTTGGCGTGAGTCTCTGGCTCTCTCAGCAATCGACGGCCAATACTCTTCAAACGAGACTGAGCAACACTGTAGTTGTTTGGAAGGTCCGGATGCCCCTCTTTCCAAGGAAGTCGCATGCGGTAGTGACCATCCTTCCATACACACGAGCTCTCCATTGATTTGGTTGCCCGTTCGTCATCTAAAGATGGAAAGCGAACGTCATCGTCTCTTGATAAATCTACGAAGTCAAGTTGACATGGGCAAACTGCATTGAAGTTTCTATCCAATTCCTGATTGAGAATTAAATTAACATGATTAGTTCCTAAAGTTTTCCCGGCAGTATTCCCCTTCTGAGGCTCACAACCAAACAGGACCCAACCCAATGGAGTCCTTCCAGCCCACGACGCGGAATGGCTGCCCTGACGAACTTCGGAAAAGATGTGCAGCTCCGGAGAACCCATACCAATCAAAAGGTCTATGCGGTCGGCATCAATAATAGGAATGTCAACATTAAGCAGATGCTCGTTTTCGGTCAGATCATGAGGTGTAGGGGTACTGCCGCACATATCGGGTAAGCGGTCAACAATGCGAACTTCCTCCAATGTAAAGTGGGCACTTTCTTTTACTCCACGCACCAAGCACTTTGTTTCAAATGTGTCTAGCATCTTGACACTTCCGTCTGCCAACTGCAAGTTTGACTTTATAGGATTGCCATGCAACCCCAACTGGGTATACAAACGTTGAGACAAAAGGTGAGTATCAGCACCAGAATCCAGCAGGGCTAAGGCATCTATGCTTGATCCATTCTCCTCATTTGTTACACGAACCGGCAACACTTGGAGTCGTTTTTTGGACCTTGTAGAACATGAAGCGTTTACATTACTTGTTTCTGTTATCCTAGTACAGTCGACGTTTCCAGCAGGCACCGACTGGGAGCTTCCGCCAGAAGCTCGAGTCGACTTAAAGACTGATGTAGCTTTACCTTGTTCCTCCGGTGGATGCAATAAAGAATCATGGGCTTCAGAACATGTTCGGCATCTGCGTTGACTTGGACAATTTTTCGCTATGTGCCCTACGCCTAAGCAGTTGAAGCAAAGGTTTTTCTGTCTAACCAAAGCCTTGCGATCGCTTAGAGACCGCTTGATGAAGTTCTCACAACGCCAAACGACATGACTAACGGAGTCACAGGCCATGCAACGCTTGATCCTCTGTGTCTCTGAGGATTTGATCCGCTCGGGGGAGAATGCAGGCTTAACGTTGGAGTCAATTTGCGCAAAGTGGGCCCGGGCCGACTTTACCTTTGAGTGAGTACCAACAATTGGTAGTGTCTTGGCCTTGTTGGCAGCCATTAATCTTCCTAGACGTGAGCTAGCGAGGCACTGGCTTCTCTCTATAAATTCTAAGAACAGATCAAAGGGCACAATCTCCATGTCGCACCCTTTCTTAAAGGCCAGTTCCGTGAATCGCTCCTGAAACTGCCTGGGCAACCGATTAAAGATGCCATCAATAGTTGAAGCAGAATTAAGAAGTTGCAAAGCTCCAGCAGATTCGACCACCATTTTACAGTTGACAAGATCGGAGTACAAATCTTGCAAGCTACGCTCATCTGTGCGAATCTGTGGTCCATCCGACACCAATTGAATGTGGGCCTTGATAGCCACGTCAGGGGAACCAAACGCCTTGTGCAAAAGTCGCAGTGCACTGTTCAAGCCCTCACTGGGCTGCAACATGACGCAGTTGCTAATCAGCTTTCTCGCTCGACCAGTCGTAGCTTCAAGAAGCAGCTGCAATGCATGTCCTGGGTCAGGGTTTCCATAAATATTGAGGATTCGATCTTGTACCTGTCTCATGAAAAGATGGTAATGCAACGGATTGCCATCAAACTTTTCCTCATTCGTGAGGGTACGAGTACTTTGACATCGAACAAACATTCTTGCCACATCGTTCACTGAAAACGAAGAGTCAGGGAGTGTACGGGAGTTTCCGGCCGGCCCTTGAACTGCTGTCGGTTGGTAGGTGCCAAGATCATGGACGTGGAACTGCGATACTTGAGGTACCCTAGGACTGTTCGTTGAAGCTACGTTGGCTCCAGAAATTGGAAACAGTTGGCCAGGTGCAGAACTGGACACCATTCCAGGGATAGCTGAATGTTGGGTATGAGCCGAACTAAGAACTGTTAACGGTTTAAAGCCCCCCGCCAACACCGACGGCCAATGAACAGATCGCCCATGCTCAGTAATGGCCGGCCCATGAACACCTGAGACGTCATGTCTTGGTGCAGAAGTTGCAGTTTCCAGCCATGGCGTAGCTTCAGGATCCAACGCTCGACTAACAGGCATGGCACTTGTACCTGATGCCCCCACAGGGACTGGAACTGAACACACAACGGCAACGGGATCGGTGTCCACTAAGCTTCCTGTAGTGGTTACAGGAAGCAGATTCTGAGCTGGCGAACTCACTTCTGCAGGGAACTGATTTAGACTACTCAGATAACCATCCACCTTATCATGCGGAGATAGAACAGACTCGATTCCATCTGGTCCAGACAGAGCTTGATCGCTTTCTGCTCTGATTCGCGCCTTCACTAATGCCACTTCAGCATCTAGTATAACTTGCTCCGATTCAAAACGGGTTTCTGCCCTTCTTTCTTCTAGCGCTCGCTCACGACGCACTTGCTCTAACCGCACCTCGGCTAGTTTGGCTTCCATGCGTGCCTTGCACGCCGAAAACATTGCAGTAGCTTCTGAATGGCTGGATATGAGATCCCGGCCAGATACTTTACTCTTTGAATATCGAGATCGGGCCCCATCTGACACTGCAACGGAAACGGTCTCAATTCCGTCAAGCATGAAATCAGCAACTCGCAATAACAGTTCTTGCACTTCCTTGTCCCTTGTTTCAACATCTTTCATGTATTCTTTGGATCGACTGCTGTCGCTAGCAAGAGCGCAACAAAAGTCCTTAACGGTGGCAACAAATTTATCGTGTGCAATGACCAACTGTGATTTGAGTTTTGCAATTTCTTTAGCGCGGGAAAAATCACGTGACTCAAGCATGGACGCGAGCTGCTGCATGATCTTAGAAACATGACCTCTTAGCCCTCCAATAGCTCTACTAGCGGTCAATGCTGAGTTCGAAGCTGAATCACATAATTCAAATTTAATGTCTAATTGCTCATCTTCCTTAGTACAGGAAGCCATTTCAGGCGTGCTGCGCGGCATGATCCCAACGGCTTACACAGCAGCAATGTAGTTGATTGCCTTCAAGAGATGTAACGTCCAAATAACTCAAACGGCGATTCTACCGAATAAGGGAGACGGCTTAGCCTCAACAGTAGACTACGCTGATCTCAGGATCAATACAGCACAGCACCAGATAAGACTTAAATGAAAATTCTATTGACACTAAATTTTATATATACAGTAACAGGCCGACAAGATCAGCACAAGCTAAACGGCGTTGAAGGCAATGTGTGCGTAACCTATAACAAACAACATTGCATCAATATACACAAGCTGGACCGGTTAAGCCAATCCAGCAAGATAGATCAGGTCTAAACATGCACTAATACTAATATAAACTGCGGGGCACTAACTGTCCTGCGGTGGGGGCAGCAATAATACACCAACTCGTAGCGCACTCAAGGACTAACTAGCGAACAATCAAAACCACTAACATAAAACTTAACTCCAGCCACCCCAACAAGTAAACTGAGACTAATATTAACATGCAATCGTAAGGTGGCCCGCCAGACACTGTACGCAATTAAAGGAGAAAACCAATGCCGCTACGATTGATTGTTACAGCGAAAACTAAATAGAAAACGTCTGGAAGGATTATCGTCAAAGAGAAAAACACACAATGGCGGCAAGACTAATTGGCTACAAACAAAACGTGGTTAATTATCACAAAGGCCGAGAAATAATAGATCTCTCACCGTAACAACTAAGTTAAGGGTATGGTTTGCACAGGGCACGTAAACAGCTTTGGGATTGATGTCTAGCATTTTTGCTTGGACCCCAGAATGTTTTCCTTTCATGTTAGCACCATTATCATATGACTGAACTCGACAATCAGACAATTCGAGTTGCAGTTCGGTCGCTTTTTCTAAGAAAGCGTCCAACAAGCCTTTCCCAGTACTGTCACTTATTCTCAAGTAGCCAAAAAATGTTTCTTTAACAACAGCAGCTTCTTCATTACATAGTACATAACGGAGAATGACAGACATTTGTTCATGATGTGACATATCTGGAGTGCAGTCCAAAATTATAGAAAAATATTTTGCCAATTTCAATTGCTGTAAATTTTCTTTTTCAACTTCTGTCGCTAGCAATTCAATTAGTTCATTTTGTATGGTAGGACTCAAATAGTGATCTTTAGTGTTTTTATTCTTGATTCTGTCTTGAAGCTCTTTTAGGATCGGATCTCTTCTTGCCAAAAGCTCAAATATACCCAGAAAATTTCCATTGTGAGGAGATCCTAAGACTTCTTCAGATCCTCTAAAAGCAAGATTCCTTTCCAATAGAAACAAGGCAATGTTGATAAGTCTCTCTAAAACATTTCTCCAAAAACGTCTTTCATTGAAAAAAATATTCATCTCGCGTTTGTCGATAGTGGATGAATTTCTTATCCCTTCAGCTAGCAACATCCATTGACTGCAGCATTCTTGGTGGGAAATGCCGTTTTCATGGCCTTTCAGTTTTTTCGAAAAACCCTCCCATGTATTTATACCACTACAAAAGGGGCTTAGTGTTTTTCCAAATAGCTTACAACAAAAGCAAAAAACTTGATCTGATTCCCCAGAATAAACTAGCCACGACCGTGAAACACTTTCACCATTAGGTAACACACGTTTAGAATGGTTGGAGGAAAAACGTCGCCTTGGAGTTGTGTTATTATATGGAAAATTCATTATTAGTTGATGTGGTCCACGCTTTACTATATCACATCGTTGAGCATCAGAAATACTTTCAGGCCATTTACATGGGTCATCAGGGATAGGGGTAAATTGAGATTCAGTTATTTTTGATATTGAAGGTTGCGTATTGGCAGGTAAATCACAACTTACATTTTCTGGAAATTCACAATCACTTTGATGCTGATCGTCATAGTCTTCTTTTTCTTGTACACTATAGTTTTCTTCATCCCTCTCGGTACTAGTGCCAGGTCTACTCTGCTCAGTAATCTTGAAAAAATCTGTCATCTTGGGCAATTTCGCTACAGCATCTCGAGCAGTGGCTGCTTCTTTTCTCTTTTGAGCACCACTTTTTGAACGTTTCATTCTATACAATGTCAATAAAATACTTTATCTGCACTCTGCAGTGTATATAGGCCTATATATATTGTCCCGGTATTTATAGCCAAACAGAATTCCAGACCATTCTATGATTGTTGCGTAACAACGGCATTGTTACGTCAATCGAATACTCAAGATTCTACCAGAAAATCAATCGAAATATTCTAGATTCTGCGAGATAAAATGACGTTGCATTCACTTATGATGTCACAAGCCAATTTCTTCCTACAGTTTAAATCGGTTGTAAACAAGTCTGCTGAACTGAAAATAGTCACATAGCCAAAAAGCAATTTTAGACTAACTTGGGCCCCCAAAGTTGGCCTGGGCTTCCCCCAATTGGGGGTTTGGGGGGCGGCTGCTACGTCTCTGCTTCCACCTGTGGTTAGTTGGGTTGCTGAGATACAATATAGATGTCGCGTTTTAATAGAAATTTTTTTGATTCTATTTCAACTTTAATTTACTTCTTAAAATTGAAGCGATTTGTAGTGTCGATCGAATAATTAAGTTTGGTTGCAACTCAATAGCTAGGAAAAAGATTGGCTTCCACTAAGATACTTCAACCCGCGCACTTCTCGATCAAGAACAGAACAATATATTCACAAACCACTTTATAACTTCGAATTCCTTCGCTTGCCAAAGCACAGAACTAAAGCACTACAATAATTTAATATCAGAGATTAACTAAGATTAAAACCACCAAAATAATCGCTTGATTCCTGTCACGACAATCACCACAGAACAACACCTTTTACAACACTCTAATCTCTACTCTACCCTGATCTACTGCTCAATGAATTTCTGAATCTCTGAATGAATAAAAAAAATCTCGCCGCGTTATATACACGGCTGGAAAATAATCTAGAAATTGATAGAACATCACGTGACACAGGAAAAACACCGTTAATAAATTACGTAATGGGTAACAATAATAATAAAAAGGAAAATCTTCGAGAAGAAACAAGAATCACTAGAATACGCTGGAAAACTAAGTCACGTAGACAGCCATTGTGACGTCAGAAAGCCTTGTGAGTTACAAATCTATTTATAAATCCGAAAGAAAAAAGCTCTCTTCTTTTGAAAACAGTTTAACACGTTAGGCCTACAAACAATTCAGATTTACAAATAAAATAATCACGGCAAAACAAAACAGATTACAACTCCATACATATGTAAGTTATTCCTTTATGCAAATCTGCTTATTCGTGACAATAGACATGTGGGCTGTGGTCCAGATGCTTGTTCGGAAGACACTTCTTCTGCGTATTGATATAAAGCGTCACTAGTTAGGCCACTAGAGGAATTCTCCCAACGTCCCAAATCGTCTGTGAGAACAACCTCATTCGGACACGACCAACATCGTTCTAGCTTCAATCGTTTGAGTACAGCCAACAGAAAAAGTTTGTCGTCACTTTTTTCAAACTTGTCAATATTTGGAATAAAGTGTGAGCAATAGTGGCAAAATGTTCCATAGGGGATTGCAATGCGTGCATCAACGTGCAGCAGGATCGCTTACCCTTGATCTTGAAGTACTGTACGTACTGCCCTGCCACTATACGCACTGACTGAACTATTTTAAACCGGCTTAATTATTCCATTTCATTCTTTAGCTGACTGAAGCTAGCAGCACAAAAAAGGTGTTGATCAATTTCGACTGCAAATTATCGAAATAAGGAAAACATTATTGTTTCTTCAGCTGTATTGTGACATCATACACTCATAAGGTTTGCAAAGCAGGATCACCACATAACGGTCCAACATTTAATACAAACAAAAAAAGTCAGACCGGATAAGCAATATTTGAGCATAGTTATGCAGTAAGTGTAGAAAAAGTTATTCTCAATATTTACGATGATGCTTGTTGTAGAGCTCGTTACGTCTCGCGCCCCCTCCAAAATATTTTTACGTCGCCTTTGGGGTGTGCCCTCGGTTTAGAACCACTGATGTAGATATAGATACCTCAACAGGCAGCATATCAGCCAAAGAAAAAATCCTTGCTTTGTAGTATATCAGCAACATCAGCTTATCCGGCTTCAACAAATTATGTTTTTAAGACGATAAGCAATAAATTGGTGCTAATGAGGACATTGGCCCTATGCCTCTAATCTCGATTGAAATCCGACTGCTTTCAAATAAGAGAGGTCATAAAAAGCCTCTATTATTTCAAAAATTCTGTGCGGTCCTTCAAAAAAGTGTAAGAGAACAAACACAGAGTTGGGAATGGGGGCCGTAATGGCTTTTCTTTTCCGAAAACACAAATCAGTTATTTGTTGATACGCATGTTTTACGACTTAGTGCAACCCCTTTCGTGAATGTAATCAACAGTGAAGAAACGAAGAAAGCATTGCATAAGCGATGTCTACAATCCTGATCTTTCTATTGCTTGTTATGCGGCACGCTTTTGAGGGAATTGTAAGAGTTAAATACGATCCGTATGTGGATCGCTACCTGCTACTTTATCATAATTGCATGTCTATTATACAACCTAAGCCCTCAGGCTGGCCGCATGTCACTTGGTCTAGGCATAAACGCAGGCATGCAAAGAGCAAACTTACCTCAAATGAAGCTACGGTAAGTTATTACGATTGCAGAACTTCGATCTATAACGTCGAAGTTTAAAATTTCAAATCAGCCGGCTTCGTCGCCTTCACATAATTTCTTGATTCAATATTTAGTTCATGTGTAGCTGAAGAATATTATTTTGTTGCAGAGATAAAACAGGACCATCTTTGCCCCATCTTTTTGTGCGAGGTTACCAGTAATTTGCTTGGAGTAAGCTACTTTTTAATTTTTTTAGAAACTTGATTCTTACATAAATCTTTTCGAAAATTTTCATGGATAATGCCGAAGAACCATGCTTTTGAAAATAAAAAGACAAAATATATGACCCCTGTTCTAGAAATCGCACAATTGTGTGAAGGCAAGACATCAAAATTGTGAGTGTTTTTGACCGGCAGGCTACATTTTAAAGTCTTTAGAGACTTCATTTTGAGATGAATTTTTTTGAAAATTGATATAAATAATAGCAAAAAAGCACGCTTTCAATGGAAAAGTCAAAATGTACCAAAGAACTAGCTTTTCATAGAAATTGCTTGTTGCTTGGGTCCCGTAGAAAAATTTTTTACTAAAAACGAAAAACCATGTACGCCAATTAATTTCTGATTCGCCATTATAAAGTAATTCTTTGCCCTAACTAATTAGAGTTACATATTTCTGGAAAGCAAATTTTCTTAGGTTTCAAATGAAACTAAATGTTAATACTTTACCGCACCCATTAGGTATTAAACTTACCTTTTTTTATTCAGCTTACCACTTTTGGAAAGGGGTAAAGAGTTACACAACAGACAGTAAAGTTAATTTTTTAAGCATAAAAAAACATAGAAAACACACAAATTACGTATTATTGGAATTGCCTTGAAATAATCTTCAATTTGCTCAAAAATTTTGAAATTTGATTAAGAAATGAGGAAACAAATGAGTTTTTAAATAAACTGATTTTATAAAAATGCTGCATCCTTTGAAAAAATCATCATATTATGATCTCTGTTAGTGAAAGACTGTATTGATTGTACCAGACCTGTTACGACATCACAGAGCGAGATTGAAGCAAGCAGAAAAAAGGGAAGAAGCATGCTTAGAAGGCTTGAAAATGCTAGAAAAGTAATCCGTTGTTGCATCGTCAATTCAGCTTAAACTGTTCTACATTTGCTTTTATCAAGAGCACCTGGTTAACATTTCCCAAAAAAGCTTTTGATCGCGTTTCTGCGTTCAGTAATTTTTGAGAAAATTTAGAAAACAAGTGTTACAATTAATCGTTAATTATGACGTCATGTGAGATCCTAAAGAAGTGCAATTTGATGAAGTTGGTAAGTTGAGCGCGGGCTTTCGTTTAAGCCGAAAACCGCTTTCCTCGGTGAAAAAATGCGATTTAAAAAAATTGTCTGTAATTGTGATATCATCATAACGTTACGAACCGTCCTTATGACACTCACCTCGGGGTGGTGATCTATCGTGCCATGCTTGATGCTTGTACGTCGCTCTTTTGGCGTAGCTCTGATTATTTTTATTGGCAATAATCAATTTAGTGACGTGAGATTATGGCTGGGTTGCATTTGCCTCCTGAGACTATTACTACGCATGATAGACGGTTCTCATATGAAAGCAAGGAGTTAGATACAGTTTAGTGAAATACAAATAATTCTGGCAAAGAAAAAAACGTTAATTGCCCCAATAAAAATTTTTCCGAAATTGAAAATGTATAAAGAGGAGGCGACTATAGTGAAGGTTTCCTATTGGAAAACAGATCTACAGTTTACAAAGCGAACTTAGTTCGGGACTTCGAATTATCATTAGACCAAACAAATTACGCAAACCATGAGTTATCCAAAGATAGCTTAGCACACACAACTGCTGTAAACAATATCCGAAAAATAACTTTGCGCAATTGGAAACCTGACCATGCTATTTCGACGATAGAGCGTAGCGGATGTCGTTAATGATCTTACTGGATTAACAGACACTGGAAAAAGAGCTGCAACTCTACTTCAAACACGGGAATTATGTTAGAAGTGGTAGTACTGGAAACCAACCGGAAAATTTTTTAGTAAGGCAAACAATTCCTGATAGCATGGTCGTGCAGTAACTTTGTAACTATCAAGAAATGACAAACGAAACAGAAAAAAAGCGCTGATTGGCACAATGTACGTGTGAGTTATGCTGGGAATAACCAAGCATATTGTTTTGCTATTATTTCATAAACAATGAGAAAATCCTGTATTTGGAGCAACATTCTCGCCAAACCGCCGCGAGTTTCCGGTTTCTCAGGTCAGACTTGATAATTTCATAACCAAGCTTGCCAAATATGGAATACTGTTCAGAGCTGTTAAAGCTAGTCGATATTTATTTACTTTTGCTGCCACAGTCCATGCAGGAAAACTCAAAGATTTAATCATGCATTGCATGTGCAAGACTGAAGAAACGATCAAGTACATGATTCAATCATTATAATCACAAAAGGGTCTTCAGGAAAGATATGTCTGATGACCCCCCCCCCCCCTGGTTATACGCTATTGGCCTGAATCTGTGACGCAGGCTGAGCGGCTGCTGTCAAAAGGCGTAAATTCAGCTCGAAAATTTAAGGCTACTTGAAAGTGCATTCTTGAAGAAGTAATCACGGTATCACGACGTGAAAGTCAATCACATGAGGTATATTGAAAGTCGTCAGAAGGAGTTCTTAGTCTTCATTCGAATGTCACTGGCACCAAGAGCAACGGAAAACCCAATACCTTACTTATATCAGTTGCAACCCTGTCTCCTATGCTTAATGTCACAAAAGACTGGAAAAAGAAGCCTGCTATTGATTAGTTTTATGATTATTATTCAAAGAGTGGTACAAAGATCGTGGATCAAAAAAAAGGTTACAACAAACGTAAAGCAAAAAGGAGATGCTGCATTGCAGTGTACGTGATGAACCAAGGAATCGATCCGAAAAAAGAGTATGCATTTTAATTCTAATGGGAATGGGCAATGCATTTAATTCTCACTTTAATTCAATCTTGAACAATGGTCGGCGTACAATATCCTATTCAAAGAAAAATAGAAGCAGCTTTTGGTCTGCAGAAATCAGATAACCTGCCGCAATTTTCTAAAACCTTACTACCACCCTTCAGATTTCTCAAACTACCTTGTCGTTTTTTTTATTTATGCGAAGCAACTGATCAGCTAACGCAAACCGGCACGATAGTGTAGAGGTTAAAGCGTCTGCTTCGCAGTCGGTAGACTAGGGGTTCATTCCCCTTGTCGAGTCATACCAAAAGACTTTAAAAAATGGTATCCACAGCTTCCCTGCTTGGCGCTCGGCATTTAGGAAAAGTTGTGGAGAACAAGCCGGCAAGTTCGCTTGTTGTGTCCTTGGGCAAGGCATCTAACGGGACGCCCCCGCCTTTATGTGGAAGACAGGTGGCCCAAACTTCTCGGAAATGGCAACTCCCAAACGAGTGCGGACTTCCCGTCCAAAATATAGCGATACAATTCGCTTTCTCGTGAATGGAGGATAAATATGAACAATACAATACGATTCAAACAAACAGTCATTGTTGTTACAGTAAACAGGTTAAAATCAATGCGGAAGAAAATAGTTCAGTTGTTTTCTCGTGAACAAAACAGTAAATGACAAAAGACGATTTTCTCAAAAACCTCGTGTTGATATACAGGGTGAGTCACGGGAAACGAATGTTTTTAGAAAGCCCCTTGCTCTTCTAGAGTAAGTGGTTAGGGAGTGAGGAAGGTAGTCTTTAACCTGCTTGAGATGCCGTTTAGTTTGTTGTTATATGTTTATCTTTTATGTTAATTTTTGTATTTGTTGGTCATTAATTTTGAATTGCTTTTCTTCTTAATTTTAAATTGATTTTAAATTGCTTTTCCTTATGCTACCGTGGAGTCTTGAACGCCATGTGCTTGCTTGTGACATCTACGTGAAAAATGGTGAATCAGTGACTGAAATCCAACGTCTCTTCAAGCGAAAATTCAACATCGGTCGTCACGGTAATGTACCAAGCCGCAGTTCCATTCTTAGTTGGGTTAATGCACTAAGAACGACTGGTTCATTATTGAGAACCAAACCACCCGGCTCTGCCAGAACACCAAGACATGTGGATCGAGTGAGAGAAGCAATCACCCGAAGTCCCAGGCGCTCTGCTAGGCGACACTCTGCAGAACTGGGAATAAGTCAGAGCACTGTGCAGCGAATCTTACATAAAGACCTAGCCTTTCAACCATACAAAATTATGACTGTCCAACAATTGAATCCGCAGGATTACCAACAACGTTTGTCGTTTTGCCAAACAATGCTCGACATGTTTGAAGAAAATGAGGATTTGGCCCTAATAATGAGTGATGAAGTCCATTTTCATCTAAATGGTACAGCTAACAAGCAAAACTTTCGATACTGGGCTTCAGAAAATCGTCGTGAATTACATCAGCGACCACTATACAGCCCAAAAGTGACTGTTTGGTGTGGTTTGGAAAAGTGCGGGATATTTGGTCCATTCTTTTTCGAAGAAGGAGAAGAGACAGCAACGGTTACTTCAGACCGCTATATTCGAATGTTTGAAAACTGTTTCCTACCTGAGCTTCGCAGACGAGGAATCAATAGGACATTAATGTGGTTTCAACAAGATGGGTCCACTGCTCATACAGCGAGAGCGTCCATGACTGCTGTACGAGCTGCATTCCCTAATCATGTCATTTCACGCTTTGGAGAACTCCCGTGGCCTCCGCGCTCACCCGATCTTTCCATGTGCAATTTTTATCTGTGAGGATTTTTGAAATCACGCGTTTATGCTGGGAAACCCCACACACTTGGAGAATTGAAGACTGCAATACGTGAAAATATCCGAGAAATAGGTGAAGAAACTTTAGTGAAAGTGGAAGCTAACTTTAGAAAGCGACTTCAAATTTGTGCTTGTAAAAATGGCCATCATTTGTCAGACATAATTTTACACTCCTAAATATTCCATAATGGCATAGTTTAGTGAATGTTTTTATGTACATTATAAAATTTTTGTTAAAATATTCGCAGAGTTTTGTCTTCCTTAAAAGCATCCGTTTCCCATGACTCACCCTGTATATTCATTAGGTTTTAGCACATCACGGCACTAACCCATGTGCACAATCGGCTATCCTTCACATCGTGAAAAACGAAATAATAGCAAAAAATGTCGTAAAGAAAACTAAAGAAGAAATTCGAGCCAAAAGAAAAAATTACCTAGAAAATTAAATCAAATCAATGCCAAACATGCAGAAAGTGTTGTGTGGCAAACACATATTTCGGCTTTGTATAGAGCAGGGCTACTCAACTCGCGGACCGCGTTCCAAATCCGGACCTTTCGACTATTGAAATTGGACCTCAAGCTCCAGGATGGGAAACAGTAGGTGCAGCCACAGGTTGCGAAAAAGCCCATGTCCATTTTACCAAGCTTTGTTGACTTGCTCTCAGCACTAAATTATTTTCAAACAAAATAGCAAAAATTTTCGCGCCTTCGGCGCTACTGCACATCCTTAGCATTTACTAACGGCACCTTTAAAGGACTAACAAACAATACGATCAATTTGAAAAACAGGAAAAACGTATTTACCAGTGCTGAAGGTCTCTTTGTCATGCTTCTCTTGTCCACTAAATGTGCCTATGCAGTTAAACTGATCAACTGTGGTAAAGCTCAAAGCCCAGACAATATCTCGCCAGATATATTCTGAAGCACTGCGGCTCCAAATGTGATACATGGCTTCAAAAATTCTACACAGCCTGCGTCACTTACCAAACAATCCCCACAGTATGGCGACTGGCCACAGTTATCTCGGTATCAAAACCTGGCAAAGCAGCTGATGATTCAAAGAGCTTCCAGCCCATATCGCTGCTGAGCGTTTCTTTCAAACTTTTCGAGCGGTTACTCTTGAGGCGTCTAGAACCTGTTTTTCACCCCCTACTTCCTGACGAACAAGCTGGCTTCAGGCATAGTCAATGCATAACCGATCAAGTGTTTAAACTAATCTATGACGTTGAACACAGTTTTGTATTGGCAGATCTTACTGCCGCACACGATAGTCTACTGTATATTACGAAGACTAAACGCCTTACCACCGCCTTTGATTTACTGTTACTTTTATAGACCGAATTTTCAGAACTGTCTAAAAATAAGAAATGCGCTTTTTTCACAAAATTAGCAAAACATAGTACACTAAGTTCATTTTATTTTTGATTTCGATGATTTGTGTAGAGTGTGTAGATTAAGAGAAAACAAGTATTTTTTGTATTTACTGATAATGATGGTTTCACTTTTGTCATTGTAAGTCAAAAATGAGGGAGCACAAGTTGATGAGGGATGAGGGAGCACAAGTTCCTCGGTGGAAATCGAGGAGACTGTGTGACGAAGAATTTAGATGAGACAGCACGCTTCCAGTTCGAGAAAAGACAAGGGTGGATACAAGAGATAAGAGAAGAGAGACTACAAGGGATTGCAGAGGGCACGAGTAGCGCTACCCGTCTCGCCAGCTCATCAGCCGCGTCGTTCTCCAGGAGAAACGAGTGTCCGGAGACCCATTGTAGCCTGATAGTACAGGAGGAAAGAGAAAACAGTTCCTGCCAGATCTTCCAGAGATATTGAGGTAAAAGGAAATATGGAGGAGAGGACAGGGTGGCGAGGACAGAGCGAGAGTCAGATAGGAGAAGAGAAGTGGCAGACTTGTTGGTGCTACCGAGACCAGCAAAGAGCGAGTAGGATGGTGCCGGCTTCAGCGGAAAAACTTGAGCATACTGGGCCAGCTGAAAAGGAAAGAGTGGCCTCAGTGCCACAAACAGAGCAGCTGGCAAGTACGCCAGAGCCGTCTTTTCCAAAAAGGAAAGAAACAGAGCTGTCTGTTCAGAGTACCAGATCGTAAGGAATGCATTTAGTGTCAGAGAAGTAAAGAGAACAGCAGCAGAGGAAAGAGTATTCCTCTGCAGAAGCACAGTGAGAGTCAAAGTAAAAAGCAAAGTCATCCCAACGAGCTTTCTGAAAATTGAAGGAAGGGAGACATTCGTTGGGACGAAAGACTGGAGAAAGAGAGACGGTTAGTAGAATTGGTGCGTGATCAGAATCCAGGTCCTGAAGCACCTTCCAGGAGCAAGATAGAACGAGAGAGGAGGGAGCAAAGAAGATGTCAGGGGAGGAGCGACTGCCTGAGGAGCGATGGAGAAGAATAGGTTTTTCAGAGTCATTGAGGTGGAGAAGGTCAGAAGGATGGCCCAATCAAACACTTCCTTCCCACAAGGGTCGGAAGCACCTTTTGAGTCCAAGAGGGTGTAATGGCAGTTGAAGTCCCCCACAATAAAGGGATTTCTGCGGGAGGGAAAAATGGAGGGAGAAAAGAAATTAGTCTGCTATTCATCGGAGAAGAGCGAATAAGGGGAGTATAAACATTTAGAAAAAAGAGCGAGGAGGAGTCGTTTAGAGAGATGTTGACCCTTACGTAATCCGAGTAGGGGTCAAGCGAAGAAAGAAAGAAAGTAGAAAGTTTAGAGAAGGATAAGCCCTGCCTGACGATAATGATGACGCCGCCGCTAGCGTGTGTGGCATCAGTAGAAAAAATACCTGACCGCGAATGGGTGCGATCAAGTCGCAGAGCAAAGAATTCAGGGATCTTGAAAGAGGAAGATGAGTTAAGGTTAGATTTCTGGATACAGATGAGATCAACGAGATGAGACGAAAAAAAGTGTAGAAGTTCAGTGCTCCTGGGTCGGAGACCCCCGGCATTCCATTGAATAATCCTGAGGGAGTTGGGGAGAGAAGAGGAAGCAGGAGGTAGAGAGAAACAGTCAGAAGCATGAGGCGGTGTGAGGGTACAGAGGGAGAAGATACAAAGTGGGCGGAAAAAGGATAAGAGGTTTGAAGAAGAGGGTGGAGCGGGAGTGGTGCATTAGCGGAGGAGGGGAGCCAGCTTGAGCAGTAGAGGTATACAAGCTCGAGGAGTCCGAGGAGATAGGAGCAGTGCTGGTAGGTGTGGGGTCTCCAGAAGAAGCAGGGACGCAGCAGGGAGGGAAACTCCAGGAATGAGAGATCCCAAGAGTTCCGAATCTAGAAAAGGAGAGTAGAGAGCACTTTAAATGAACCCATTTGGAACAGGTACAGCATTGCACTGACCTACACCACCAGATCACATTTCCAGCGCACACTGAACAGGGAAAGACGGGGTAAGAGTCAGGATGAATGTTGCCGCTTATCAGGAAAAGGAAAAGAATGAGAAGACGAAGACGGGCAAGAGAAAGGCAGGAGAACAGAGAAAACAGGCGATCGACTTCAAAGAAGCTGCGTGCTGCCCTTCTGTGGTCGTTCAGGAGACAGCACGGCATAAAAATGGTTTGTGTGAGTGGAGTGCCCGGGGTCACTGGGACCGAATACATTGTTATTCTGGCTACCAGGTACTTTTGATAAATTCATTTTATTTAGCTCTTCTGGTAATGATAACGTTTATTCAAGTTGATACAAGTTCTTACCGAGCATGCAAAAAACTTCAATATCCGTCAACCTTTCGAACAGCTATACAGCTGTTCTTTATCAGGACTAATAATAAACGAAAGCATGAGTGAGGCAATATAAATAGTGTGCTACGCAATCGAAAGAAAAAGGCAAAACAAAAAGTTTAAAAGCGAATAATAAACAACTGTAGATTACCTCAAATTATCATAAATTTCAGAATAAAAACAATTTTCTTTATCATTGATTGAATTTTCAGAATTATGAATAAAAAAAGATTCAAGAAATCGGCGTTTGGTAAAATCTATTTCAAAGGTTAAAATTTTGCTATGATCCCAGTCAACTCGGTGATCATTGGTGATGATATGCTAAACCAACGCCGTTTTTTATTAAAATTGTTGTCATCAACTTTTGCCAGATTTGCTGGCCTCAAATCCCTTTTATGCTCAGCCAATCTTGTTTTGTAAGCCCGTCCAGTTTCCCCAATGTAGATATCAGTGCAATCTCGACAAGGAATCTGGTAAACTACACCAGGTCTAGATGACCTTTCCACCGAGTCTTTTGCCTTTGGTAACATGTCTTTTAAAGTTAAATGCGGTTTGCTACCTATTTTTCAAGAACATGGTTTGAAAATTACAGCAGACACCAATTTAGTAGAAACAAACTTCTTGGACGTAACCCTAAATCTAAAGTCAGGTAAATACTGGCCATTCCGTAAACCCAATAACTCTCCATTGTACTAATCTCCATTGTACGTGCACAATCAATCCAACCACCCGCCCATAATTAAAAAACAATTGCCGATTATGCTAGCGAAACGTCTTTCCAATCTCTCATGTAACCACGAAGAATTTGCAAAAGCCATCCCAGAGTATGAAGAAGCCCATGCGCAGGAGCGGACACAAGAGCGAAATAAAATATGAAACGAATTCCCACCCAAACAAAAGAAGATCTAGGAAACGTAATATTATATGGTTTAACCCACCATATAATGAACACGTTTACACCAACATTGGGAGAGAATTCCGCCGACTCCTAACCAAGAACTTTCCACCCACCCATCGATTGAACAAGATCTGCAACAACAACGACGTAAAACTCAGCTACAGCTGCATGCCCAACATGGCAAATCTCATTTCCAAGCATTATAAAACCGTGCTAAAAAGAAAAGCCAACTCCAGCAACACCACACCACCGTGCAACTGCAGAGTCAAAGCCAGCTGTCCTCTGAAAGGAAAGTGCCGCGAAAAGTGCATCATATATAAAGCTACATTAACATCTGATGACAGCACCAAGCACTACCTCGGTAGTTGTGAAACGGAGTTCAAAGCCCGTTTTTACATCACAGCCAGAGCTTTAAATACCAACGAAAAAGCAATGCTACCGAACTTTCAAAGGCATTCTGGCTTCCCAAATCTAATGGGAAAAGCCCCGAAATCACTTGGGAAATTGTCACACAAACCACCCCTTACCAACCAGGGGCAAGGGCTTGCATGCTGTGTCTCACAGAAAAGTGCGCTATTCTGCAAGCATATCCCGCTACGTCATTGAATAAGAGAACCGAACTGATGGGAAAATGCCACCACATCAACAAGTTTAAATGAAAAAATTTTTCATAGCACCTACACTGTTTTCGATCCCGCCCTTCTCTAGAGCTTTGAGTTTAGCAATCTACCTTCGCCAAAAGTCCTATCTCCCAGCACCACCGGCGGCTTAATTGACATCTGTACTAACTTCTGAAACGCGTTGCATTAGTTGCTACATTTCCAAATGTATTGCACTTATTGGTTAACTTTTACATTTTTATACCGGATTTTATAGCGTTTTTTTATATGTATTTTGCAGACGCACCACCTGACGAGCCACTTGGCGAAACAGACTGTAGTGGTTTTTAATGTTTTTAATGTCTATTCTGTAGCTTTGCAAATAGAAATATACGAGGTGTGGCTAAAAAGAAACGGGACTATTGAATTTAGAAGTTTATTTAGATGCATGTCATACAATGTCCACATTGTCTAACACATACAAGTCTTTAGTCATCTCTACTTGTCTCCTTCGAAATATTCCCCATTGGCTTTGATGCACTTTTCCATTCTTTTTGACCACGCTTTGAAGCACTGTGAAAATTTTTCTTTTGTGATGGTTTTGAGGTGTCTCGTCACGCTGGTCTTGATATCCTCTACTCCTTGGAAGCGTGTCTTTTTGAGAATTCTTTTGAGAATCCTTTTCAGCTTTGGAAAAAGAAAGAAATCGCTAGGGGCTAAGTCTGGCGAATAAGGTGAATGATGCAACATGGTGATTTCTTTCGAGACCAAGAACTGTTTCACGCTGAGGGCTGTGTGGGCAGGAGCATTGTCGTGATGCAAGATCCAAGTTTTTCCTGCCCAGGAAGCTCTTCGTTTTTGACGAATTTTGTTGACAAGACGAGTCAGAACTTCCTTGTAAAAGTGTTGGTCAACTGTTTGCCCTTGAGGAACAAACTCATGATGCACCATTCCCTGATGGTCAAAGAAGGTGATCAGCATCACTTTCACTTGTGAACGTGGCATGCGGGATTTCTTTGGTCTGGGCGAGGACACACTTTTCCACTGACCACTCTGTCATTTTGTTTATGGATCATATTGAAAGACCCATGACTCGTCTCCTGTGATGACGTTTTCCAAGAATTTTTTGTCTGCTTTCATCTGCTGAAGGAGGTCTCGGCATGCATTCAATCGTTGAGCTTTCTGCTCCTCAGTCAAGAGCCTTGGCACCATTTTGGAACACACCTTCCGCATGCCTAAAGTGTCAACCAAAATGGTGCGGACCGTTTCTTTGTCCATCCCAAGTTCGTTGGCAATAACGCGAATTGTTAAGCGACGGTCACTGCAAACCAACTGCCAAACCTTTTCGATGTTAGTATCAGTTGGGGAAGTGCAAGGCCTCCCTGACTTCGGATCATCCTCCACATCCTCCCTGCCTTCCACAAATCGCTTGTGCCATTCAAAAACTCTTGTTCTGGACATGGAAGAATCTCCATAAACATCACACAACATCTTCAAAGTCTCAGTTGCCGTTTTTCCAAGTTTGACACAAAATTTAATGTTAATTCTTTGCTCAATATTCATTCTGCAATTGAACTCCCTATCGCCAAAAAACTCAATCAGATCTCGCACAGCAATTTTTTTCAACAAGTAATCAATCACATTCACCTATGGCTCCGAAAAAGCAAAAATAATGGCGATATTGTGTCAAAACAGCTGCTAAACAAAGAACACATGTTACGCCACAGTGTAAAAGATTTGATTTCCGATGGTTAATTGTGTTGCACAATCTGTAACGTCAGTCCCGTTTCTTTTTAGCCACAGTAGTATATATATTACGACTCCGGCAAGCTTGCTGTCGAGCACTGTAAAGCTAAGTGAATATTTTTATATGTATATATATATATACATTGTACCTCGTATTACAATAGTTCCAAAACTAATGCAAGAGGATAAGGTCTTTATGTTTCAAATGATATTGCTAGCTCAGAAATCAAAAGTTTACAAATGAAAATTTGTAGTTGTGAAGAGGTATGCGCGTTGCCAGGGCAAACGAAGTGGTGGGGCCGAAGTTGAAAGTGAGGGGGCACTAAAAATAGACTAAATTTTTGCCATATTGAAACTGATTTTGCACGGCTGCAAATGTGCAATTTTGAAAATTTTGTATTTTTATTTAAAAAAAGACATTGTAGGGCATAGAATGTTTTGAACTGCATACGATGCGAGCCTTCATGATCTCAAAATAGATTGTATGGTGATGATTAGATAAATTTATAATATAATAGAACTTAAGATTTTTGCCATACTTAATGACTTGATGGGTTTTATGGTAAAAACTTGGACGTGAATGGTGTTTGAAACTTAAACCACCGAACTACCGATATTAAAAATTCAATATACTGCCAATATACCGTATGTAACGTTGATCAAGTACATGACGCATCAAGATGTATATTGTTGTACTGTTGGTCACCACTAAATCACGATAAAATAAACAAAAATGAACATTGTAGAATACTAAAATGATAAAGTTTTTTAGAAAAAGCACAGAAGTGCGGAACCAATACTGTGGAACAAAGAACACCCAAAAGTTTAAAATAAAGTAAATTAACTGAGTTTAGCCAAATAACTGCAGTCTACAATTTCAGGTACCGGTACTGAACTGCCGAAAGACGTTTTCTTTCCAATCAGTTTTCAGCTTTTTTGTCAAGTGGTTTTCAAACAAAAGATGGGCTCTGCGAGCATACTTTGTTGATAGCCTGCGATCTAGCATGATAAGTTTTCAGAACAGAAAAAGAGTTCCCACACTTTGCGGTAGAGGCTCCGAGAAGTTTTTACATCAATTTTACATCAGACGTTTTTTCATCTTTACATCAAAGAAGTTGCTATTTTTTAGTAATGATTTTATAAACTAAAATTCCAAGATGCCTGTTGGTTCTCGAAATCAATTGTCACAACCACGGCAAACAAATTTATCATCACCTTTGTCAACCCAATACATTCTTCAAAAACCAGATTAGGCAAATTTCACATTGCCGCATGTTAGAAATCATATCCTCTCTACATATTGGGTGATACCAATTTATTGCAAATGATATTTTACCCAAAACTATGTCTTTTTTCTTGCTTTTGTTATTTTCACCTTTCTTTTTTTTGCGGTAAAATAGAGATTTTGTTATAACTGTGACTTTGTAGTTGGCGCTCTTTTTTCTTTGTACCCGTTTCTTTCTGGGGGTGCTTGCTTCAGGTGTAGCAATAATGCTGCAGAACGATGTTAATGCAGTTGGTGGTAAAGTGTCATTGTGATGATAGCTCTGAAAACATCTCGTGAATCGTCGAAGGCTTAGGAGAAGCATCTTGACTTGCTGATAGCTGCATTGACACGTCTTGGCTAGTTGATGGTTCTCATATTCAACATCTCTTCAGCCGATGGTTGCAGCTGTGAAGGCTCTCATTGCTGACTTTCGTCACTAACTGCAATATGTGTTGAATCACTCGGAGCAAAAGCATGATCTGGAATGATGCTGTTGTCAAACAGATAAATTCCACATTTTCTAAAGCCACTTTGAATGTTGAAAATGGTCATGTTTTGTTCCAAACTGGTGTAAATATTTTACCAAAATCTACTTAGCGAGTGTCCTGTTTGACTGCCGTCTCCAAAACTTGAGAACCTCCCCATTTCAATCATGTTCAAATGCTGTAAAGACTGCCACATCTAAAGACTAAAGCTTGTGGGTTGTGTTTGATGATAGACAAATAAGGTAACTTCGTGCTTGTCTGCTTCATCCACAATGCTTGGAGACAGATGACATTTTGCTCCATCAAAAATAAAAAGAGCTTTGCCTGGAAATTTGAAATGCAAAATGTTGAAGCTATTTCACAAAAATTTCATGCGTCATGCTGCCCTTTTCTGCCATTTCAAACCATGCAAGAGGAGGCAAACGTTTTTTACCTGCTTTTGCCCTTAAAAATTATCACTAGTGGAGTCGTTCCTCCTGCAGCGTTTGTGCAAGCTACCACCGTCACATTTTCATCGTGTTCTGGCACCTAAAGATAAACTCGTTTTTGGCCCTTTTTGGCGACAACACTTTGCTGGTGATGTAAAGCCAAGCGATAGCCTTCTCATCTAAATCATAAATTTTTGCGGGTGATCAAACAGCTTCATGTTTTTTAATGTTTCTTTGAGCTTTGAAAAATGGTCTCTCACAATAAACCGATTTAATTTTTGTGCACGGGCTGGATTCATATGCTGAGCTTTGCGCCATCGCAGTTCTGGTCATCTTTGCATGAAAAGACGGAACCACTTTTCGCCAGCCATATTGGTAGTAAAGGGATGAATCAACCCATTTTTTCCACGAACTCGAAAACGTAGCTTTGGATCATTTTTGCAGTCAGTGGTAGTCCAAGGAGGCAAAGCAAAAATTTCTTTTTATCAATTCTTGTTTCTCTATATGAGAAAGCAAAAATTTTCGACCCATTCTTTTTCCGCACACCCAGTCTTGAGATGATTTCTCAAAGTTCTAGATATACCAAAACGTTTAGATGACTCTCTTACAGAAATGTTCTGTCGACTTACAGCTTTCATACAATTTTTTAGAGCATTCATTGTCCATTTACCACGACTGGAAGCCATTTTCTCGAATTCAACAAATAGAAATTAAAGTTTTAAAATTATCCTGCAAAGATATTTTGACAAAAAAATAAATTTTGTTCTATACCATGAAAATGTCATTAGTTAGCATCAATATAAACTGCATACCGATACGGTTTGACCTGCTTTAGAATCGAACCCAGTTTAAAAATAAAACACGATCTATTATTTAATGTCAACATGCCGTTTGATTACTTACATGTTCTTGTTTGTGACATTAAACAAGTAAATATTTGCCATGCCCTAATAAGCCCTACAGCCAAATTTTAATGGGCCGGCAACCTTCTATAAGCAGCTTCAACACATTCTATTATCTACAGTATAGCCAGAAGCCTCAACCTGCTGATGCACACTGAAAATAAATATATTTACCCAGCCACGAAAAACTAACAACCTAAAAAGCACGTGCAACTTACTAATTACCCAGCTATTTTTCACTCTCAATAAAATCTTCCAAGTGAAAATTTACCTATTTGTGATTTCGACTACGTTTCGGAAAAACTACTCAGTTCGAAGAAACGCAAACCACATACGATCTGCACGTGACTATGATTGCCAACAAAATAGCAACAACTGTTCCGCTCTGCCTTTTTTTAGTTTTTGAATTACATAAGATTGGCCTTATTTGAGCAGAGGACCTTATAATACAGAAATGGACAAACTAATCAATGCAATGAAAATTTTGGCCGATGAGCATTTTCCTAAGATGAAGCAATCAAGGAACCAATATAAATCCAACGAAAAGCCGTTGGTTACTAAGGCAATGCTAAAGTCGATAAGAATGCAAATATACTGTTTAAAAATATTTAAGATTAAAGAGGGATATAGACCATCAAGAACAAAAATGCTACTGCAACAAATTAATCCGTATTAAGAAAACCGCAAAGGCGGCATACTACCACAAACAGTTTGAAAATCGTGGCAGCTCGGTTCATTCTTGGAACTCATTGATCAAATTTTAAGAAAACCACCAAATGTCATGCCCTGCCGCCAAGCATTAGTGTCGGAGGAAAATTATTTGATGATTCCAAAACTGTCTGCGACGGGATAAACAATTACTTTTACTCCATTGGCAAAAACATGGCAGAAAAATTTGGCGGCACTGGATCAGTAATCAATAATTTGAAAATTTACGACAGACGAATCATAGGTTCCTTTTTTTCAAACCTACGGACGAATATGAAATAATAGGCAATATGAATGAACTAAGCACGACTAAATAGCTGGGCATAGAAAACATTCCTATCCAGTTAATAGAAAAGGCCAAGTACATCATTTGCACATACTTAGCAAGAATAATAAACTCTAGTTTAGTCACAGGATATTATTCAGACACACCTAAAATAGTAAAAGTGACGCCATTGCATAAAGGTGGTTCTAAAGAAGATAAAACAAATTACAGGCCTATATCGGTCTGGTCTCCATTTAATAAAATAATTGAATTCATTATACTCATTACAGAAACATTGGAAAAATTTTTAAACAAAAACGTTGTGTTCGCTTATACGCAATTTGGTTTTCGAAAAAACTATTCTACTATGCTAGCAGCCACACAACTCCAGGAATATATTTGACGTGCATGTGATAAGGGGAATACAATATGTTGCTTATTCCTAGACCTAGCCAAAGCTTTCGACACCGTTAATCATAATATATTGCTGCAAAAACTTGAACACAACAGCACTTGGGGGTTATCAGTTGAACTGTTCAAATCGTATTTACACAATAGAAAGCAGGCGGTTGTTAATGAATCTTACTGGTCTAGGCTACGTAAGATAGAGATCGGTGTACTTCAAGGTAGGGTCCTTGGTCCATTTTTCTTACTATATATTAGTGATCTCGTCAAGCGTTCTAATTTAAGTGCAACTCTGTACGCTGATGACAGTGTTCTGACTATGGGAAATAAAAATATAAAATAATTGTAATATCAATTTAACGAAGAGCTAAAATGGGTCGACAATTGGCTAAAAATAAATTGTCTTACTACCATCATTGCCAAAACCAATTATTTGTTTTTCACTAACAGAAATACATGCGCAGAATTCATTATATTGTTTAACAATCAAAGGTTCATGAAACAAGAAACAACTAGATATCTAGGAGTATATCTTGATAGTTGATAATCAACTGAAGTGGGATTAACATATTTCTTATCTGGAAAAAAACTAGCTTGTGCATCTGGCATTTTGTGCAAATTAAATAAATAAATATTTTATTATATAAGTTGCGTTATTAACTGTCTATTACAATGTGGTGTACTCACATTTTTTTATATGGTGTGACAAGCTGGGGAAGCTCAGCCTAATCAACTTTAAATAAACTTCAAGTGAAACAAAACCACTTGATTAAAATTATTACCCACAGCACTGGTAGCAGAATCAAATTACAACCTTTATATCGCAAAACTTGTATATTAAAAGTGAAAGAAATTTTTCTCTCAGAAGTAGCAAAATTCATGGCTAAATTAATTGTAAAAAAACTTTCGACATATTTCATTCGTCTATTAATTGAAATTTCTGACATACATCATCATTTTACTCATATTTCATCTGAAAATTTATACCTTCCTAGAAATAATTATGCTCGAACCATCAAATCTATTACAATTCTCGGTGTCAAAATTTGGAATAACGTCCCCAGCAATATCAAAAAAAGGCCGGCAAAATTGCATGTTTTGGTACCATAAGTTGCTGAAAAAGCTTTGTCAAGTGAACTATAGTATGCCACTCTATACCAACATTAAATATTTGGCCTATCTCAGACCAACAGTGTATTATATGTGTACGGCCACGCATGTATGTGTGTAGACCTATGTATATGTGTGTTTATGCGCGTGTATGTATATGTTCATAGATATGGATATACTTAGGTATAGCCTATGCATGAGTATGTGCTTGTATATATGCTTGTTACTGTATTCACTATAACATCTTGTGCTCATACAATCTCATTTGACGGTAATCTTGTTTGTTTTTGTCCTATTAACACATTATTGCCATAAGAGAGGAGGCGCAGAATGGGCGACCTGCCCATCTGTGTAAACTGGCGTATGGTCTTTCGCTCTTCCTCTGTGGACATGCATTTCAATTTTTCGTGTCGTTATTTTGTGCATAGGCGTGAATCTTGCGCAATGTCCATGTAAATAAATTGTTGTTGTATTGATAATTAGTTCGTTTTTGATAAAGATTAGGCTTACAGATTTTCATTGAATAACTCAACTTTATTTATCCGTAAAACTGTGGTCGTAGCCAATGCAGGATTTTTAGGCGAATGACAGCATCTTTTTATGCTGGTTGTTAAGAGTACATGCTCATACACCTATTGTTCCATATCCTTTACCATGTGAAATTTTGTTCAACTCCTATTGGCTGATTTCAGTGCCTTATTTTCATTGCCTCCCCACCCTGTTAAACATTGCCTCAAGCTGATCGATCCATGCTTTAAAAATCCAATTTTTGGGGTACGTTGTGTGACCATTTTTTAAAAAAGTTAGTGATCTAAGCTATTCAAAATTCAATGTAAGCCATACATTGCACGATCACGGTGTATATGAATCAAAGGCTTGAGGTGTCCAAAATATGACCAATGGCATGTTTTGAACTTCCAAGCGGTCTTAAGAGCATGCAATAGGTTTCTTTTAAAAAAGCTTATAAAGTAAAATTGTGAAAAGAATATTAACTCTTGCAAAACTATTGGATTGCGTAAAAAAAATTATTGTTATTGTCTTCTGTTTCTTTGTTTTTTTCTTTATCAATTCTTAAAAACTTGAACTCTATAGGTATTAGAGAATTCACTCAAATTATAGCACTGCCATTTCATGTTTTTCGCTAATATCGATATCTGTTGAGATCAGGGAGTATCTCGACTCGATAACCGAAAGGTTCCTCGATGCTCCTGGCTTTTGCTACTACTGTTTTTTTCTTTTTGTGTTATTACTGTGATTATTGTGTTGGTGGGCAAAAGCAATAATAAATACACACACACACACACACACACACTCTCTCTCTCTGTCTCTTTACAAAAAAATGGCAGACATTATTCAGGTTTTCATTTTTGCATGACTTTGTTCGACAAAAACAAATTTGCTTCCAGTAGAATATTAATTTATTCAGGCCATGGAAAATTTTGTCTTCCTTTTGTTAATTTCATTTCACTTTTTTGTAACCAGATTACTCATGACAAAATCTTTTAGGTGGCAAAATTACCGTGAAACAAGGTTACTGGCAAAATGTACAGACAAGGTTGATGTTAAAAACAAGACGTGAGTATTCCTGACTGGTTGTCCACAAACTATTATTTCGTTTGCCCAATGATTTTCAACTGATGATGTCGTTGGAAGTACTCAGGGTTGCTGCAATACGTACGGTAGTAATGCTATGGCTCATTCCACTTTTAATCCAAACCATGAATGATTAAAATTACTAGTCATTTCAGTTGTTTTCAAACAAGATGTCCTTTCTAAAGTGCATCATAGGGTGTCATTTGCAATACGACACTCCATGCAAAATCTGGAGTAAATACTACCGCTAGTTTAATGTTTAATCTTGTTGGTTACCGGTATGTGTTGCGAGAAGACAAGTTAGAGCAAAAGATAAATTGATTGGATTTGTTTTCCGCTTAAATTTTCATCCTTACAATTCCAGCCCCATGACTGCAAGCTGAGATCCTATCAGCCTTTGCTACAATTCTTGCAAATTTTGTTTATATTTTTTTGTGATGACGTATGGTATGTGTTGCTCGCTATTAGAATACAGTCAAATCTCGTTACTATACCACCTCGATACTATGCCACTCTCGATACTATACCGCTTTTGATCGACCCAACAAAATTCATTACAAATTGAATAGGGAATAAATTTACTATGCCACCTCTTACTCTCGCTACTATGCCACGTGAGATTTATGGATACTGTATACAGTACTGTCGATAAAAACAGCCTTGTTACGTGTACAAGAGTGTACAAAAATAGAACGTGGCATACAGGCATCCTTGTTACGTGACAATGTACATACAGTACACTGTATGCCATGTGCTGCTTTTGTACACTGGTTACAGTACAGTAGCCTACGGTACATTTTTGAAGTCTAAATTTTGTTCCAAATTTTACCCAAAATGTCATCTCAAAAGCGCAAGCGAACTGACTTTACGTTGAAGGAGAAGAAGGAGATCATCGATGCTGCGAAGAAGGAGCCAAATCAGTCCAAACTGGCAAGGAAGATGAGCAAGAAATGGGGCATCGAAGTTAAGAGAACCACAGTGAAGGGAATTCTCAGCAAGAAGGATGCAATCGAGGCGGCCATTAGAGCTGGAATTCCATCAAAACGCAAGAAGCTGAAGCCGGCTAAACACTCGGAGCTCGACAAAGGGGTGCTCATATGGCTGAAGCAAGCAAGAGAACAGAACCTGCCAGTCGTTGGTGATCTGATCAAAGAGAAGGCATTGAAACTGGTCGAGTTGATGCACATTCCAGACTTCATCGCCAGTGACGGTTGGCTGGACAATTTCAAGAAGCGCAACGGCATCACGTTCAAGACAGTGCAAGACGAAGCTGCAGGGGTAGATTTACAACCCCTTCTTGAGTGGCAACAACAGGTTCTCCAGCCCTTACTTAGGCAATTCTCCGCAGACGACGTCTTCAACCTGGACGAGACTGGACTCTTCTGGCGGTTGCTTCCGAACAAAACCATGAGTTTCAGGGGAGAACGGTGCACTGGAGGAAAGAAGAGCAAGCATAGGATTACTCTTCTGATAGGGGCAAATATGAGTGGCACCGAGAAGTTTCCTCTTCTGGCAGTCGGCAAATCCAATAGACCCCGTGCTTTTAAGAACAAGGAGATTCCCGTCAAGTACGAAGCAAACTCGAAGGCGTGGATGACCGCAAAGCTTTTCGAAGACGTGTTGCGTGCGTGGGACGGACGACTCGGCCAGCAGGGACGCAGAGTGCTGCTCTGTCTTGATAACTTCTCTGGCCATCCTCCTGAGCTCCAGCTGGACAACATCCAACTGCTCTTCTTCCCACCCAACACGACATCCCATTCTCAGCCAATGGATCAGGGAATCATAGAGAACCTCAAGCGCCACTACAAGAAGATTCTGCTGCGTCGTCGGCTCGAGGCCATGGACATGGGAAAGGAGTTCGAGTTCACATTGCTCGACGCTCTACACGTTGTCCGGTATGCTTAGGAGCAGGTCAGCGAGTCCACGATTAGAAACTGCTTCGCGAAGGCCAAGTTTAGCGAAGAGGAGCATCAATCTGAGCCAGATGATGCTGAACTGTTGGAGATCTGGGAAGCTCTTCCTGTCGAGGAAAAGATGCACGAGAACGAAGAGATCGAGCTATCTGACTTTCTTGAAGCCGATGAGCGCCTCGAGACTGGAGGATCTTTCACGTTGGAGGACATTGCGGAGGAGATGTTGGGCAAAGAGGAGCCGGTCGAAAGCGAAGATGATGAGGTAACTATCGAGGAAGAAACCATTTCTTTCGAGAATGCCCAGCGGGCATGGAGCACTGTCCGGAAGTTTATGCAGCAGAGAAGCGAGAAATTGGGTGTGATGCAAGCATGCGATCGCCTAGAAAATGAAATACACGAGATTCACCGAAAGAACATGCGACAGCTGACGATTCTTCAAAGTTTTGGCCTGAGTTAGATAACTTGGGGAATACGTTACGTGTACTTTACATACCGTACACTGTAGTCGTTTATCGTTTTGTTCGTTGCGTTTATTGTTTCGTCAATACTGTAGCAAATTCTTGTTACTATGCCACTCTTGCTACTATGCCACTTTACCTCGGTCCCAATGGGTGGCATAATATCGAGATTTGACTGTATTTGTGGAGCAAATGTTTTAGCTTTTAACCCATTCGTGCCTACTGCACCCTGATAAGGTGCAGCTGAATAATTGGATTAATGTCTACGTAAACAATCGCAATTGTTTTCTCACTATTTACGTACAATGAGAAATAGGTCAGCAACCATACTGGCCAGTTCAGTTTGAAAAAGTTTACTTATTATTGAATTGTGGCAGTTTAGAGCAGCTACGAAGAGAAAATTCAAGTTTCATGATGTCTGTCTGCAATAGGTAAGTAAATGTTAATATATTAGTGATGCGTAATGATTTTCTTTTGAATAACTAGTTTATTTAGTGCATCTAAAGTAGGTTTGTAGCATTAGGTCAAAGACCATGCTACTTATCGTGATATTGTAAGTATTGTGACGTCACAGTAGACTGGATCACGCGATGTTCCAGCCAACATGTGACGGCAGAGAGAAAGAAAGCAAGTAGAATAAGAAAGTGTCAGTACATTGCAACTGTTTTTAGACATTAAGTCATTTTGAATAGTTGTAATTCTTTTGGGATATTTCTCTTGGATGGTTCGCAAGTCACTTCCGACCGCAACTGGACTGGAAGGTGAGAGAACTTTTATATACGTGTAGCGCGAATGCTTCTCTGGCAACAGTGATCTCTGACCAGAAGCAATCGAAGACCAACTAACCGCTATAGGTTAATAGGGTAGTTATAAATAGGCATAGTACAGGCATAGTAGGCATAGTACAGGCATAGTAGGCATAGTACAGGCATAGTAGGCATCGTACAGGCACAGTACAGACATAGTAGGCATAGTACGATGTGGCGATGATTTTTAGTTGTTGGAGTCCGCCTACTACTAAACGTAAAGGACAAAATTTGAACTTTACATTACATGCTTAAGTAGTTCACCAAGCAATGAAATGAAAACGGCTGCTTGCGGGACCTAGGAAACAGATGTTTAGGGATCTTTGCAACACTGTGTTGCAAAATAAAATTTAACAATCGCACGTGGACATGGTGTTTTCCAAAAAAAAAAAAGGTCGTCTCCCTCGCTTCGGGCGGAAAATGCGTCTAGGAAGACTGACGAGCACTCATGTCACATCGCTCCCATCTCCAAACTTCCACATCTGCATTTGAATGAGGTAGTATCAATCCTTGCTTAGGACAATTCATGAGATCTAAAAATGGATTCTCTCCAGAAGCATTTTTGAAATCCTCCACTTCAGCCCAAAATTTCTCTGTTCTGTGTTTTCAGCCCAACATTATGTTTGAAAAATATTAGATAAACTCACTAATACAACATTAGCCTAACAATATTGCATAACCTAGAACAAAAAAGTAAAGAAAAACAAGTTAATCTCCCTCCTTCACTATTCTTTATGACATTACTCGACTTAAAGATTTCCCTCTAGATAATATCTAGTACGTTAAAAAAATATCTAGACTTTCTAGCCATCTTCTAGTTTCTCAATTATACCTCTAGGGCCTAGGCCTTACAAAAAATATCTAGATCTAGCTATAAAACATCTAGAGTGGCAGCCCTAATCGGATCCCTCTTAATAGGAGATCGGCTTGAAAATGCTAATTAGCAAGTAGCAACTTCTATATTATATAAAAGTAAAAATTAATTTTTTTTTTGAAAGGAAAGAAGGCTTTGTCACATTTGTGCGACTGGTTTTCGATCGCACACCTCTCCTACTATGCCTACTTTGCCTGTACTATGCCTACTATACCTGTATTATGCCTACTATACCTGTACTATGCCTGTACTATGCCTATTTATAACTACCGCAGGTTAATACATCAATTTTACTAAAAATTATTTTCGATTGACTTTGGCGTTAAGTTTTGTGTTGCACCCCATTAGGGTGCAGTAGGCACGAAAGTGCACATCTACTACATACCATAAAATTGTGCTTATTTTACTTTCAGCGCAAGTAAACAGATTTGGAACGTCAACGAGGTTATTGAAATGCTAGAAGAAGAAGAATTTCTGCAAGCTGACGTTTTTTTATCTCCTCCAAATGAAGGATTGCTTTCTGATGAGGATAGCGATGATGAAGAAGGTGTGTCAGCAGCTCATCTTTCTGGGCCTCAGTTGTCAGCAACAGCCGAGTATCGTATTAATTATGGTAATTCTGTTGTAAACAGCTTAGAATTCGATGCAAGCGCAGATGAAGATGCAGTTACGGCAAGCATTGATGTAAGTGACCATGATTTGTCAAATTTAGACAGCGAAACGGAAGAAAATACGTTCCTGTTGCTCAAACCTGCAGCAACCTCCCTTTCCTGGCAAAAAAAAGATTTGCAACCGACAACGTTTACTGATTCTCCTTCTAGAAGTTTTTTTGAAAATTTTATGTCACCGACAGCCATCTTTGACCTATACTTCGATGAAGAAGTCAAAAATTACCTTACCGAAATGACTAATTTGTACGCTCACAGAGATAGAGGCAAGCATAATTTTCATGTGGAGCATGCGGAAATGCGCCTTTTTTTGGCAATGTTGTTGTTGTTCGGCTATAATGTCCTTCCTCGTCGTCGCATGTATTGGGAGAACTCAGAAGATGTTAAAAACGATAGTATGTCACGGGCCATGTCCCGTAATCGATTTGAAGAAATTTTATCAGTTCTCCATTGTTGTGATAACAACAATCTAAATCCTGAAGACAAAATGACAAAGGTGCGCCCTTTATACAATTTGATAAATGAGCGGTGCTTAAAATATTCGTCTAAACTTTCTTCAATCTGCGTTGATGAATCTATGCTGCCATATTATGGACGGCACAGCAGCAAACAAAGAATTGTTGGTAAACCAGTACGCATGGGATACAAGATGTGGGTTTTGGCCGAAAGTAGTGGCTATGTGGTACAGTTTGAACCTTATCAAGGTGCGAAAGAAAAAACATCTTGTCGCAAATCTGCAACAAATTGGGGTCTGGGTGAAAGAGTTGTTCTGGATTTGTTAAATTCACTTCCTCGAAAACTATCCTATCATGTATTTTGCAATAACTTTTTTACTTCATTACGACTTGTACAACATCTTCAAAATGAGAATATAAAAATTACAGGTACAATTCGAAGCAACCGTTTGGACAAGTGCCCCATTTTTCCCCCAAACTTTTGGAAAAGGAGTCGCGAGGTTTTTAGGATCAATTCACTATTTCTGTGCAGCTCAGGAATACGCTGACTTCTCTTGGCACAGAAACCTTTGGCGGTATTTATCCTTTCCAACTTCACTACAGCCTTACATTACAACACCATTACATTATCACAATCTTATTCAAATAGAATAATACGGTAGCATGCAATACAAATAACACGTTGTAAGTAGTTAAAACTATCCAAAAATTTAGTTAAAGCTAGCAATCACATAGAAGAAAGACTAACTGATGCATCAACTGTACAACTAAATATCTAAAAATATCTAATTCAGCTTAAAAAGACTAGTTAAACCAAATTACCCAATTACAAAATAAACAACTAGAGCTTGCTGATAATAGGAAGGTTGCATGTGACGTCACGGATTTCGCGCCAAAAAAAGTGGATGACCAAAAGCTTTAATTTATGCTGGAGAGGTATAAAGCGAACACCAACTTTTGGGGTTATTTTGAAAACTAATGAAAAATTAATTAAAATTTGGAATGAATTATTGCTAGTTGGATTCTCGGAAAGAAATAAATTTGACCAAAAGCAATTTGGTTGAGATTTGGTCTTTCAGTTGGCTAGTGTAAGCCTAGCATAGTGGGCTAATTTTTAAAAAAATGCCCCTAAGAGAAGTGTCATCTAACTACCAGTTGCTCCTCACTTAAAAATAAACAATACCAATTAGATACCAGTCGGTACATTAGCAAAAACAACCATTATTTGATCATTACTACCGGTACGGTAAGCTTGCCGGTAAGCTTACTTGTTGTGTCCATGAGCAAGGCATTTAACGGTATGCCTCCATCTTTATGTGGCAAACAGGTGGTGGGGCCAAGCAGTCTACCCGTCGCGGTGATCCAGTGTGACAAAAGACATGCAAACAGAGCATGAGCTCTACGCATGAATAAATAAATCGGTACCGTAATTTTTGTATTATCCTTGGTCCAGCAGCCTAGGTAATAGCCCAAACAATTGTTTAAAGAGTGGTTAAGGTCACACAATTACATCTGACATATCAATATGACTGGCCTGCAATTACTATTGACAACAAATTTCAAAAACTTACTGATATTATCCAACAATAACTAATCCAGCATATGTCAAACGGTACAGAAGTCTACCCTGTCATTTAGGCTACAGTATAACTTAAGTTTCAACTTTTCAGAATGCTTATGCCACTAAATATACTGTATAAGTTACACATTACAATTAACTTAAACTCATCATTCCCAAACACGCTGATTAATCGAATATGAAACCCTCACAGAAGCTGGCTACAAATAAGCCTGCATGTTTAGCCCATAAAATTAGCCCAACTATTAGCAATAACAAGCAAACCTTAGCACCTCTTATCTTACTTTGACCTTATATTCATTCCTTAACATCAATAAAACAACATATTTAACGTGCATTCAACAACTGTCACGTTTCTTCATTTGCTTTGCAAAAAACGATATCACTCCTATTCAATTCAATGCAAAAACAGTGACTTTGGTCATCCACTTTTTTCGAAAGCGCATTTTGATGACGTTTGATCACGTGCGTGCAACCTTCCTATTGTACCGCACTAAATCCGGGTTACTGATATAAACAAAGGTAATGTTGCCAACTAATTCCCAATTACTACTAAACAGCAAAGGCGGATCACAAACATGAAATATGGCGGATCACAAACATGAAATGCAGTTATATACAACAAAGTTAAGCAGAGCGAGAAGATAAGCAAATAAAAGTGACAAACAGCAATACTGGCAGTGGCAATGGTGTAAGCGAACGGCAAAATGGTGGGGTTGGGATAAATAATGATTGTGCATTTCCGCTTTTATGTAATTAATCACAAAAACGCAATGGTAGTCTTATTGATCGGCCTCTTCTCGTAGCACCTCAAGGCCGATTTATTTTCGGTGACGTCGAAACATCCTGGCCACCTCGACCCGATTGCTCATGATCGGTCGAAATTTGATTATTATCGTCACAAAAAACATTCGTTGTAACATTAGCATTGTTCTGGGTTTTGTCACAGTCCGTAATGTTTAGTTCGTTAATCCCCCGTTCAATCAGATGCAATTTCTGAACCGGGCGGGTCAGCACTCCAGAGCTGGTTTTTAATTTGCATGTTCGTACGAGGCCGTCTTTACTTGCTATGACTTCAATAACACGGCCGAGAGGCCATTTAGGTCGTGAAGTATTTTCTTCGCTGATTAAGCACACGTCGCCGATTTTGAGAGGTGGTTGATCTGAATACCATCTGTTTCTTTTCTGCAATGTGGGAAGATATTTTGACGACCATCTTTTCCAGAAATGTTTTAACAGCGTTTGCAAATACTTGTATCTTGTGGTAACACTAACTGTTGAATCATCAGGAATAGATGGAATCGTACGCAAGGCTCGACCAATGGCAAGATGACTAGGCGTAATCGCCTGGGGATTTCTGGGATCGCTGCCCAAATAAGTTAGAGGGCGTTGGTTTAAGGCAGCTTCAATATCGGTCAGAATTGTGTACAGTTCAGCATAATTTAATTGCGCTCTTCCAAGAACTTTTCTCAGTGGTTCTTTTAATGAGCGGTTGAGACGTTCGTAAAAGGCACCTCGATGAGGACTGCGTTCAGTAATATAAGACCAAGTAATTCCATTTTCAGCAAAATATTTTTGTACAGTTTCATCATTGAGCTCTCTTCTCAAATAGTCCGAAATAGCAAGCTGTATAACCTTTTCAGCCTTCTTAAACGTAAGTTGATTGTCGCTGACAATCTTTTTGCACCATCCTCGACGATTAATCATTCTTCTCAATGCACATAGAAATTCTTCTGTCGACATGTTATTGGCTAACTCAAAATGCACCATCCGACTGTGCGTGCAAGTAAAAATATAAGATTTTCGCATTCTGCCTGTTTCTTCATTCTTTATATAAACAGGTCCAGTAAAATCGAGCCCAATGTCCGTGAAAGCAAAAGCAGGAGTCACTCGCTCTTTTGGCAACACACCCATCTTTTGCTGCAGCGGTTTACTGGCAAAATGCCTGCAAATTTTGCATTCTTTCAAGGCTTTTCGTACTTCTTCTCGAATATGAATGATGTGAAATCACTCTCTCAGAACTGCAATTGTCGTATCTTGCGGTGCATGACTATTTGTGTAATGAACATGTAAAATAAGTTTGCGCACCAAATGGTCTCTAGCAGGAAGAATAACTGTTTTCTTTGTAGTTTCAGGCAGATCCGAAAACATAAGACGATCACCACAAACAATCAATTCACGATCACTATCATACTGGGGATTCATGTCCAAAAAGTTACAGTTGCGATGCGGTCGCCCAGTTGTCTGTAGAGCAGTGTAGTCTTCAGGAAAGTGCAGTCGTTGAACTACTTTGAAAATGAAATTTTTCGTCAATTTATATTCTTCAGCATTAATACACAAATGAATAAATTTGCGCGTAGCACAATTTTTCCATCTCAAGGCTCTGGCCGCCAATCTAACAGTTTTGGGGTATGACTCAAAGCACTCAAACATTTCTATTTTAGGAGGAACCACAACTGATAATGAGGTGGTAGCTTTTGAGATTTCTGTGTTTAGTGCTTCTAATAAATCAGGGTTTTCATTTTTCGCAGCAAAAGTATTATACTGACTTGGCCAGAGAGACCTTTCCAATACAAGCCAACTAGGACCGTTCCAATACATACTGCTGTTTTTTAAATCAATCAATTTCATCCCACGGCTGTGCAAATCCGCAGGATTTTGGGCACCGGGGCAATGTCTCCAAAAACTGGAAGGAAACAAATCATGAATGCTTTGAACTCTGTTTCGGACAAACGTTTTCCAGTGAGTGCTAGGCTTAGCTAGCCATGCTAACACCACTTGAGAATCAGTCCAAAGAAATACATCATCAATTGTGACACAGTCTGTCAATGAATCTTTTACATAGTGAGTCAGTTTTGCAAGGCAATGGGCACCCATCAATTCCAATCTGGGAATGGTAGCATTTTTAAGAGGAGCCACCCTTGTTTTAGCTATCAGGTAGGTCACTTGCACGTCGCTCGGAGTAAATTCAGTTCTCATGTAAACTGCTGCAGTATATGCTTCTTGTGATGCATCGCAGAAGCCATGTATCTGAACATTCACACCTTCTTTACTTTGATGCAAGCGAAAAGGGCATCGTGGGATTTTTATCGTTTCCAACAACGACAGTTCTTCTGCCCATTGGACATAACTTTCAGCGACTTCTCCACTGATGTGCTCAGACCAATCCACTTTCATTTTCCACAACCGCTGCAAAATTACCTTTGCTCTAACAGTGTATGCAGCAAGAAATCCAAAAACATCAAAAATACGACTAACTTTGCTTAATATATTCCGTTTAGTGACAATCTTGTCCGCTTTCATCAGCTTTTCGCTAGCTTTGCAGTAAAAAACATCATCCACTGTATGCCATTTAAGTCCTAAAGAAAAAGCTTCGCCAAATTTATTTTCATCAAGATCCAACACTAAGTTAGGAAGTCTGGATTCTTTTGGAATGGCTTTCAAGACTTCGCTGCTATTTGTGGCAAACTTCACCAAATTCCAGCCGCCAGACTGAAAAAACTCGACTAGCATTCGCTGCTTTTTGACATCTTCGGCTGTATCTCCACCAAGATGGACGTCGTCCATATACATATTATTGCGCAGCAAGTTGTACAAAGAATCGCCATACTTTGAAACAATGTGATCTCTTTGAGCATGATGCAGCACACATTGTATCGCGAGAAAAGGACTGCTAGTGATTCCGAACATCAGGCGTTGCATCGCAAACACTTTTGGCATAATAGCAGCGTTGCAATCACGCCAAAGATACAATTGATAGAACTGATGATCATACGTCACTTCAGTTTGACAAAACATTTTCTTTAAATCTCCGTTTAACGCAATTAACGGCATGCGAAATCTTAGTAACACAGATGCTATGTCTGGTAGCAAATTCGGCCCTTTAAGTAAACAATCATTTAGAGAATAACCGTTAGGGCCTTTTGAGCTAGCATCGAAAACAATCGTTACTTTGGTGGAAGTGCTAGATGATTTGAAAATGGGATGGTGTGGAACAAAATAATTGGAACAGCTTTTAACTTTTTCCAATTCTTGCACACTTAACTCTTTGGCAAATCCATGTTCAACATACTGATTAATGGCCTCCGAGTAAGCTTGTCTCTTCAGAGGATGCTTTCTTAAACCCTTTTCTGTAGTCAAGAGTCTTTGATAAGCTTCTTGGTAGTTACTTATCAATTGAGACGCATTATCCTTGAAAGGCAAACTAACAGCATAACGCGTGCCGTTGAAAATAACTGAATTATTAAAGGTCTCTACAGCAAAACGTTCCTCTTCAGTAAAAAAATCTCCTTTGTTACATAAGCCAATAGCATCTTGATTCAAAAATCTTTCTACCAATGTTTCAAGACGAGACAATAGAGTAGCAGAGCGATGCTGATTTAAAGAATTAGCTGTTGATAGCATACACTTTGAGGAATCGTCTTCACATGCCGACTGCGCCAGGTATGGCCCAGCAAGAATCCAACCAAACATTGTTTCAATAGCACAGGGAGCGGAACCCGCTTTCTCAGGTCTGGCCACCCTTCCAGACATTATGTCAAAGTAATACTGCCCACCGAGCAAAACATCGACATCAACTTCGCCACGGGGAACAGGATCAGCTAAATGCAGTCCATCTAAATGTCTGTAGCAGGTCGTATTCAAATATACAGGTTCTAAAGAAGAACAAATAACCTCATCCTTTACATGAGCTTGTACAAAAATTCCTTCTTGTGGAGAGTCGAACGTGGGTGTAAGATTAAACTTAACTACATCCATGTGAGTGTTTATACAGGAACCACCAAAACCAGATATAGTTAAGCTTTCCGAACAAAGAGTCGTCATGCCCATCTCATCAGCAATTCGCCTCGTAATAAAACTTTTCTGAGAAAAGGAGTCGAATCCGACGCGAACCATTCTCGTTTGGCTTCCAACACAAACCTTAGCGAGTGCAGTAGGGAAAATCGTCGCAGCGTTATCGACGCTGAAGCAGTCAGCCGTATCAGACTTTAAAGTTCGATCGCAAATTGTAGCAACAATGGCATTTGCTCTTTATTGTGCGGTCTGCTGTTCTGTTATATGCAGCAACTTATGATGTGGCTTACTACAACCAGAAATTTCACATTTAGCAGTACATTGTCGAAACGTCGATGGGTGATTTTCGGCAGTTTGACCTCGCAAACATTTAAAGCATACTTTTCCTGGTCGACTAATCAATTCATTCAGCCTCTGTGCTGGTGAAAGTTTCAAAAATTCCGGTCATACACTGATGCAATGCTGCTGAGAACACAGAAAGCAGACATTCACGGGCGATATCTTACTGACACCCTGTGCAACTAACGCATGTGCAGATGTTGGTTTGTAGTTTTGCTCGTTTACTTGTCTTTGATTTTGCTTAGCAACAAAACACTGCTGTTTTAAGCCTCCAGATTTATATTTTGAATTAAATGATCCATTAGTTGCTAAAGCTTCCATAGTAGCTAACTCAGCAGTTAAAAAGTCAATCAAGTCCTTGGAGGTCGGATTCAATCGAATGGCTAAGCCAGTGGTTCTCAACCTATTTTCTGTCGCGGCGCATTTTAGAAAAAAACGAAAATTATTTGGCACACCTCGAATATTTTGAATACAAAATTTATTCAAATTGACCGTTTTTTACATGTCACAAAGAAAAATTGAGGCAATAACCGTAATTAAACTTGTATCCAGGAAATTCACTGTACTTGCGTCTTTATGACAGGATTGCAACAATTCTGTCTGTGAGAAACTTGTGCTTGATGTTTCTTAGCAACCATTTCAATGTCAGGACGTATTTCAGAGAGACAAACCCTCATTTCTTTTTCAATGCAACAAAGCCGCTCTCGTTTTTTGGACTTCATATTGCGGAGTGTTGAAAATCCGAGCTCACATAGATATGATGTCGAAAACTGCATCAGAATGGTCAAAGCCTTTTTAGCTAATGAAGGGTATTCTTCTTTGACAGCAATCCAAAATGTATCTATTGATACCCCAGCATGTTTGATTTTAAGTCCACGATCACTGAAAACACATGCCAACTCCTCTTCTTCACATAATAAAAGACCAGTGCTAGATGAATTCTCTATAAAAGGATTTCGAACCCAGTCATACTCATTGGTCTTCAGTGATGGGAAATAAAAGTTAATTTTTTCTTCCAGAGTTGTTAAGTGTTGAAATACAATGGGGCTAATTTTCTTTATGCAGCTTTGTCGTACTAAAGGAAACATCTCAAGGTTACCATCTTTAGCTCTGTTTTTCCAAATTGCAACTTTCTTTTTAAATGCAATCAGCTTATCTGATGAAGTCAGAATGTTTTCTTCTCTGCCTTGCATGCTTGTGTTGAGGCCATTGAGATGTGCAAATATTTCTATCAAATATTCTAGCCTTGAAAGCCAGAATTCACATTCAACATATTCACAGAAGTGTTCATGTTCTTCTGTTTTGAAAAATGCATGAAGTTCCTTGTGAAGTTCATATACACGGCATAGCACCTTTCCTCTTGAGAGCCACCTCGCTTCAGTGTGCAGAATCAAACGTTTGTGCTGAGAGTCCATATCAACACAGATTTTCTCGAAAAAACGAGACTTCTTTGGCCTCATTTTGACGAAATTAACCGTTTGAACAACTTGTTTTAAAACTTGACTTAAGTCATCTGGTATTGTTTTTGAAACAAGTACTTCCCTATGGAGGAAGCAGTGGGTTGAACAACATTAGGATTTTCTTTTTGTACGAGTGATACAAAACCTTTAATACTGCCAACCATACATGGCACCCCATCAGTACATATTCCAATGCACGAGTTCCATGATAAATTCCATTTTTCAAGGTAAGCAGATAATATGTCAAAGACGTCTTGGCCTCTTGTAGTGAGTGACATTTCCTTGCAGCACAAAAATTGATTTATTATTTGATTTCCATCAACGAAACGAATAAACGCAAGTAACTGTGGTTTGCCGCTGATGTCGGTTGATTCGTCAACTTGTAAAGCGAATTCAACGGTGCTTTGAAGTTTAGTCTGTACAGTTTCCTCGATATTAGCAGACAAATCCACAATAAGTCTTTGGATTGTATTATTTGACAGGGGAGTCCTGCGTATTTCTTGTTCGGTTTTGTCACCAAGAATTCTTTTTACTATCTTTCTGCAAGCAGGCAAGATGATCGACTCAGCCAAAGTATGTGATCTTGTTTGCTGCGCAATCATTTCGGCGACATCATAGGAAGCAGCTTGTGCCTTTTCAGAAACAGTTAACAATTTTTGAAAAGCGGTTTTTTGTTTGGATTGTTGCTCTAGTAGTCTCCGAAAATAGTTCAGATTTTTATCTTGAAGCTGCGAGTGTTTGGTTACAAAATGTCTACTTAACTTGCTGGGCACCATACCTTCGTTTTACATTTTTTCGCCACAAATGACACACAGAGGGAAAGGTTGATCCTCACTACCAGTCTAGCGAAATCCATATTTCAAATAATCATCGCAGTATTGACGTTTTGGTCGAGCTTTTGGTGCTTTATCACAGGGCTTTGCTGCCTTGGAACGTTTACTTTCTGATTCATTATCATCACTTTGTTTCCTCTTGATAAATTTATTCATTTTATTGGGTAACTTAAAGCGCGACAAGTATAATATCTTGACCGAGTGCAAACAATTTAGTTTAGTATCGTACGGTAGTATTTAGGGCACAGTCGACTGGCTTAGATGTATGTCAGTGTTTGTATATGTCACAATCGTTATTTATTTCATGCATTATTTTGCACAATGCAGCCACACAACAAACCTTATTCAAGCGTAAATAAACTTGAATGATACATTCACCAACCAAAAACAACTCAATTACTACCGACAATATCGTCAGTGTGCCGTACTGACTAACGTCGGCGGCGTGCAATTTTTTAAAGCGTACTTGATTGAATTTAACTTCAATATTTTTTGCGGCGCACCTGATGACATCTCGCGGCGCACTGGTGTGCCGCGGCGCATAGGTTGGGAACCACTGGGCTAAGCTTACGAATCCATCTTTCTTCCAAATTGCTTGGAAGTTGATGTTCCATAATCTGAACAAAAACTTGCTCTCACTCAACATTATGCTGAGCTAATATAGCTTTCTTGGCTATCATCTTATCTAAAAGAGCCCTTAATTGCTTGACATTTGGCTCGATTTTTCCACCAGATAACAAGTCTTTCACATGGCTACGAATAATAGCCTGATTCCGACCAAAACGCTTCTTAATAGCTTCAATAGCAATGTCATAGTTTTCAGAAGTTGTGGGATAGCTGTCTAAAGCACCAGATGCTTCACCTTTCATTGCTGCTTTCAAATAAGTCATTTTGTAAAAACGACTCATTTTTGGATTTTCATGGACCAATGGAGCAAAAGCATCCCAGAACGTGGGAAATTTCATCTTGTCTCCATAAAATACAGGTGGAGAAATACCGCTAGGGAGGCATCCAGCTTGCTTGTCTTGTTCAATTTCAGTTTTCAACTTGGACAAGTAGGACTTGGCAGAAGCAGCTTCATCATAAAAACCTGCCTGCGTGGTCTTATAATGACGTAACATTGCTTTCCTAGCGCCATCATCTTGCAATGAATCAACCTTCGAGTTTACAAAATTCTTCAGGTCTTCCATTGCACCAGTCAGAGCAGACAATATAACTTCAACCTCATGCAAAGGTTTCAGTGAGGAACAACGTTTATTTAAATCGACCATCAAATCTCTGGCTTCCTTATCAAGCCTACTAAATTTACGATTGATAGCATTAGGGAAAGAGCCGCTACTGGAGCTTCCGGCACGTCCCACCTGAAGTTGAATGTCTGCAAGAAACTTGGCGAGATGCATACGGTCTTCTTGTGACCAAAACCGAATCTCTTCTAATTGCAGCTGAAATCGTCTTTCAGAAGCAAGTTGCTGTTTTTGCATCATATCAAACAACAAAGACAACTCACCAAGATTTCCAAAGCTTTTAGAAGTTTCTGGTTCTTCTTCATTTAGGGAAGACACAGAGGCAGCTTCTTGATCCATAGTTTCAACAGGGATATTAGCTTCCTCAGCAAGTCGCATCTCAACTACTCTTTCTACAAACAGGTCTTTACTTCTTGTGGTTTTTTGGCCTTTTGATTCAAGTTCATTTTGGAGAACAGATTTCTTCAATTTGGACACAGTTGAACGAATTCTAATTTTCCTTCTAAGAACTTGGTCTTCATCAGCACCTTCTAAATTAACACCAACAGCAAGACTTGGCTGATTCTGCGAACTTTCAGGAACAGATTGCATCACGAAAGAATACAGTTAAACTTCAGCCTCACGAAAGAATACAGTTAAACTTCAGCTCTAGTGCAATCAAAGCAGCCAACAAACAAATCGTTATTTCTGTGCAGCTCAGGAATACGCTGACTTCTCTTGGCACAGAAACCTTTGGCGGTATTTATCCTTTCCAACTTCACTACAGCCTTACATTACAACACCATTACATTATCACAATCTTATTCAAATAGAATAATACGGTAGCATGCAATACAAATAACACGTTGTAAGTAGTTAAAACTATCCAAAAATTTAGTTAAAGCTAGCAATCACATAGAAGAAAGACTAACTGATGCATCAACTGTACAACTAAATATCTAAAAATATCTAATTCAGCTTAAAAAGACTAGTTAAACCAAATTACCCAATTACAAAATAAACAACTAGAGCTTGCTGATAATTGTACCGCACTAAATCCGGGTTACTGATATAAACAAAGGTAATGTTGCCAACTAATTCCCAATTACTACTAAACAGCAAAGGCGGATCACAAACATGAAATATGGCGGATCACAAACATGAAATGCAGTTATATGCAACAAAGTTAAGCAGAGCGAGAAGATAAGCAAATAAAAGTGACAAACAGCAATACTGGCAGTGGCAATGGTGTAAGCGAACGGCAAAATGGTGGGGTTGGGATAAATAATGATTGTGCATTTCCGCTTTTATGTAATTAATCACAAAAACGCAATGGTAGTCTTATTGATCGGCCTCTTCTCGTAGCACCTCAAGGCCGATTTATTTTCGGTGACGTCGAAACATTCACAGATAAAAATGACGTTTTAACTGTGGTTGGATGGCACGACAATCGCTGCGTCTACGTTGCTTCAAATTGTCTTTCATCTAATCCTACAACTTCAGCAACACGTTTTTGCAGAAAACAAAAGAAGAAAATTAATGTAGAACAGCCTCAGCTCATAAAGGTCTGCAGCAAACTGATGGGAGGCGTTGACAGATGCGACCAAAACATTAGCACCTATCGCATTTTAATAAAGAGCAAAAAGTGGTGGTGGGCTCTATTTGCCTGGATTCCTGATATGGTGATGCAGAACTGCTGGCTGCTGTATCGACAAAACAAGTCGCCTGAAGACCCTACTTTGGATTTGCTGGCTTTCAGAAGAGAAATAGTTCAAACGTACCTGAAAAAGTACGCAAAACCAGCTTCAAACGGAAGACCACGAGGAAGAATTCTTTCTGCCACTTAACGAGTCAGCATTGATGTTCGGCTTGATCGAGTAGATCATTATGAGAGTGCGCTTCCAACACAAAGACGATGTGGAGTGTGCCGCAAAAACACAAAGAAAGGTTGCAAAAAGTGTGGATGTGGTCTGTACGACCACTGCTTCGAAGAGTGGCATGGGATCAATTGATAAAACATTACAATTTCAACTGCAACGCCAATCTTTATTAAACAGGAGACAAAAACATTGATTTTTGAACATTTTTTGTGGAATTCAGTTACTTTTTTAAACCGTCCAAAATGCCGTAAGCATATGTGTTTATGTATAATCGTATTGTGATCAGTGGCGTCGCTACGTGTGGTGACACCCGGGGCGGAAAGTTGAGGTGTCACTCCAAATTTTCTACTTTTCTCCAAAAAACAGTCATTTTCGTGGCGCAGGTAAGTTGATCTCTAAAAAAAAAGATCTTCACCTTTTTCGGGTGTTGTTTCCCGTCAATCAGCGCTGGGGTCACCCCAAAATGGTGTCGCCCGGGGCGGCCCGCCCCCTTTGCGAGTCCAGGCCCGTAGCCAGAAACGATGCACTAGGAGGGCAAATGACAAATTAGGGAGGGCGATCATGGATGTAACAAAGCTTAGAGAATACGACACTTAATTTGCTCGGGGGGGGGGGGGGGCGAACCAATTTTAGGGGGGCACCGCCCCCTTGGCTACGGGCCTGCTTGCGACGCCACCGATTGTGATTGATTTTAATTTGCGTTTTTACACATACTTTCATGCTTATGATGCAGATTACATTGTTAACATTGATGTACCCATTCGTGCATACTGCACCTTATTAGGGTGCACACATATTTTCATCAATAAAAAGAACAAATAAAGTTCGATACAATTTTTTTCTTTTTTCTTGAAATCAGGTAAATAAATATAACAGCTTCAGGCAAAAATTTTATGAAAAAAAAATTTGGGCAATAATGGGTTAATGATTGGATCTTAGGCGAAGTTATGTTGCAGCCACTGCAACTTCAATGTTACAAACCACAAGCCAAAAGTCAACAACAGCAGTCTTAACTTATAATAGGAACGAAATCTACGAAAGTAGCTATCATGATAGAAGTGACTAGTCGCCGTATCGAGTGCACTCTTTTGACGCCGGACTTCAGCCAGGTGCCTGCCGTTGCGCTACAATGGTGACCCCGCAAAGGAACTACATCTATCCCGATGTAGTTGGACGGCAGCGCCTTCGATCAAGCAACAGAAGCCATCGTTGAGTCGCCGAGCCCAAACCTCAAGACCGCCTTCCAAATGAAGTCTTGACGGAAATCTCATTCACTTCGGCCGGCAAGCTGATCTCTCTCTCATCGGTGGCGGGGAAGGCATGTTGCAGCCACTGCAACTTCAATGTTACAAACCACAAGTCAAAAGTCAACAACAGCAGTCTTAACTTATAATAGGAACGAAATCTACGAAAGTAGCTATCATGATAGAAGTGACTAGTCGCCGTATCGAGTGCACTCTTTTGACGCCGGACTTCAGCCAGGTGCCTGCCGTTGCGCTACAATGGTGACCCCGCAAAGGAACTACATCTATCCCGATGTAGTTGGACGGCAGCGCCTTCGATCAAGCAACAGAAGCCATCGTTGAGTCGCCGAGCCCAAACCTCAAGACCGCATTCCAAATGAAGTCTTGACGGAAATCTCATTCACTTCGGCCGGCAAGCTGATTTCTCTCTCATCGGTGGCGGGGAAGGCATGTTGCAGCCACTGCAACTTCAATGTTACAAACCACAAGTCAAAAGTCAACAACAGCAGTCTTAACTTATAATAGAAACGAAATCTACGAAAGTAGCTATCATGATAGAAGTGACTAGTCGCCGTATGGAGTGCACTTTTTTGACGCCGGACTTCAGCCAGGTGCCTGCCGTTGCGCTACAGTTAGTCAAGTAAAGATAGCACTGGGTATATATAAGTGATTGGACTGTAAGACAAAGGTGTACAATATTTCTAGCTAGCAGTATCTTTGAAAATATGGTAGTGGGTAAAAATCAAGTATAATTATCACACTGAATATATTGTGCAATTGTTTTAACCAGGGGTGGGCAAGCTGCAGCCCACATGCAAATAAAACTACTTTGTTTTATTGGTCTAATGTTGGTTTTTAATGTTATACCAAATTAAAAATGCAAATCAATTAGAGTAATATACCAATGCGCTCGTTAAAAAGTGTAGCCCTTCAGCTAGCTTCCATGACCGCAATGTGGCTAACAAGCCAAAACAATTGCCCACCCCTGGCTTAAATTACCTACAATTCATTTTGTGTCCTTGGTAATACATTTTGAGGGTTCTATTTACCATATTCTAAAGTTTTAGTAGCCAATCAAGCTCAAACTGCACTCAGTCAAATCAAGTTTAAGCAAAATCATGCTTTTATATACTCCAAACCTGTATGAAGTAAGTAGGCTAGAGTTTGAACATGTATCACCATTTTTGATTTACTGTTTTTGTGCTGGTTAAAGGTCATCAATCAAGCTTAAGATTTTCGAGGTAATTAGTTGGGGTTTGGCTGCTGGTTAGACTACGACTATGTAATTTTCACTTGGGTCCATTAAGCACTACATGCCAAATTAATTGATATCCTTATTTATACGTATGTGATCATTCTATTCATCAAGATACCCTAGCTATTTATTATTCAGTTGAACCAACAATGACAACATGGAAGTCGTTAGTCTGTTGGTAGCTTTTCACAAAGTTATCAGGTATTGTGGACCACACAAAAATATTAAAACTTTATGGAAATAGGCTATAGAAGAACTACTAACCATATCACCGAAATTGCTCAAATACAAAAACTTAAAGAAAAAATGTATTTAAACTATTGAATATGTGATTTTACCAAAGCGGATACTGGGTACTTAAATTTTCAGTTTTTAATGACTTCTGTAAAGGAAAAGGACTTTTCTGCGATTTTATTTCTACAATTTCCATACTTCAGGTGGTAGTTTTTCTGTCTTCTATAATTCAGCAGTTGCTATTTTTAAACAAGTTTCTCTAATTCCATGTTGTGTTACGAATTTCTGTTAATCTGGATTTCCCTATTTTATGGTTGTGCAGTATTGCTAAGGCGACTTCAATCTTAGTCAGTTCACTTGAGCAGAAAACTGCTCCACATAATTACTAGTCCTAGCAACGCCACTTTGAAACAGTTACATTTTACAGAATCAAAAGCTTGGACAATAGTTAGTGGCTATTTTGTATCAAGGGCATTTTACCTTGGGGGCTATTTTGCCATCACAAATCTGTTTGTCAATTTTATTAACGTTTTAAACATCTGACTTTTGGTTGTTTCTAGTTATTCGATTTCAATGACAAGTTAAAAAATTGTATCCCCGGTGTACACTCCTCTGTACATTCACATACTGGACACCCTCCAGTATGCACTGCCTTTGTCTAAGTACCCTGGAAGTAAAGATTTGAACTGGTAATTATTTCATTTGAAGGCAGCTGGGCTCTCCACTACACCACTGCATAATTGTAGAAAATATGTCTATTTAAACACACGCTAATGGTGTTGGCAAAATAGCCTCCAAGGGTATAATGCCAGTGTCAGCAAAATAGCCACTTCCTAAACAATATGTTGGGCTACCATTAAGTTAAAAAACTATTAGATCATGTGCAAACCCAAAAATAAAGTCTCTTGCTTTGTAAGCTATGTGTTGCTGTGTTATGTTAACTAACAAATGTACAAAATAGTTAGAGGGCAAATCCCTCAAATTATATGAAACCTAATAGTAGATATTTCACTGGTCATTTGATGTAAAGTAGCAGACAGAGTTGCAGCATGTCTTCAACATCATTTTCATAAGCAAAACCAGTGCCTTCTTTACAATAAATCTCAAATGGTTACACATTTCAGTTGTTTACAACTTATTGAATGGGTGTTTCAAAAAACTTGAAGTACTTCTATTAGTTCCATGTTCAAAGCATAGTCCCACCATCAATACTGTAGCAATCATAGCCTTGGTATAATCTCTGAAGAAACAGTGTTGGCATAAATTTTCAAAGGAATAGGCTAACTTTTTTCAATTTGTTATTCTGCTCAACTAGATTATGCCAGTTCTCTAAACTTACAGACTACAATGACCATTATATGTGCAATTATACAGATGCAATATCTACTCGCTAAATATAGTACAAAAACTCAATTTCAAAAGCTTTTACTGCAACTTAGATCACCAAACATTGCCACTCAAAATGTGGTTTGAGCAGGGATTTTGCATGGTGAATACTAACTATCACTATTAGAGCTAAATGTGGTTTAGTGAATACAATCTTTATTGTGCCGTATAGGCTCTTATCAAAACTGTCATGAGTTTACTACTGGGTGCCACAAACTTAGTATCTTTTCAATGGGGTGTTCTAAACCTAAAATATCAGCAACCACAAAACCTGACTGAAACTAAATGTCACAAATAATAATTTAATCTGATATTTAGATATTGCTGTTTTATGATTATGTGACATGGATCTATAATTAGCCGAAACTTGTTTGCTACAGTGAATTTTGATTGTAAGTTGGTTATGCAACATAACTGGTCATGAAATCTGCAAATTTACGTTTATAACATTGCAGTGATTCTTACTGTAAGTATCTAGAATGTAGGTTTGCAACATTTTTAGTCATAGGTGAAATTAATTTTTCTCAATTAGTTTGTATCTTTCAGTATCATGATGTTAAAGATTATGGATAGTCATGATTTTAAACCTTGTTAAAAATTTTGGTGGTAAAATAGTCTTAATTAGAAAATAAATTCTGTTGAATTAATTCACTAAAATATTGACCAATCTAAAAGTCCAGATTGCTTTTGCACAGGGTTGTCATCAGCCTAACCCAACAAAGGCATGCTGGGTGGAAACGTTTTTGCCATAAATTTACAGTTTTTATTTCCCAATGCAATGTAAAAATCTTACAAATTTTCATAGTCTAAATTTATTTTTTTGTCATGAAGACCTTTTTTGGTCCCCAAACTGACCAATGAAATTTTGTAACAAAATCAGCCACCACTCAAAAATAAGCACTAATAAATAACAGGTGAACAAAAATTCAAGTGGCTAGTCGTGCAAGGCAGTCAGTTTGCAGACTGGTTAATCTTGCTCGGCTGGCTGCATCTGGGCTTTGGGCTGTTGGTTGCTGACCACTGATCAAGGACATTTGATGCTTAGTACACTGTAAAAAATTTGCTGCAAGATTAAAGAAATTTTGCAAAATCTTGCAAACATCAAAAATGCTGCGTGCAATGATGAAAGTATTTTGCAGCAATTTTTTAACAGTGTAGTTTCAAAAATTTTTAATTTTGGGAAGATATAGAATGATTGCATAGACTTGAGTTTGTTAGGCATGTAAAGTATTTTTTGCATGAATTAGAGGTCTAGTGGAACTGGTAGTTATAGTAGTAGGTGGTGCAGTTGAAGTTGAAGTTTGATGGTGAAAATATATATATATATATCTTGTTTTTGGAAGAAGAAGAGGTCCAAAACTACCTTTTTTGTCACTGAATTAGCAAGGTCTCAGTAGATTTGCTATCAAACAGATACATTATGTCACATTGATTTTACAATAAAAATGTTGAAAACAAAAATCAATTTCTATCACTCCACATTCAAGTATATCGCTGTTAGTTTTCATATCGCATGTCAAAAGTTTTTGTGTTTGGAAAACTTTGTGCATAACTGTCCTAGTGCATACCAGTATAAATTTTAAGCTAAGTTGGCTGAGTAGAATTTGCGTGATAGCTATGACGTAATTAATATTTGCTTTTGTGCAATTGCCAATATGTCAAGGTAATGAGCCATAAACCTAACCACTCCTGTGTTTTGATCTGTAGTATTGCTGTGCACATTAGTTATATAACAGGGGTGGCCACACCTGCCATGATAAAGAGCCAAAAACGATAGAGGCATCATTGAAAGAGCTGCTACACAATCCTTAATTTATTTAACCCTCATATATTGATTACGTTTTGTAGCGTTAAAGTTGATTGGAATCACATTTGACCTCATTCTTAAAATTGCTTTAATCATGATTTTAAGCAATGCTGAATGTTTCGTTTGTTACAAATATCAATCAAAGAAGCTATAAGAATATCAAAACAATTCTTTTTGCATAATTTTAGTGGTAGTTATAAATAGGCATAGTGATGATAACTTGACCTTTTAATGTGAAATCTCATTGCACCCCCTCAATGCTTAAATCTAAACTCATAAAATTAATTTTTTTGGAAAGGAAAGAGGTAAGGCTTCTTTATATTGGTACGACTGGTTTTTGGTCGCACACCCCTTCTATTTTTGTACTGGTACTGTGTCTACTATGCTTGTACTATGCCTTTACTATGTCTACTATGCCTATTTATAACCACCCTAATTTTAGTAGTGTCGATATTCAAACGTAAAAAATAACATAGGCCAATTTTTCTCCTCAAATAACCTTTAGTGAATATTTAAGAAATTTAAACATAAGTGTGATGTATGATAGGATTAGAACTTGATCTAAGATGATGTTTTAAGTATTTTGATTTACAAACATGTTGTTACATGAATCTAAACTGTATGTGATTCCAAGAATCCCATTGGGTAAAAAAGTTGGTTACTTAGAGGTCAAATGCAACAAGAACTAAACTGAATCAATCGACCACACCAACTCTGCTAAGTATAAGAAAACAAGTGTTTATACCAGGAAACTTAAACAGTTCTTGAACACAACAAGAACAAACTTGCAATGAAATTTTGTATGAATAAAGACTTCAATTCACATACATAAAACAGGAATAAGAAACTAGTTCATACAGGGAAGTAGTTAAAAAAAAAGCTGCAACAAAAATTCTTATAGGTAAACAATGATCATCCTAGAAAACACATTTTTATTTCTCTCAGTCATTGTTTTTTCAAAAAGACCTAAAAGGAATCACTGGGAAAAGAGAAAATAATTAGGCAGTAATCAAAAAAACATGAAATGTAATAACTGAAGAATGCAGTATGAGACATAACATAATATTACATATCGGGGTCAATTTTGACCCCAATTAATGTTTATGGTATATATTTTTTGAAAGCATAACATAAAAATAAAAGAGCGTTTTGGGGGGAACATCATTCTCATTTGTACAAATACAGTCTGATTGAAGAATTCAAGAGGGTACAACTTGAACAACCAAGAATAGAAAGAGTTATTACAAATTAACCTGTCTTGGGGTCAGTTTTGACTCCAATAATCGTACGAGGGTTAAATTGATGCATTTTCTGTCCAGGTAGGAAGTGATGACTTTTTTGGAGGCCATTTTCAAAGCACAAATTTATCCATATGCACCCTTCCACCGGCCCTGAAACTCGACGTGTTGCACAGCAGGTTACATACCCCTACTCTACATCATTGTACCCAAATAAAACAAGAGTCAAAAGAGCTGCAGTTTGGCCACCCCTGTTATATAAGATTGTTCAGCCCCCACCTAGCTCGCCTGAACAAAGTGGGTATGGATTAGACTTATGAGGGCTGGTAGCATATAACAGGGGTTGACAAACTATGGCCTGCCAGAGCATTTTGTGCAGCCCACCAACACGTGTAGAAACTTCCATATATTTAATTTGATAAGACATTAATTGCAAGATGCTATTGTAACATTTTAAGTACTGGCCCTAGGCCAATCCTTGAATGGTCAATGCAGCTTTTGGACCAAAAGTTTGCCCACCGCTGACCTACAACCAAAAGAATCAACAAGCGTTTTCCAGTGCTCAGTCTTTTGACAGATTTATTGTTTGGTCCTAACTTAGGTGCTGCTAAGACAATAAAGTTGTCCATAATATGAGACGTTTGCAAAGGCTTTGCAAGTCTGAGTTCTGCACTGGAAATTTACAAAGTTTCATTTTAGCCTAATTTGCTGTAAGATTTCTTTTGCTAATCAGGTTCAAGACTTTTATTAGTCTTTACATTGATTTTGTTGCCAAAAGTTGCTTAATTTGTAAACTCCCATGCTGCAAATAATTAAATCACTTGTGCATTAAGAAATTTTTATTTTCCATATTCAGCTAGATAATTGAGTCCGTTGCTTTGCTTACTGCACAAAGTACAAAATAGTTATTCAGAAATAGTGTAAATTTTAATACCTGCGGTTGGTGCAGTAGTGCCATGATTTAAAGTATCTACTTTACAGGGTATAAATCTGGATTTAATTCCCTTGTCAATTCATGCCAAAGACTTTAAAAAAGGTGTTCATAGATCTTAATGCAGGAAAAATGTGGAGAGTGCAATGTAAAAATAAACTAAATATACATGGCTCAGTCATGATTAATAATGTCCTGGCCGTCTGAGAACTTGGCAGTAAAAAGTAGCCTACTAAAAACTCCATGATTTTCTATTTTGTTGTATGAAAGCATTGCCGGAACGTCTTAGTATCTTGCCCTAATTGCAAATTTGCTCAATAAACCTTACACAAACGCAAAGAAGTGCTTTGGTATTTTATTTTCAAACTAAAAGTACTAAAAACACCATGATCTGTCATTTTGTTAAATGAAAGCATTGCTGGAACGTTTTAGTGTCTTGTCTTAATTACAAATTTGCCAAATAAACCTTGCACAAACATGAAGAAGTGCTTTGGTATTTTATTTTCAAACTGAAAAATGCAAGCAAAATAAAATTATATCAAGAATCCAATAAAAAAACAACACGAATTTAAAAATCTAAAATACATTGGGTTTGTGTTCATTCATCAGTGCTTCTACTGGTCTGGTTTGCCAGAGTAGCTTCAACGATTGACATAAGAGAGTTGACTTTCTATAAAGCAACATTGACAATTGAATGCTAGGTATATATTATGCAATTGAAAGGAATCTTAATACCAACTAATTGAATTTTGATTGCATAGTTTTCAAACAATCAGCTTTTGAATGGCTAGATTTTTCTTTCTGAATTCGCTTTAGCATGATCAAACTTCAATGCAGTAGTCAATTATTACTAGGCAACTGGGGCTGTGTGAAACCTGGTTTAATGTTGATATTAGGCAAACCTGATTGTTAACATAAAATCAATTTTGATATTGCTTGAGAGAAGTATGTTTCAGCTCGAAGTTGTTTTTCAATTATTTTAAGTAGTTTTTGAATGCTGCAAATATAGTACCGGGTCTTGATTAGATTTGTGGCAGGAAATTAGGTAACTGGTTTATGCTGCCATTTTCCGAAGAAAGAAGAGAGGTATTTACCAAAGGAGCAACTAAAAAAAGTTGAATGGAACACTGATGAGTGATGAACAAATAATGACATGAAAGAGAATTTAACTTTATATTTTCATTAATATGGAGTGTCATGAGTGAAAGTGCCATAGTTTGACAAAGCTTGAAAGCTTACCACAAATTGTGGCCTTTCCATGCCCTTTACGTTTGTTAGTGCTAGCCTTTTCTCATCAGCACATGTAACAACGCTAACTACTTTTTCTTGCTGTTTTGTTTTGTGTGCCTAGCAGGGTAGCCGTAGTAGTAGTAGTGATTCGGTTTTTATCCGGTGTTGTCCCTTTAACAGAGATGGCCGGATTTACCCCATTCCTTCTGCAATTGCTCACACTCCGTCCCTCCACTTGTCTCGTCTCAGGGCGTCCTCCTTCTTTAAACCAATCTTCTCTGTCTCCTCTTCCACTTGCTTCTTCCAGGTCTTCTTCGGTCATCCTCGCTTTCTCTTGTCATTCACTTCAAGATTCAGAGCAACCCTCAAAACACTATCGTCATCCCTCCTCAGCACATGTCCATACCATCTAACTCCATTCGCCGTTGCTAATGGGTCTATAGTTTCCTTCAACCCCAACATATCCATCTGTTCTTCAGTCGTCTTCCTGTCTACCACTTTCTGACCGCACATGGCTGTCACCATAGCTCTCTCCGTTCTTCTCAAAATTGCTTTTTCATTTTCTTTTGGACACCATGTCTCACTTCCATACAGTATTGCTGATCTTACACAACAACAATAGATTTTACCTTTCATCTTCAGAAGAAACCTATTTCCAAGCAATAACTTTCCACTTTCCCTGAATCTTACCCAACCGATTCTTACTCTTGCTGTAACTGCCGCTTCACAACCACCACTAGCATTTAGTCTGTCTCCCAAATAACAAAATCCATTCACTGTCTCCACTTCATTGCACAACTTCTCAATCGAATCCATTGTCCCTTCCATTATTCCTTTACATTTCGAGCAAACAAAATGCATTGCCAACCTAGCGGTAGCTCTTTTTATTTTTGCGCATTTGCCATGAACCCAGTTTCCACATTTTGTGCACAACACTGAATTTGCCATGACTCTCTTCCCACAAACTCCACATGGATCTATCTTGCTTTTGTATAGTTCGCCTTCTGACCTGCTTACCATCAATTTTGTTTTTCTGGTGTTGACCTTCAAACCTTTACTTTCCAGTGCATCCTTCCAATTTCAAAACCTTTCCTTTAAGTCTTCCATGTCTTCGCTCATGATAGCAAGGTCATCTGCATATAGCAATTCATTAACCACACCCCTTCTTGCATTTTCTGTAATTACGTCCACCACTATTGCAAACAATAGTGGTGACAGCACAGATCCTTGATGTACACCAACTTTTACTTCGAATTCCTCTGAATATGCAGATCCCACTCTCACTCTTGTCTTTGCACCATCATACAGGCTCATAACTTCCCGAACTATTACTTCTGATAAACCCTTCTTTCTCATGGCCCACTCCATCACTTTTCTTGGCACTCTATCAAAAGCTTTTTCCATGTCAACAAAGCACATACACAACTTGTCCTTCTTTTGATATTTCTCCTGCATTCTTCTCACAATGAATATCGCATCCACTGTTCCTTTTCCTGGCATAAATCCAAACTGCATTTCATTCAAATTGACTAGTGTTCGTATTTGCCTCTCTAGTACCCTTTCAACAATTTTCATGGCATGTTCTAGCAGTTTCACTCTTCTGTATGATCCACAGCTCATCACATTACCCTTTCCTTTAAAGATAGGTACAATCACACTTGTTTTCCACTGATCAGGCATTCCTCCACCATCCATTACACGCTGGCATAGTTCCATCATCACTTTAACCCCGATTTCACCACTTGCAACTATCATCTCCACACTTACTTCAGATGTTCCAGTTGCCTTTCGTGATTTCATACTTTAAATTGCTTCCACAATTTCATCACGAGCCACTTTTTCCACTGGTCCTTCTACTAAATCAGTTTCCACCACTTGGTCCCATTTGTTCTCTTCATTCATGATCTTTTCCATGTGTTCCAAATTTTTGCCCTATCTTCTTCAATAAAACCCAACCGTCCGTCTCCTCCTCTCAAGCACTTTCCTCCTTCCACATCCTTCCCTTCCTTTTTCATTCTTTCAAGGAAGTAGAAAACACTATTAGAATTTTGATTTAAATTATTCAATTCCTGATTAGCTTCCATTCTCATAGCTCTAGCCACAATTTTTCTTGTTTGATTTCTTATACGTTTGTATTGAGTTTTATTTTGTTCTGATGGGAATCTGCACAGCTCTTTAAATGCCGCCTTCTTTCTTGTTATGGTATCCTTGACCTCGTCATTCCACCACCACATGTCTCCTTGATCTCTCGTAGACTTCTTCTTCCCACACAGTTCGTCACATGCCTTTAAAACACCATCCCTAAAAGTTTTCCACAAATCAGGCGCATCTGTGCTCACTAGTTCTTTTACTCTTTTTTGAAATCTCACTCTTGTTTGGTTTTCATTCAACTTCCAAATCTTTCTTCTTACGATCCGTTCTTTTCTCACAATCTTTTTTAGAACCTTTTTATCTAGATCTACGACCACCATCTTGTGCTGAAGTTCCCATGGAATCACCTTTACATCCCTGATATACTTTCTGTATTTTTTCCCCACACGCACAAAATCAATTTCTGTTCCACATCCACCACCAGCACTATAAGTGATTTTCCTTTTGTCCTGTTTTTTTAAACCAAGTATTTGCCACGCACAGCTGTCTGATCACAAAACTCCAGCAAACTTCTTCCTTCTGCATTTCTTTTCCCAACACCATTTCCCCATGTACACCTTCAAAACCCTCAGCATATTTCCCCACATGTCCATTAAAATCCCCTAAAGAAACAATTATTTCACTAGAACTTCCCAAGTCCCACTCACTTCCCATTTCATCATAAAAACGAACTTTCTCTGCATCTGGTCTTCCACTTTGTGGCCCATATGCACATATTACGCGCATCACTTCTCTACTTAAAGTTAGCACAATCGCCATTACTCTGTCACTTTTTCTTCTAACTTCCACAACATTCCCAGATATTTCCTCTTTCACCAAAATTCCAATCCCTCCGAATCTTGCATCATTTCCTGACCACCACAGTTTATACCTTCGTCCCGAAGTACCCACAAAACGAGCTCCTTGGCCTTTCCATCTTACTTCCTGGATGCAGCACACATCAACTTTTCTCTTCCTCAGTTCTTCACACACTTCCGTTTTACTTCCACAAAGACTTCCCACATTTAATGTACCAAATCTTATCCCATGACATTCAGATTTAAACCCGGAGATTCTTTGCACCCCCTGCCCATTTAAGAGCTGCCGGGGACTGGGGGCCACTTGTATATTTTTTCTGGTCATGGGGATTTGTTGGAGCAAAATTCTTCTACAGGGAGCATGCCCTTGCTTACCCCCAACCTCAGTTTTCTGACATGAGTGGTCCAACCAAGCAATTAAGCTGGTACGTGAATATTAGAATAAGGAAAAAAGGGTAAATCAAAATCTTTGGCCTTTTTGTGGTAAAATTATCGAGTGTCTAAAAAAAGGTGTTGGCCCCTTTTTGAGGCAAAGTCCATGGCTAAGGAGAAATTATTCAGGACTAGCATTTTGAAAATCCACATCTGCAACCAGAGGGAGTGCACTGCCAACTTTTTATAATTTACTGAAGTAGTTTTCAAGATGAGAGTTTTTTGAATTGCTGAAGAGTTTACTTTTTAAATTTAACTCAACATAGCTAAATTTAAACTACGACGTCTCAGGAACCAAGTTTTAGAAAAAAAGGGATTTTCTTTCAGTAAGCGAAGAGTAAAACAATTTATTAATGAAGTATCGTTTCAACTTTGGTAGTAAAAAGTACCTTGGAGCCCTTTGAATATTGGTTACTTGAATAAAATCAAGTTTGAAAATGCTGTAGCAACGCCATTCTTGTTCAGATAAATCATTTATTGATTATATTTGGCATAGCTTGCTGCCACTAACAAGCAGCATTCAACGACCTATTGTGCTGTGGCAGAACTAAAAGCGCTATCAATTTTAATCAAAATTTACTAAAGTTTTGAAATTGCCCAACATCACACAATCGGAAAATTCTGTTTTTGGCCAAGAGTGTCCAAAGCAATTTTTGAAAATCAACTTATCATTGGCGGCACTAAAATATGGCAGGAAATTTATTAAGAGTAATAAAGCATGCATTGGGTTTCTTTCAAAAAGAATGTTGATATACTGTATACATGTTGACACGTACGCTTATTAAGTATCCTGAAATTTAGACTTGTTTTTCGGTCATTATGTAAAATTATTTAATTTGTCTTATTTAGTTTGCTTTTACTTGGTTATGCTGCAATTCTGCACCGAATCACAGTAGACCTATTATCAGGAAGTAACTGAACTAGAAAACTGTTGGGTTCCTTGTTGCTTCCTGGCTTTTATACTGATGCACTGTCACTTGCACTTTTATTCGATATTGTGTTAATCTTTCCTACTGCGTTTCGTGAATAATTGCAAATAAATTTAATCAAACATTCAAAAAGCGACCTAAAATAATTTATAATAGCATAACTATCAAGTTTTTCACAGAAATAATTAACAAAACTTAAAACTTTACTATTCAATTTATATCATGTTTATGAATCAATTACAACTGCTTTTGCGCAATTCTTATTTCAAAAAAGTCAAATCAGTTGGTAATGTATAAAAATTATTAACAGCACTCTTGGATGGACTTACTTTTGCAGGAGTGGGTGCGACGTTTTTCAGTTGATAAACAGATACTTGGCCATCACTATCTCCAATTAATACACTGTTGGAGTTTGAAGCAAATAAACAGCAGCTGAACTTTATTCCTGGGCTTGCAACATGTAGAATTAATGGATCCAATCTAAAAGTTTTAAGTTACCGGTATGTTGTCTTCACTCCAAAGTCGTGATGAAAAGTTTTATTGTTATGCATGGAATATCTTGTGCCTATCATTGCTTCAACGTTTAGTATTACAGAGTGCAATGTGTATCTACCACAGAAGAGCACCGAGCAGGAACAGTTGCCATAGATTGTGTTTTCAACATGTGTAGGTACACAGAATGCAAGCATTTTATGATCATTGAACACTCAAACTAATAATTGCAATCAGGTGTCTTGTGAGATTGAGTTATTACGGTTCATCAACTTCTGACATCAACCAAAACGTACATCAATAACTGTTTTTATATTATCTTTGTGATACTGCAATGCTTGTAAAGCACTTACGTATTTACATTAAGATCCCAAATTTCCACTGCGCCTTCATTCACAGCACAAAAAACTGATTGTGCGTAAGGAGACCAGCATATGTCATGCACAACTTTTGTTGTGGAAAATAAATTTAAAACTGGTTTCAATTCTGATTGAGTCCAAAGCCTGCCAGATAAAAATAGTTTAACTGCAAAGGTTGGTTATGATTTTAAACGTTTTTTTTATGGCATACTAGTAAGTTCACACCGGCGCGATGGCGTAAAGGTTAGGTTGTCGACTTTGCAGGCAGTATCCTCGGGTTCATTTCCCTAGTCGAGTCATACCAAAAGACTTTAAAAAATGGTATTCACATCTTTCATGGTTGGCGCTTAGCACAAAAGGGATAGGATGGAGAACAAGCCGGCAAGCTCGCTTGTGTCCTTGGGCAAGGCACTGAATGGGATGCCTCCAGCCCTCCATCTTTATGTGGCAGACAGGTGGCGAGGCCAAGCAGTCTATCCGTCGTGGTGACTTAAGTCTAACTGAAGTCTGCCAAAAAGAGCTAACGAAAAGCTTATAATCTGAGAAGCTTCTCCAAACAGAAAGATTTTGCCCACACGAAGAAGTAAGTTTATTTTAAGGGTGATATATACAAAAAATAATCCACTTAGCAACACGACTTGAAATAAGAGAGAAGTTACTTGGTTTGTAGTAGCGAGTAACTGACCGATGTTGTGAAATATAGTAAGCATAAATATAATAGCCACCTGTTTCAAGTCCTGCAAAATCTTGTTTTAAATTCAGTTAATCAATAACGTATTGAGCAGTGTAAGTTTCAATACTTTTTGTGAAACGTAATATTTAACTTGTAGTTTACAATTTTTATCAGCATTGCAATTGGTTTTGTTGGAGTCCCAAGTAATTCGATTATAGGCCTACACATATTTTTTTTGGCTGAAAGTGGAGATGGGAAATAATCATTTAAAAGTCATTTTGTTAAACAGATTTCCAAAAGCTTCAAAACAAAACGGCGTAACTTCTGAAAAGCATTCAAGCATCTCATCAGGCATCATCTCCAGAAAACAATAGGATTATGACTCCAGTTTGGACGTCTTTTTTAAGCCACACTAACAATTACCATAGAAAAATTTTTTCCTTGATGACGAAATGCTGCTGGTTTTTGGAATAGTTGTAGTATCGTATTGCAGATCTTCCTTTACACCTGCAAACCACTGTGGTCTAGCCAGTTGATGAAATCCACTAATGCCTCGGATCGCTACACTACCTCTTGGTAAAGATGTGCTTGGGCAGTAAAGTACTATATGGTCCATGTCTTGTGAAGCGGGGTGGCATTCCGAGCATGTGGGAAGATCCCAATAGCCCTATTTATACAGGTTTGCGGCTGTTCTGCCATGCTGTGTTCGATTCTGTTGACTGTTGTCTATTGTTAGTGAGGAAGCTGGGTTGTGGATTGATTGGATTCCCAACAAAGTCTCCTCCAGTAGGGATGTTTTCTTGCCATTGTTTCCATTTCTCTTGGAGGTGAAAATCGTTTATTGGTGTAGATTAGACAATGCATATTTTAGTCTGGTGGTTGTCGGGGCTTCCTTTATTATTTGTTTCAAGGAGGTCTCGATTTCAGTGGAGTTTAGCCGATTATGCTGCCTCTGAGTTACCTGTTCCCTTCTAATGTGTGGTGGTGTAATGGAGATTAGAGTTGGTAACAAAAGAAGTGGAGTGGATTTCAGAGTGCCTGTTATAATTTCATTGCCTGGCGTAGTTGGATGTCGATTTTTGGTGTGTGTGAGCTGCAAATCCAGACAGAGGCACAGTATTCAGCAACGCTACAGCATAGGTACAGAGCGTAAATTTTCAGTACAGATGGTGAGGTGCCCCAAGTTGTTCCAGTTCGCTTTCCTATTAAGGAGTTTCTCTTTTTCAATTTGTTGGCATTTTCTTCCAGATGTTTCTGGTTGTTCAAAGTTCTGTCCAGTTACGCCTCGAGATGTTTAGGGGTTTTATCAGTTTCATGATTGCTTAGATGAAAAAAATTGGTTACTGTTTTTGTGGGGTTCAATTCCAGGTACCATCTATTGAAGTAGTTATGTAATATGTATTGTCTGGCAATCAGACTCCAGTACTTTTCTATTTTCTTTGTATCTGTAGCCTTGTATGCCGCAGCATGGTTGTCAGCATAGGTAAATTTGAGAGATTGTGTCTTGGGAAGTCTTAAGTGTATATCATAAAAAATGTAGGTGCAAGCACCGATTCCTGTGAGACGCCGTTTTTATTGCTCTCGTCTTATTTAGGTTACCTCCCAATAGCACGGTGAAGTTTCTTGGTCCATCCATGCGTTTTAGCAGTTTTATGGTCTTTTTGCATTCAATAATTTTGATTAGTTTGATTATTAGTTAATTGTACCATACAGTGTCGTAGGCAGCAGACAGGTCAAAGAAAACGGTGTCGTTTTTCAAAGCCAGCTTCTACGAAAGAAGTTAACGCCAAGACTTGTTCAGTGGTATCTCTGCCGGTTCATAAGCCTAAGCCTACCTGTTCTATTGGTAGCATTTGGTCAATTATTGGGCCAATACGAAAGAGGATTATGCGTTCAATTAATTTCTCTAGGTAACTCAGTGAAGAGATAGGTCTGTAACTGCAGGAATTGTCAGCTGGCTTCTTCGGCTGTAGTATTGCAATTATCTTCGCATGTTTCCATGATTTTGGGTATTTAAGTAGTCACACACGAACAAATGGAAGCACTAGACCGGTTTCGCCATTATTGGGGATCTTTAGTGGCGCGTATCTGACCAGCAGGGAACCGAACCTTTGAGATGTAGACCTTCTATTCATGGTGAGTACCACTCGACCATCTGGCAGGACGCTATTGCCTATGTTATAGCTGCTTTTGTAAGTGAGTGGCCGGATTTCCTGGTTTTGCCATTTACGATTTTGGGTATTTAGAGGTTTTGATTATGTCAGACATTGCTGCAGCCAGCCAGGCGAGAGCTTTGTCCCCAAAATTTTTTATCATTTGCGGGTAGATCCTGTCAGTCCCTGCGGATTTTCCTTGATTGATTTCACTTATTGCTCGTTTTATTTCGTTTCTCCCTACTAAGGCTGTCAGTAGGGGGTCAGCATTAGGGCATTCATGATAGAGCTTCTGAAATTCGTGTCTGACGTTTCGTTTAAACCTGTGTCTTGATATGTGCGATTTGCTTTGCCACTGTATCTGCTGATATTACTGTCTGTTTTTTTGTTTTCTTGGATTTGTCAGGACTCAGGAGTTAGTTTTTTTTTATATTAAATTCCAAGCATGTCAGCTAGATCGAGTGAGGTCCATGTTTTCCATAGTTTTCCTCCGTCTTTTTTGCCTGTTTTCTTGAAGGGATGCATGCAGTCTGTCCGCCACTTTGTTGTCCTGGGCTTGTTTATATTTCCTCGGTAGTTCTTCAGAGCGTTTTCTCCAGCAAGGGATATATCGTCCTCTGTGTCCTCTTAAAATGCTTAACTTGGCGCTTTTTAGCATAAGGCCGGTGAATTTTTTGATATTTTTCTGGGTTGAGGCTTGAAGTATCATGAATCACCTATAAGAAACTAAGAGTAATCCATAATCCAAAACGGGAGAAGAATAATCTTCTACTCCCAGACCCACCTCTCCAAAAAATGTTTTTTGAAATTTGCACTTAGTATAATGCTACTACTGTTATCTGATAAGAAACAATTGTATTTCTGACAGTCAACTTGACTGCTTTGCAAGCAGTGTAGGGTTCATGTGAAATAGATTTTTAAGAAGAAAAATAACTCATCCATCGTTTACAGCAGGGGTGAGCAAACTTCTTCGCAAAAATAGTGGGATGATACAGATGTCCAAGACCTTGATTTATCAACCTCAAAACGTCACGGTTTCAAGTTTACTTTTTTCTCGGAGCTCAATTTCAAAAAGATAAAATTGGAAAATCCTTTTTTGGTCGTTACGCCTCAAACGGAAGTAATTTTTCAATTGAAATTTTTTTAATGAGGATTAGTTTCATAAAAATAAAAGTTTTAAATGAAAAATTATTTTGTTTGATATTACGCTTCTGATGGAAAACTTCTTAAATAAATACCCTGTATTTTTCTTTTGGGTCATCAATTTGTGGATGTAGGCCAAAAGTCGCAACTTTGTACTGGTCACATAATTTTACCTTACTAGCCGGGCTGCATTTGACCATGAGCAGCAATTTGCACACTCTAGGTTTAGATGTGTACATTGTACACCATTTCTCATATAGGAGTTACTGCAAGATCAACTCCATAATGCGCTGGCATTATCCTTTCAAGCAGATCCAATAGAATATTTTGTAAAATATTCTTATATAGGTGGATTGTGGTTTTGATAGGTATATGTAAGGTTATTGCATAACAAATCTTTCAATCAAAAGGTTGTCTAAAAAGTCTATAAGTTTGGAAGTAGGATATTTAAATGGCAGGATATCTACCACTTCTACAGCAAAATTTAAATTGCAATTGGAAAATCTTTCTGTTTTTTAATGGAAATATCTCTTGATAAAGACTCTATTGAAGATGGAACAGCCTTTCGTGGAAATATTGCAAAAAAACTGCCAGATATGTATATACTGTGATTTTATTTTAAAATTGTTCCAGCAGTAGTTTTGTTTTACATCGATCAAACTCTAGATAAGGGGTTTTTAAACTTTCTTGAGAAGTGTCTTCCTTGCCATGCAAACAAAAACCCATGCCCCCTTAATACAGGAAAATCTTTTTTGGAGATCAATTTTAACAAAGTTATTGTTTTTCACATACTGTTTTCGAAATATCGGAAATATAAGAGATGTTTTGGTTTTTTTTTAAAGTGCCGTTTGTGACAAATTTTTGGGCAACTGGGACCAAAAGTGGGCAATGGCACCATGGCCTCGTGTCTCCGTTATAAGCTGCACGATTCCAGGGGACATATGCCTCCCAGTTTAAGAGCACTTACTCTAGACGGCATGATGATAAAATGTTTTGCAATGTCAAAGCCTAGAAACCACACTTACAGTTGTCTGCAAGTTGTACAATGATTGGATAAGCGCACTACTGGTAAACTAGTTTTGAAGCAGAATTTTACGGCAACGCACTTCCCATGTACGGCCTTTCTATTTTCAATGATTAAAACTCATCAATGCAATGGTAATTAATATTTACATTAACAATCAAGATTATATAAGCGCGTGATGTGCTATGGGCTGAACGTTGTGCAATGAAGACAGTTGAATGTCCGACGATTGCTAATTACGAAAATGAGAATAATTTGGATGGTGTATGGCAAGACACTTCTGGACAAAAAAGCTAACACTGTCATAAGAGTATGGACAGATTTTGATAAAACCTTTGAGGATATCGTTTTAGAGAGAGTCGAGGCGTCTAGAATGAATGCATGGGCAGAGTTTGGCGATAGGAATGCAAGATAATTGTGGGAAATATGATAAGTGAAAGAAAGACCAAAGAAAATGTAGGAAAAACCAGCGAAGGATGACGTTAAGGGAAGAAATTTGACACTTGAAGACGTTAAGGAGAGAGATAAGTGGAGGCATGCCGTTAGAGGGTGGTCGACCCTAATGATTGGGATGTGGGCCAGGCCTTAAAAAGCAAATAAAAATGAATGCTTCAACAATAAGCAAAAAATCTCTTTATGAAGTGAGCGAAGACATTTGAATGACAAAAAAAATGATGCCAGATTGAAAAAAAAACGAGAGCAGGTTCTTGTTACCAATTGTTACATTATCATCTTTAAATAAAGCAAATGGCATACAATTGCAAAACATCAACTTTAGGTGCGGAAAAGCTACCACTTTTCCTCCATAGCAGATTATTTGACTTGTGGTGCAACGAGCAGGCGTCAACAGTAACGAGATTATGTAATACCCCTGTATGATTTGGGCTGCTTGGATTGGTCTTGAATCAGGCACTTTGAACTGGAATTCAGAACCAAACTTAAAAGTTTGACCTGCATCTAAGTCTAGTTATTGTATATTATTACAGTTAAGAACCTATCTCACCTTATGCTCCAGTCTGCGCTGCATGACAAAAATACATCAGGTGCAAACGGCGACCATTTAACTTTGTATAATGGTCCTGTGTGACCAGTGTAGGTGTCCAAAAATTGTTCGTTGTATGAACAGGAACACTTGTGTATAAGACCTTCTTCTGTTCCAGCCAAATACATATTGGAGTCCTGCATATCGATAATAAATTTTCATTCTAAGCTTTTGAAACAGCAATTAAAAGATTTTTTTGTAGCAAAACTGAGAAATTTTTTAAAAATATTTGGAGATCTGAGAAAGCAATGATAACATCAATGTGCAGAGCTAAATTACTTGAGAAAAGGAGAAGCCAAGAATTAATGATTTACTGAATTTAGAAGAAACTTTATACAGATTATCCAAAGCAAATGGAGTCCGATGGTATGAACATGTTTTGAGGAGGGATAGTTATGATGAGTTGAGAAGAGCCTTAGATGTTGAAGTGATTGGAAGAAAGAGTGTGGGTGAGCAAAGACAACACGGAGAAGACAAGTGGAAGAGCAAATTGAGTAAAAAAAGGAAGATGCCATCAGCAGAACGATGTGGCACAGTGCCGTGTGAAGGCTGTTGGAGCCCCTCCAAAAAAACTCTAGATGGGGCCCTTTGATATCAGCAGGCATTTAGGCAGCTGCGTGCTTTTTCGAGCCAGTTGTAAATTTGTCCCCTGAGCAGCGCTATTTCAAAACCTAACCAAGCTAAACTAATAATCTTAACTCAGGAAGAAGTTTTTGCATTCTAAATAACTTGCATTGTTTAAACCAATCTAAACAAACTTAACCCATTTTTATTACACATTCAGCAAATAAGCGAACGCATGCACCGCAAGAACGGTATCAATATTCAAAAATTTTTTTTCGCGCCTTTGCGGTGGTAAAAACATCAATGATGTCGTTGTAATCCACACTGCGAGCGCAAGCACTTTAAACAGATATTAAAGCCAATGATGTAAGTATATCATCCATAGTTGTTGATCGATGAAAGGTTTTGATAAGTTTACTAAAACTTCTTTTTGCACTGGCAGCGAAAATGAGGCATGTCATTACCACTCGTAAAGCAATAAACAAATTTGGGTAAACTCCCAATAATTGTTTTTTGCAGATATAATTAAGAAAATCTCTTGTTGTTTTAAGACTTTCTTTATTTTCGTTGATGACATGTACAAAACGTCCCAGCTCTTCTTTCATTTCAAATGAATCGATGTCTCTCAGTTTATCATGAAATGCTTTGCAAGCATCAAGAATATTGTTTTCATTAAATGCTTGCAAAAAGTTTTCTTAGCTAAGCAAGAAATTAAAAATTTTGGTCACAAAATGCGTTTGCTCAAATCGATCATTCAGTGAAGCAATAGCATGATCGACAAGGTGCAAAAAAAAGTTAACTTTGAATTGTGATTCTTGTGACAATTCACCGCTTTGATCTTCTGATTCGTAGTCAAGCATTCTATTTGTGTTTCTTTTCCACAAACGCACTCTCTACACCAACATCCTCAGCAATCTCACGAGCGCTTACCATGGCGTTGTTGTAGCCATTCTGTCGATAATCCTGCAAGAAAGATTTCGTGGTATGGATTTCACTTTTTACAACATCCGATAAAATGCCGCAAGTTTGCATAAATTTGTTCGTTTTGTTAACTTGAAACAAAATATCATGCCATATAACAATTGCCAAAATGAACTTCCATGATGAAATTACATTTATCAGAGAACGAACGTCGTTGGCTGTTTTCCGGTCTTGTTTTTGCATGCAATAACTCTGCAATTCTTCCAGTGCATCCAGAACGTCTGACAAGTAACTCGTAACGATACAATACATTCAATTCGACTTTCCCAACGGGTGGCAGATGGAGATTGGATTGAAATTTTTACATGCTTCTTCATAATTGTCCAACGTGATGTGGAAGAAGAAAACACAGTGTGTAATTGAGCAAGTACGCCAAAAAACAGCAAAACTTCAGTTGAAGATTTCGCGCAATCCACAACTACTAAATTCAATGAGTGGTTGGCACTTACAGAGCTTTTGAATTGATTTTCAAAAGTCTGGCTTGGACGCCTGCTTCTTTGCCTTTCATATTAGTACCATTATCATAACATTGCCCGCAACAGTCATCAAAATTAAAACCGAGTTCTTCTGCACGCTTCATAAACGTGTCCTACAATCCTCTACCTGTACTGTCATCCACTCTCAAATATTCCAAAAAAGCCTTTTTCACTGTAACGCCATTCTCTTTATCGCATTGAACAAATCGCAAGATAACGGTCATTTGTTCTTGGTGAAAAATGTCCGGTGTGCAGTCAAGACTTAAAGCGTAATATTTTGCTTTAGTCAATTGTGTCATCAATTCTTTCTCCACTTTCTTGGCGACAATATCGATCAACTCGTTTTGAATTGTGTTGGTTAAATA